>JBAIAC010000002.1:60487500-61087500 GCA_037349315.1 Chelydra serpentina | reverse complement strand
TAGGTATCTCTTAACATTGCTATAAACTCTTAAAAGCAGACACTACTGTGCATCTGGCAACCCTTCAGGTCACTTCCTGCTATCTGCATTATTCCATCCTCAATTTCTTTGTTGCATGTGTCAGATTGGCTAGATGAGTTACTTTGATTATGGTAATACGTAAGAAACCTTTCTGGTAGATACTAACAGCCACTCCAGTATAAGGGATCAGACACATGGATGGCTATATTGAGTGCTGAACTACAACAAAGCTAAACTTAATTGACCAGGAAGGTTCCTATTGAGTAACAAAGTTTATTAAAACTCCATAAATGTTGTTGTCTTTGTGGATACAACCAAACTTGTACTTGGCTTTTATAAATGTTCTCCCACTTCTTGGGGAAGGAAATAGAATAGTTGAAAAAACAGATACTGATTTAATGTTCAGAGTTTTAATAGATATAGCTCTTGGATCACATTTGAAGTTTAAAAAAAAAAAAAAGCAAGCTATAAGTAATGTAGACTGTTAACCACCAAGTATTGCTATCAGTTAACAGGAGTAGCAATGGGCTTTGAAATGACTAACATTCTCTTTTAGAGTTTAAGGTTTTTTGGCTGGAAACTTTACTGGGTAGTACTAGAACATGGAGTCCTTTCTTGGTATCGCAAACAGTAAGTGTCACACTTAATTTCTTGATGATTAGAATCTTAATGATCCCTACCTTTCCAATTTAAAATCTTTTTTTTTTTTTTTAAATCTTCCAAAGGGCTGATGCAGTAAATAATGGTCATCGCCAAGGTTGCAAGCACCTAACACAAGCTGTCTGCACGGTAGGATGTGAAGCAGGTTTTCTAAAATACCAGTCATGCTCTGGTATTGTGCACTTAAAGACTCTGAATTCCTTGGCTAAGTCACTACATATGGCTTCTGGCTCAGTTCCTTCAACTTTTTTTCAGATCACTGTGGTTTCGACAACTTCCCATATTTATGCCTTATATGATGCCTCTCTGTAATATATAGTACAGAATCATTATTTTGTTTGTAATATGTGGCATGAAATAACACTTTTACAAAGAATTTTACCCTTTTGGTAACTAAGGGCTAGGTCTATACTTACAGCAGTCTATAGAGTACAGGCACTATAGGGGTGTGTACATGCTGCAGTGCAAGGCAGGCTGTGTCCATACTTGTCATCGCACAGTGCTGCTATATGCTGCAGCTAAAGGCTCTGGCAGGGGGAGGCAGTAGGACACTACACAGCTTAAAAGTAGTAATCTAAATATGGGAGGCACTATTTGGGCATGTAGAAAGCCATATGTAGGGTGTATACTCTGGGGGCTCAGGTAATGAGCAATAAGTGTAAGGAGTTGGGAGGGGGACTATTCCAGTTGCTTTGAGCCTACATCTCAAGTCTGCAATATAAGATTAAAAAAAAACCCTCCCCTCTTTAGCTCGTAATTAAAATAATCTTAAACTATAACCTAGTTATACCTGCTATCTAAAGAGAATGGGAAAAACTGTTAAACTTCTGGCAAAAAATGTACAGTGAAGTGGAGCTACCTGATTATTTTTAATAAAGCAAAACTTCAGAAATATGGTGCTCAATATATGTCTCTAGCAAAATTTAATCTATTTGCAGTAATGATGTTACTACTTTGAGTGCTTGTATATGTACATTACGCTGTGTGTGCCGTGCCGCTGGAGAACTTTCCCTAGTGCTACACATAGGGTTGAGAGTATAAAGGGCAGAGACCACACTGCCCCTCTACTTCCTTCTTACATCCATAGCTGAGTCATTCACAAGGAACACCAGTGCTCCAATCTACCTATATTACTTAAAAAAAGGATTGAGCTTTTTTAAAAAAAAATTTATTTAGCCCTTCTTTTGGGGTCCTTCCAGTCTGGCGGGTCTTTGGTACCAGGGAATGTATGCCAAGGTCCCAGGGGTTCAAATCTTGTCCAGGCTGTGGGAAGCCTATACCTGTTAGTGGACCCCTGCCCCCCTCCCCCCCCCACTGCCTCAAGTGTTTGGGTGAAGGGTACATCAGAGATGTAGATCACCTATCTTGATCTTCAAGACTTGGACAAAGTTGTGGGAGGAGTGCCTCCATTATATTCTTATGGAAGCTGTTCTTAGACCAGCGTTGGAGCCACTGTCATCTAAGGGAAGCTCTTCAAAGACTCTTTCCCAAAGTGCTTTCCCGGTCATGTCAGCTAAAAGAGGCTGCAGAAGATCCCAGTCTCCAGGACTATCCTCTTCAAGGCCAGGGAATCTAAGTCCTGGCCTCAAAGCACAAGCATATGTCCACTTCTGGCTCCTTGAAGCATAGGGTATGGGACTCCTTTCACAAAGGATCCTTCAGGTACTGATGGTAGAGTGCACCCCAGCACTGACTCACTCAGACCTGCTACTTCTCCAGTGGTGACAGAGCAGTCTTGGCTGATTGCTGCGGGTCAGCAGCCTGTTGGTACGGACTCAGATGGAGGCTGATGCTGCAGCGAGGCTGCTTATGCCGGTCAGTACTGCTGTCATCTCTGCTTCAGTGTGAGCACCCTCACCTGGCACTGACACAGCCTTTTAGAGGCACTGGCATCACTTGTCTTAAGCTCAGCACTGCCGTGTTCCATGGGGACAGCTCAAGATCCCCTGCACCAAGTACTACTGGCTTGGAAGCTGTCCATGCTGCTCTGGTACCGTGCTCCAGGCATAGGTCCCGACTGAGGTCCCAGAACTTCTGCCAGCACCATACCTTGCCAGATTCTCTAGGTGCGCCAAGACTTCTCCAGACTCTCGGGTTTCCCTATACCAAGAGCGTAGAGACCACTGTTCCTCATTGCTGGGGCTCTATCTATCCAGGGATTGGCATGCTTGCCCCAGGCAAGCCTGGGGCCTGGTACCATACTAGCCCCCTCACAATGGCCTTATTAGTTGCCTTGGAGGATGCCTCCAATTTCCAGAACCAATTCCCCTCATATGAGTAATCCCCTCAGTGGGAAACTTCTCTTACCAGCTGTGGGTGTGTCTACACTGCAGTTAGACATCCCTCTTTGGCCTGTACCAGCTGACTCTGGCTCCCACTTCACAGGGTCCCAGAGCCCAGGCTGTAGCTTGAGTCTGAATGTCTACACTGCAGTTAAACAGCCCCTTTGCCAGAGCGCCCAAGTCAGCTGGCACGGGTCAGCCAGGGGGTTTAATTGCAGTATAGATGTACCCTGAGACCGGTGATGGTACTGAACAGCCTCCTGACATCTATGCATTTGACTTACCATTGCTTAATAACCGCTGGTACTGCAGCCTGTACTGGTACTGCAAGACCAACTCAGAGCCATCTCCTTTGCCTCCGCTTTAAGCCACTTCCTCTTCTCCAGTGAGGCTTTGCTACTAGAGACTTCATCCCTTAGTACCAGATGGTTTTAAAACAGTGATGCCCAAATGGGGGTTTGTGGACCCCTGGGGGTTTGTGAAATGTTACAGGGGGTTCTCGGGGGGAGGGGGGAACTCCCTAATGGCGGACAGAGCTGTCCCTAGGGACCCCGGGGAGCACAGGGCCAGCAGCTCGGAGCCCCTGGACTTCCAAGACCTAAGCAGATATGCTTGCTTTGATCTGTCACACTGAGGAGATTTAAACTTCAAGACTCCTTATAAGAAATGGAAAGGGAGGTGGATAGTTTTTGCTGTTTTTAAAATTAAATAGGCAACTAGTATTGTTTTTAAAATGATTATGAAGAACAAGTTTAAGCTTTGTTATAACGTGTGTTGTTTGCCTGGACTGCTCAAGACCTGAATGCTTGTGTAGGAGGAACTTTGAGTTGGCTTCTTAAATACGTTCATGCTGTTTCACATCTGATACTCCTTGATGAAACATAGGAGCCTTGTCTTTTATAGCAGGCTTATTCAAAGTGATACAAGCTATGAAAGTGAGATCTTGGAATAGTGTTGCTGTTTTCATAATGTAATAAAAATACTGTAATGATAAATAGTGTGTAATAAGCATGTCATAAAAAAATTATATTTCCAAGATCACTGCTTTGATTTATACTCAGGTCAAGGAGAAAATCCCTGGAAATATTCATTTTTAGGAGGTGGTTCGCAAGACTTGACATTTTAGTGAAAGGGGTTCACAGGCGGTTAAATTTTGGGAACCACTGCTTTAAAGGATGCCAGAAGTTACTCAGGTCAGTGGCAGCTTCTCTAGACGTTCAGGTGTATTGCAGTGGCTTATACTGTTAAGAGGAGTAACTCCTCTTGATAGGCTCACAGTGCTGTCCACCAGAGCACATTCAACTTCAGTGATGTTTTTGGTACATGTCCCAGTTGTGGACATTTCTAGAGCAGTGATGTGGTCTTTGATTCATACTTTCACCAGACATTATGCATCATCTGAAGCTTCAAGGGATACAATGCAAATGCAGGCAAGGTGGCCATACATCCCTTTTCCAGTGAGAGTGAGCTCTGCCTCCTGGGGTAACAGCTTTGGAGTCACCTCCAGTGTAGTGGACATATACAAGCACCCAAAGGAACAACAGTTATGTACCTTCTCATAACTGTTGTTTTTCAGGATGGTTCCATATGTCCATTACATGACCACCCTTCTTCCTTGACAACACAGAGTCTGCCATTGGGTTCTGGTACAAAGCAACTGGAGGAGGGATGGGGCATCTCTGCCCTTTATCCCTTGCTCACAGCACAGGGAGCTGAGTGGGGCTTCCCCTATGGGTACTGCTAGGAAAAGCTCTCCAGCACTGGTGCATGAAGCGCATGCATACCTCCAATGTTATGGACATATGCAATACATCTTGTACAACAATTACGAGAAGGTAAATACCAGTTTCTTACTGCTTGTATTTTAAAACTACAGTACATTAAACTGTTTCTTCAAAGTGAGTTTCTAGTCTGAAAAATGACTTGCACTACTTTATGCAGGTCTGCTTCTTGAGGCTGGTCATAGCAGCCTTTTTTACTACTTCCTAGTCCAGCTAAGTGACTGTTTTTATGCATCCATAAGCTTGCTAAATTCCAACTGGCTGCTCCTGTGCAAACCATTGAAAGCAGTAGTTGCACAGGGGTTGCTGAGGACTTAAATGTAAAGATATTGGGGATGTGCAGATTTAGCTGAGTGGTCTGCACAGCTTTTACTTGTGATGCATGAGATAAGGGCAAGGAACAGCTTTGCTGAGACAGAGCTCCCTTTGTATGGCAGGTGGCTAGTTGAAATCATCTTTGCTTGTAAACTGAGCACATTTGAATTGAAAACCAGGGTGCAAACAACCCATATTGCCATTTGTAGGTGCTTTAGAGTAGTACTATGCTCTAATATTTTAGAACTGTCGGTAAAACTTTTTAAAAAAAAAAACCTTAGTTGCCTGTTTCTGGAGTCTGTAAACTCATGATTGTTTGTTTGTTTTGTTTTTTGTCAAAGGTAAAATCTACAGACAGCTGCCTTTTCTCTGTCAAATGCTTCGATGACAGTGTTCACAGTTTTAAAGTTCCTAAAAACTCTGCTCCAAAGGCTAGAGAGGTAACTACCAATTTCATTAAGTCTCTAATATTGTAACTTTTGTGTAGATGGAAGAGAGAATCTAATTTTGTTTGCGTAGAGCTAACTCTGAATCCTTGAGCTGTGTATATTAATACTATAGTTTTGGATTCACTAGTAGTATAGAGACCAGGCTCATGGACCCATGGCGTTCAGAATAGTTGTATGTTTGTTGCTGTTCCACTGCTGAAACAATTGGTTATAGGAAAATCTGTGCAGTCTGTTGGCATTGCCTAAGTAGTGAGAGGTTTTGTTTGTTTGAGCTCCTAAACGTCTGTTGCAATTTACCCAGTCCCTCATCCCAAACCAAGACAGGTAGTTAGTGTATTCTTGCACATAGGTTCAAAGCTGTGATTAGGGCCACCTGTTCTAAACAAGGGATAATGTCCTATCCGAAACTGGGAGGTGGGAGAAATAAGAGCACTATTGTGACTGGCTCCTAGGTGCTACAGTAATAAATGTATTGAACATACTATTTATCCTTCACCTATAAGGCATGATTAAAGGCTTCTAGAGGTGAAGAAATCTGGGGTGGGGGGGAAACACATTTTATCTTGCAATAGTGCCTAAAAGCCCAACTTGGATTTAAGCCCTATTGTGCCAGGCATTGTGCAAACAAAATGGCAAAGCAGTCCTTGCCCCAGAGATCTTGTAATCTAAACAGACAAGACAAAGGATGAGAGAAGTATAATCTCTGTTTTGGAGATTGGGAACAGAGGCACAGACTCCTTGTATGACCTCCAGCAAGTCACTTGGATTCTAGTAAAACAAGGAAACCTACCCAGATCAAGAGTCCCTATCATAAGAATGGCCACACTGGGTCAGACCAAAGGTCTATCTAGCCCAATATCCTGTCTTCTGGGAGCAGCCAATGTCAGGTGCTCCAGAGGGAATGAACAGAACAAGCAATCACCTGATCCATCCCCTGCTGCCCAATCCCAGCCTCTGGCAAATAGAGGCTAGGGACACTATCCCTGCCCATCTTGGCTAAAAGCCATTGATGGACCTATTCTCCATGAACTTATCTAGTTCTTTTTTTGAACCCTGTTATAGTCTTGGCCTTCACAACATCCTCTGGCAAAGGGTTCCACAGACTGACCTGTGTGACGAAATATTTCCTGTTTGTTTTTAAACCTGCTGTCTATTAATTTCATTTGGTGATCCCTAGTTTTTGTGTTATGAGAAGGAATAAAGAATACCTGTCAGCAACTTAATAACCATCGCATTCTCCTTTGTGTATTACTCCATTTTCAAAAATAAGGGTAGGTCTATACTTACGCGTCGCGTCGAACGCGTCAGATCGATGTTCTGGGTTCGATTTATCGCGTCTTGTCAAGACGCGATAAATCGAACCAGGAAGTGCTCCGTCGTCGACGCTGGTACTCCAGCTCGACGAACGGAGTAGGCGGAGTCGACGGGGGAGCCTGCGCGCCGCGTGTGGATCCCGGGTAAGTGCTTTTTCATTCGAACTAAGGTACTTCGACTTCAGCTACGTTATTCACGTAGCTGAAGTTGCGTACCTTAGTTCGATAGGGGGGGGTAGTGTAGACCTAGCCTAAGTGTATAATTGTCTAAAAACACGGTTAGAAAATGCCTAATGTCAAGGAGTCTTTAAGAAAAAAACCCAACTGAGCTGTTGCTTCCTTCTGAGGCACCTGTTGTCTCTTACATGTGCCTGTGTTCAACTGCTGCTGAAGTAGAGGTGTGCTCTTTAAAATGACTGTGCTGAATTCTTGCAGTGGCTGCTTTACTTTCAGAACTGGTTGGAGGCAATAGAAGACCACTCTGCATACAGCACTCACTACTGTACCCAAGAACAGCTGAGTGATGAGGAAGATGATGATACAGTATCTGTTGCAGCATTGCAAGAAACACTGAAAGTATGTATGGGAATACATGGCTTTTACATCTGGCAAACTATAAATTGGTCCTCGCTATTCTTTAACTACAGAATACTGGAGAGCAGCTTAGTTTGGGTAATATGTCTCCCTCCATTTACTTGGCTGTTCTCAGTGGCCACAAACACTGCTGGCGTTTAGAATACAGTTTGTGATGTCTCATTCATGCTCTACTGTGCATGCAATAGTGAATGTATGCTACTACTTGTATTTACAGGTTACAGTGTAGTAGCCGTGTTAGTCTGTGTCAGTAAAAAGAAAATAAGAAAGAAAGAAATACTTGTGGCACCTTAGAGACTAACAAATTTATTTCAGCATAAGCTTTTGTGGGTTATCTTCATCGGATGCATGGAATGGAACATACAGTGAACAGTTATTTATACAGTCAGAGAAACATAAGGTGGAAGTGCCTATACCAACTTTAAGAGGCTAATTAAGAGGAACTATAACAGCAGGGGGAAAAAAACCTTTGAAGTGATAAACAAGATGGCCCATTGCGGACAGTTGACACACAGGTGTGAATGGATCGTTAACTTAAGGGAAATAGATTCAATTTAGTAATTTAAGAACATGGACACAAAAATGAACCATTACAAGTTAAACTGTTTTGAGCACTTTTGACCAGAAGAGGGAGCCTGAAGTACTTCACTAAGTGTCCTCTAAGGGCTGGTCTACACTAGCCCACAAGTTCGAAGTAAGATACGCAACTTCAGCTACGTGCATAACGTAGCTGAAGTCGAAGTATCTTATTTCGAACTTTAAAGTACTTACCCCTGGTCCACACGGCAGCGCGCAGCTCCCCCGTCGACTCCGCCTGCTCCGTTCGCAGAGCAGGATTACCGGCGTCGACGGAGGAGCACTTCCTGGTTCGATTTATCGCGTCTAGACAAGACGCGATAAATCGAACCCAGAAGATCGATCCAACGCCTCTGACGCTGCGGGTAAGTGTAGACTAGCCCTAAGACTCCAGTCTGAAATACCTTAGTGAAGACTTAGAGGATGTAACCTTCAGAAATATACTGTTCTGATATAGTATGGTTTTGATTTATATACTGCTTAGAAATAAGTGTTAATGCATAGGGCCCTCATCTGAATTGACTTGATGCAAGGCGCACGTCACATAACTTCAAAGTAACTTATGAGAGGGTCTTCAGTTTACTATGAAACTGAGTTCCTGCTGTGGTGCTGGCTCTACCATCAAACTTCTGGCTTCAAAAAACTTGTCTAGTGTATTAAAGGAAAATAGCAGGGTACAGAAAAGTTCAAGGTGACTAGACAGGAGACACTGAAGGCTACACTAATGAAAAGCAAACCTTTATTTCAGGATAACCTGACCATGTATATCTAATTCTAAAGTCTATTCCTGCAATGTACTGCAATAGTGTAAATACTGACTAGAGCTGATTGGGGGAGACTTTTCAATTGGGAAATGGTGGCTCATGCCCTGTTTTTCACTGTGGGCTGTTCTCCCCGACCAAATTACATGTCCTTTGATGTACCAGTGTTTGCTTTTTGTTGAGTTGTGGTGGTGCATCATGGGAGATAGTCTGGCTGAGGAGCCCAGCCCAGAGAGGAAGATGGGGTGCATGCTACCTGGACTAGAGCTCCCAAGAGCAGGGTGGATTTGATTAAAATCGTGATTTAAATCACTAGTCAGGAAGACTTGATTTAATCATGGATTTCTACATAAAAGGGCATTCTTGTTGGTTGTTATAACCTTAATACATATTCTTCACAACTCAGAGATAGATGTAGGTTTCATTTTTAGAAGGTACACACGATTCATTTTTAAGTGATTTATTTTGAAAACTTTTCAGAGTAGTTTTACAGCTATATCAGAAAATGAATGATTATTTGGTTATTTCATTTACCAAAGATAATTGAAGCAGATGGTTTACCTCCCAATGACTTCATTAATATCTCCAATTCAACAGGTTAATTAATCATTAATATTTGGAGGATTTTCTTGCCATGCTGTATTAGGAGGAGAACATCACCAGACAGACATTTAATTTTTTATTTAACTAAAACAATGTCATGTATTTGGATTTTTTTTATTCAACGGCAAACGTATAATATTTTACCAAACAAGCATATGAGTTTTTGAATTTAGTTAAATGTTCAAGTTTTTAAAAATCAGGTTTGTTTTTGTTAAAATTGTTTAACTAAAATAGTTAAATGAGAGATTTAAACCAACAACAACAAAAATTAAATTGACTTTCAGCCAGGTCAACATGAGAAACTTAAAATATTGGCTTCTGCAGCTAACTCAGTCATCTTCACCTTCATTTTCCTGTTTGTTCATAATCTGGAAAAGAAAAACAAGCTTTCCTGCTTTTTCAGGTCCCAAACGATTTCTCAATTTGGAATGAATTAGTCCAAAGGAAGAAAATATTCTTTCTACACCGGCAGAAGAAGCTACTGCTGTTAAAAGTGAGATTATCACTTCAACAGTCTCTGAATCCAAGTGCTTAAGTGACTTCCACCAGTTCACTGGTGCGACTTTCTTTAAAACATCATCAGCAAACACATTTCTTGAATGGTTCTTATTCCCAAACTGGGTCTCTCTTACGGCCTGCTGCCATTATAGGTTTTCCCTTCTAGTGAGAGCATGATATGGTAGATCTCAAATCAATGAAGGTTACACTCGGAAGGACCTCAAGACTTCTGGAATATGCTGCTCAAACAGTTTCACTTTTGTTTCTACTGCCTGTCCCGGTCTTTCATTTATCCCTATACTACTTCTCCTTGTCCAGATCTATTCCGCCCCCAACAATCTTCTATTCATTGACCTGGAGAGAATATGAATATTTTGTATTTTTTTTTGGCTGTTAACAAGCATGTTATCTCTGGAGACTCGCATCCACAGTGTGAGAACTGCAAAGCTAAGCATCTCTGGTATCTTCAGGATTGAGCACTGAGTCCCATTGGGTAGATAGAAAGATTAACCTAAATCTATACAGAAGCCCCTGGCACCCCATAAGATTGGGTCCCTTAATCCATGAACTATTGGAACTCATTTACAAAACTTTTCTTAAACATTACATGAATATATTGTCTCATGCTATAGAATTAGAATTTATAATCCCTATTTCATAAGATATCTTTGGGCTATAGTGTATCTTGATTAAAACCATCTTTAGATAGCCTTTTTTATAAAATGCTTTTTGAGAGAGGGGGGGTAAACCCTGTTTTTTTTAATCATTGATTTTTTTTCCACCCTGCCCAAGAGGCATTGTGGATGCATTTCCAAATCTTAGTTTATTTTTGACAAAAGTCTAAATTTTTCTGTGGAGAAGCAGACACTTCCACCCTTCTTCTCCCCCCCCCCCCCAAAAAAAAAATCACAAAAACCCAGTTTGCTGTCAAAGCAGTCTAATAATGGAAACATTTTAAACTATTCTTAATATTGATACTCCTAATTCTGTAGAAAAACTACATGAAATGCACATGCTTTTTGGTAAAACACAACCTTATTTGTGTTCTGGTAATGTCCACAAAGGAAGAAAATAGTCCCTCCTCTCAAGACCTTATAAAAGAATAACCTGAAGAGAAGCAACATGCAGAGGATGAAAGGGGGTGGACAGGCCAACTATATACATGCTGATATTTAATTTTATAAAGTTGTATATAATCATAGTTGAAACGCCTCATTCCTTGACAACTTTTCAGCAAGGGCTCTGAAGAGTCTTTCAACATGTCTTTTTACCATGTAGCTTTCAGTCTTGGATTTGACATCTTGAGTGGAAGAAACCCCCTGAAACTAATCTCCTCATAGCTTGCTCCACTACAACTTCATTTTTCTAATGAGACAGGGTCACCATTGTTCCTTGGCTACTCCCAGTACTTTATTTTAAACCTCCACGCTGTCTCGCTGCCACCAATGAGAATGCTGGTCTAGAAAGTCTGTTGGAATTCTATCCTTGTCTAAACAGGGTAGCTAAAATGCCAGAGGCCACTCTACACTAGCACACAACCTAGTAATCCTGCTCTGGTGGTAGTACAACAGTGCAGAAGCTTAGAGAAATTCTGTTGCAGGCAAGGCCTAATAGATTACAGGTAACAAACGTATGGGTACTGTGGTAGGTAATGATGCACAAGGCTTCCTTGGTGCATTCTGAAAAGAAGATGACCAGCCCAAACCAGTTAATCATTAATGTCCTAGTCATGCTGCAAAAAGAGTGAGCAAGTTACATGAAGACAACACTGTGCCAGCCGAGGCCTCTGTTAGAGATGATACACTGTTAGGTTAAAATGGTTAGTAACCTGGTCAACTATTTGAACACACCACATTTAGAGCCACAATGCCAGTAAGTGTATACATCTTCTAGTTAAAGTAACTTGAGTGAATTGGTAACAAACACCTTTTGTAAATGCTCATGTGGACCCTGTCTGTTCCAGGCTACAAACAGATTCTTTAACTTAAGTTGATCCCCCTTTAGTTTGAGCAAAAATGGGTTTTTTGGGTGGGTATTTTTCTTTTCTTAAAGGAAGAGTAGAAGTGCTGGGTTAGAGTTCTAGAGTAGCCTTTCACTCCTAGACATGTAGACCCAGACAGTGGCTTTTTTTTTAAAGAGTATATTTGACTGATGTGCCTCTTCTCACTCCTGCTCTCCCTCTTCCCCCAACAACCTCTTGTCACAAAGGGTAAAACTATGTAACTGTTTCCACATGAAATGTTGTCTAGAACAATGTGATGCTTTTTAGCTTTGAAGTGACTTATTACAGCCTGAGTGTCCTATATTATGTAGTCTTATGACAAGTTCATGCCAAATAACTTGTAGAATGCAACAGCACTGTTCTCTTTACTGGAGAAACAGCATCATATGTCACTTACATGATTAATGAATAATTCTGCTCTAGTTAAACTAAACTTACTTCATTAATGCTTAAATTTATACTGTGAAATTTGAGAGTTCTTAGCTGTGTCACCTTGACACACTTGTACTCCCTGAGACTGATGCATCTCTGGCAGTAGAAAGCTTTGTTTAGATATAAATTTCATGAGTGGTCTTTACATTCCCCCTACAAAGGGAGTTTAGAGGCTATTTCTTTTCTTTAACATGTTAAATCAAATCTGAAGAAATGCCAAGTGTCCTAATTATTCTGCAAATACAGCAATGCATGCTGTAATCATTCAAAAGAAAAGTGTATTTGGGACTTACACAAAACATCCCCATTCCAATGAAGTAGATGCCTCCAAACTACAATGGAGCCTAAGGACCTGATCCTGAGAGGCAGTGCCTGCCCATTTGGATATCTAGGTTTAACTCTTCACTTGCCAGCGTTTGTCCACTCTAATCAGCTAAAGCGCTGAAGGAGGCTGCCTGTGATGAGGGTATGTCTTCACTTTATGCCAATGCATGGCTCGGACTCTGACTTGAGCCCAAACCCCCTTTCCATCCCTACACAAATCAGTCTGACTCAGGTCAGCAAGAACTCAGGACCCACGTTGTAAGACGTGGATCAGAGCCAGAGTACCACTACAATTCAGGTCCAAGTCCTGTCATTTTGCAGTGTGAATACAGGTCAAGGCACAGACCCATGTCAAAGGTCTATGTAGTGCAATATGGTCACATTAGCACAGCTGAGAGAACCGGGTCCAGCAACTGCAACCCCAGGTTTCTGTTGCAGAGGGATGCTGAGTCACGTGCTTGGAAACCGTCCATGTTCTACGGGCCTGGGCTTAGAGTACAGGGTAGACATACTCTTAGTGGCAAGACTAAATTGGGAGGAAAATAGCTTATGTAACTGGTCTCTGAACAAAACTTGATTAAATTTCAATAAAATTTAGAAGTATATACTGCAGTTAAAGTACGTGGTTTTGGATATAGCCATTCAAGTGTGTAGTGACGCTTCTTGAGAGAGAGAGAGAAAAAAAATTACATATCTACCCAGAGGACACTCCAGATTGAGCAGTTTGTCATGGGTGGGAGGGGCATGGAGGGTCCAGTGCACGTGCGCACCCCCCCCCCCCAGCAGCCACCTGGGCGGGGAAAGCAAGGGGTGGGGTCAGAACCTCTCCGGCCGTGCTGGGACTCTGCCCGGTGCAGCCCAGTGGCTGCCTGGGAAAGCGTGTGACTGTGGTGGTGGTGGGCTACCCCCTACCCAGGCTCAGCTTCCAGGGACAGCAGCCAAGCAAGCCAGAGCCCCCCGCTTCTCCCCAGCATGCTCGGCCCCCATCCCCAGAAGCTGAGCCTGGGCAGGGAGCAGGCTGCCACTGCCGCCCCTTCCCGGCCAGGCTCTCTCCCAGGCAGCTGGCGATGCTGCAAGGAACAATGACCGGGAGCGGGTCCGTCCCTTTCCCCGCCTGGGCCTGGCTGCCAGGGAGAGCAGCTGAATGTGCTACGGTGGAGCCAGCGCAGTGGGAGGACAGAGCCCATCCCTCCCCCCTTTGCAAGTGATGTGGGGCTGGGGGGAAGAGCATGGGGGCCACAGGCTTGGGGCAGGGCAGAGATACATGGGGAGGTTGTGTCCTCCCATTTAGCTGGTGACTGGTGCCCACTCATCTATTGATTTACTGTAAGAAAAAAGTGATTTTAAAATCAGAAAAATGAAATTTTTCAAATTGTTAGGTATCTCTAACTTGTATCTAAGAAAACTTTAGTGTTTAATAGAATGTGTGAACTTGTTTTCCATTTAGAAGTACAGGTTTTAAATAGCTTTTTATCTTTGTTTGCAGAAGGCACAAACATGTCAACAAAGGCTAGATAAAGAGATTTCCAACTTCCTCACAATGATTAAATCGTGCAACACCACTAAAGGTAACACTGTTAGCAATTGTAACTCTTTCTGCAGTTTCATGATGTGCTCTGTGTTTTATAAACCACTTGGTAAAAAAGTCAGGAAGTCAACCCTTTTGTCAAATAAAACTTCACCAAAATGGACACACAAGAATCCTGTGAATATAGGACCACTGCTTTTCAATTAGAAATTGGGACTGAATACTTCAGCTTTCAAGTAAGTAATAAATTGACAGTTATAATTGCTAAACAGCTAGTGGTTCTGCTGATGCTTTACATCCACTGAGGTGGTTAATATGCCTTCCTGGAGGGTTAAACTATGGTGCAACTTGTCATAAATAGTATTTTCAGGATAACTGAGTATATAGGTGAGCTCCTCCTGCTTTGGAATCACTTGTAGAGCCATATAAATAACACGAGAAGTAGCTTTTATTGTCCCCTTTAAAGCAGGGGTGGGCAAACTTTTTGGCCCAAGGGTCACATCAGGGTTCCAAAACTGTATGGAGGGCTGGATAGGGAAGGCTGTGCCTCCCCAAATAGCCTGGCCTCCGCCCCCTCCCACTTCCCGCCCCCATGACTGCCCCCCTCAGAACCTCCGACCCATCTAACCCTCCCCTGCTCCTTGTTCCGTGACTGCCCCCTCCCAGGACCCCCTACCCCATACCTCCTCCTGGGACCTGCCCCCTATCCAACCCCCCTTGCTCCCTGACAGGCCCCCCGGGAGTCCCACGCTTACCCAACCCCCCCCTGCTCCTTGTCCCCTGGCACCACCCCCAGGTCCCCTGCCCCTACCCGCCCTCCTGGGACCCCACACCCTATCCAAACCCCCCCCTTCCTCTAAAGCCCCTTTCAGAAAGCAGCTCTGCGAACATGGGTGGAGGACTCAGGAGGAGCAGGGGCAGCTGGAGAGAAGCGGCATTTTCCCTTTCAAAGCGCCGCTTCTCTCCGGCCGGCTGCGCAGCCACCCGGTGTCCTGAGTCCTCCGCCTGCATTCGCTGCGCTCCCGTCACCCATACTTCCCGCCTGCTCCCCTGAGGCTGCAGGCGAACCTCCCTCCCTGCTCTCCCCCACCCACGGGGGGTGCGCAAGTGCTGAGCTGCCAGAGTGCCCGCCCTGGGGCCCCCTGTTGTTGCGGGGGGCGGGCCTGTGCCAGGGCACCCTGTGTTCACTGGTAACTCCGCCTTGAGCCGCACTGCTGGGCCGGAGCCAGCCATGCCGCCGCGCTGCCCAGAGAGCTGGTGACGTGTCGAGCTGAGGCTGCGGGGGAGGGGAGTCAGCAGGGGAGGGGCCGGGGGCTAGCCTCCCCAGCTGGGAGCTCCAAGGGCTGGGCAGCAAGGTCCCGTGGGCCACATCTGGCCCACGGGCTGTAGTTTGCCCACCCCTGCCTTAAAGGTACCGAAAGCCCTCTTGCTACCCTCCATACTGCCAAGAGATCAGATGTTGCTTCTAGTTTCTCTCCTCCCTCAATTTGTATGATGTATTTGCTCATTGTAGTAAAAAAGCTGTGGTGCACTGAACTTGTGGAGTGGGGATGCAAAGTAAATTTAATAAAGAAACTAATGGGTCAGTGAGATGGCATATATTCCAGTGTCCTTCTATAAAGGTGCCAAAAAGGGGAGCGGGTTGGGGAGAGCTAAAAAATAATAATTAAATCACAAACTGTTTTCATTGGACACTTAACTGGAACTCTGCTATTGTATGCTATTGACTGTTATGCACAGGTATCAAACTTCTTGAGAGCCTGACTTGTACTTGTTTGGGGCTAGTGCCTTG
Source organism: Chelydra serpentina (assembly GCA_037349315.1). Taxonomy (NCBI): domain Eukaryota; kingdom Metazoa; phylum Chordata; order Testudines; family Chelydridae; genus Chelydra; species Chelydra serpentina. The sequence continues at coordinate 61,071,569 of JBAIAC010000002.1, read as the reverse complement.
TACACATATGCATAATATGAAATTGAAAGCAACGGATTTTTAACTTCTAAAACTGGTCATTTGAGAATTCAAATTATATTATCTGAAAAATGGGGGCTTTAAAAACAAACCTCTTTTAATAAACAGATCTGGCCTTCATGTATATTTTTACTACTTACTACTTTTAACAATGGTTTAATAATTTACTAAACTCAAATTAGAGTGCTAGTTGTTAATCATAGAATTGTAGGACTGGAAGGGACCTCGAGAGGTCACCTAGTCAAGGGGTTCTCAAACCTTTTTCTTGTTGAGGCCCCCCTCAACAGGCTATAAAAATGCCAGGGCCCGGTGTCAGGGAGGGAATTTGGGGCTCCAGGCTGGGGGGGCACCCTTGGACATAGGCATAGTTTTACTTCTATGAGGGGAGGGCAAGAGCTGGCAGGGCTCAAGCCAGCTCCACACAGCGGGATCCAGGGAGGGAGCACCACCTCCACCCCCTGGCTCACTCAGGAGGCCACCCAGCCTGTCTGGGCTGTGGTGGGAGACAACCAAAAAATATAACTCAAAGGGGGGGACTCGGTTCAGAAAGTATGAAAACTGCTCAGGGTGTGGGAAGGGGGTATCTAGGGCAAGGGTGTAGCTCAGGGTACAGGGAGGAGGGTAGCTCAGGGGCTGTGTATGGGTAAAGGGGGGCTCCCAGTGCCACTCCCAGCTCCTGGTTGGGGGGGAAGAGGAGGTTTGCCGGCTTCAGCCACACACTACTCATGGCTTTGGGGCAGGGGGCCCAACAGCTTTAGCCCCACATTGCTCCCGGCTTCGGGGGCTTGAAAGGGGGGGGCCCACTGGCTTTTAGCCCCATGCTGCTCCTGGATTAGGGGACTTGAGGTGGGGGCTATGGCCCCCCTGAATAGGGCTCATGGACCCCCCAGAGGGCCATGGACTTCCAGTTGGGAACCACTGACCAGTCCAGTTCCCTGCACTCATGGCAGGACTAAGTGTTATCTAGACCATCCCTGACAGGTGTTTGTCTAGCCTGCTCTTAAAAATCTCCAATGATGGAGATTCCACAACCTCCATGGGCAATTTATTCCAGTGCTAGACCACCCTGACAGGAAGTTTTTTCTAATGTCCAATCCAAGCCTCCCTTGCTGCAATTTAAGCCTATTGCTTCTTGTCCCATCCTCAGAGGTTAAGGAGAACACTTTTTCTCCCTCCTCCATATAACAACTTTTTATGTACGTGAAATCTATTATGTTCTCCTCCTTCTCCCCCCCCCCCCCCCATTTTCAGACTAAACAAACCCAGTTTTTTCAGTCTTCCCTCAGAGGTCATGTTTTCTAGATCTTTAATCATTTTTGTTGGTCTTCTCTGGACTTTCTCTAATTTGTCCACATCTTTCCTGAAATGTGGTGCACAGAACTGGACATAATACTCCAGTTGAGGCCTAATCAGCACAGAGTAGAACGGAAGAACTACTTCTCTTGTCTTGCTTACAACATTTCTGCTAATGCAAAAAAGCAAACATCATTATGGGATGTAACAGATTTACACTGTTACTCTGTTGACTCATATATTTAGCTTATAATCCACTATGACCCTCAGATCCCTTTCCGCAGTACTCTTTCCTAGGCAGTCATTTCCCATTTTGTATGTGTGCGACTGATGGTTCTTTCCTAAGTGGAGTACTTTGTATTTGTCCTTATTGAATTTCATCCTATTTTCTTCAGACCATTTCTCTGGTTTGACCAGGTCATTTTGAATTTTAATGTGATCCTCCAAAGTACTTGCAAATCCTCCCAGTTTAGTATTACCCATAATCTTTAAGTGTACTCTCTATGCCGTTATCTAAATCAGGGGTGAGCAAACTTTTTGGCCCGAGGGCCACATCTGGGTAGGGAAACTGCAAGCAGGGCCATGAATGTAGAACTGGGGCTGGGGGTGCGGGAGGGGCTCGGAGTGCAGGAGGGGGATCAGGGCAGGGGGTTGGGGTGCAGGGTGCACAAGGGGTTCAGGATGCAGGCTCCAACCCAGAGCTGCTTACCTTAAGCAACTCCGGGGGTGGCAGCGGGGCTAAGGCAGGCTCCCTGCCTGCCCAGGCCCTGTGCCGCTCCTGGAAGTGGCTGGCACCATGTCCCTGTGGCCCCTGGGGGCAGGGGGAGAGCAGGACAGGGCAGAGGGCTCCACGTGCTGCCCTCGCCTGCAGGTACCTCCCCCGAAGCTCCCCTCGGCATGGTTCCCCATTCCCAGTCAATAGGAGCTGCGGGGGGTGGTTCCTGCAGGTGAGGGCAGCCCGCAGAGCCCTCTGTCCCCACCCTCAGGGGCCTCAGGGACGTGGTGCCGGCCACTTCCGGGAGCAACGTGGGGCCAGGGCAGGCAGGGAACTGGCCTTAGCTCCGCGGCGGGGGAGCTTGGCTGCCGGTGGGTGCAGCGCACCCGCTAATTTTTCCCCATGAGTGCTCCAGCCCTGGAGCACCAATGGAGTCGGCATCTATGACTGATAGCCGGGGCCGGCGCGCCCACTAAGCTACCCTAGGCGGTCGTCTAGGGCACCAGGAGCCTGGGGGCGGCAGGCCGCAGCTGCCTCCTGCCCTCCCGGCTCTGCGGCTGAGCCGAGGGGGCGGCTGGCCACGGCTGCCGCCCGCCTCGCAATTCAACCGGGAGCCGGGGGGCAGCTGGCTGTGGCTGCCGCCCGCCTCACAGCTGAGCCGGGAGCGGGCGTGGGGTCGGGGGGGCTGGCCACGGCTGCCGGGAGCCGGGGGGGGCAGCTGGCCGCAGGTGGGTGAGGAGCTGAGCTGCCGGCCCGCAGGAGGTGGGGGAGCAGTGTTAGCTGGGAGTGGTGCAGGCCGGGGGCGGTGTTAGCTGGGCGGGTGGAGGGTGTTAGCTATTTTCTGGGAGTGGTTTTCCAACCAGTCATGCACCCACCTTATACTTGCTCCATCTAGGTTGTATTTCCCTAGTTTGTTTGTTTTGAGATGATCATGCGAGACAGTATCAAAAGACTTACTAAAGTCAAGATATACCACATCTGCTGCTTCCCCTCTATCCACAGGACTTGTTAATGCCTGTGCAAACCCATTGTCTTTAGCAGGATAGCATGTGGCTAGTCAAGCCTTTGCTGGTAGTGGTCTACCAAAAAAACCCAACCCACTTAATGCAGTCCAAGTTGTCTGCAGGGCTAACTTTTATATAAAACACATATTTGTCAAATGAGCACACTATCTGTATTGAAACAATTGTAGAATGCTTGCTTGCCAATACCATTTTTAACTGGTTCTAGGAGTAGACATGCACAGTGATTCCAAGTGTCTGTTTCCAAACACTGGCCTTAATATATTTGTATCTTTAAAATATATATTTCTTTAGAACTGGCTTTGCAACTACTAAACTCTGTTAAAAAATAAACTATGAAGGTCAGTCACAAACCCTTTCAGTGGTATTTAACTTGGGTGTGGTTTAATGCAGTGGAAATAAAATAGAGGACAACTAACAATGTCCAAACTAGCCAGATGATGTAAAAAAGTTAGTTTTATGAAGAATACGGTCTACCACTGGCTTTCCATCTGAATGTGTTGGGTTTCTGACCACTATACAAGGTGATAGTCAAATGTTCAAAACAAATTAAAGGGCAAATAAAGTAGTTTCTCTCTTTCCTGCTGATGGGTCCAAAATTACAGCATTGTATGGTCCTTTTTGCCTTGTTAGCATGAAATAGATGTGCTGTGGCTCCATTACAAAAATGATCTGTTTACTTCCCTTTCACCCCTTTTTTAATCTGTTTTACAACATACATGTGTATATTTTTGCATCAGGAAGTCCTTGGAATGTTTTAGTATAAGACCAACATTTTAATGAAGAGCAACAACCTGAAACTTAATGTAGACAAGGCTGAAGTCTTCCTGGTTGGAAGAGGGCTAGTACCTCTGATGCTAAGGTGCTTAACTTGCCATCAGTCAAGGCACTATGCCCTCAAATTGTCAAATACAAATCTGGACATGCATAGATTTATTGCTAAGCCTGATAACCAATTTGCAGTAATAGAAAATGCATCTTTCCATTTCCAGTGTTTCAGGAAACTGCCTGTTCTTCTCAGGAGGTGACCCCATCACAGTGATCAAGTACTTGTCACCTACCAATTTCTGTTTGTAACTTTATTTATCTAGGACTGAAATATAGAGACAGCACATATTCAATCTAGGGCACTAGCCCAGTGGCTCACCACAGAAAGCATTGCACCAGTACATTGTGGCTTTCACCTGTTCTCTGATCACATACCATTGCCCTGAATTGGTGGTGTCTTGATTTGAAGGACTTCAGTGACTTGTGGTCTGACTGCATCAGACAACCATGCTCCTGTGGGGGCAGTATAGCTAGCCTTTCCTAAGGCAAAACTCTTGTGAATTGAAGATCAGACTTCTGCAAGATGGCCCTCTATTGTGGAACTAATTACTGGAAAAGCCTAAAATGAGCCTAAGATTGGCCATAGTTGGACCATGTTCTAAAACTTTGTGTGCCAAACACTCAAAACAATATTGGAGATAGAGCTTGGGTGCATGTCATTGTATCAAATAAGGAAAAAACCTACCAAATGTAGGAGAGGTGAAAAGTAGAATATCGCCTGTATCTTTCATTTTGGAAGGTGCCTATCCAACTTGATGGTCACAGTTAGAACTGTTAAGTCCACTCTGAGTTTTAATTAGAGGCTCCAGAGATGGAAGCCCTTGTATTACACAATATATAGAGGTCTAATCAAGCCAAAAAGTTTCTTGCAGTGTGTCCAAGTACAAACATTCACGTAATATCTAAGGTAGTTCCCAGCTATGTTGGGTAAAAGTGCTCTTGTGTGGCTTGTAAAAGACACTGGAGGGTGTTGTAGAACACTGGCACCACTGAACTTTCAGACTCTTGTATTTGCACCAGAACAGTACTTGCCTTTTTAGTAAGGCTGATTGTGGTGGTACTTGTGTCTTGTGTGTAGTCACTATCAAAGCCATCTGACCTCTTCGAAATGCTGCAAACTCAGATACCTAGTTCAAACTTCTCTACTTTCTTTCCTGCTTTTGTAGCAGAAAAGAATATAATGAATATAATGCTTGTAGACAGCTTGTGTGAAAGACACAGAAGCCAGGCTTGCCACAAACCATTATATAGCCTTGAACATGCTCTGCTTGCAACTTAGTATGTAAAGGGTATATCACTTTTTTCTACCAGATGCATGGATGGGTGTTTAATTTGCTATTGCCCAAATGTACAACATAGTTGCTGGTGGTGGTGGTTTTTAAATGAACCCCATTATTTTTTAGGATGAAATAAACCTATTCTAATTTGGAATTAGTAATTCTATTTTTAATATGCAAGAATAAGGGGATTATAGCAAGGACAAAGGGAAACTTGAGTCTTGAGTAATATACTGCATAACAGACTGACAATTATAGTTATAAAATGACCCGAGTGCTAATGATTCCACCCTGTTACATATCCATTTGGGATGGTTATATTCAGGGTGTGAAGTGGGGATATTTTTGTGCCGTTTGTGCCATTTACCCGATCAGGTATTGTCTTGGCCTTCACTGGAAGATTTTCCCCTTCCCCTTGATATTTACCACCAGTCTCTCTTCTGATTCTTGTTTTTGGTAACTCAGTTGTCCAACTTAAGTATGGCCTCTTGGTTTTTCTTCAGCTTCCTGGTGTGACATGATGGCAGTAACTGCACACCATCCTTAGACTACGGATCATGCAAGACTTTTACAGGAGAGGCCTTTACACCTTACTCCAGGGGAAAGGGTGAAAAGGAGGGACCCAGGTTAGGGCTGGGTAATCTTCTCATGAAGCCCAGAGTTCTCCCATCTCGTGTTCCTAGCCATGCTATGCGGTGGAACTGTATCCAACTCTATGAATAAATTACCTTTTGTGACCTTTCCCAAACTTGGGACAAGGGGAAGAAACTTTCCCCTAATATTAACTTGTGCAGTGTACATTAGACAGAGCATTTTCTACTGTTCTGGCGTTGATGTAGCACATAAAATTCACAGTTAAGATTTTTAGTTGACAATTTGGGAGTAAACAATTGTGCAAAATCAGTAATTAAGATGTATCCTAAAACAGCTCACCTTTGGTACTTTTGACTTTCAGGAATGCCTCCTTCATTTCTTCAGAAAATTGAAGTGGTCTCTGAAGTATCAAAAGAGACTTGTGAGGCTCTGGGTAACTGCCTTAAGCTCTTCACAAAGCAAGAAGGGGTATGTATTGCTGTACTTCACATCCTTATTGCATAAACTATTTTAAGAGCGTCACTGAAGCCAGAACTATTGGGAGGCAAGGGAAAGGGGGACAGTTGTATTGGGCAGGGCCATTCCTACCCATACGCAAAGTACGCAGCTGCGTAGGGCACCAGGACATTTGGGGCACCAAATTTCCTGGTGCTCTGCGCAGCTGGATGCTGCTCCAGTCCCTGCCCTGCCTCTTCCCCATGGCCTTGGCCCCAGCCCCGCCACCCCTTCCCCAAAGTCTCTGCCCCACCCCTTCCTGCCCCTGCTCTGCCCCCACTCCCCTGAGGGCTGAAGCAGGGTTGGGCCTGCACTCACTGGGGGCGGGAAGTGCAGCAACCCGGCCCCAGCCATGCTGCTGGTGAGTGCTGGGGGGTGGTTCCCCCTGACCTCCAAGCCAGCCCTTCTCCCCCCCTGCCCCCGCACGGCAGCCTGGGGCCCCACACACCCCACCCCATGGGGGGCTGCGTAGGGCCCCAGAATAGCTTGGGACGGCCCTGGTACTGGGGTCCCCCAAAATGTCTTCAACATCAGTATAAATAAAGAAATGAGCAAGGCAGAGACCCCAGTAAACGTGCCAAGGCCCCAAATTTCTCTTCAGGCCTGCAGCTGCCTTGTTTACTTAATGCCTGAACCAAATACACCTCTAAGGCTTCTGCCTTTACCAGATAGGTTGTCTTTCATTTTGCTAACCACCTAGTGGAATCTGGTACATCAAAGAAATTAGCATTTTCCTCTGCAGCTAGGAATCCATACAGAAGAGAATCTTGGGTTTGTTTGCATATTGTACAGATTAATTGGTAGTCTTTTCAACTGTTCTACCTTCTTCCACATGTATCTGGACAGGTCTCTTCTGATTTAGATAAGCAGTTGTTTTCATGGACACTTTTAAAAAAGTTGCGTCCCTTTTATTGCACTAATGTGCAGGGCCCTATGCAGATAGTTCTTCCCTCCTATCGAATTGGTTAACTCTGAGGTATTAACAGCATTTTTATTATTCCAGGAAATTCCTCGTGTGTGTATTTCTAGTTTAGATCCCATCCCCTATTCATTGGACTTGTCATAACAACACCCTGGTTGTTTATACTAATTGAGTGTAATTCCAGTACTTCAGTGCACATGTACTGCATGTTTGTCTTTTCATGTTGATCTCTGGAGGGTGCTTTATAACCAAGTTACCATATAGAGACTTCTTGTCCTGACCCGTGATAACACTCTCTTCAGTTCAGCTTTGTTTTGCATCGGTCATTTGTATTTCAAAATAAGGAAGATTGTGTTTTGGTGTTGTGAATCACTTCCAATTCCTTAGCAATGAGTCCCACACACTGGATCCATTGTCAAAGCTTGGATAAGCATGAAAAGTCTTAATGCAAATCTACGTCGTTTTTACTCACAAGCCTGCTATGTTTGTATGAGTGAAAATACAACATAATGGAGTGATGATAGATCTGTTTATCTTGTCATAAATCTAGTTTAGTTTTCCTTTACCCAGTAAACTAATACCTACATGTCAAAACTCCATTTGTGAATGAGGGAGATGGTTCTGTGTGGTGGTTCTTATTCTGTGATTATATTTGGTAGGCATGCTGCTTTATGTGAAGCTAAATTTACTCCTCTATTTTTATTGTAATGAGCAAAGTAGTGTTATAAATACCATATGAAGTTAAGAAAAGGGCACTAGACTTTAAATTCTTTGTATTTTTAACCTTTATAGTACGATACAAATAATGGCTTGATAGCATAATTGTTTCCATGAAAGCGGTGGCAGTTTTTTGACAATAGTTGTTGTCATTGCACTATAACTGCTTCATGTTGGTAATCATAATAAAGAATCTTAAAATGCCCAGGCAATAAAAATTCTAATTCAGTTTCATAGCATTGCTCTAACCAGCTCACATTTTAATATAGAAAGCTCTTGAAATATTGAAAAGGAGATATGAGCTTGGTGCCTTACAGAGCACTTTCAGTTGACAGCTCCTGTCCCTGATGAGTTCAACTTAAACTAATATTGCTACTAAAACCCAAACTTAGCTTTCTGTTGGAAATTTCATTCAACAAAAGCAACATTAATGCTACATGAATAGTCTTCCTGTTTCTGCTGATCTCTCCAGTGCAAATGCCGTATACTTGGGCTCTGCCCTGGAGAAAGGATTTGGCCCTAGCCACGTATTTCTAGCTTCTGCCAGCATGTGTTGAATACTCACACTACTTTTGTGTAAACAATGGAGTTCTTCTCATGTAAGGTTTATATTTGAGTTGGTATCACTCATGGAACACATCTATCTAGGTAAAGACCATAAGCAGAAGAGATTCCAAGAATGCCATCATGAAACCAAGACACTTATTTTCAAAAATTCCTCTCCTGACACACATCTCTCTGCTAACAGGACGCGCAAAAGCAGAGTTAGCTTGGACTGTCAAACTCCTTTCATGAAGGATCGTTTTCAAAGGGTCTTGCAATCTTTCAGATGCGTTGTGGGCTTCTTTGACACTCATGTCTACTGCAATCTCTGGGTCTCTTTTCCTATTCACTACCTGTTTTCATAACCTCTTTAGATCCAAGAGCCCTTTTTTTAGGGCTCTTTGAGCAGACTTCTTCTTCCTTGCCTAATGTCCACTGTCTCACCCATTTTACTGTGTACTGCACTAATTTTGTTGAATTTTGCAGCCAGTAATCTATTTAATGCCACCTGTCAAACAACAAATTTGTAGTTGTGAAAGAAATGTCTTCTCTGATGCTCAGTAGTTTTAGGTTTTTATCAAAAACTGATTTTTTTCTAGTGTATCATAATTTAACCTTTTCAGGTACTAAAAAGTGCAGCCTGCAAACGTGTTAGAATGCAAAGTTAACTTTTAGAATGCTGCTGTGTATCAATCATAGTGGGTCCAGTTTTTGACCTTTGAAAAAATGTTAACTAGCAAGAATGAATGTCCTCTTCTCCATAGCCCACCCCTTGCTGTGTGAAGTTGTAGCATAATTATACAGTACATACACAAATGGTGCTCCTGTGTCTGAGACACTTTACTAATGCATTATAAATTATATGCCTTCCTCCTTTGAATTTTTAAACTAGCGTGGGAGTTCAGCTTCCTAGTCCTGGTTGCATTGTGAGAACTTCAGCCTGCCTGTACCCCACCCCAAATCACATCAGGTTGGGCAATGTGACTTGTGAAGGGTGAAGCTGGTTTGGAGGAAAGCCTTAATCACCTTTGCCAAACGTTGCGTGTTCTGGATGAATTGGTAAAGGTGGGTCAATGCCTGGCTGGCTGCAGCTTGTCAAGAAGCTAAGGCGGCACTGAGGAATGAGCCAGGGGGCAGTACGGTGGGGATAAGGTTATGCATGTGGAACTGATGCACAAAGTGCGGCGGGAGCTTAAGAGGGACTGTTGTGGCGCTGTAAATGCAGGAAAATGACTAGCCTAAACCTTGAAGCACACCCCCTTTTGCCCCAAGAGTGCTTTAGGGGGAAGGGCTGCAGCTCCCGGCCCGGCTGGCTCTGAACACTCCGCGCTCGCTAGGACCTCGCTGGGAAGTTGCACTAAGCATAGCCGCAGGGCCTAGCCCGCGCCGTTAGCTTCTGCAGCGCTTTGGGGATCACTTTCCCCGAGCCGTCCGGCCGTGGGTCTCGGTCCGGCGCTCGCCCGCAGCTAGACTGGGGCCGCGCCAAGCGACGGGGCGGGAGGGGACGGCGGCAGCCCGGGCCCTTCCCACTCGCCCCGCGTGCTGGCGGCTGCAGCGCAGGGCCAGGGCGTTTCGCGGTGGTGCAATGACCCCGTGCGCTGCAGCCGGGCGGGGAACCGGCTCGTCTCCTGCGCCCCTGGCGAGTCTGCGGCTGGCCCCGCTCGGCTCTCGCGATACGCCCCGCGGAGGGGCTGGCGGCTGCTGCTGGTCCCCGGCTGGGATTTGGAGCCGGGAGCGGCTGGCGGCTGCTGCTGGTCCGCGGCTGGCTGAGAGCTGGCAGCGCTGCGCGCGGGTGTCAGGCATGCCCCCGCCAGCTGCAGAGAGCTCCGCCCGGGCAGCGCCCCGCTGGGGGCTGGGAGAGCCGCGCCAGGGCACTGCAGGACCCGGCAGCCAGGGCACGAGGTACCTGAGGCGCTCGCGGCTCCTCTAATCTGGGGGGAGCAGCTGCAGCAGCCAGTGAGGCGGCCCGGACGTGGAGGTGATGGGCGGGACTTCTCTTATCCCTGCACGCTAGGAGACTGGGCTCCGCGTAAGGCCGGGACACGGGGCAAGGTGAACAGGCTGGGCCCTCCGGCTTTAGAGTTGCTTAGCCGCTAACAGTCGCCTCATTCATAGTGTCTCTCTTGCAACTACAAACCTGTCAACGTGCTTGCCTTGGCGTCCGCCCTCTGAAAGTTAATGGGTTTATTGCTCTCCTTGTTGACGTTGGGATGAAACCCTAAACATAGAGTGTCTAAAACGTGTTCACTAAACCGTTTAAAAAAAAGACTAAAGCGGATTTAGGAAGCTATTCAATTCTCTTCGGTCTGAATTTTTACTGAAGCCTCGAGTCTAGTTTGTCATTGAAGCGCCATCGTCAGAACAAGTGTAACTTGGAATGTTTCCGGTGGTGACTTTGGCACAAGGTTAGTAAATCTCGTTGAAAGCAAGCTTTTTCCTCTTGCTGGATCTAGTATCCTAGCTGAACTTGCGTTTTAACAGTTTAACGTGGTATTGACAATGACATTAGTAACATAAATTACTGTATCACTGTAGCAATAGCCCAGTTAAAGGGGCTCTACTTAAATGTCTCCAAAATTATAAAACTGCAGACTGAGATCTAAATTCCATATAAACAGGTTTAAAAATCTATCTTCTACAGTATTAGAACTTCATTCGTTCTACTGAATAGTAATGTAGATCTTTGTAAAATTCACTTATGATATAAAGTGGCATTAGTAACAGAGGTAGTAACCTCTTTAAACAACACGATTTTAAAATTGACAGTGTTCCTTTTTAAAGATTGAGATATTACTTGCACTCTGCCTATTTTCAGTTTCAACAATTTTCTCCTTTAACTTGCCTGAATCTTTTTCACTGCCTGTGGTAAACGTTCCAAAAGATAATTAACTAATACATGGCTGAAAGATTTTATTAAAGATGGTAAATGTGGAAATGCAAGTTTACTTTTGCAGATTATTTTAGTCAGTGTCAAATATTAGGCTTGGTGTGTACATAATCCAGAATAATGCATTCCTTATTTGCATTCTCTGCACTAACTTTTTTGTCAGGAACCATTCACAGTATATTTAACTTGCGTAGATATAGCAAGATGTGATACTTCACTAGTCACATGTGCATAATTAGCATATGTTCATATAAATGCATTTTCAATTTGAATGATAGTGCTTATACCAGTTGTTAGTGTAATGTGTGTGTAAAAGGCCAGTGAAGAGGTGATTGCTTTTTATTTCTTTCATGTTGCTTTACATAACTTGGAAACCTCAAGCTGTGCGCAAGGCTAGCCTTGTAAATGTTTGTCAGTGTTGCCTCATTCTGTGTTCTCATTTTACACTCCTATATTTAAATTGGATTGCATGCTCTTCCAGTACATGAAACTCTTTCTGGCCTGTACAGCTCCTTGCGCAGTGGTGTCCATGTTGTGACTCGGGAGCCTGTTGTGAAAATCAGAACTCTAAATTATCCTTCAGGGTGACTGTGGTAACTGACTTGATTGTGATTTGAAAACTGAGCTGCCTCCAGTTTGATTTGTATTGTGTATTGAATAGGCCCCACTGCCTCCTATGGGGAGAAAGTATGGGGTGCCTCCCCTACAGCCTCAAATACCCTGGGAGTGCGTGCTGTGAGCAACTGCAGCAAAAGGACAGCAGCTCTTCTCCCCCCCCCCCCCCCCCCCAGTCATCACCACCACTGCCTCTCCAATGTATTGCAGGAAAGGAGAGCAGCTCTGGTTGCTACATTGCCTGCCAGACTTGTGGGACCCTTGGGACAGAAGGATAAAAGCTCAACTGGCTCTCTGAGCCTAGGAGAGCACCTAGTGAAGGATGCCTCACAGCCATCCAGGACATCTGAGAGATGGGGAATAAAGCTGAGAACCAGCAACCAGTTATTGATTCCATGATTCCCTTTTCCAGCCGTGACTCAGGTTAGAGCAATCTGGACGTTGCTCTACTTAAACCAGCTGGTTGTGATCCCCAAGGGACCTTGTGCCCTCTGGAGATAACCAGAATGCAGTGTGCTGTGACCATGCCCTCTTCCCAGCCTCTGACTTGCCATCTGTCATGAAAGGAGGCATGGAAGCTGGCTCTGGAGCGCTGGGGGTGCTCCCTTGCACCCAGTGGGAAACTTGCAGGTCACTTCTGCTCTTTCCACCACCTGAGCACAGCAAAAGGGATAGAACAGGACTAAAAATCTGCTGCAAAGTAGATATTGTGCCTCCTTTGCCCTTTTAGAGTAGTGGTTTTCTTTGGGCTGAAAACATTTTGACGCTGACTGGAACCTGTGGTACAACTAAAATATTCTGATGTACAGCTGGCTTCTCTGCTGTTGTCTGTTGGGTCTGAAGACTCCTCCTATCCTAGTCCATGTCATAAAGTAAACTTTGCATTCAGCATGGTGATAGGTCCCTGCCATTAGGGTTTGCAGTCTAAATTAGGGCTTGTCTGCTTCAGCAAGTTTTACCAGTCATACTTCTCTAGTTACACCAGTATAACAGATTTAAAAATTTTATTAAGATAATGTTAAAAATAAAAATAATGGTACAGAGTTCAAGCATAGAAGTTTCTGGTTATCAGGGGATAAGGTACAGGTTATCAAGGAGAGCGAAGTTCGGTTTTAGGATTGGATGACGTAAGGAATACATAATCTGCAACATCTCCAATTGGGGGTAAAGGCTTAACGGGTCAAAGTACAGAGATTGAGATATGAGGGTAAGTTGTTCATATATAATGGCTATGTTCAGGTGTGGAGTAGAATGAGTGGGTACGATGATGAGGATGGATTTACCCTCATTTGGTGAGATTTAATGTTCAGTGAGTTTATCGTTCCAGTTCATATGGTCCAGTGGGAAAAAGACTCTCGGTCCCCGCCACATCCCAATCTGAACACTTTTCTAGAGGAATAGCTTTTTTTCAGTAAATAAATAAACCCTTTTCTCAAGTGACAAACTGAACCAAAGAAAAATACATTTTTCTTTTTTATACCAGAATGAGTGTGTCAACATAAGCCGTTAACCTGGTTAGCCATATTGGTTTAAATTCACACCTTGGGTTATACCAAAAAAGTACCTACATACATCAAAGAATGACACACCCATATGGTATGGGAGGAGAGGCGTACGGGTGAAGTTGAGCACACATCTTGTTGGCTCCAAGTTTTTATAAAGTCTGTCCTGACAGCATGGTATGTAATATTCTTTTCCACCCTTGCCGGAGAGCTTAAAATTTTTTCTTCCCACCAATGTCCTGAGAGAGGGAAAACTAGCCATGTTAGAAGGATCTTCTTTCCTCCTTCGCATAATTAAGGGGAGAGAGCTGCTGATGTCTAGTAAGCCCAAGGCCTTAAGCTGCCAACTCTTGAGTTGGGCAGTTGAGGAATGTTCTTCTGATTCCAAGCCTGTCTGCCTGGACCAGGTTAAAAGTATGTCAGCTGTGTGCAGAATAGCTGATAGACTGACCGTGTGTCCTAGTGGACAGACCAACCTGTTCAATATGCAGTTGCACAGTCAAAGTTTGGTGCCATTGTATATTTTTTGCTTTTCTGTTGGTATCATTATACATGTTGTTGTTTCATATTTCTTTACTGCCCTTTTTTTAAGGTTGTATAAAGTTAATTTAAAAAAAATACTGTGTAGCTACCAGCAGTACTTGGGACTACAAGATAATTTCAAATTTCCATCAGGTAAATAGGGCATTAGCATAGGAAAGCTCCTTTTTTCACTCGAAGAGGCTAAAGACTTACACTTGCAGTGCACTATTGCTATTGTAAGTTCTTTGGAGCAGAGATCCTTGTTTTATATGGTGCCTAGCACAATGGGGTTCTGACCTTTGACTGAGGCTAAGTGCTACTGCCATACAAATAACTGAGATGCTTCTGTTTTGATAGTTAAAATGCAAACTCTAATTGTTACCCCCTTGTCAAAAGCGCAATTGATGTTACATTTTTTCATTATGCTCTTTTTTAAGAATGAGTTTTGATTTAAGGGGCGGGGGGAAGTAGTGTCCTCTCTCAGCAATTTGATTTTTAACTGTAATAGGTAGTGTGTTTGCATACAATTTTGTATCGGCAAGATGCAGCATCTCCTAGTTGTGTAACCACATTGGAATTCTGTGGGTGAGTTAAACTAGCCTGTGTGAAAGTTTGTATCTGGCTTTGATCAACTTGAGATACGAGACTGAAGGGAAAATGCCTTCAGCCACTCCAGTGCATTAGCTGCTTACCAATGGACATACTGGAGTGGCTTATTGCTGATGGAGTATGGCTTGTTTCTTTTATTCCATTATTAAACAGTCCCATGGAATTCATGCGACATTTCACTAGGAACTGCTTTACATGGAACTCTGGAGTTTGAGGGATGGTTGAAAACTCTCCTTTTTCTTTAATGTAGCCTCTCATTCTTCTGCTCCTTGCTTCACCTCTGTTCCCCACAGGCTGCCCCAGGTAAATCTTTCCTCTCCCCACATTAACAAACAACGAAATATCCCCACAGCACTTCATTGCTAGAAGTTCAGAACGAAATCTTAAAGTTGGTGTACAGCTCTGACATCATAAAGGCCCAAACAGCTTAAGGAATGTGGTTTTGGAGAATCTGGTTCCGCAAGCAGAGACTAAACAATCTGTAGAATACAGAACCCCTCTCCTCTGGAGTGAACAGAACTATTTTTAGCTCTCGATGGGAAGAATGGAGGCCAAAGACACACAATATATTAACACTTGGGCCTACACTACAAACTTTGGTCGACTCAACTTACATTGACATAAAGCCGCCTCGGTTAGTATATCATTTGTGCGCATCCATACCTGGCTCCTTGCGTTGGTGCTGCACATATTCATCAGGAGTGCTTGTTGATGCAGAGTGGTGCGCTATGGAAAGTGTGCTGCTGCTTTGAGTGCTTGTTCACATCAATTACAATCCGCGCGCGCCACATGCACAGTTGTCGGAAAAAATTTTCCCCGGCAACTCCCGTCAGGTTGGCTGTGGAGCCCCCTGGAGTGGTGCCTTCATGGCACTCAATATATGACCCTGCCAACCCAGCTCCTCCTCAGTTCCTTCTTACCACCTTTGACAGTTGTTGTAACTGCAAGTGGCTTGCGTGCAAGTTCTACTTGTTTCCCCTAGCTAATTTCAGTAGTTGGAGTTTTATTAGTCGTAGTTCTGTTAGGAGTGGGGAGGTTCCCCCTCCACTCTGACCTTTCCCCTTGGGGACCTGAAGGCATGCCTCAGTCCCTGGGGTTCAAGCCCTGCAAGTCCTGCAGTAAGCACATGCCAACAGGCGACCCCCACAATACTTGTTTAAAGTGTGTGGGGGAGGCTAACCTGCACCTGTCGACTTGGATTTGCCAGGGGTTTTGACCCAGGACCACACAGAGTGGGATTTCAGGTTGAAACAGCTCCTCATGGAGGCGGCTCTTCAACCACAGTCCGCCTCGGCGCAGCAAGACCCGGCACAGAGTTCCTCGGTGCGGAGCGCACAGGCGTCAGTGGCAGCATCAGCACAGCAGAAGATCTCTGGGAACAGAGACTCACGGCACCGCCGATCCCCCATGCCTAACATTTTGGGGACTGCCTGGCACCGGTCTCACTCGCCGCCGCTGCAGAAAAGGCACGCCAAGCAGGGTAGTAGAGGCGGATCTCCTGGGAGACCCTTCCCTGCAGTCTCGGCCAATGGGGCATATCCCAGAGAGGAGCACCCGGCTCTGAGACGCTTGGAGTCAGCACCGGGAACTTCAGACCCACAAGGAGTACCATTGAGCCTGGGGCCGTTGGACTCCCCAATCCATATGGGGGAGGTGGTGGGGCTACCGTCCACCCAGGATACCTTTTGAGGCCATGACAGTATCGCAGTGCCCGACTCTCCACAACAAGCCCCCAGCACTGCCGAGGACGCTACCATCCCGCGGCAAGCCAACAATGATGCGCCTGCCCGTGTTGCCAGGTCACCGATCCCTGGCCCTGCAAAGGGGGTGCCATCCTGAGTCCTGGAGGCGCTGGTCCCTGGATCGTCAGAGATCCCGCTCCCGGTGCTGATCATTATGTTGCCAATCCCCTCGGTACAGATCAATATCTCGGCTCAGCTCCGCTCCCCTTCCTCGTTGTACCGCTCACCTGGCAAGCACTGATTGGCACGGCTCTGGCCCTCTAGATCCTGGTCCCCATCCTCAGAATCAGACGCGGGCTCTAGATACTCACGCCGGAGCCAGCACCAGTCGGTGCGTCGACAGCCCAACGCAGGTACAATGCCATAGCCGACTCAATGGCAAGGACCAGCATAGTGGCCCTTTTTGACTCCCTGGGCATATCACCAGTCCCAGGGTACCTTGTCCAAGGGCTCCCGGTTGGTGGCATCTAAGCCCAGGCTGCCGATGGCCTCAGCCAGCCCACGCCCAGAGGTGCGGCAGGGATTCTGGCTACAGCACCGGCACAGATCTCTGCCCCTATGGTGGAACAGGTGGTCACCAACCTGGAACAGCAGGTTAAGCAGAAGGTTCCCATGGACCATCCAGGATGACCCAGTTCCCCCCGCCTGCTTCCTCATTCTCTTCCCCAGATGAGGCAGTAGCGGGAATTGTGGTCCTGAGACCAAAATTCCTGACCCATAGATAGTCGTGCCCATCTGGACCCACTCCGCAGGCCGGTGCGCAATATGGGCTTAAGCAGAGGAGCTGGTGGAACAGGAGGACGCAATAATAGACCTCTTGGCCCCAGAAGATCCATTCCAAGTGCCGCTGCCACTCATTAGGACCACTCAAAATAAAACCAAAACTGTGTAGTAGACCCCAGCCTCTATTCCCTCCCCCCCCCCCCCCCCCCGACAGCCAAGGGAGTAGAACGCAAATACTTTGTTCCCTCCAAGGATTACAAGTATCTCTACTCCCTCCCCTCCCGCAATCCATGACCCTGCACAGTGATCCGGGGAGTCCAGCGTATCCCTTGCTCCCCTGTGTCTTGAAGCTGTACTCTGGCCACCTCAACAACACAAGGGAAAGATTCAGCTAATGGTTGAGCCAGTGCAGAATGACAGTTGAATGTGCTTTTGATAAATTGACGGGATGCTGGTGTTTACTCTCAAGATTGGACGGTTGCAGCTGCCTTCTGTGTCCTCCATAATATGTGAAGCAAATGGGGGGGGGGAAATTGCCGCTGGGTTGGAGGTGTAGCAGCTGTCTGAGTTTGAACAGTCGGACACACAGGCTATCAGAAGAGCTCACTATACAGCTCAGGGAAGCTTTGAAAGAGCACTTTAACAGTGAGCCCCAGTAATGTTTTTGTGGTGTACTGTGATCTACTTGGCCCTGCTGTTTTGGGGGCTGTAGGGAATTGTGTGGTGGTTGGTGTACATCTATGAATATAACACCCAGTGCCCCTAATTTACAGTGCTTGTTTTACACTTAGGATTGGTGACTGTGGATATCACATGAGTTGTTTACACTGTACAGTAACAAGTAGTTGCTTTCAGAACTGCTAGGTACACTGCAGCATATGTTGTGAACTAATAAAGATGAATTCATTTTCCAAATAGAATTTTATTCAGTAACCAAGCCAGTGCAAAGAAGAATGCTTTTAAATTGCACAGACAAATACATCAGACTTAATTAAACAACAAGGTGAAAGAACATTCGCATCCATTTTACCTGTACTTGGTGTTGTGAAGCTGTGGTTGTCCTTAATGTCCCCTGGGGTAGAGTGGTAGAGATAGTATCAGAGGCCGCATTCCTATGTGGAACGTTGCAGGGGGGCGGGTGTAGAGAGGTGCTTAATGGAGTTATCCATGGACTGCAAAGGGAGGCAAGGCAGGGATTTTTGAAATTGTAGGGCCACCAGAGTCTGCAGCATCTGTGTGTTGATGCCAGAGAAGCCCCATTTATGTCCTGGTGCATCTCCCTCTTCTTGATGGGACATCTGGGCCTTTCTCCTGTCTGCTCTTTCCTTCTCCAGGCTGTCTGCAGTGTTCACCCTCCAAGCCCTTTGCTCATTTGTCTGATGCAGAATCTCATAGAATGTGTCCTCCTGAGTCATCTTTTTTCTTCTCCTTCCCCCCCCCCCCCTGCCCTCTGGCTCAGGAATTTGACAGTGTGGAGTGGGAACCCCCTCAAGGCTGCAGCAGCAGCTACAGATAAAACAGATATCCTTGTCAATCTAGTTACAGTGGAAAGTGAAAGTTAAGAGTCAGAATTCCCTTCCCTTGCTCCCCTAAAGTTTTAACAAGACATGCTTACTGACACTTCTGTTTTGGAGTGCTTGTGCATGGTGTCCCTCACAGCTCCAGCCATGGTGAGTGTGGCCCGCTGGGATGAGGGAATTGCTCAGTGAACATAAGAATGATCAAACTGGGTCAGACCAATGGGCCATCTAGTCCAGTATTCCAAAAGTGGCAAATGCCAGGTGCTTAAGAATGAATGAACAGGACAGGCAATCAAGTGATCCATCCCCTGTTGTCCACTGACAGAGGCTATGGATGCTCGGAGCATGGGCGTGTATCCTGGCCCTTCTTGACTAACAGCCATTGATGGAGCTGTCCTCTATGAACTTATCTAGGCCAGGTCTGCACTACAAACCTACATCTGCATAAATGTCGCTCAGGAGTGTGAAAAAGCCATACTTGAGTGGTGTAGTTATACCACCCTAACCCTATATGTAGAGGCCATGCTATGGCAACATAGATAATCCACCTCCCTGAGAGGCGCCAACTGCACTGCCAGCTGAGCTTCTCCCATTGGCATAGGAGCGTCTTCACTAAATGGCTACAATAGTGCTGTACGTGAAGAAAAGCCCCTAGTTCTTTTTTGAACCCTGCTATAGTCTTGGCCTTCACATCCTCACCTGGCAAGGAGTGCCACAGTTTGACTGTGTTGTGTGAAGAAATACTTCCTTTTGTTTGGTTTCAGTGTAGTAGCCGTGTTAGTCTGTGTCAGCAAAATGAAAATAAGAAAGGAAAAACTTGTAGCACCTTAGAGACTAACAAATTTATTTCAGCATAAGCTTTCGTGGGTTAGTACCCACTTCATCGGATGCATGGAATGAAATTATATTTCAGACATATTTATACAGTCAGAGAAACATGATGGTCCAGGTGTATAGACCAATCTTAAGAGGCTAATTAGTTGAGAGGAAACATGACATGCAACTAGATTGCATTGCCTCCGGATTAAATCGTGATTTGGAATGGCTCGGCCATTATGTTAATTGAATCTATTTCCCTTAAGTTAACGATCCTCATTCACACCTGTGTGACCATCTTGTTCATCACTTCAAAAGCTTTTTCTTCCCCTGCTGTCATGTTTCCTCTCAACTAATTAGCCTCTTAAGATTGGTCTATACACCTGGACCATCATGTTTCTCTGACTGTATAAATGTCTGAAATATAATTTCATTCCATGCATCCGATGAAGTGGGTACTAACCCACGAAAGCTTATGCTGAAATAAATTTGTTAGTCTCTAAGGTGCTACAAGTTTTTCTTTCTTATTTTCATTTTCCTTTTGTTTGTTTTAAATCTGCTGCCTATTAATTTCATTGGGTGGTTCTTGTTATGTGAAGGAGTAAATAACACTTACTTTCTCCGCACCAGTCATGATTTTATAGACTTCGGTCATATCCCCTCTTAGTAGTCTCTTTTTCCAAGCTGAAAAGTCAATCTTGTTGATCTCTCCTCATACGGAAGCTGTTCCATAACCTTAATCACTTTTGTTGCCTTTGTGTACCTTTTCCAATTCCAATATATCTTTCTGGAGATGGGGTGACCACAACTGCAAGCAATATTCAAGGTGTGGGCATACCATAGATTTATATAGTGGCATTATTATATTTTCTGTCTTATCTATTTCTTTCCTAATGGTTCCTAACATTGTTAGCTTTTTTTGACTGCCACTGCACATTGAGTGGATGTTTTCAGTGAACTATCCACAATGACTCCAAGATCTTTCTTGAGTGATAGCCGCTAATTTATAGGCCCTCGTTTTGTATGTGTAGTTGGGATTGTTTTCCAGAGTACATTACTTTGCACTTATCACCATTGAATTTTTATTGGCCATTGTATTGCCCAGTCACCCAGTTTAGTAAGATCCCTTTGTAACGCCTCACAGTAGGCTTTGAACTTACAAAATTACTCGATACTTATCTGCAAATTTTGTCACCTCACTCTTTACCCCTTTTTCCGGATCATTAATGAATATGTTGAACAACTGGTCCCAGTACAGATCCTGGAGGGACATGACTATTTACCTCTCTCCATTGTGAAAATTGGTCACTTATTCCTACCCTTTGTTTTGTCTTTTTTAACCAGTTACTGATCCATGAGAGGCCCTTCTCTCTTATCCTATGACTGCTCACTTTGCTTAAGAGTCTTTGGTGAAAGACCTTTCTGAAGGCTTTCAGAAAATCCATACATGATATCCACTGGACCACCCTTGTCCATGTTTGACACCCCCTCCTCCCAAAGAATTCTAATGTGTTAGTGAGCCATGATTTCCCTTTACAAAAGTCATGTTGACACTTCTCCAAGAAATTGTTTGTCTGTTTACTATAGTTTCCACCAGTTTGCCTGGTACTGAAGTTAGGCTGTCTAGCCTGTCATTTCTAGGATAGCCTCTGGAGCCTTTTAAAAAAAATTGGTGTCCTTGATTGCATGAAACTCTGAGTATAGGGCAATGGTACTGAAGTACAGGCACCATTTTCCACCGACGGTGGTGATTTCTAGCTGATCTCTCTCTCCTGAGGGTAACAAAGGCACAGAACACTGTTGCTGCTGACATTGCGAAGCTGCCCTGGCCTGTATGCTGCTAACCTGTTTACTGCAGTGGTGACTGCCAAAGTTGTTGCTGACTGGCATGGAAAAGTGTTCCTCCACAGAGGGAGAAACAAGGCCACCATCCCTAGAAAACTGTGGGAGAGAATTGCAGAGCATCTCCATGACTGTTTCATCAAGATGTCTCTGGAAACTTCCGTGGACATCCCTGTGTACATAAACTGCTCTGGATGGCCCCCCTTGCCTGACTCTGCAGGGGTATGAAAAGCAGATAACTCCTATCTCTATTGGTTGTACTGCTACCTCTTCTGGTATGAATCCATTTAATGAAAAGTTGATAGCTGTGTCCTGTTAGGTTTGGGGTGCCCTTAGTACATCATGGTAATGGGAAATGCAGTTAAAGGCTTACCTGAGATTCCTTCCCCTGCATTGGGCTCGCCCATGCTTGACTGACTGGGCTGCAGTGGAGTCTCAAATAGTTCCTGGCTCACACCATAGCTGGACTCCCAGGTCGCAAGTCCCCTATCCTCTTCCTTCTCTTCCACTTCCTCATCCTTGCTGTTCATGCCAAGGGCCTGTGGCTTGGGGTCCTCAGAGGTATCCACAGTGCTCTGCAGGGTGGCAGTGGGGTTTTTGCCAAGTGTGGCATGCAGCTCTTTGCTAAGCTACAGACCTGACGCTTTTACAGTGGGTTGACTTTGGGCCTTCTGCTATGCCTGCCTCAGTTCCTTTGCTTTCATGTGGCACTGTTGTTGGTCTCTGTCATACCCCTTCTTCTGCATCCCCTGTGAAATCTGCTCGTAGATGTCCATGTTTGTATGACTCGTCCGTAGAGGCTGTACAAGCACAGCTCTTTCTCACAGGCCCAGGAAATCCACCATCTCCTGTCTACTCCAAGCTGGAGCATGTCTGGTGTGTGCAGCCGGCCGGCATGGTTGCTGGGCAGTTGCACACAATAGTGGAGAGCTGCTAAGTGTGGGTGCCAAGCTGGGCAATCAGGAAAAGGCATGTCAGAACTTTGCTGGACTTCAAAGAGTGGTCCTTTCAGTTTCTGACCTCCAGCTTGCTTCTTCGCCCAAAACCACTGCATGGACTTGTGTATTCTATTTAACCCTTGCAAAGCCTATAGCATTGCACAAGGTGCAAATCAGTGCAGAATTTGGCCTGTTGTCTGCTTTAGCTCAAGTTTCTGCAGTGTGCACTTGGTGACTTTTGTCACAGCTGGAATACTACTAAACTTGAAGGCCTTTGTATCTTAAAATGTGGTTCTAAATATTACTGTTAATTGTGCCTTTCCAAATTATTACCGTGTCTTCTGAGAACTTTTTAAAATTCTGATAGTCATTGCAGCTATTGTTAAAGGAATAGCTGGTGAATACTAGGTTATTCACAAATGATATAACTGTGTAAATTCTGAAAATCACTATTATAGTTTGTACACATCACTCTCATAAAACAGAAATATATAAAAATGACAGCAAGATACCTGTCAGTAAATTGTAAAACCTATGTCGGTAAAGGGCACTTATGCCGCTGTTTAGTTGACTTGCTTGGTAAAAGGTTTAAACTAAGTCACACACTTCTGTGAATAAATGTTTTTTTGGCCTTGCACCAAAAGGGTAGATGACTGCATTGTTATGTGGGCAGAGCCGATCAGCAGTCTACAAACAAAGTGTCACTTGTGTGAAAATTGAGGGCAGAATATGGCTGCAAATGACCAATGACCTGAAGGTCTTGTCTTAAAATATTAGCGTATTCACGTTTTGTCATGAATATCCTGAATAGCAAGGGTAAGAGGAGCATTGCTACTGTAAACTTAGCTTTATCTGTTGTATTTGAGTACTCACAAATGCAGTTGGCTCTTTTACTCAGTATAGTGCTGATGACAACTGTTGGTTTGACAACTCCTGGAGACAGAATTTCTCCCCAAACAGCTGTAACAGTGCAGGCTTCCTCACACCGTTCTGCTCATGTGCTCCACCCTGACCTTACAAGGGCCACCTCTTTAGCTAAGGGGTAATTCAGTCTCCATGCCCACCGTTTCCTGTCTACTGAGACTGCCAAGAGGCATGACTTTTGTGGAGGTAGTTATGTTGTGGCTCTTACCCAGTAGAAATTCTTCTGTTAAAATTGCAGCTAAACTCTAATTGAAGCTTCTTGGGTGTTTGTTCAAATATAGCTACTAGGTGAAACTGACTAGAAACTAGAGTGAAAATTGATTTATCTGAATGGCTCAAACGAAATATCACAGCAGGGATACAACTATAAATGTTCATTTTTGGTTTTTTTTAATGCTCTTACGTCTTCCAGATCTAATGGCCTCACCTAGGCTAAGGGCCAAACTTTGCTTTGCTATGCTATGCCTAGTGACTTCAATGGAAATTTAATGCAAGTAATGAGCTGACTGTTGGGACTGTAAAAACCATCCCAGAGCTGTCCCTCCTTCCCCCGCAAAAGCACCATCTACCACATCCACATAAGAGTTCATGGGGAACAACTCCATCCTGCGGAGTGGCTGTAGGATGAACTATTCGGAGTATCTGGGAGTATGATAAATGGTCAGTTGGCTCATGGTACATATTTTCTTCAGAGACTTCCCCAATTACCAAAGATACATAATAAAACCAGCAAGTTATACCATGGAAATAAAGCCTCAAACTAAATATTTTCAAACACACACTTTTATAAAAGACTAAGAAACATGCAACATTGGCTACGGAACAGTTTTTTATAACTTTGGCCAGCCTTCATAAGTAACTAATGAAGGGTTCAGAATCTGGAACTTGCAGTGTTGAGAACTAAATTTACAGGTAGGATGTCATTGAAAGCAGCCAGTCTTGCTCCATTTACTCTAAACACATCTGTGGTAATGATGCTCAAATCCCTATGCAGCAGCATTTTTTTTCCTTTCTTTGTGGGCAGAGGAGTTTGTCAAAATCAGCAAAAGAACCTGATAGCTGCCTGGACAGGAAAAGCACTAACAAGTAATGTTGAAATAAGTGGACATAACTATTTCATATTCATCAGGGATAAAAGGAGAAAATGCAGTTATCAGACACAATCATTGGTATTTTGAAAACTTAAATGTATTAAGGGAAATATAGCTTGTCCTAAACTCTCCTTTTATTTTATCAAAAAGGAAATGTTACCAGTTTAAAAGGTGCAGTGGCAAGGGATTATTTTTTTTTTTGAGATCTTACACCTTTGGTGGGTAAAAGTTAACATTTCATTCTCATGAGCATCCCTTTCATTCACCCTACCATAGCTGAAAATCTTGTAAAGCTTATGGCCTTGACCTGGTTTAATGCTTAACATGTTGTCTTATGCATGCAAACATGTTCCATTGATACTACTGTTTGATGCATGAGGTTATTCATGGGTGCAGTGTTTTGAAGGAAGGGGGCTTCATTTTGAAAGGGCTACTTTTTTTTAACTTGCTTTGGGCTCTGCAGCAAGTTATGCTAAAACAAAACACTACTTCCCAAAGATGTGCTGACATAAGCGATGTACAAAGATTTTTGGCATAAGGTACTGTATAGTTGAGCACCAACCATATTGATTTCAGTTCAACTCAAAATAGCATAGCAATAAAATACTAATTGGAAATGGACAAAATTGATTCCTTTGAATGAGTTCAGTGTTTTGGCTAATCAGTATGTGACTAAAAAGACTGGAGTAAATGGAATGAGGGCAGAATGCACTATTTTGGCATCTTCTATCACTGGTTTTAACCCCAGATTAGAGTTTGTATATTGCTGAACCTCTCCTCCCACAACTCCATCATCTAAATAAAAGGCAAGTGCAAAAATACTCTGAAGGGGGACATGGCTACGGGGACATGGCTACATGTGTACCCACTGCAAATCTCTAGTTTTTTTTAAAAAAAAAAACCTTCTGAAAAGGTTCTGTGCGGTAATTTATTTGACTTTAAGCATGCAAGAGTTCCTATCCCAGATATGACACCCATACTATTGGTTAGAAATACAGTGCAAAAACCAGTGTAGAATCAAAACAATAGCAGTTCTTCCCCTAAATAAAACTACAAGGCTGGAAAACATGAAACAAATCAGTATCATAACCCCAGCTACTTCAGCCTTCCCCAGAGGCTTAAAGATGGACTTTACCTCGCCCTGGCTCTCAACAAATTATGGGGTGTATTGCTTCTGGGGAGTGGTTGGGGTGAATTTCAGTCCCAGGACCTTTTTGGAGAAAGTCCTGCTGATAGCAGCTCCCTCATGTATACCAGAGAAGTTCCAGTACTCTTGCTGATATTAACTGAAATAGGATCTTGCAAGGAGAGAATGGTCCCAGGCCATAAATGACTTTTAAGTTCAAAACAAATACATGAATTGCAACCTGTTCAGATTGTGGAGCAGTGTGGTCACATGCTTCCAGAGGACTATGCAGGTCAAAACACAGTTGGTATTTTGTACTAACTTAAACCTATTTAGAAGGTGCAGTAGAACATATTGCAGTAGTCAAGTATAAATGTGAAAGCTGGGGATTATGATAGCAAGGTCTGTGTCCAAGAGGAATGGTCAGACTCCTTTCCAGAGATAAATGGGGGTGGGGAGGGAATCTTGGTCACTGAAATATTGATAATCTAGAAACTAGGAATACACCAGTCCCCTATGCCGTGAATTTTGGCCATAAATGTGGCCTCAGTTGAGGGGTGCTAACTAACGTCAGCCAAATCCTCTAGGTGCCTCCCTAAACCCACTATTCCTCAGTTTTATTCAGATTGATACCAAGATGACTAAGATTCATCCTAGCCCCAGCCTGAGCCTCTTGCAATTTCTGGGCAAAAGTGGTTTATCAGCATAATGGTAAGTGCTGTGATCAAGAGCACTCTGGTATCATAGACTTTCTTAGGATTTAGTAGGGCTACTTTAAGACTGCTGGGGTGGGCCGTGCTGGTGGCTGGTTTACAATGAGAGAGACCTTATCCACCTGGGAAAGGAAGTGAACCCCACAAGGGAAAAGGGTTGGTTCTTGAATTCCAGGTCAAGGTATGGCAGACTGTGTATGGATAGACTGTTTGCAAGGCTGTGGAGAGTTCCTACAGGAAACTTTGGGGCTTTGTTTCAGAAGTGTCAGCTGCCTGGTGGGGCAAATCTCCAGTGTGTCTCCTGAAATTTACCACCTGTGTGTTTCTATCACCACCTCAGTGAAGCCTGTGGTGTCTTCAGTGAGCTTTGGATCTGGCTGAGGTGATTATAGATGGTCAGGATGCCTGGATTAGTTTTTGGATTTACAGATTAAGTGGATGTACTGAAGAAACTTTTGATTTGAAGTGAGTATTTCCTGCATTTGAGCCAGGAAGGGAAAGGAGTATCATCTTTGCCTAATGAGTTTTCTGGGTCTGATTGACTAAAGTATCCTGGGCACGATGTGGTGAGCTAACCCTGAGCCTATGGTATCGATTGGCCATATTTTCCATGATGCAGACCAAGATGCACTTTTGTAATACAGTCTGTAACATTTTACCTGTCAACAATGTGCTCATCTTACCTCCTTGATTAATCACCCAACATCTTGTTTTGTGTTTTCGAAGTGTACCCATTAGTAGTGGCATAAGTCACTTGTTAGTGACACACAACTATTCTTTCTATAAATTTCTCTCTGAAATGAGTAAACAGTAAATGTTATCAGAGCTGAGCAGGCATCTCTCTGAGCAAGAAATGATTGTTACAGCAAAGCATGATGGATAAAAAATGTTTTGGCTCAGTGTTTCAATGCACTGGCTTACACCAACATGACAGTAATGGTTTTAAGAAAAAAATGTTTACTAAAAGCTACAAGGAGGACTTACTGGAGTCAGTAAAGGCTCTTGATGTCTTGCTTTGACAGAGTGAGGCCACAATGTGATGAGTTGTAATCTTCCTTATTGTTAGTGGGTTAGCTTATGAGAGAGCTACCATTTAAAGCAATAAGTTGATGAAAGCTTTCTCAAAGTGTATTTTTCAGTATTGGAACACTCTTAATACTCCAGGAATTCTGCTATGCCATCTAAACTGTTCACTGATAAGTCTTCATTCTATGATTCTATTATCTTCCAGAATAGTTGCTTTTACCGAAACTCAAATGTATGCTTAAAACCAGGAGTACCTGCAGTATAAACTTATAACTGCATCCTGCTGTATATGTACCAACTGGTTTCAGCTTTCATTTCAGCAGACACCTAGACCAAACTTTCTCAGTCATGTACTAGTGGAAAATCTAAAAGCACATCATGCCACTGACTTTGCAGGGCACCTTTATGTGACTCTTAATGTTCAGAAGCATGTTAGTTAATAAGAAAGGACTCTGTACCATCTTTGAAATTTCCACATATTCACAGTTGTGCTGCTCAGAGGATGTTGGGAAGGTTCCTATAATCTTATCAATGGGAAAGATACTGAAAGATGTCAGTCACTAGATGTAGCTGAACTTTTTAGGTTTGAACAGACCGCTAGAACTGTATAGATGCAAGTAACACCAAATATTAAATGTGGAAGCTGTAAGTAGTAAAATGCTAAATTACTCAGCGCTAGTTCAAACTGGTAGTGACTAAAAGAATTGGACTAGGCGGGGAGAAACTGGCACTAGGGAAACAATGCGCTGAATTGTAGCAGTTGTGTGGGTTTGGTTTTGTACTGGAATATACAGTTGTGTGCATGTTTCAGGCATCTCTCTACAGTTGAAGGCTGACTTAAACTTTACCCTTAAACTTTCCTTGGTGGTTGTTTTTTATTTAATGCTAAATATCACCAGTCAAAGAATCCCCAATTTTGATTCGTACTGCTCCCTGAATTGGTAGGTTTACATACGTTCATGATGCATATTAGGACTGGAGCTGGCTGCAACGCTTTAAATCAAGACTAGCTTTGTAGATCAAAATAAAAATTCTCTGCAAGAACTTTCATTCTGGAAGATGGTTCTGATTTTGGTAAACGTCTTCTGCAAAAACTCTTTGGCTTTTAATGGGAAACTAAAGATAAACTATCTTTTTAAAAAAAAGCATATATGAGCAGTTCTAAACATGGTGAGATACTCATGCTACAAATTCATTTTAAATGTAATAAAGAATATTAATCTTTGTGATAAAAAATTGAAACTAGACACATTTCACCTTACATTGCAACACTATAAATGTGTCCAAAGGGTTGGTCTTATCCATGATAGCATGCAGTCTATTGGAATACTTGTTTTTCAATAAATTAATAGTATTCTTCAAACAGCAGTAGGGTGAAATGCAGAACTTGCAAGTTGATGGGCTGATAATCAGAACTGGTCTTGAAGTGGACAATGGAGCAAAATTGATTGATTAAAAGTGGGAAGATCAAGGAAATGGAGGCTTAAAAAAAAAAAACTTTTTTTTCTAAAGCCTGGTGGGTGGACATGGGAACAACAGTGCTGTATCCAACCTCTGAGATTTGCCATAAAGCCTGGGTCTTGTACCAGAAATAACTACAGAAAGCTGGAGATCAAAGTGATTGAAAAATCAGTTGCTTTGTTATGTATCTTTGCCCCCCTTTTTTTTTTTATATGCAAGAACTTAATGAATGTAGTGGAAGGAGTGGCTTGCCTTGAAGCAATGCTCTAACTCCTGCTGGTAGAATCCGAGACCAGGCCCATTTCGCTCTGAAAAGTGGCCTGTCTCCTCAAGCAGCTTATTGCAAGGTGGGTTTGTGAATGTTGGAGAACTGGAAACATTCTTGTAGAAGAGAAGTAAATATGCCTGGTCATTAGCAAGTGGGAAGAAAATAAAATAGCACTGAGCATAAATGGTCCAATAAATAC
The DNA here is from genome assembly GCA_037349315.1 of Chelydra serpentina. NCBI lineage: Eukaryota > Metazoa > Chordata > Testudines > Chelydridae > Chelydra > Chelydra serpentina. Next base: position 61,042,621 of record JBAIAC010000002.1, on the reverse strand, counting down.
GTTGCATTTTTTACTTGGGGTAGGGGGGCTGTTAGGTTTCAAAGAAGTTTCTTCCAGTGGTGGTTGCACTTATATAGATTATGTGGCGGGCTGTTCAAGGGAACTACGATTAGAGTAAAAAAAATCAGAGGCTAAAAGTCTAAGTGAAAAAATTGGTTCTCCTTCAAGGCATTTCGCTCTTTAAAATAAGATGTAGGTTCTATGGAATTTCAGCTGCTTTTTGGAATTTTCTTTCATTGAAAGTCATCCTTCCTCTTTAAGACTTGCTCACTTAGGCTTCTGTCCTGCATTGAGCTCCAAACTGGTGGACTTCTTTAAATTCTGGGGCTCTGCATGGGCATAGGTATTTGCCCACTTTATTAAACTTATAAGATCAGAGCCCATATTTTATCTTAAACTTGATTTGTTTTTCTTCCCTTTACCTCTGAGTTAACTTTTTTTAAAACAAGGGAAATCAATTTTCAACTTCCAGTCACATTGACTTGAATAGTCTATTTTTTCCCTCACTTTGTGTACTTATTTATCTTTAGCTGCTGTCTAATGCTACAAGGATCACAGGGGAGAAACTTTTTATTTCGGTATTAGGAGCTTTAAGTATTTGTTTGGATAAGTGTTCAGCAGCTGTGAAGCCTGGCAATTTATGGAAGACAATTATTGCTGCAAAGCTGGCTATTTTTGAGAGAGGGAGAATTCACTTTTGGGACATGGTGCTCATTACACAATTATGAGTAACATTCCATGAATGACCAAGCAGACTAAAGGATTATAGAAAAGCTGTTTTAAGATTCTGACTCTACCAGTGAAAGAAAAGAAACTCAATTACTGGGCTTGGTATTGGAGCACATATGACATGTAAGCTTCACCTAGTGTTCCTCAAACTGTCATCCTTTGGTGCTGTGGGAATCTTCTCACAATACAACATTTAATTGAGACTTCCTGGATTTTATTAGCTTTAGTTAATTACTTTTGGTAGAGTTTTCAAAAGTGCATAAGTTCCATTTGACACAGGCATTTAGGAGCCGAAATCACTTTTGAAAATGGGACTTGGATACATTTTGAAATGTTTACCCTTTATCACTATGTTGTGGTAAAGCCCAGAGGCTACATTTTAGTTTGCTATCTTTTATAATAAATATTCAGATGTCTTTCTAATTTTTTCCATGGGTAAAGTTGTAACTAGCATTTCACCTACCTAAGAAGTTAACGTTTTTGCTATTCAACTGGCAAAATGTAAGGGAACTGTCTAACGAACATTTTGTTAAAATACCCCCGAGTGAAGTGTTGCATTGAATCTTTTTATAAATTGTGGGCACGGCTGACTCTAAACAAACATGCTAGCTTGTTTGAGACCCAAAGATTGTAGCACAAAGATGCTGAAAGTGAACTTGGCTATAAACAAAAGTGAAACTGACCTAATCAACTTTTGTTGTTCAAGCCGAGATTGATGCAAAAAGCATGGAGGCAAGTAAATTACATGTATAAAATTATGATTATCTATAATCTTAGGTAATGTTGGTTCAGAAGCAGTTCTTGCTTAAAAAATAAGCTGAAATTGAGTCACTATAACTGCTCCAAATGCTGCTTCAGTTAACTATGTGAGAGAACTGGGAAGGCTGCAAAGGGAGATAGAAAGGGGACTCTGAGAAGGAAATGAGGGAAAGGCAGTAGCAGGGGAAGCTGAATGCCTTTACACTGCGTATCCGGAGGAAAAGAGTAGGGGGAGAAGGTCAAAGATTAAAGCAGTCTTTGGATTGGAGGGAAGGCAGCAGGTGGAGGGCTTGTTGGGGTGGGGGAGGCTCTCTGGGAGAGGTCCAACTGTAAATCTTCCCCTAAAAGGAAAGAAAAGGAGGGAATAGCACGGAAGAGGAGGAGGGTTAGTAGGGATATGTTACTACATGTTAGTAGTTCTTGGAGTTCAGAAGAGAGTGACACTTGTAGCACCACAGGAAAATAACACAGGTTTAATGTGTGGGGGTTTTTAAAATGCAAACCCATCTGCTAGCCAGTCTCCTCTTGGCCTCTTCCCTCCCCCAACCCCCCTTCTCATGTCAGTTTGTGGCTGTTCTATGAACAGTTTACAATGGGGTGGTGGGAGCATTACATCAGAGACAAATCAGCCAGTCACACTTTCTCCTCCTTTCTTCTCACCTCTTTCACTTCCTTAACTTACTTGCAAACAGTAATCCTAGGAGTTAACCCATTCCAATTTTTAAAATGTTCATTAAATATTTGCACCTATGTAACTCACACTTGCTAAGAAATGCAATTCAAATTATATTAGTTGGCCCAAATTAGAGCAGAACAGTAGAAGTGGCTTGCTGCATGTGAATCCAGGTTAAACACTAGAACAGGCTTTTTAAATTCTGACTACAAACAAATCGGGGAAACGTTGTTTAAAACTTAGTAATTGTTTAGAACGTCAGCCAGTCAGCTGTGTGTTGAATTCAGTTGCAGAATTCTGATATATAAAACTTAATCTTTTTTTGAAGAGACTTTTTTCAATAGCTTAAAAAATGCTGAAAAAAAATAATCATGTGGTAGGAACAGAATTATCCTGTAATATTGCTCATTTAATCCACAAATAACACAGCTACTTCAGTTTCTGTTGTAAATAATTGGTTCAAAGACCAACTAAAATCTCATCTCTCCCAAGAATGTGTGGCTCAAAGCTATTTAGAGGATAGATTCTATTCATATATGTGTCTACTTATAGGTGAGGAATTTGAAACTGGAGCATGAGCAGGAGAAAAACAAGATCTTGTCAGAAGCACTAGAGACGCTAGCCACCGAACACCATGAATTAGAGCAGTCTCTAGTTAAAGGATCACCACCTCTAAGCATCCTTAGTGATGAACAGTTCTATGATGCTGTATCAGGTAAGCAAATAACATCCAGAACTTGAACATGTGGCAAATGTCTATATATTTGTTTCTTTAAAAATGGAAGGGGCCCATGTAATCTAGTTGTACCATCTAGGGCACCTGTATGGAAAGGTACTTCAACATTTGCTTTACTGCAGCAGGACTTCTCGTACTTAGTTAAACAAGTGCTTAAGTACTGCCTGAATCTGGGTCTAGAACTGTGGCATGTTTCCATCTACCAGGAGCAGAGTTTGCAAAACTTTGGTTGTGGCAGGGCTGATCACCAGAATAGCTACTTCCCTCAACGTTTTTCTATCAAGTAAAATGTAATGATATTCTGTAAAGACACAAGCCAAGAAACTTTCAGTTACAGCTGACATTGACTCTGAGACCTTTTGCTTTCTTCACAATGTTTCATTGTGGATTGAGCTAAGGATTGTCCCCGTCACAGACTGGGGGATGGATGAGTGTATGTGAGGTGCCAATTCCCTTTCTCCTTCCCATATAAATGTCAGTATTGCAACTAAACTTTTTAATGCCATTTTTAAATTAAAAGCACCTGAGCATCCTGTCATCTATGCCTCCATAGGTCTGTTTCTCTGAAGATTAAAGAATGGTGGGTTTTGTCTCGGACATAAGGGTGTAGGACAGGGCTGGCCAACCTGTGGCTCTGGAGCCACATGCGGCTCTTCAGAAGTTAATATGCGGCTCCTTGTATAGGCACCGACTCTGGGGCTGGAGCTACAGGCACCAACTTTCCAATGTGCCGGGAGGTGCTCACTGCTCTGCCACAGGCCCTGCCCCCACTCCACTCTTTCCCACCCCCTCCCCTGAGCCTGTCTTGCTCTCATTCCTCCCTCCTCCCCTCTCCCTCTCCCCCCAGCCTCCTTCATGCCGTGAAACAGTTGATTGGGAGGGGAGGGGGAAGGTGCTGATTGACGGGGCTGCCGGTGGGTGGGAGACGCTGGGAGAAGAGTGGGGGAGTGGGGCGGGGGGAGCTGCTGATGTATTACTTGGGCTCTTTGGCAATGTACATTAGTAAATTCTGGCTCCTGCTCAGGTTGGCCCACCCCGGTGTAGGATGTGTGCATGTATTTTTATATCTTCAAATATATTTTAGGGTGGTCTTAGGGAATGACTTGATCAAAAGGGTGTCTAGATTCTGATCTGAGCATAGTTAGGGTTTGAACTCCGTCTAAGCCCCAGACTCAGCCTACTTACCCCTGTCCATGCCCCCACCCTCCAGGATTCGCAGCCCCACTTCTGGCTCAGAGGGAGGCGTAAGGTAAAAAGTTTGGGGATCACAGGGCTAGAGCCTGAGCTCTGGGACCCTGCAAGAATAGAGGGTCCCAGATCTTGGGCTCCAGCCTGAGCCCGAATGTGTCTACACATCAGTTTTTAGCCCCACAGCCTGAGTCAGCTGACCTGGGCCAGCCATGTGGTGATCTCTTATGCTTGTGTGGACATAGCTTATAAGCATGTAGGAGTCTGGTTCCTAGTCTGGTGTCATAACATCTTATTCCTTGGCCCTGAAGAACTTCACACTGTCTCCAGGACGTTGCCGCAAGTGGCGTTAGACTCGGCGGACTCTGCAACACAGACAATATCTTCGGGCATCACAATGCGCCGTTGCTCTTGGCTGCAGGCCTCGGATCTCCCTGGGGAGGTCGAACAGACAATTCAGGACCTACCGTTTGAGGGGGCCACATTATTTTTAGAAAAAACTGACTTGAGACTCCACAGTCTGAAAGACTCCTGACCCACTCTGAGATCTCTGGGTCTGCACACCCCTGCTGCCCAGCATAGACAATAGGTTCACCTGGCTGCCATCTCAGCTTTTCACCCAGGAGAGCATGGATGGACCATCTTCACTAACAAAATGGTGCGGCAATTCCTCAAGGGGTTTGATAGATTATATCCTCCTATTCAGCAGCCACCCACGTTTGGGACCTTAACTTGGTACTCTCGAGGCTGATGGGGGGTGGGGGCCCTGTTCAAGCCCTAGCGATGTGCTCACGCCTCTACCTTTCCTATAAGGTGGCCTTTTTCATTGCAATGACATCAGCCAGAAAGGTGTCCGAGCTCAAGGCTCTCACGTCCAACCCTCCATATACCATTTCTACAAAGATAAGGTGCAACTGTGACCCCACCCGGCATTCCTCCTGAAGGTGGTCTCGAATTTCCACACCAATCAAGATCTATTCCTTCCGGTCTTTGTCACGAAACCACATGCCGATAGCCGCGAGCAGAGGCTCCATTCACTGGATGTGCAGCATACGTTGGCCTTTTATATTGAATGAACTAAGCCGTTCCGTAAGTCGAACCAGCTGTTTGTTGCTGTGGTGGACAGGATGAACAGCCTCCCAGTGTCCACGCAAAGGATATCATCATGGATCACATCCTATATCCGGCTTTGGTATGACCTTGCTAAGGTCCCTGCCCCCGCTCTGACTGTACACTCCACCAGAGCTCATGCGTCTTCGGCGGCCTTTCTGGTCCAGGTACTGATCAAGGAGATGCGCAGCTACGTGGTCTTCGGTCCATACCTTCACTTCATGTTGCGTCATCACCCAGCACGCATGGGATGATGCAGTGTTCGGCAGGGCTGTGCTTCAATCAGTGATTCCATAAACTCTGACCCCACCTCCCTAGGTAAGGCTTCCAAACCCACCCGCCTTCCCCTCTGTCAGAGTATCCGCCAAGAAGCTGTGTGCCCTTGTTGCCAAGAAGGCTAATGGCATAGTGGGCTGCATTAGTAGGAGCATTGCCAGCAGATCGAGGAAAGTGATTATTCCCCTCTATTCGGCACTAGTGAGGCCACATCTGGAGTATTGCATCCAGTTTTGGGCCCCCCACTACAGAGAGGATGTGAACAAATGGGAGAGAGTCCGGCGGAGGGCAACGAAAACGATCAGAGGGCTGGGGCACATGACTTAGGAGGAGAGGCTGAGGGAACTGGGCTTGTTCAGTCTGCAGAAGAGAAGAGTGAGGGGGGATTTGATAGCAGCCTTCAACTTCCTGAAGGTGGGTTCCAAAGAGGATGGAGCTCAGCTATTCTCCGTGGTGGCAGAAGACAGAACAAGGAGCAATGGTCTCCAGTTGCAATGCAGGAGGTCTAGGTTGGATATTAGGAAACACTATTTCACTAGGAGGGTGGTGACGCACTGGAATGGGTTACTAGGAAAGTGGTGGATTCTCCATCCTTAGAGGTTTTTTTAGGCCTGGGTTGACAAAGTCTTGTTTGCATATTTACTATGTACTGCTTTTAGAAATACATTGTCAGTTACATTTTGCTAAGGCTTTTCTCTTAATGCTATTTTTGGTTTATGTGCTTATGTATAATTCATCATAACATCCAGTGGTACAGCAGGGAAGGCCAGTAAATATTGGGTGTTATGTCAGATTCTGAAAGGAGCTCTGACCTACACAAGACTAATTTTTATAGTAAAACTGACATTCCTCATTTAGTATGTCTTGACATTGGAGTGTATTAAATGGTGCTTATTGTAAATCTTAACTCTCGCAGACAGAGGCTGACTCAGGCCTTGTTTACACAGGGTTATCCAGAAAACTAACCCAAACTAACAGAGTGAATTTGAAGTGGGTTAAACTGCATCAAACTCATGTGTGAACACCCTTGTTCAGAATTAAAGTGGCCTCAATTCAGTTTCACTTAATTCATTCTGGAAGTAAGTGACTAAAGTGAAACTTAGTTGAGGGCACTTTAATGCTGAAAAACAGAATCCACATAGGGATTTAATGTGATTTAACTATCCGCTTTAATTCAAATGAACTAAAGGTGTGAATATGATTTTTCTGGATGTCCCTGTGTAGAGAAGCTCTCAGATTGAGCTCACAACATTTCCAGGTATCTCTAACCTCCCATACCGGAAAACATGCAAAAACTACTAAGATTTATAAAAACAAAGTTAAATAGCAGCAGTGTGGCTTTTCATCCCAGAGTCAGATACTTAAATGTAGACTCCCCCAAACCTGGCTAGTGTGCTTGAATGGGGAAGAAGTATTGTGTGGGGACAAAATTTTCCAAGGCTTAATGGTATCCTCTGGTGAGATGGATTATCCGGATAAGCTTTGGGTAACCATACAGACTTCAGGAGGCATATCTAAACTGAGTTCAAATTTGGAGGTTCTGCAATCACAAATTAGTGTCTGCAGTGCAGAAACTGGCTAAACAGGTGTAAATTGTGGGGTGAAGGGTGATGTAACTCATTCTGAAAGTCACAAGGAAGCAGGGAAATGTGGCCTGTAAATCACAAAGCAAAACTATTTTAGACTGGTAAAAACAAAATGTTAAGCCTGATTTTGGTAAAACTAAAACTGCCCTGATTTGGCTCATCTTTTCATGTAGTGCTTAATCTCTAGGTCTGATCTAAACATGGTTTTAACTATATCTGTACAAACCGTTAGTGTGGCTGCAGTTATGCTGTTTTAAAGATGCACGTGGCACTATACAGCTAGCTATAAATACCTTTTATAATGTAACTATATTCACACTGTTTTTAAACAGATATACAGTAACTCCTCACTTAAAGTCGCCCCGTATTGCTTCAAAGTTGTTTTGTTGTTAAGTTGCTGATTAACTAGGGAACATGCTCGTTTAAAGTTGTGAAATGCTCCCTTCTAAAGTCATTTGCAGGCTATCAACTGCGGCAGTTCAACTGCCCCTTTCCCGCTGCTATGTGCTGCTCCCCAAGACTCCTGCCCGCTTGCTGTGTGCGGGGGAAGGAGGGTTAATGTCCCCCTGCTCCTGCATCTTGCTTACCCCATCTTCCATAGAGCAGGGGGGGAGGGATAGCTCAGTGGTTTGAGCACTGGCCTGCTAAACCCAGGGTTGTGAGTTCAATCCTTGAGGGGACCACTTAGAGATCTGGGGCAAAAATTGGGGATTGGTCCTGCTTTGAGCAGGGGGTTGGACTAGATGACCTCCTAAGGTCCCTTCCAACCGCGATATTCTATGATTCTATGATTCAGGGGGACACATGAGGAAGTGAATTGCTGCCTTAGGCAGAAGCTGCAGCTGCTGGGCTTGCTGATCTAATTAACAAGGCAGTGTACTTCTGACCCCACTCTTGATACCTAATTGGAAATGTGCACCCCCCCCCTCACGCACAAACAGGGCTTGTAGAGTGTGAGAGTTAACCCTTGAGGGGCACAGCCAACTGCTTAGTTCATTTAGCAGTAAGACATTCCCTGGGAAATATCCCATCCTCTGACTCCTCCACCTCCAACCAAGCTTCACTATCATCATTGCTGTGTACCAGTATTCAATTGTTTGTTTAAAACTGTGTGCATGTGTGTATTCATTTAACATAGTTTCGCTTAGTTGCATTTTTCAGGAACATAACTACAATGTTAAGTGAGGAGTTACTGTAGTTAAATCAGTACAAAAACTATGTACACAAACCCCTCCATTTGCAGCTTTCATTAACTTAAAGAATTGATCTTTGGTTAACAGCTTAGACGATGTGTGGATTTCTACCCCAAGCTAATGTATTTGTTACTTGCCTTGGTGTTGGTCTAGAAATTTTAAATCTGGTCTCAGTTTAATCCTTGTGCATTGTTGTGTGTTGCCACTTCTTTATTCAGACATTTATTATCTGAATTCCCCTTTCTAGAAATTAGCACTCTTGTTCAGCCTAGGTTGTCAGGGTTCGGAGGGGAGAATCTTACCTTGATTAATGTCTTAGTGACCTTCACCACACCCACTGTCAGTGTATTTTTGATATAACTGTCACATAGCTACAGTTCCATGGCCTAGAAGGGCCTCCTGCTGTCTGATCAGTCCTCTTGTACATGTGAATTTTGGCTTCCACTATGTGGACTGGCTTTCTTTTCAGCTAGTTAGAAATTCCCCTTCCTCTCTAATGATCAATCTGTTTGTGACAGAACATATAATATTCAAAGGTCTTACAGAAGAGCACTAGAATGGCTCCAAATCTGACTGCTGTAAGGGAGGCGTTATTGTATGAATACAAGGGATTAATTCAAAAGGGGTTGGCAACAGATACTCAGTAAAGACGACCATAGCTTTCCATGCAAGTGGGAGAATAGTAGACCCATTTGGTTTGTCCCATCTCTGACCCCCTATTGAGCTCAGCGGACTAGCTTAAGATGAATTCCAGTTTAACATAGGAGAACTAAAAGTCCTGGAAGCTGAGACAAAACTCTGTGGGTAGGGGGACAAAAGGAGAGGGGGTGACTGTTTGTGGAGAGTTGCTGACAAGAAGTGGCTCTCATAGACCCTGGAGGTTAGGGATCTGGAGTAAAGAGAGACTTGCCTAGAGTCTGTGCCGAGGGATAGCAAGCCTCCAGGTAAGATAGATAAGCATATTTTCTTTTATTCTTACGATGGTAAATAGACAATACTTTGTTTGGAGAAGCCTGTCTGGTCACTGTTGACCACTGGTCACAGGTTCCAAACCTAGTTGAGCCTACAGAGTAATCATGGCTGATATATTGTGCCCTGGGTTACAGCCCCCTGTGGGAGAATAACAAGATTGCACCCTAGACAAGGTAAGGGCATGAGACCTTAGCACCTGAGGGGCTGTATTCAGACCACAGAGGGGTCAAAGGTTAAGATAGCCTTGTAAGTGACCAACAGTGCAAACTATGTACATATGATAAGCAAGTCTATCTCTTCCTTTTCCTCTTTGGGGTCTTATGGCGTATCACAAGTGTATTGTATAGTGGAATGTATTGGAAACCATTTTTTATTTCAGAAGGTGGAGAAAGCTACTAAGGGAGAGGCTGTTCTAGATTTGATTTTGACAAATGGGGAGAAACTGGTTGAGAATTGAAGGTGGAAGGTAGCTTAGGTGAACGTGATCATGAAATGGTAGAGTTCATGATTCTAAGGAATGGTGGTAGGGAAAACGGCACAATAAAGATAATGGGTTTCAAGAAGGCAGATTTTAGCAAACTGAGGGAGTTGATAAGTAAGATCCCATGGGAAGCAAGTCCTAAGGGAAAAAAACAGTTCAAGAGAGCTGGCAGTTTTTCAAAGAGACATTATTAAGGTCACAAGAGCAAACTATCCCACTGCGTAGGAAAGATAGGAAGTATGGCAAAGACTACCCTGGCTTAACCAAGAGATCGTCAATGATCTGAAACTCAAAGAATCCTACAAAAAATGGAAACTATATCAAATTACAAAGGATGAATATAAACAAATATACTACAAGTATGTAGGGACAAAATTAGAAAAGCAAAGGCACAAAACAAGATCAAACTAGCTAGAGATATAAAGGGTAACAATAAAACATTCTATAAATACATTAGAAACAAGCGGAAGACCAAGGACAGGGTAGGCCCATTACTTAATGGTGGGGGGAGGGGCAATGACAGAAAACATGGAACTGGCAGAAGTCTTAAATGACTTTTGTTTCCGTTTTCATCAAAAAGGTTAGTAGCAATTGGACGTCTTAACACCGTGAAAGCCAGTGAAAATGAGGTAGCAGTAGAGGCTAAAATAGGGAAAGAACAAGTTTTAAAAATTACTTAGAGAAGTTAGATGTCTTCAAGTCACCAGGGCCGGATGAAATACATCCTACAATATTCAAGAAGCTGACCTGAGGAGGTATCTGAGCCATTAGCGATTTATCTTCAAAAAGTCATGGAAGATGAGGACAACCCGAGGAATTAGACCAGTCAGCTTAACTTCAGTATCTGGAAAGATAATAGAACAAATAATTAAGTGATCAATTTGCAAACACCTAGAATATAATGCAATAAGTAACTGCGTAGATTTGTTAAGAACACATAGCATCAAACCAACCTAATAGCTTTCTTTGAGAGAGTAACAAGACTTGTGGATGGGGGGAAGCAGTAGATATGGTATATCTTGACTTTAGTAAGGGTTTTGAGACTGTCTCACATGACTGTTTATAAACAAACTAGGGAAATACAACCTAGATGGAGCTACCATAAGGTTGGGTGCATAACTGGTTTGGAAACCATTCCCAGAGAGTAGTTTATCAGTGGTTTGCAGTCAAGCAGGAAGGGCATCTAGAATGGAGTCCCTCAGGGATCAGTTCTGGGTCTGGTTCTGTTCAATATCTTAATGATTTATATAATGGCATAGAGAGTACACTTTTATAATGCTTGTGGACGATACCAAGCTGGGAGGGGTTGCAAGTGCTTTGGAGGATAGGATTAAAATTCAAAATGATCTGGACAAACTGGAAAAATGGTCTGAAGTAAACGGGATGAAATTCAGTAAGGACAAATGCAAAGTACTCCATGTAGGAAGGAACAATCAGTTGCACACATACAAAGTGGGAAGTGACTGCCTAGGAAGGAGTACTGCAAAAAGTGATCTGGGAGTCCTAGTGGATCACAAGCTGAATGAGTCAACAGTGTTATACTGTTGCCCCCCCAAAAAAGTAGGGCTGTCAATTCATTGCAGTTAACTCACGCGATTAACTTAAAAAAAATTAATCGCGATTAATCGCAGTTTTAATCGTGCTGTTAAACAATAGAATACCAGTTGAAATTTATTAAGTAGCTTGGATGTTTTTCTACATTTTCATATATGTAATTGAAATCAGTGTAAATTATTTTTGATAACAAATATTTGCACTGTAAAAATGATAAACAAAAGAAATAGCATTTTTCAATTCACCTCATACAAGTTAGAACAAATAAATTTAACACGTACTTCATGTGCAGTCTGAGTAGGGGAAGAACAAGAAATTGTTCATTTAAAATTAAACTCTGAATTACAGACTTAATTAACTAGCACTGGTTTCTGGTTGGCTGAGCCAGTAGTTTTAATGTGACACTGGCGCTGAGTTTTAAACAAAAGCTAAAATGGATTAACTTTAACTAAAAACTGACATGCTTCTATTGTGTGTATTAGGAAATATATTGAAACCCACTATCTTCTTTCCCCTACCCCCCATCTCAAAAGATCCAGGATCCTTTAATCCATTTCTAGGTATGGCTTATCAGCAGTCTTGAGGTACTAGTAGTTACCAGACAGATGCTGTCATCAGAACAAAGTAACCTACTTAGGTTTCAGAGTTTTGTATGAGGAAGAAGGTCTCTGTTAGTCTGTGAAGTCTATCGTTGAAGTTTATGGTCATTAACATGCACCTGTTCTCTTGCAGATTCAGAATCTGAAAAATCATTAAGTGGATTTGAAACAGTAACAACATACTCATTAGAGGACAGTGTGGAGTCAAACGCTACAATAACCTCCAGCATGTCCGAAGAAAAGGTCTGTGGTGGAAGTGGAAAGGTCTGTGGTGGTGGTGGAGAGTCTCTGTCTAACGGCATCAAAAAACACAGGTAGGATGTTGCCTATTCTTAAAGATCTACTGTAAACTTTATTGCTGGGTAAGCAAAAACCATGAGACTCCTCTGAAAGATAATTGTAGATATTTTTTTTCCCTTGGGTGAAAAGCAGGTAGTCGCTCTGTGCTTGTAATAAGGAATTCTTTCTCCTACATTAACAGACTGTCACCATTTTAAAGTAAACTATTATATACTATTCCATTTTGACTAGTAAGCAAGGGTATACATTTTTTTTATCTAGATAGCAAATGCTTTAAAATTGACATGTTTTAACTCATTTAAACAAGTCTTGTTGAAATCGATGCTGGCTCTTATTTCTTATTTCATCATGTATTTTTAATGATTTGTGCATCCTATTGCTTTTTTAGTTTCCAGTCACTCGATCTCCCTCCTTGCATTAAGAATGAATGGCAATATTGCTAGCTTGACATCACAATAAACCTAAGTATAAACACACTGGTTTTATTTTAAAACTTACGTACATTGCATAGGTTCATTTTATGCTGTCAAATTAATCCATTTTTGTTTGTTCATGTCTTTGCCGGTAAAGGAGGACAATAGGTCCAGAGTTAATGAGATGTAATAGATATCACTATTCTCAAATTTCAGTGCAGAGGCAATTTAACTTGTACATTACAGTCCAGTCCAAACATTTATATGTTTTAAAGTACCAATCTATAACTGGCCCTTTGGAAATAAGCAAGGTCACAATTACTAACAGATGGGATAATACTTTTAAGGCAGGCATTAAAATAGTATTTTTGCTCAAGTGCATTAAGAGGTACCTTAGTTACTTGACATCTGCATTTCATAACTAAATCTCCAAGGCCGTTGCTGTGCATGGTAATGTGGAACCTGACGTCAAGTCTCCTACCTCTGAACATCAGCTCCTCCCAAACCAAGCAAAGACAAGGAGTGATAAGTACTAGGGTCAGGCAAAGATGCTGACTGACTATGTTGTTCCTTTAAAGGCCCCTTACTGATAAACAAAAAAAGTATTATTGGTGATCTCTTCTCTACACCTTCCCAGTTACAGGTGAAAGTCCTGTAATAGCAGCTGGAGGGATGGAGGAAAATGCTAGGTGAAAGTGGATGTTTCAGAATGGAGACTTGTAATCCCCCTTTGTTGCCTGAGAAATTGGGAAGGGAGGGAGAGGAAAGTTAAGACCCTCTGTAAAAATGACAGTTGTATTTGTTTGCTACAGTATATAAATACATCCGCTGGAAAAGTTTAAACGAAAGCCAGTTTTCTCAAAGTACAGGAAACAATAGCTTGGCTAGTTTCCACAAGTCTGTTATAAAATTATATTGTCAGAATTGTAAACAAGAGGTGACTAGAGCCTCTAAGCTCCATTATTCCTTCTTCAGTCCCCTGACGCTACTCCACTTTCCACCTACAAATATCTCATTAAACTTTTTGATCACTAGGCTCCCTTTCTATCCCTTAGCTGCATGTCTTGCCCTGTATCCTTTAATGTTTAGTGCTCTGTATAAAACTGGTACAGCTGTAACCATTTTTGTAACACTTTCTAATTTGCTGTGGCACATTGCTTGAAGAAAGGCTCAGATAGCAAATATATCTTGTATATTGCATAGTAACATCAGCTCTAACTGGCACCTTGGCGACGCTTTGCAAATATAGCGATGCAAATCGGTTCCCCTGCAGAGCTCTACCAATCTAAATGTTGTCTCAAAGAGAACTTTCCATGGGGGCAGAAGTTGTTCAGTTTTTTGATCTCGTCTTGGGATTCTTGGTCAATGCTAATGCGTTTAGCTGCATGACATAATTACACCACAACTGAACTGCAGTTCTATTCATATTATGTAACTAGGCCTGTAGGCACACTTTTTTTTCTTTTCTTTACAAAATGTTGTTTAAATGCAGACTACTTGGATGCTTATTTTAGAATATATCCTTTAGATGCAGTCTTTTCCTCAAAATGCAAAAACTTGGATGGTGATGCAAAAACTAACACACAAAGCTTAGAATGCTTTGAGGAGATATATGTAGCACCTAATAACCTCTGTTAGCTTCACTTCTCTTTAAGTATGCAAGAGGAGAACTCCTGAATTGGGCTCTAAAAGGAGTAAACAGATTCATCTTCATAGTTTGACATAACTGCTGGCACTTGTTACTTATCTGATTTCCTGTATCTTGGACACCATTCAGACTAGTGTGTCTCAATGGCCTAGATTTTTTACTATTTTAACTCTTGCCTTCTGTTTTGCCTTTCAACTTCAGTCTTGCTGGAGATCCTTGAACAAATGTTGCACATCCAGCCTGCTAACATTTTTACCAGCCCATTCTCCAATGTTGCATTTGTTTTCTATCAAAAGCATTCTAGGCTCTCCTCTGCCTTTTGTTTCAGATTTGGAGCAATATGAATAATTTTGGTGAGCCAAGGAAATGGAAAAACAAAGCTAGTTCATATGAGGAATATTCCTTGTTATGATCACTGTTATTCCTTGATACAATCAGGTTATTAATATTAACTGTTGGGAAACACTTCAGTGTTGTGCTCCAGCTGTTGAAATTTGCATTGTCATTGACTCCTCCTTAAAAAGGTGGTAGCATATAACTTGAAAATACCAAAGATAACATTGTGTACTAATAATTTGCCATATGATGCTGCTCAGTGACATTGCATCTGATCTGCATATGGGTGGTATAGCGAATACTGATATAGAGCATGGGACACCTGCTCAATAATTGTAATTGGGAACTTAATGTGGTGTGGTGCGGTGCCAGTTTGATCTATGAGAGAACTTCATCAAGCTAAAACATGTTCAAAGCTTTTTTCACTTATTTCAACCCAGAAGACAGAAAAATAGCAATAAGAGTGGTACTGAAATATGACTAGACTATAAACATTTCCAGGCTAATCTGTCACTTAAATTTAAAGGGACAGTTTGAAATCAAGCCAATTTAAAAAAGGGAGGGAAAAAAAAGTTAAAAGTAGCTTGTTGTTACAGCTGCCACTGAGCTTCCTTGCCATGTTTTGGTTTTTTTTCTTATGATTAAATTTTTTTTCTTTTTTTCATGGGTCTTTCATACACACATGAGAGAGTTTGTCTATGGGGAGACAGTGTAATAGTGTCAAATGCATAAAGTAAACAAGCTGAAAAAATAAACTTACTGTAACTGCAATATTAATCTTGTATAGCCTACTAGTAATGCTTTTCAGACAGAAGTGATTTTTTTGAGGAGCGACCCTCTAAAATCATACCACTTTCATTGCTGCTAGTTTATTCTTTACAGTAGAACAAATATTTTCATTACGCAAAGCTAAAGTTAACTTTCTGAAACTTTCTTGATCTGTTTGCCTTCTATAAATGACTTCTGAAAGGAAATCTTACAGATACTGAAGGTAATCTTCTAGTTTACAACCTCTTATTTACTGGGACACTGTCAATATGGGTAGGCTTAATATTGGACTGTCTTTATTTTTCCATATCTCTAGGTCTGTAATTTTTACCCCCTGAGAGAACATTTTGATCCATTCAAAATTGGTATTGCAGCAATAAAATAAATGTGAGCACATTATGGCGAAAAGAGCAGACATCACTTTCAAATTTAGCTGACGTAATAAGCAGGGAAGGAAATGGGCTTAATCCATGAAAGATTACTTTCACACACAAGAATGATTCTTTTTTTCTAGCTTGGTGATTTATATATGAGGGTGGGTTTAAGAGAGGCATATTTGAGTACTTTTGTTGAAAAAGTACCCAAATATTCCTCTCTTAAACCCATCCTCATATATAAATCGGTAAGCTAGAAAAATATATTCATAGCTTTCTGTTCAGAAGTGCTCATTACTAAATACTACGTACACTTCACAGATTGCCTCTGTTCCAGTCTATTCGTTAATTAAATACCACAAATAGATCAAATTTAATTACTTGGTGGACACTGTCCTCTTCTGGACGCACATAAAAGCATCAACAAAGGAAATGTTTACACTTAATAGTCTTCAGGACGACCAGTTCACTTCATTTCAGATTATTGAAGTTTAGAATAGCAGATTTATTAAAATATAAGGATATGTGATTCCTTTCATGTTTGAGCCAAAAGAAGCTTTCCATTTGTTAACACCAATTTCCTCTTTCACTGAACTCCCACACTTCAAAAGGTGAATAAATGTTGGATAGTTGTAGCAAATTAGTATAAAACTTAATTTGTTTTCCACAGATTCCTATATACTGTAAGAGGCAATATAAATATATTTGTAGAAGACTGGGCATTTCTTTGATTTTTAAGCCACACTTTGTTCAATATCTTTTCATGCATGTGTAGCTACTGGTTTTGAGAACAGTATTTCACATTTTGAAAATGTAAAGTTTACGGCTTTTCTGTTATGGAAGTATCAGTGAAAGATGCATCCAAAAGGGAGAGGTAAGTGACCCAACAAATGAAGTTTCATAGAAATCAATGCTTTTGCCATTGCAAAGGAAGATGATTCACTTAAACCTCTACCAAAGAACAAAAAAATTTGCTGCACTAAAGATTTCTGAAAACACTTAATTCCTTATTTTGGAAGAAAGGGAGAACCTTTTTGTTCAGGAGCATGGCTCGTGCTTGACTATTTGGCCAAAGTTAATAAAATAAATTTGAGACTTGAGAGACTGTAGAGTGAAATGTTGTGTTATTGTTAGCACTATGGGGTTCGAGAGTGCCTTGAATAAGATTTCTGATTTGTTATCTTCCTGATATGGACAATTGTTTCATGGTACCAGGCTTCTGGACTAAATCCTCTTTTACATAGGACATAAAACTGTGCTTAACGTTCATGTTGTAGTTTAGCTGGCCATTGTGGATGTGGTCTTAGGAGCTTAAAGAACTAGACTTTCACCCCTATGAAGATCTAGGTTGAGGCCACATGATCCACCACGCATCAAACCATGCTGAAGCCATTTGGTCTAAAACTACATATAAACGTTGCTTAAGCATGTGTGTTAGCCCTCTCTGTCTAAGGAAAGTTGTACATTCATCTGTTCCATTATTTTTCTGTTTTCTTTCCGTGACTGTTTTCCAGTCCAGATAATAAATGTCATTTATTGGCTAAATACAACTTTTTAAATTAGCCTTTTTGCTAATAACACTACAAAACTGAAACCCGTTCACGTATAACTGGATTATCTTCAGCTTCTTTAATGAATATACATTTTCAAAGTAGAGGCAGATTACCAGTGTGGTGACAGCACCATATTTAAGCACTGTTCTGGAAACTGCAAAATTCTTTCCACTCTAACACCAGCATTTGATAGATTTGTTTGAACTATTGCTTTCTTTAAAGAGAGACAATTTTGACTAAAACAACTAAGGTTTGGGGTATTTACATCATGTTGAGTGTGTCCTCTAGGGACACTGATTGAAAGTCACCTAACAATTTTTTAATGAAAGCTCCCAAAAGTTATCGTAACATAAAGACAGGCCTACACAAGCTAAGTGTTCTCATCAATAAGTCAATTCTGAGCGCCTAAAAACTAGAACAATATTAATGCATTCTGCAGCCTTGTTAACAACTGAGATTATTTTGATAAGAGATTAATAAAATAAATGTGGTTTGCTTTTTTCCCCCCCTAGAACAAGCTTGCCATCTCCAATGTTTTCCAGAAATGACTTCAGTATTTGGAGTATCTTAAGAAAATGTATTGGAATGGTAGGTAAAATATATAAGTTGTGATAAAGAAATTAGCCACAATCATAACTTATCACTATCTCTAACGAGAACCAAAATGTGAACTGAGAAGTCTGTTGTTTTTTTTTGTTTTTTTTTGTTTTTTAAACTTGGTGATTATACTGTGCTCACAACCAAAAAGACCAAGGGTGACTCCAAGAGCCAATTTATTCAATAGAGCAAAGGCATTTTCTCTTATTAGTCCTCCCAGCATCCTGTAGCACCCAAAGCTCACCCCAGTCTCATTTTATACATGTTGTAGAAAATCTTCCAGTTTCACCACAGTACTTCAGATGGGTTAGTGACTAGGTCTGTTTAATCTAATCAAATCTGAGAAGCTCAGTGGCAAGTCAGCCAGGATCATTCTAGTAGATAAAGGTATAACACAATCCAGTGGTTGGAAATTGCAGTTCGATAAATTTAAACTAGAACTAAGGGCTTCTCTTCACTACCGGAGAGATCCACGCTGCTGCAATTGATGCAGTGGGTGTTGATTTAGCGGATCTAGTGAAGACCCACTAAATCGATGGCAGAGTGCTCTCCGATCGACTCCAGCTCCCAGAGAACAGTAAGGTCAGTCGACAGGAGAGTGTCTCCTGTTGACGCAGTGCAGTGAAGACACCGGGGTAAGTCAACCTAAGCTACATCCGAAGAAGTGGGTACTCACCCACGAAAGCTTATGCTTCAATACCTCTGTTAGTCTATAAGGTGCCACAGGACCCTTTGTCGCTTCTACAGATCCAGACTAACACGGCTACCCCTCTGATACCTAAGCTACATCGACTCCAGCTATGTTAGTCACTTACCTGGAGTAGTGTAACTTAGGTGGACTTACCCCCCATAGTGAAGACAAGCCCCAAGTCACAAATATTTAATATACATTCAGAAAAGTTATTTGGCCTCTGTTATACAAGAAGTCAGACTAGATGATCAGAATGATCTCTTCTGGCCTTATGTATGAATCTTAGGTCCGCTCCCAGTTAATGGTTAATTGGGAAGACTTCTTTTCTTTCCATTAAGAAACCCCACCACTTAGGCAGGTTCATCTTGGCCACAATGATTAGGTTTCACTCTCTAAAGTGCAGTGTGCCAAACTGAAAGTTATACTGTTGCCTTAAGAGAATCTACATAGCCACAAGGTGAAAGCACTTTCTGGGAGTAAGTTTCCTGTGTATCAGTATTACATTAACTTCAAAAACTTGTCCCCTCCCACTGCAATCAGAAAACACACACTATGCAACAAACCTACTGAAAGTCCATACAGGAGATAAGATTGCTCAGGAATGTTGTTTTGAACTCCAGAGCACGTGGACTTTCACAGAAGCTTTTCAACTTAGGAAGCACTATGGTTCTTATTCGATAAGAGTAGCCTAAAAGGTACAAAAAGGGCTGTTGGCAGCAGCTCTCTTGCTCTGCAATGTAGCTCCTCTGTGCTTTGCACAGAAAGACACCTGAAAAGGCCTCAGTGTAATCTGGAAGAAGGAACCAGTTAAAATGAAGCCAATGCTTTCTTAGGCTTGAGCTCTGCTCTGTCAAATTGCTGGCAAAGATCTTTGAGACATCTGTTTGTCCTGGTCATGGATAGGCAGATTTCTCCCTATTCTGTATTTCCCAAAGAATAGGAACACCATATTGGAAGTAAGTGTAGCGCTGAGCAATTTCACAAGTGGTGCATGAGACAGAGGAAATTGAAGGGCAAGAAAAACTGCAATAAATGACCATGTATTAAATGTTACAACACTAAAGGTTTATATTTAAATCGGTCAAAGTGTAGGCCTTCTGACTTTTTTCTCTCTCTTCTTTCTATTTTTATTAGACTTAAATACTCTTTGCCAATTTCTTATTTCCATACTTAATAGGCTCAAGTAAGAGTGGGCCCCATCTCCCAGCTCTAGTGCCACCACTACACAGCCACGTTAAGGTGCTGCCACCGCAGCTCTTTAACATTGATAGTGAAGACCCTTAGGTTGCTATTGGAACTGTCTTGATTTAAAAACAAAAACCCTTCAGATGTTAATTTGCATAGGTTAATAATATAAAATCTGTTGGCAGCTAAGATGAAGATTATCTAGCACAGGGGTAGGCAACCTATGGCACGGGTGCCAAAGGCGGCACGCGAGCTGATTTTCAGCTGCACTTACACTACCTGGGTCCTGGCCACCAGTCTGGGGGGGTTTCCATTTTAATTTAATTTTAAGTGAAGCTTCTTAAACATTTTTAAAACCTTATTTACTCTACATACAACAATAGTTTAGTTATATATTAAAGACTTATAGAAAGAGACCTTCTAAAAACATTAAAATGCATTACTGGCACACGAAACCTTAAATTAGAGTGAATAAATGAAGACTCGGCACACCACTTCTGAAAGGTTGCCGACCCCGATCTAGCACAGCCATTATACTGATCCATTAGTGAAAGTAAATACCTTTCTTCTTGCTGAAACTTGACTGCATGCTCTCAGAACTGTACTAAGAATGAGTCTTAGATTGTCATTCTACGGTGCTATTGCATTAAAGCAAAGTTAAATCAGTTAATTTTTTAACCCTATAGTTTAGTTTTGTAGTTTGACGGAGTATCTAATCATACCAGTCTGCCCAACAGATGTAACGAATGATGTAAAATTAATATTGTCTGAACTGGAGATTAAATATTCTGGATTCATTAGGTTGGTCAGTTTTTAAGGCAACAATGTATAGATTTCTTTCAAGACTTTACGTAATTTATTCATATTACACACCATACCTTATTAGCCTTTTTGACCTGGATTCTTGTGACAATATTTCATAGATCAAGTACAGTTCATTTCAGAAGCTTACTCCTATCGCTTCTCACGCCCACCCTTCCCCTCCCCCCAAGATTGCCTGTTTGACTAATCAGATGGCCTGTAACTAGTCTAAAAATAGTGTTTCTGAATCTTGGTGTTCATTTGAAAGGCTTTGAAGTCCTGAGAATCTTCTCTCTTCTATGCGCACAATCTTCCTGATGCTCCTCCTCCCCATTAGGGATTTAGATACGCTTCTCTCTCTAGCCGTCTTTTCACCAATGCAAGGGAGAGGCTTATCTTGAGAGATGTGGGTCTCTTTCTTTCAGACTTTGTTGGCCAGGTCAAGGGATGTTGCACTGCCACTAGGCTAGCCTGACTTCTCTCTAATAAGCCAATTAAATTCTTGTTACTTAGTTCATTGTGTTTAATCTCTTCGGTTTTAATCAAATTACTATCCTGTGTCAGGAGCTGTCCAAGATCACTATGCCGGTTATTTTCAACGAGCCGCTGAGCTTCCTACAGCGACTTACAGAATATATGGAACATACATACCTCATCCACCAGGCCAGTTCGCTTTCTGGCACAGTTGAGAGGATGCAGGTACTTTACTCTGTAGTAGTGTCTTAAAATGCTTGTGGTGGTCTGTTTGAACAGGTTGGATTGTGGTACAAATTCTTTCAGCTAAGAACATAAGAATGGCCATACTGGGTCAGATCAATGATCCATCTAGCCCATATCCTGTCTTTAACAGTGGCCAGTGCCACATGCTTCAGAGGGAATGAACAAAATGGCAATTCTGAGTGATCCATCCCCGTCATCCGGTCCCAGCTTCTGTAGTCAGAGGTTTAAGGACACCCAGAGCATGGGGTTTCATCCCTGACCATCTTGACTATTTCTCTTTTTGAACCCTGTTGTACTTTTTTGCCTTCACAACATCCACCGCCAATGAGTTCCGAAGGCTGACACTGCACTGTGTGAAGAAGTTACTTAATTTTGTTTTAAATCTGCCTGTTAAATCTTGTGTTGGAGAGGAGAGATGCTGTAATCTGTTGCACATGGAACTGCTTTACTAGTTCTGTTAGCTAGTGCTGTTCAGTTAACTCAATGTGTATTCATTTTTTAAAGGCTTTAATATTCCTTAGCTTTTTGAAAAACTATTAAGGTCTGTTGTACTCTTTCCAAAACTTGCCGGGCCCAGCTGGGAGGCAATTTTTATGCCAAGGACAGAACTAATTGAACAGAGGAAGATGAAGTGCAATAGAATTGTATATTTAAAGTAGAAGTATCCAAGGAATGCAAAAAGGTGAATGATATATGTTAATATTCTGTTGAACAGTGTGTAGCTGCATTTGCTGTGTCTGCTGTTGCCTCACAGTGGGAGCGGACAGGAAAACCATTCAACCCACTTCTTGGAGAGACATACGAATTAGTCAGGTAACAAATAGAAACTGCATTTAAGACCAAAGTGTGTGTTACGGAATTTGCGGGTTTATGTAAACACATTGTGTGGCTTGCAAATTGCTTTGTGTTTGAAAATGGGCTGCATTTTAGGAGCAACTGTTACAAGTGCTCACAATACAGGTTGTCGGCATTTCTGAGACTCCCATAAAGGGGAAATAAAACTTGCTTGTAAAAATTGCTCTGAGTTGAAAAGTTGTGAAAGTGTCTTTTACTTGAAAGCAGCCTTAATATAATCTAAGTGATCAGAAAAATATCAGTGTTTTAGTGTATAATCCTAGGTTTCAGATCTATGCTAAACAAAGACTTATCGTGTAAACACACATTGCCTGAAAATAATTAGTCTGTTGTGCAAATATCCTTTAAACTGTTACACAAACTTAGATAATATATACAAACAGGTCTTTTTCATTAAGAACTAAAAAATAAACTAAGCCCCGTTTGTTTTGGGCCACTCTTGCCGACCTGTTATGTCAGGGTCTCATCAGTCAGATACATAATGTGGATGCTGTAGTCAGAAATTTGTCATTTTAAAATAGTTAAGCCTGTTGGCATTTCTGTTGAACTTGTCTGGTGAGAGAGAGAGAGAGAGAGAGAGAGACACACACACACACCGACCGACCGTGGCATAGCTACAATGGTGCAAGTGGTGCAGTCACACCAGAGCCCTGGAAGTTATGGGGGCCCAACCGCTATCCGATGCTGCTGCTGGTGGCAGTACTGATGCAGGTGGCGCTGCCCATGGTGCTGTTCTGCTGCCCACCCTGCATTGCGGAACAGAAAGTGTATCTAAAGGCTCCTTGACCTGCTACTCTAATGGTCGTGGGAGGATAATATGCTGGAGATGCTAATATATTTTTCCATTTAAAAGCACCTCTCTTGATTCTTCAGACGCTTTCTCCCTCTAATTCAGATCCTTAACATTTCCAGACCTATTCAGGGTGGGAACAAACATTCCCCGTTGCAAACATTCTTCCTTGACTTTTGGACTTCTTGGACTTATTAGGGGTCTTAGTAGAAACATCTATTCCTGTAACTTTTTGATCTTGTTTGCATAACTAGTTTAGGAGTTCCATTTGAAGTTCCTTTCTCCCTCTCTTCCTGAAACTTCATTTAAAACTAGGCAGGAGCTGTGGGATGGAAGGACAGGACTGGGGCTATGGAAAAGTTAGAAAGGAGTTAGAGAGCTGAATTGGGGCACTGTGGGAGCTGAACGGGGTGGATTTCAGAACTGGGAAGTGACCCTCCCCTTAAGTGATCTTGCACCAGGGCCCTCTGGGGTCTTGCAGCATCACAGAGAGAGAGCTATGTTACAATGAGTGTTTTTAAGCTAATTGGTGGCTTAAATTTCTAGATCCATACGTAATTGCTATAACTTTAATTTTATGTTTCAGAATGGGTAAAGGAAATTCTTACACTACAGTACCAGTTGTATCGGTGAAACTCACAGAATTTGCATTTCAGAGAACTGCAGAGAACGGTGATCCTGAAAACTTTATTTTTATTGTATTTTTAGAGATGATCTTGGGTTTCGACTCCTTTCAGAACAAGTTAGTCATCACCCACCAATCAGTGCTTTCTATGCTGAAGGCTTGAATAACGATTTTGTGTTTCATGGCTCAATCTATCCTAAACTCAAGTTCTGGGGCAAGAGTGTGGAAGCAGAACCTAAAGGGACTATAACTCTGGAACTTCTTGAGTAAGTTGGTCAGATTACTATATTAGACTTTAGTTTGGAGGCTGTGCAGAATAAAGGCTTATATAAAGGTCTCCAGTGCTGTAACATGACTTTTAATATATCCACTATTTTATATAGATGAAGCAGAATCTTTTGTATGCAGTTTGCATATTTCCTGCTTTTATGGCTCCTTACAATAATTTAGAACACACCCTATTGCCTGTTAACCCTTATTGCCCACTTCATTTTTAGAGGTCTCCTACAACATGTGACCATTTATGCTTAACAATGTGTCCTGTCTTGTATTTACCTTGGACACTCTAGTTGCCTTCTCCAGACCGGAGGAAATGCTCCGTGAAGCTGAAAAGCTTGTCCCTTCCATTGGAAATTGATCCAATAAGATATTACCTCACCTATCTTCTCTCGCTCTCGTATCCTGGGACCAAAATGGCTTGAACACCACTGCAAACAGAATTGTACAGTTCACTGGCACCCCTGAATTGTACAGGCTTCAGATAATTAAGGCCTTAGTCCTGCAAATACTTCATGTGCTTAACTTGACTACTGTAAGTAGTCCCATTGATTTGCCAGTAGTAGATGCACTGAAGCAGCCATGCTAAGCAGTTAACAAAATCAAGCGGAGTCTCCTGTTTTTGCCACATCATGCATGGCTGGTGCATCTTGTTTCCTTGATTTGCTGCCAGTAACACATAGAGTTCCAGAACCAGATATTTGCTGTAGAGTCATTCAGGTATATTATTGAAAGGTGTGATTATGCCAGCGTTTGTTTTTTCCTCCTTTTTTTCAGACACGATGAAGCCTACACATGGACAAATCCTACTTGCTGTGTGCATAATATTATTGTGGGTAAACTTTGGATTGAGCAGTATGGAAATGTAGAGATAACTAATCACAAGTAAGCTGGAATATGACTTGTTAATTTACTACGTTTTAAAACAAATTATTGCAAAGTAATTTGAGCTAAATGTTTCTTCCTTAGAACTGGTGAGAAGTGTGTATTAAACTTCAAGCCATGTGGGCTTTTTGGAAAGGAGTTGCACAAAGTTGAAGGCTACATTCAAGACAAAAGGTAAAAATCCTGTCTTAGTTAAACCTACTGTTTAATCAAATGCTACTTTAAATATCTAATACAGATATATGTGGGAACTGTTGGAATTAAATACTGTTACAATATACTGTGCCAAGGGCCTTAATACTTGTTTGTTTATTTTAGGGTAACTTGTTGGTAACTATAATGTATAGTAAGATGGGGATTCGGTCTTAAATCTGTTAGAATCCTTTTCATAGTTTTAGCGTTTTCAGATTTTAATATTAACTTCATAACTTGTTTAAAGCTCTTCCTAAAATTAGTCCTTTTTTTGACAGCAAAAAGAAAGTTTGTGCACTCTATGGGAAATGGACTGAGTGCTTGTTCAGTGTTGACCCAGCTACATTCGAAGCTTACAAAAAAAATGACAAGAAAAATACAGAAGAGAAAAAAAACAGTAAACAGGTATTAGATGTGTAAAGAGGTGGTGTGTCAAAGGCACAATAGAACACTAAGCAGTCTAAGGTGCCTTTAGGCTTGTTACTGTTTTATACTTTTTCCTTAGACTTTTTCTTAGTAGCAACTTAGTAAGATTCAAAGAGGGTTTGGACATGTATTATATGGATTAATTATAATAATTGTGGCTATTATCCAAACAGTTTTGGAAGGGTTTAAAATCCTTGTGCTTCAGGGTTTAAGCCAATATCTAATTATTAAGGATTAGCATGAAACTTTCATGAGAGCAGATTTCCCCACATCTGCCTATTGTTGGGTTCTTTCACCCTCCTCCAGAGTGACCAAGGACTGGTCTACACTACCCGCCGATTCGTGTAGTGTAGATGTGATAAATCAATCCCCGATCGCTCTCCTTTCGACTCTGGTAATCCACCCCGGCGAGAGGCGAAAGCGGAGTCGACGAGGGAGCGGCAGCAATCGACATTGCGGTGTCCTCACAGCGCGATAAGTCGAGCGAGGTATGTCGACTTCAGCTACGTTATTCACGTAGCTGAAGTTGCGTACCTTACATCGACCCCCGCCCCTAGTGTAGACCTGGCCCAAGTGGGATAGTGAACTAGAGGGACCATGGGTCTGATCTAGTATGGAAACTCCAACCTGATGCTTTTCAGGCCTGTAAGCAGGATAGATGAGGGTCTGTTTGGAAGGATTTCATAACTTGGAGGAATGTCATAGTCTGAAGGTTTTGCAAGGATTTTACAGTCTTCACTGTCACGGGAAATCTTACTCTTCGCGTTTCTGTAACCCATTACGTTACTCCTTAACAATTCTTTCAGTAGAAAAATGCTCTTTTAAACCAGTGACAGTGAAGGTTCTTATAGTAATTATGCATACTTGTCACCATTCATCTTAAATGACTAGAGAATAATTTTTACTAAAAGCTGAGAACCCCTCCATGCCACTGAAGATCACCATGCTTTGTTTTACTCCTTTGCCCTGTTAGATTCTAACCTCTCTAAAGGCAAGTATGCCTGTGTAGATTTACATTATTGCTGTACAGGAGAGCTCTAAAGCTCGGGGGATTACCACCCTCTCTTTGAGGCTGCATCTCTGCACCTTTGGGAGGAGGAGGAGAAAAGAAAAATATACCCTGCACACTTGTTATCATCCATCTACTTGTTTGTTTTCCCTTGCAGTACTGAAGATTACTCTGAATGAAATACTTTTGTGTACAAAGCTCAAGCTTCAGGTTCCTTTTGGCTTCTCATGGGCTTTTAGTTAGTAAAATATATTTGCCTACTTTGCCTTTTCACCATTTAATTCTTAAGAGAATTTTATACACCATTTCACTGAATCTGCTACTCAGAATTGTATTCCGTTCTCTATAGCTAACTTTTGAGTGTCTTTTTCCCTCCACTTCTCTGACTGGAAGAGACTCTTTGGCATCCAGATCAAGTGTCCAGTCTGTCTGATCTGGGGAGTTGGCACAATAACTTAACGTTCTTCAGCAGATTTTGCATTTTAATTAAAACTACAACTGCTTTGAAAATTGGCAAATGAAACTGAACAAAATCTAGTGAAAACATGTTTCAGTATAGTAGCCATGTTAGTCTGTGTCAGCAAAAAGAAAACAAGAAAAATACCTGTGGCACCTTAGAGACTAACAAATTTATTTCAGTATAAGCTTTCGTGGGTTAAGAACCCACTTAATCGGATGCATGGAATGGAACATACAGTGAACAGATATTTATACATTCAAAGAAACATAAGGTGGAAGTGCCTATACCAACGTTAAGAGGCTAATTAATTGAAAGGAGCTGTTATCAGTAGAAACTTTTGAAGTGATAATCAACATGGCCCATTACAGACAGTTGACACAAAGGTGTTAAGATGGGGGGAAATAAATTCAATTAACGTAATGACTGAGCCATCCACGGTCAATATTCAAGCCTAAGGTAATGGTATCTAGTTTGCATATTAATTCCAATTCCGCAGTTTCTCGTTGAAGCCTGTTTTTGAAGTTATTCTGTTGCAAAATTGCTACTTTTATATCTGTCATTGAGTGATTAGGGAGGTTGAAGTGTTCACCTACTGGCTTTTGAATGTGATGATTCCTGATGTCAGATTTGTGTCCGTTTATTCTTTTGCGTAGAGACTGTCCAGTTTGGCCAATGTACGTGGCAGAGGGGCATTGCTGGCACATGATGGTATATATCACATTGGTAGATGTGCAGGTGAACATCCCCTGATGGTGTGGCTGATGTGATTAGGTCCTATGATGGTGTCACTTGAATAGATATGTGGACAGAGTTGGCATCAGGCTTTGTTGCAAGGATAGGTTCCTGGGATAGTGTTTTTGTTGTATGGTGTGTGGTTGCTGGTGAGTATTTGCTTCAGGTTGGGGTGCTGTCAGGAAACAGACCAGTCCTCGCTTACAAAGATCTGTGAGAGTGAGGGATCATCTTTTAGATAGATTGTAGATCTTTGATGATGCGCTGGAGAGGTTTTAGTTGGGGGCTGAAGGTGACGGTTAGTGGCGTTCTGTTGTTTTTCTTTGTTGGGCCTATCTTATAGTAGGTGACTTCTGGGTACTCTTCTGGCTCTGTCAATCTGTTTTTTCACTTCAGCAGGTGGGTATTGTAGTTTTAAGAATGCTTGATAGAGATCTTGTAGGTGTGTGTCTCTGTCAGAGGGATTGGAGCAAATGCGGTTGTATCTTAAGAGCTTGGCTGTAGACAATGGATCGTGTGGTGTGTTCAGGATGGAAGCTGGAGGCATGTAGGTAAGTATAGCAGTCAGTAGGTTTCCGGTATAGGGTGATGTTTATGTGACCATCACTTATTAGCACAGTAGTGTCTAGGAAATGGACCGCTTGTGTGGAAAACATGTTTTTCTGACAGTGTCTTAGAGCTGTCAGGATCCTCTCTGAGAGAAGCACGGTCTTTTTATTTAAAAAAAAAAAAAAAAAAAAGCACAAATAGCAGCCTGGAAGAGAACCCCCCACTCAGTCGCTGCCTAAATTCTGTAGGTGCCTAAATTCCCTAGGTGGTGAAATTTCCACTAATAGAGTCCCCTAGACACCTATGTTTCTGCCAGTGGCATTCAAAAAGTCAGCTAAATCCTGATGCTGCCAAGCAGTTCAGTGCCCTAGCTCATGTTTAAGACCTGGCAGGGTTGTTGAACTGGGCTTTCCCCCAATATCTCGCCTGCAGGGCCCCAATCCAGTAGGTGTGCTTGGAGCACTCCTAAACCACACAAAAGAGAGTCAGGAATGAGCAGCTTGATGGTGAACCTTGTTATATTCGATAGTTATAGTCTTTCACACACCAGGTGAGTGCCTAAATCACCAGTTTATGGGATATTCTGATGTGGGATTCTGTCTTCCTGTTGAAGCTGTTCTATTTTGTATAAATTGAATATTCATTGGGCCAGAGTGTGTGACCATATAGGGCGCACTCCTGGGAGAAAGGAAATCTGGGTTGCAGTCCTTCCCCAAATCAGGCAGAACAGGGATTTGAAAACAAGTCTCCCACATCCCAAGTGAGTTCCCTAACCATTAGGCTACTAGCTAAAATGGAGTAGGGGTCTGTCTCTCATGTGCTGGTTTTTGTTTTTGTTTTGTTTTTTTGCAAGAGGACTAACCTTGCTTAGGCTCCTAACTCCAGGAGTGGGGTTGGTACTAGTCAATATATTCATTAATGACTTGGATAATGGAATGGAGAGTGTGCTTATAAAACTTGCAGATGAAGCCAAGCTGGGATGGGTTGCTAACACATTGGAGGACAGGATTAAAATTCAAAATAACCTTGACAAACTGGAGAACTGATCTGAGAGCAACAGGATGAAATTCAATAAGACAAGTGCAAAGTACTTCATTTAGGAAGGAAAACTCAAATGCACAAATACAAAACGGGGAATAACTGACTAGGTGGTAGTATTGCTTGTGGGTGTTGCAGTGGATCACAAATTGAGTGAGTCACCAATGTAATGCAGTTGTGTGAAAAGCTAATATAATTCTAGGGTGTATTAACAGGAGTGTTGTATGCAAGATACGGGCGGTAACTCTCCCACTCTACTAGGCAGTGGTGAGGCCTCAGCTGGAGTGCTGTGTCCAATTCTGGGCACTAGACTTCAGGAATGATGTGGACAAATTGAAGAACATCTAGAGGAAAGCAACAAAAATGTTCAAAGGCTCAGAAAACCTGACCTATCGCCCTAAAAAAAAGGGGTAGGGACATGTTCAGTCTTAAGAAAAGATGACTGGGTGGGGGTGGTGACTCCCTTGGGCCAAAAGTTGGGTGTCTGGCTACCTTTCAGTTTAGGCCCCTCCCCTCTCCTCAGCATTTCTTACTGGCTAGCTTAGGCAGCTTGCTGATTTCTGTGAATCCCATGCTTAGGCATCTCATTCTTCCCGTGCATTGTATAGAGAGCCTGGTTACCTAGCTGAGGCTTCCTCCAAGTGGAAAGATGCCTAAACAGTAGGTGTTGCAATGCCTAGGTCTGACCGTGGATCTAGCCCCTTGGTTCTTAAGGACCACAAAGAATTGCAGTTCCTTTTAGTTTCAAAAACTCCACTGCAGCCCACTTTTCACCTTCTGGCGGTGTTGAGTGTCAGTGCTTCAAGGAATTGATGGTGCTTTAAGCACACTCTGAGCTTCCAAGTGACTTAAGGGTTACATTCAGATGTCTCACCACTTCATGCTCAAGTGATTTGCTTCAGTACCATGAAAATTATATAGCCTATGGGAAGCCTCACCTAGCCAGTGTTTCCAAAATCTCATGGCTTCCTACTACTTCTGCTCTTAGTACTGCCATCATGTAGGTTCACTTCCCTTTTCTTTTGGGGGCCAATGTCTCATTGGCAGAAAGTGATTTCCCTACACCCCCCCCCCTGAATTTTCCCAACAGCCCCCCCCCCCCCCCAGTTTTGTGAACTAGTTACATGCAGTGTTACCAATTTAGTGATTGTTTGGGAATTTGAATTTAAATTGAAACATTAATACACACTTTAAAAGCATATAATGTATGATAAAATATGTGTATCTGAAAATGTATAATAGATTTGAAAAGTATGAACACAGACTAGCTTCCTTATACAGCTTTTGTTTTTTGTGACTGTCAGTGCATTCATTTCGGTGATGTTGGCTAACTTAATAATTTCAAATGATGATTTGTAAGCAAAGTCTAAAAGAGCTCTCCCTGACAGCTAGTGATGAGCTGGGAACTGGGGGGAAAGGCTTCAGGACCAGATTGTATTTACATTCACACCTAATCTACCTAGGTATCCACCAAACAGAGCTGTGTTCCCCAAGTGATAGATTTTGGCTGGGTTTGGGTTAGAAATCACTTGAATGCAGGGGGTAATGAAATGTTGTTTTTATTGTACAAGTAAAGGGCAGTAGAACTGTCCTTAGCCTGTGCTGATTGAGGGCATCAAGAGAGAGGGTGGAGACAGGTGTTTTGCTTTATGGTCTGCCTGAGTCACAAGTACTATTTGACCTGCGCCTCTCCACTGTTTAAAGACCGAGCTGATTAAGCTTCATAGAGAGTCTTTTGGTTTAAGTGACCACTAGAGCGGAAATCTCTGATAATCAGGTCTAAGTGCTTAGATCTGCTGTGGGACAGTGTTTCTATGGAAGAGATGCCCCAGTCTGCACTAGCATGGAGATTCCCCCCACCCCGAAGAGCTGAAATCACTGAGAGTCAGGTGGAACCGCGAGAGACCGACTCACAGAGGTCACGGTGGCAGGTGGCAACAGAAGGTGACTGTGTAGGGCTATTGGGGCACAGCAATAGAGTGAACGGTGGCATGACAAACAACAGCGGCCAGGAGCATTGGACTTAGGGTGACCAGATGTCCCGATTTTATAGGGACAGTCCCGATTTTTGGGTCTTTTTCTTATATAGGTTCCTATTACTCCCCACCCCCCTCCCGATTTTTCACACTTGCTTTCTGGTCACCCTAATTGGACTATGTTTTAGTGACCTTTCTCCAGAAGCTATATTTGTGACTGGGAAAGTTTTATAAATATATGTTTCCTAGTAGGCCAAGATTTTAAAAATGCATTAATTGCCAAGATCATTATCTCACATCATCGCTATCTCAAGAGGTCATTATCTTGGGGAGTTTCTGTACTAAAATTTGTTATAATTTTTTATGTAAGAATGGCTATATTGGGTCAGATCAATGATTCATCTATCCCAGTATCCTGTCTTCCGAAAGTGACTGTTCCACGTGCTTCAGAGGGAATGAACAGAACAGGGAATCATTGATTGATCCATCCCCTGTCGTCCACTCCCAGCTTCTGGTCATCAGAGGCTAGGGACTTTCAGATCATGATGTTGCATCCCTGCCCATCCTGCCTAATAGCCATTGATGGACCAATCTTCCATGAACTTATCTAGTTCTTTTTTGAACCCTGTTATAATTTTGGCCTTCACAACATCTCTGGCAAAAAGTTCCACGGGTGACTGTGCGTTGTGTGAATTAATACTTCCTTTAAAACTTTGTTTTAAACTTACTGCCTATTAATTTCATTGGGTGACCCCTGGTTCTTTTGTTAAGTGAAGGGATAAATAACACTTCCATATTCATTTTCTCCTCACCAATCAAGATTTTATAAGACTATCATATCCACTCTTAATCGTCTCTTTTTGAAGCTGAAAAGGTCCAGTCTTCTCTCCTCATATGGAATCTGCTCCATACCCCTAATCATTTTTGTTACCCTTCTCTGTACCTTTTTCAATTCCAATATATCTTTTTTGAGATGGTGTGACCAGAACTACACACACTATTTAAGATGTGGGCATGTCATGGATTTATATAGTAAAAGTGGAGACGCTTGGTTTGCCACACTGATCAGCTAAGCCAATACTAACAACCTATATGAAAAGGCTGCAAAACACCATGCTTCTGAACTCCATCAACATGCAGAAAGCTTTATAAGCCAGTCACTGTCAAAGCCAATTTTAGAAGAACTTAATGAGGCTATTAAGAATGCTAGAGACACAACTCAGTTTATGTGAACCAACATGGCTATTGCATCATACTTGCTATTTAAGCAAGAGATACCACACACTGCACACTAGAGGCCTATGTTAAGTGCCTTGTCACTTGTTAATCCTGAAGTTGGACACTGGTTCCGAACAAGACTGGCAAATGCTCACTATCTTTCTGCAAAACACTCAGCTGACTCTCTTGAAACATGTGGTGCAACAGCAAAAGACTCAGGAGTTGAAAAAGTGAAGAATTCTCTCACTATATTCAAAATATGTGCATACATGGCCGACAAATGCACCAATGCAAATAGGCATCAAGTATTAAGTCATTACGTATGTTATCTTGATGTCTGTGGTAGGCCAGTAGATGCATTCTAGATGTTCAGTTATAGAAGACACATCAGCTGCATCTGTGACATCTTAGAAGAGTTAAATGCTTGTAAATTGAACCCCAAACAGATGGCTGCTTGTGCATTTGATGGAACTACAAACTTCTCTGGAAGACATAGTGGAGTACAAGCTTTGCTCAGAGAAAAGTGTAACCCTAATCTCTCCTATACACACTGTAGAGGCCATCTACTCCTAGCACTAGTACAAGCTGCAGAATCTTCAAAAGACATTAAAAAGTCACAAGTTTAATGGCTTTTTATACTCTTGCTGGGAAAAAAAAAAAAAAGAGTCCAAAAGGACTGAACATTTTGGAAACAAATAGAAGATACACTGGGATTGAAGTTCAAATGAGTCCAACCTGGGAAAACCTGCTGGCTTTCTCATGAGTGATTCTTGGCAGTTGTCTTAAAATTACTGCAACCGTTATTACTGGCTTTAGAAAGTATCCACCAAGATAGGACAGATCTAAGTAGTGAGGCTGGTGGACTACTTTTGTTACTAAGTTCAGAGAAGACTATGGCAATTCTCTCTCTTGTAAGTCTACTGTTGAACCCACTTGGGTCATTAAACAATGTAATCCAGGCATCTACTACAACAGCAGTAGATCTTTGTCCAGAAATAGAAGCTATCCTTGGATCAGTCAGAGAGATCCATTGAAAATGTACTGGAAGAAGCAAAGACTTCAGTCCAGAAGTTGACTAATGAAGGTACTTGTATTGACTCCATAAGTGAAGAGGACAAGAAGTGTTTGTTAAGCCACCTGAAAAAGTACAAAGACTTGATTCTTACAAATCTACAATAGAGATTTCTGGATTCTATTCAACCTCCTTGTAGCTTTTACAGATGCCTGTCTTATAAAACACCTACAGTTGAGTGGAGTGAGGCACTACCAGCAATGGGGCTGCTATGTGATCAGGGCAGAATAGAGAATTTTGAACACCGAGTGGAATAACATACGATGAACGAATAAAGATTTAACTTCAACTTCTTTATCATCACTAGTGGTTCGACCCAATCTTTGTGCTATGTTTCCTGCCATGAAAGTAGGAATTCATCTCTTGCTAATCCCAGTCACAACAGCTACAGCTGAACATAATTTTTCCTCATTGAATAGAATTTTGTGTTCTGAAAAGTCACCTTCTGCCTGATCATGGGCATATCATGAAGGACTGGAAGTAACGGACACACAAGAAGACACCAAGGAGTGCAAAATTACAACAAGAAACCAAGACTGATGTACATGTAGTGCTTCATAGTAGGCTTGAGTAGCCAACTTTAATTTTTGTGATGGTTTTAAAACATGAGTTAAATCTAATAAAATGGTCGTGAAACATTTTTCAGTTTTTACTATAGTGCCATACAGCCCACTTTTGCCCTCATGGTCTCAGCCCTCATCGGCCCTGACACCCCCCCTGAATATTTCAACACCCTCCCCCTAATTTCAATTCCTGGGGAAGACACTGTTGGCAGATTATCCTGGACCTTCCCATAAAGCCTTTGATTATATAGGGATAACATCTTTTTGTGGAAAAGATGTTGAAACATTAGAGAGAGATATCTCTCTCTCTCCTTCCCCCCCACCCCCCCAGAGATGGATATCCTATTAACACACAGACAGATTGAATGAAATGAATACTGCTCCTTCATTATATTAATGAATATAATGTATAATATTAATGTAACACCATTAAACCGGGGTGACCCCTGAAACTCAAGAGATCTCTCTGATCAAGCAAGAGCATTCCATGCTGCAGACTGTTAAAGATGAGGGCAGCCGCAGTCCGCTTTCTTATGCATGCTGGGTGCAGTCCTCAGATAAGATAGGTGAAGCCTGGACACAACTGAATTTAGGGGTCCTAGAAGCCTAAACGGAGTGAAGCCAGAGTGGTATTTTAACAATCTGGAAAGTGAATGTCCTTAATATACAGAATAGTGACAGGTGTGTTATTCCAGTGGTTTTTCAACCTTTCCAGACGACTGTACCCCTTTCAGGAGTCTGATTTGTCTTATGTACCCAGAGTTTCACCTCACTTTAAAAACTATTTGCTTACAAAAACAGACATAAAAATACAAAAGTGTGTCAACCACACGATTACTGACAAATTGCTGACTTTCTCATTTTTACCGTAGAATTATAAAATAAATTGATTGGAATATAAATACTGTAGTTACATTTCAGTGTGATACTTGAGCCTGTTTTTCACTTGAGCCCTGTGTGAAGCTGGAGCCCTGAGTAGCATGGCTGAAGCCCAAGCCCTGCCCACCTATGGCTGAAGCATGTAATTTAGCTTTGCGGGGCCCCCTGTGGCATGGGGCTCTGGGCAACCCTGCTGCACTTGCAACCCCCCTAAACTCATCTCGCAACCCCCAGGTTGAGAAACACTGATCTAGATGAGTTGAGTACCTCCTGTAAGACCCCTGCATACCTCCAGGGGAATAGGTACTTCTGGTTGAGAAACATGGTGGTATTCAGTGCTATCCATCAATTGAGTGATGTCCAGGGAACTGCTGAGAACGGCTGAAATCTGCTTCGAGTTCGTAGTCACTCTTCATTGTAACTTCAGCGATGTTTATGTACATATTGAGAAACAATCTGAAACACACAACCATTTACAAGCTTCCATGGAACAGTATAATTTATAAAAGATCTGGGGCTTTGTTTATGGATTAGTTTGTTGTTGATGCGGGGCTTCTTTCTTTTGATCTGGTAGCATTTTACCCCAATTTCTTTGTCATTCTGTTCTGTAAGGGATACGAACAACTCTTTGGAAATCAGTGTGCTCGCACAGCCCAGGAATATCCAAGTGAGAGATGCATTGGCAGATTCATAGAAGCCAAGGGATTAAATCTACTATGCATGTTATTCTAGTTACTTTGCGGCCATCTTAAATATTGAAAGTACCAGACCAAAATAATCTTATTGCTAAACCAATTTCTAATAGTTTGGCTTGGTGGCGTGGATGGGCCCAAGACCTGTCCGAAGGGTTCAAAATCATACTCTAGCCTAAGTTTCTCTGTGTGCTGAAATGCAGATACAGCAATTGACCTTGTCCACACTGCCTGGTCTAACCCTCATAGAACCAAGTTCATTCACAACAGGGCTTAGACTGTGCTTATGCATAACTGGAAACTGTGTTCATTGTGTTCATCTGTCTGCTTAGATTTCTACTAAACAATCTTCGAGATCTCTGGAGGTTTTTCCCATGCTGGGATGGAACCATATTGTATCTAGAACTAACCTGTAAACTAACATGCTGGGACAAAAATTGTCATCCAGTACCTCCGCATAACATGTTATGGTTTAGTCTAGCAGTATAGGGACTGACAAAGCTGTTTGCCCTGTTGTGCTGAGCTGTTACCAAACCATGCCAACAGCTTGGGACTTCAGTATAATTTAAGGACATTGGTTAATGTGTTTCAGTTCTGTCTATGCTGCTGGACCAAAGCACCTTTTAACCAATTGGAGAACAGTCTACCCCTACCATTACCCTCTACTACTCTAGCTAGTTTGGATGAAAACTTAAGCAGTATTCCCAGAAAGGTATTAACCATAGTACAGCACTGTCATCCTAGCCAGTATGCATCAACCTTGACTGTTCACAATCAGCCTTCTAGGTTGGGTAGCCTCTTCTCAGAAGAGCATTTGTTTAATATGTTTCTTGTTTTCACTGTTGACATCCTAATGTCAATGGAACCTAAGACCTCACTTGTTGAACAGCAATAATGGAGCAGTTACACGTACACAGACTATAGGATGCATGTTTCCTTAATGGAGGAGAAAAAAGAAAAGATGGTCTGCACTTTCAGCATAAATAAAACCAAAATTGATTTATATTTTAAATGGCAGAGGAAGGGGAAGAACCTCAACATAAGTGTTCTCTATGGTGGTGAGAAACAAATAGTAACTTCAAAATGTGGATTTGAAAGCACTTATTAGTGGCTGCACGCTGAATGAATAAATAAATGTAAAAAAAACCATTGGCAGAACTGTCTCTAAATAGAATGGCTTTTGTGTTTAATTTCTCTGAGGAGTTGATGGCTCTTCTAATCTTGACAAAGCCAGTGGGTGTTAAAATCCATTACTTAAGCCAAGGGGGCAAAATAAGTACTGGGGCAATGAATGTGTGTTCTGTAGTGGCATGTTTCATGCCTTTTTATGGGTTCATGTCTTAGTCTCATTTCACAGTAGCTTCTGTGTAGGACTGTTCTATGGTTTGTGTTTAAGGTTGTTTAAACAAACAGCCTGTGACTCAGATACATTTTCTTGTATTTGTGCTGCTTATAGGTTGGCAATTCTGAAGAACCAGATGAGATGCCTTTGCCAGATTCTGAAAGTGTGCATGTTGTTCCTGGAAGTATTTTACTCTGGCGGATAGCTCCAAGACCTCCAAATTCAGTACAGGTTAGTCAGGGCTCTGGTTAAATGTTTGGTGCTTTGACAATTTGTTGTTAAACTCTACAGTGAACATCTCATCTTAGTCACCGACTTCCCTTGCTCGTGATGCAGTGGTTAAAATAACTTTTTTCCTGTAAAATCAATTTTTGCTGCAATGATCTTGAGCTTCCCCAACACACACTGTAATGAGCTATGTAATGTGGAACTGAATATGTAGGCCTCATATTGCAGATGGGCAGACCAGTGTGCACGCTTGGCTTTTCTCTAGCTTAGCCTAATTTCTCTACAGAATTGCTGATTAAGATGAATTAGGAAATTGCTCTACTTAGTGGTGGCCTGGAAAATTCATTATTCCACTCTGTTGCCACTTAAGTACTGCCATCCGTTTGGGAGCCAGGTTTAGTGCAGGACAGTCTATCATCAGAGGTGTCCACAGAGGAGCAGTCTGCAAAAGCTATGCAAGACAAACCATGGAGTACAAGAACCTATAAGTTAGAGGAAGGCTACATAAAGTGAGTGGGTGTATGAAGATCTACTGAGCAGGACAGATGAGTAGATGTGTAGCTAGAGAGATCTGGAATCTGCAAAAAAAAAAAAAAAATTGGGCATGGTGGTCATCTAGGTGCATGTATAGAGAAGAGTAGGCTGCTTTAGTAGAGGCAGTAAGGAAAGCCCCTGAAGGATGAATAAGGACAAAGAGAGGGAGGGAGGAACAACCTGTTTGGCTAGTCAGATCTCGTTCTAATTAGACTTGAGCATAAAGGTTCACCCACATACACCTGGTACACTTTCACCTTGCTAGCATCTTAACATTAATACTATATAATAGTTCAGTGATTAGAAAGTGACTATGGTTGTATGTTATTACATATCCGTGCTCTTTTGATTTTTGAAAAGCTCTCTTTATATGTGAAGACTCTTAGCAGCCAAAACTTTCATAAAGCGATCCTTTAATTTTTGTTTCTCTTTCAGATGTACAATTTCACTAGCTTTGCTATGGCTTTGAATGAATTGGATAAAGAAATGGAGAGTGTTGTTCCTAAAACTGACTGCCGGTTACGGCCAGATATCAGAGCGATGGAAAATGGTGAAATAGGTAACTATTTTTTAAAAATAAAAATACAAAATAACTTTTCAAAGTTCAAAAACTCGTGTGAACTCCAACTGAAAGGTTACAGTCAACCTGTGGAACTCCTTGCCAGACGATGTTGTGAAGGCCAAGACCATAACAGGGTTTAAAAAAGAACTAGATAAATTAATGTAGGATAGGTCCATCGATGGCTATTAGCCAGGATTGGCAGGATTGGTGTCCCTAGCCTCTGTTTACCAGACGCTGGGAATGAGTGACAGGGGATGGATCACTTATCTGTTCTGTTCATTCCCTCTGGGGCACCTGGCACTGGCCACTGTCAGAAGACAGGATACTGGGTTAGATGGACCTTTGGTCTGACCCAGTAGGGACATTTTTATGTACAGATACTACTTTAAGCAATAACAAGCCATTTTTACAGATACACTTTTTTTTTGGTGGTGGTGGAACTTGCCTTTGAAATATATCGTTGTAGGGGTGAGTGAAAATGTTTAAAGGTATAAGCTTTATGCCAGGTATGTTACCCATACCCCCATTTTAAGCATTAATTTTTTTATTGTTAAATTAATCAGATTGAAGAGACTGAGGCCAGATAGAAGGCAGAGTGCTGCCTTGTCAAGCTTTTTAATTAGATCTTTTATGAAGGGCAATGGCAAAGTTTTTGTGAAGTTTGCTATGATGTTTAGAACTTGCCGCTGTACAAAGTCTTTCATTATTCCACTAGAATATATTCTTTCATTACATCAACCAATCCAAATTTCAGTAATGTGATTGAAACTACTGAAGTTAAGTTCCCCCCTTCAAAAGAAGCGAATACTCACTTTAAAATTATTCACAGCAAAAGGGTGATGAAAAAAATAGACTTCATTAGGAAGAAATAAGCAATTCCTCCAAAAGTCTATGTGAAATTAGTACTAATTGCATGCGTCTCTTAATCTAGAAGTGTATAAGATGCCTCTCACCATGGTGTCAGTGCAATGCTTACTGATGTTTGTATAGTGAGAAGCCTGGTTTGGTGCTCGATTCTCTGATTTGTAACACTTGTTTGTATGAAAGCAGCGTGATCTGGAGGATGGAACTCAGGGACTAAAGACTTGGGTTCTATTCCCAGCTGTGTCACTGGCCTGGAGGGTGACCATGGGAAAGGTACTTCACCTCTGTGCCTCTATCTGTGGACCTGTAAAATGGGGATAACACCTTTTCACCTGCTTTAAGCACTTCGAGATCTATGTATTAAATCATACCTGGGCATTGTGATGCTGTGGTACTGAGGAGTTCTAAAGATCAGTAATGAGATCTTTTGAGGCTTTTTAAAATACACTGTAGACAAGTTGCTTCCTTTGACCAGTCTGATTAGTCTCTACCTTTCCCTGTAAATTGGATTATTCTGTGGCTAGTGAAAGTGACTCATGCTGTGTTGCATCCTTGTTTACCCAAAGTATTTAGTATTGCATTCTTAATTTACAGAATGTACTAACATTCAGTGATCTATCGATATCTGCAAGCTGTGTAGTGGTGGTAGTATCTGTTTCTGCTCAGCAGTCATACTGCCACACGCTGAGTGCTGCGATAAGACAGTGGAACTGGAGCAATTACAGAGGCTGTAAATCAGGAGAATCACTTTGCTAACAATTTTAAACTCATCTGAAGATTTTCTGTCATGCGGAGTTGAGTCCCAAATATGAAGCAACTTGACAGAGGTCACACAAACTTGTGGCACAGGTGGGGACTGAATCCAGGTCTCAGTCCAGTAATGTAACCATTTTATCTTCTGAAAGGAATCTTAAAGCCCCTCTTCTCAAGAACTGGAACAAATTCTCAGGTTCCTTAGGTCATGGCTCAACCCACAGTTTGGGTGTACACCAAGACCAGTCTTTGATCAATCTGACTGGCAGAGCTTGTCCTCTAGTTGGCCTTACTTCTACACCAGAAATGATTATCATAATCTTGCCTCTCTGCTTTGCTGGGTCTGCTCTTTAAAGGCGGCTTTTAAAACTGGCATGATCTGACAAAATTAGTGTTGGGAATAAGTTGAGTCTTCAGTATAACAGGGGGTTTCAATAAAAGTGATCAGGAAACTAAGATTTTTTTATTTTTTTTTCAACTTCTGTTCCTTTTCAGATACAGCTAGTGAAGAGAAAAAAAGGCTAGAAGAGAAACAAAGGACTGTCCGCAAAAACCGTTCCAAGTCGGAGGAAGACTGGAAAACAAGGTCAGTGCATTTCATAAAGTTCTTGGCTGTTCAGATTAGGTGTCTGTCCACACACACAGGTTATTCTCAATCACCAGAAGAGTTGATGACCTCTTCAGCTCTGCCGCTACTATCCTGTCTGAGATCTTGGTCAGAGTATTTATCATGCCTGATTTAGTGAGGAATGTACTGGGCTCACTATAACATCAGCCCTGTTTCATTTTTCCCACTAACACCCCCCCCCCCCCCGCCCAGTCTCTAAACAGCCTGTCGTGCCTGCTGAGCATCACTTCTTCTGCCAAGAACACAGCTGTTGCCACTGACGCCCGCTCACTGTGACACGTGCAGTCTGTGATGCGGTACAACTGACCAATACACATGTGCTCTGCCCTACAATAGAAAAGATTCTGGTTTGATTTGATCTCCCTATTCAGTCAGTAGATGAAAATAGCAGAGGAGACAATGTGCTTGGCCCCAGAGAGAAGGGAGCTCCTCTTTGTAATGGTTCCTCCAGTTAACTATTGAGTTATGTATCTTCACATCCATGACTCCCTAAAACCACCCAGTTTTATTCCTGTGGGTGCACATTGGTGCCAAAAACTAACCAAAGGAGTGTTCCTTTTTCAAGGACTCTATTGGAAAGCAATCAAGCATATTTATTTAAAACACTACTCACATTATACATCCTATGACCGGTTTTGCTTCCTGTAAGTTGGCGCAATATGCTGCCTGGTCCATATACCTGACTATTGCAACTGTTTATGATCTAGCTGATGTCACAACTAGAAGGGCTGGGGAAAAATTCTAAATGAGAGACGAGATTTCATAACTCTTTCTTGAGGTGGTGGGAGGGAAAACACTTTGCAACCCATCTTGCCATGATTCCTAGGTGTTGAACTGTTTGTGTGATCTTCAAGTTTTCTTGTTAACAGTCTCTCCTGACCTCATGTATCCTCCCGGAAAGCCAAGCATTTTGAATGTCATAAGCCTGTGTCAATAGTAGATGCATGACCATAAAACCTTATCACAATTTGTGAGCCAATTATGCAAATTATATAAACAAAGCTTTGCAACTTGAAGTTCTGTCAAGATCTGTCATTCTGCTAGATTTTTTTTCAATTTTGCTTAAAATCCACTTCAGGAATATATCTAACTCCATGTACATGTGCTCTTGAATTCCTCACTGAATAAAGAACAGCTTTAGAAAGTTCTGCTGGTTCTCTTTGCTCTCCCAGTGTCTTTTAGGTTCTATTATACAGACAGATTTAATAATTGAAATCTTAAGCCTTCTGTTTCTAAATTTTAAATTTTAATAGTTCAACAGGGAGTTCTGTGAGCTACATAATACATAGGGATATTTGGTCTCCCAGCATTTGACTTTAAAACTCTTCAGTCCAATAACTTACCACCACCCTGCTGTAGGTAGGTGATATGGGAAAACAGAAGGGTGTTGGAACATTTATTTATCCATTTGACTTTCCGTTATCTTCTTGGGGTTGCATATTAACTATAATGTGGTAGAGAACATGGAGTCTAAGTGCCACCCACAGACTCACCCTTCTCTCCCGAGTTTCACGTAGACTTCTTGTTACCCTATTGCCAACTAAACCTAGTTGCCAGTCACTAGAATCTTTGTAAAATAGGGATCCATTTCTGAAGACCCCCCCCCTCCCCCAAATTCCTTCCCCCTCCAGGACTGAGAATGTGTCCTACTCTTCATCTGGATATTTAGAGCCTTAAAAACAAGCTACATGGCACTGTACGGAACACCCTCTTAATGGAGGGATCACAGCTGCCACCTGGAATAAGATGAGTACTAATGGTTAAGCTGGATACTAATTTAAACCCACATAGGATGTCTTCAAAGCAAAAAATAAGAGCGAGTCCAGAGATAAAAATGTGCTTAACACATGCTACAAAGTCGTAGTGTTGTGTACTGTCTCCTTCTGTTTCTCTTAAATTCATCAGCATTTTAAAAAAAAATACACATTGCAGTAAGGATGGAAGTGCTATTCCATATTCTTCATGCAAGTCCATTAAAAAGCTTTGGCAATACCATGCAGTTCCCTGAAATTCTTCAGCTTTGCTTGATAGTGCTTCAGGAGAGTAACTTCCACTAAGTGTTGTGGTAACTCAGGGCCACTTCACAAATAATTTGAAGGGGCACCTGCTGTGCTGTGCCAACACTTCATCACCAGTCAGATGACTGTATAGTCCATTTTACCAGGCTTTGAGTACTCCCATCCTTCTGGATTAGAAGATTTCAAGTGCCTATCACTCCCTTGACTTTGAAAACTGATGCCAGCTTCAAAAGCACTGCAGCATGAAGTATGAGACTCCTCAGTATCTGCGATTCACTTCTACTTCCAGACTTGGGATAGTAAACCTGCTTGTTATTTGTTGCAAAGAACTAAGTGCCTGTTTATTTAAACCTGAAATACTCTGGCAGTGGGGAGGAATTTCCTCTCTGTGCTGGGATTCACTAACAACCTTCTTGTCCTTCCTGTTCTTTCTCTTCTCCTCCCCCCTCCCCCCCCAATCCCTCCAGTGTCCAACAGTATGCCACCTTTGATGTAATGACTAGAATTTGAAGCTCCACTGTGGCCCACAGACACTATTCTAGCCTTTCTTCTGATGCCAAGGAAGGTAGATCTAAGGTGTGGAGTAGGCAGCTGAAGTCCAGCTGCAGGAATATGAAGCCTAAAACTAATCCCACTGCAAACTTTCCCTATTCCTCATTTCAGTTATTTTATTTCCAGTCCTTCCCTGCCATTGAACCCCAATTTGCCTTGGGCATGAATAACTTATTTTGCCGTTGTTTTCGAATCTCTCATTAGTTTTTCATTCAATACTGGGATTTATTTTCAGTAGTCGTGCAAATCAGGACAGCAAAAGAAATGCGAGTGAGGGAACCTGGGGAGTAATAGGATGAGAGGATTTAAATCCCCACCACATGGGGGGGAAAAGGGAATTAAGAGAGTAAGGAATTTGCAAAACGGTTCAGAAAAGTCAGTGGGGAATGGGCCTTCCCAAGTATATCTTTGTTAAGCCTCTTACTGTCATTCCTACCCTTTAGCGAGCCAGTATAGCTCTACCCTGACACAAGCGCTGGGTTTTGGAATTTAGACTAGAAAAACCTAGCTGAAGGTTTCCAGTGGGCTCTGCACCAGACTCGTGAGGCCCATCACCTTATTTCTCTTTACCAGAAATTGAGCTCTTCTAACTAGCACACAGTTGGGTGTGGTGGGCTGTATTCCATCCTTTGAGAAATGTTTAATGATATTATTCCAAGACAAGCGTTGTAATGGAGCACCACCGTGTTTCTGGAATGCCACATAGCCTCTGGGGTTGGGTCCAAAAGTAAAACTTTCGTGAGAACTCTCCACTGGTAAGCAAACCCAACTCTTCTGCACACCCACGTTCTGAGTGCTAAAGCCACTTAATCATACTGTTTGTTTTACACAGACTGTCTAGTTGTAACTTTGAGTTGCATTTTTTTCCTTTTCCAACTGAAGTCATCCGACAGCCCAGGGTCCCAGGTTTGAACTTGTCTGATTTCCTTCTCTCCCCACCCCACCCCCACTTTTTGCTTGCTTTCTCAAAGTGCTTGGCTTGGTTTGCCCTAAGACTAGCACAGAACAATGTTTTTGTAATTCTTCTGAGTTAATAGATGGTGAAGTTTTGGACACACTTGGTCTCCTCTCCCTTGTCAGAATGCCAGGGCTTATTTGTTTCAGTGACTGTGAATAATCCAGTGTGTGTTCTAGATTTCCTTACCTTAACAATTACTATAAGTATACAAATTGCAATAGGTAGGCACTACATGCATTCCAGACTCTTCCTATCAGTTTCTCCATTATCATTCTATATCAGGAATTCTTCAGTTTACTTGAAATAAAAAACAAAGTAGAGGGGGGAAATTGTCAAGGATTGCTAAGATCTAGAAACCATCTGGACAATGGCATTCACATTTGGCACTTCTGATAAGGAGATCAAGGTATGGTCATGGAAAGCTAGATTGCTTTATGGTCTCTCCATTTAAGAAAA
This sequence comes from Chelydra serpentina, assembly GCA_037349315.1. Classification (NCBI taxonomy): domain Eukaryota; kingdom Metazoa; phylum Chordata; order Testudines; family Chelydridae; genus Chelydra; species Chelydra serpentina. Next base: position 60,998,247 of record JBAIAC010000002.1, on the reverse strand, counting down.
TTGTGCAGAAAACAACCCATATTTTGAGATGAACCCTTCTACATATCTCCAGGAATGTTTGATCCTCTGTTTAGGGAATACATAGCTTAACATCTGCAATGACTAGTCTATGATGCAACCATCATTAACTATGCACTGTAGAAAAGTGAACTCCTTAGGGCAAGATCCCTATCCTTTTGTCTACTACTGTCTTATTTTGTCTACTCTTTTTTTCATAATGGGAAGGATTTTCATGGGGACTAGTGATTTTGGGTGCCCAGTTTGAGACACTTTAAAGGGGCCTGGCATCAGAGAGGGTTTGTTTGGGTGCTCTGTTTGATACCTTATTTTTCCAGAAACAAACAACGTCACTAGTCCACTTTTGAAAATCTTGGCCAATGGTCTAAAGACTGTTAAGCTCCTTGTTGGTTCAGGGACCTTATCTTCCACTAAAACGCAATGAACACCAATGCTGTTGCAAGCAATATTAGTGCTCTCCTTTCTCTTCTCCTCCAATCACTCCAAGGTAGTGGTTGATCTAGTATATGCTATACCCTTCACAACCTTCGCTCCCCCTCCATGCTATCTTCATTGGGTGCATGAACTCTAACACTATTCCCATAAGCTAAATTTTGCTTCTACAGCACCACCCACTGGAAATAAGGTGTACATTTTTAACAGGGAGGGTAATTAACCATTGGAACAACTTAGGGCCATGGTGAATTCTCCATCACTGGCAATTTTTAAATTGAGTGGATGTGTCTCTCAAAAATCTGCTCTAGGTATTCTATTGGAGCAGTTCTATGGCCTGAGCTATACAGGAGATCAGACTAAATGAACACAGTGGTCCCTTGTGGTCTTGAAATGTGTGAATGATTAGCAGTAGATCAGATATAAGTAGTGCAACAGTTTTGTTGTATCTTCCACAGTCCTTCCTGCTCAGCTTAACTAGTACTTGGCACAGGATAAGAATGATTTAAATACTTGGACAGGTTGCGGCAAAAATGTTGTACAAGGTATAGTAGATGTATGTCACATTTTTTAATCCAGATAGAACATGCTACAGTTCGCAACCTCACTTTATTATGTAATAAACTATATTACACAATAGAATGCACTGTGTATATATAAATATAAAACTGCTATTGGCCTTTCTTTTTTAAAAGGCAAAATTTATATTGCCAAACGACCCCAATATGCTAAACTTCCATTTTATTAAATCTTTCTGAAACCTTACAGTGATCCTGAATAGTCTCTTATGCTTGAGACAATGTTAATTGCAGTGGTGAATACAAAGCAAGGATTGTCCTGTGCTGAATTAAGTTCCAAAATGAAGCTGAGGTGTAAACCTTAAAGCAGTTTACAGCAGGTGCACTCAGAGGCCATGATCATTGTTTATTTGGCAAATACAGCCGGCAGATTCTTAAAAGCAATCAATCTAGTTCACCTTTCTGAGGGCTGGTGCTGTGTAATGTGTTGATGTGAGGCAGAGATGACTAACTGGACACAGATTTAAAAGTGAATAAAGACTGGGGAGAAGGTTGACATATTGCATGTTATGTTAATAGGGGCGTTTGTATGGTTTGTATTGGAGGGAATACCTGTGAGACTTATCTGGGCTGTGGTACGATGTATTTCTTGATGCATAACGTACAAACGAACACATACCATTGGGTATCTTATGATGTTGTATTGCTGAGGTGAGGGGAGCAGAGTTGCTGACACTCAAGCCATAAAAGGGGACTCCATGCTACATCAGAAGTGTACTTACCAATAGTATGGTTCCTTAGTACATCTTGCCTTACAAATGTGTAACCATCGCTGTTTGTGTATATACTGTAGAGCTGAAAACATTCGCAGACTTGAACAATAAGTGAAATTCTATTATTTCTAGCAACAGGCAAGCAGAATTTACTAGGAAATACGAAAATAACTTGATGCAAATGAGACTGATTTCATGCCCTAGAATGGCTCTACAGTGTATGCCGCCCATAAACACATGTATTTTATAACTCTGCAGAAAATTTGCTGGAACTGTTCTGTATAATGTGTTCCATCAAGAGAGCTGTGGTGCTTTGCTTCCCAACAGCAATAATCTCCATTATTGTAAGCTGTGGTATTTGACGCTTATCAAAACAATGGTTTCAAAATCTTGGGTAAATCAGGATGCTAGTGAAATTATAGACTTCTGCTTTCAGGAATGCAGTGTATGTGTGTCCTTGTGTAATAAATTGTTGTGAAATGCATGCCAAAAATGGCTTATTCAAAACTGCTTTGAAGTAAATAGTTTCTTGTACAACAATCTCTACCACCTACTCATCACAACATATCAGCATTGATTTCAGCCAGAAACTATTCTGAGGTTGTAAGGGAGAAGTCTAGCAAATCAAGACAGTCTAAACTGCCTTAAAACAGTGTGGGATGCAGCACTGAATTCTCAGTATACTAGTTTGAAAACCAACATGAAAGATGCAACAAAGCAGGTTTGAACTTTGTTACAATTAAATTTGTTCTAGTCTCTTCAGACACACTGTCCTCTCTTACAGGTGGTTCCATCAAGGTCCCAATCCCTACACTGGTGCACTGGACTGGCTTTACTCTGGCAACTACTGGGACAGAAACTACTTTAATTTACCTGACATTTATTAAAATGTCAAAGGGAACCCATGACTAATGCAAATTAAGTCTTAATCTTTTTAATTTTCCTTGTTTCTACTCATCTCTTGGAAAAACTGACAAGTTACTGAACAGTATATTAGCATCTCCTGAGGTAAATATGGTGGTACAGATTTGAAAGTCTATGGAGAGGGGAACATGGACAAAACTGCTCAGAGCTGTCAGTTTTCTGATGGGTTAGTGCTACCATATTTGCTGAATACATCTATGTTCAGTCTTGGTGGATAGCAAATAGAACATTTGAAGGTGTTCTAGGAATCCTTTCTATTAATGATTATGCTGGCACAAAGCCCTTTGGGGTGGATTTACGGTGGCACAGAAATGTTTAAAAGCACAAGTATGAATTGCACTATTCTGTGCTTTAAAGCTAGGAGAGGGCAAGTTATTTTTGTAAAGATTTACTTAGCCATCTTATGAAAGTTTTCTATTAAGATAACTCTCAAGAATCCTGGATTCTGGTCTGTGATTCTAGAACTATTATCCCCCTAAATGTTCATGCTGTAGGTTACACTGGTAACATCACTCAAAGTATTTATTCCATGTTTAGTGCAGTGTTTTGAAATTGTTTTTTCATGTTTTGTTACCAGCCTCATTTTGTTAAGGAATTAATAGCCATTTAAAAGTTTGATTTAAACGGAACACTAGTAAGAGGTTTAAAAAAAATCTGTTTACTGCACTAGAAACTATAGGTGCTTGGCACCATCGTTGTATAATTTTTAAAAATCAGGACCCAGTGGAACATAACTACTGGAGAAATTAAACTGCACCTGTGTATGCACTGTACAAATGCACAAGACTTCCTCCTAGAAAGTGTGGTTTGAAGTCAGTAAGGCACCTGTATGGAGACTGCTGTACACACCAGCTTTACCCCCTTTCATTGGGGTGCATTAAATCTTATGGAAATACGTATTTATACAGACCTGGGGTACAGAGCTTCCAGCTGCTCTTTGTATATGATTTTAATTGCTGTCTGGAGGTTAGTGTTAATTACATTAATTGCTACTCAATAAAGGCTTTCAAATGTTCCAATGCTCTGATTTCTCAGATTAATTTTTTTAATACTAGGGGTTGTATGAGCTGATCCAGGTAGATTCCTTTGCTCCTATAAAGTCATCCTGCTGAGGGTGGCTCTAGGCTGAAGAGTCGGAAAGCTTGCAGTTCTGTGTTCATGAGGTATGTCACTTCCGTTGTTTCCCTGGCAAGAACTGCGCTCAGCAAACGAGGAAAAAGCTTTCTACCGACAGAGGCTGAATCTCACTGGGGTCTCATACATCACTAAAGCTATTCTGCTAAAGTTCATGTCTCAAACTTTGAAGGGTTTTGCTACCCTGAAATTAGTCTGGAAACTTTCTTTGCCTTAATTGTAATAGAACTTTCTCCCAATCATTTATTTCTGCCCCCTTCTCCTCTTCTCTCTCCCCCCCCCCCCCCCCCCCCCCCCCCCCCCCGCCTTGTGTGACACCCTTGGGTTGCAACTCACTGGCTCAAACACTGACCACCTGGGTTTTGAAACCCATTAAGCTCCAGGGAAAGGACTCTGTTCCAAATGTTGTGTTTGAAGAGATTACTGGATAGAAATAGAGAGAGAAGCATTCAGTGGCATATGCCTCCCAGGTAAGTTTCTTATCCAGAAGCTGATATCTACTCAAAAGCTTCTCTTAGTGGTTTCCTTTATTTTCAAGCTGGGACAGAGGAGATGGTACCTGCTTCCTACTAAAAAAAAAAAAAAAAAAAAAAGCAGGAAGTAAGAGCAATTACTCACAAAGAGTAAAGACTAAGGCTAGGTCTACACTAACCCCCCCTATCGAACTAAGATACGCAACTTCAGCTACGTTAATAACAAGACACGATAAATCAAACCCAGAACATCGATCCCGCGCCTCCGACGCAACGGGTAAGTATAGACATACCCTAAGGTTCTTAATAGAAGAGAGGCAGCCACTAAGCAATTTTCACTGGATAATTAAAATCAGAATCTTCTCTAAACATTTGAAATCCCCCTAGAAATAAACTTGAGGCTCCAAAGCTATAGCAAAACTATACAGTGTCTTCCCGAGCAAATCTAAAGTCCATTATCATGGGTTTTAACAAACTCCTAGAGCACTGGCTCCTTGTGTGGCACAGGGCAGCATTTGCTGTCTGTCCAATGAGATTAAGGGTAAAAAATGTCACTAACCACCTCACTTAAAAAATGGCCAATTGTGAATTAATGCCACACTCTAGCAGTAATTTCTTTGTTTTTGGACATTCCACGTATAAGGACATTGCTTAATGAGTAAGTCCACAGCTTTGACTCTGAATCTGTACCAGGACCAGATCTGTTGCATAAGTGACCTATTCTGGACAGGATGGTGTAGAACTAATTTAAAATCAGTCTGTGGTTTGTGGGAGGGGGGGGGGCATGTTATGGATGTATGTTTACAAAATACTACATGGGGCACTGGTCTACTAGTTAAATATCTCCAGGGGGGCTCTCACATAAATGCCTCTGCTACAGCAGGGAAGCATTCTTTTGGGTTACAAAGGACTTTGATATTTTTTTTCCCCATGGAAGCTTCATTATATACTGTAACTCCTCACTTAATGTTGTAGTTATGTTCCTGAAAAATGTGACTTAGCAAAATGATTTTAAACAAATCCGTAAGAATTGGAATCAAATTCCCCCTAAGAATTGATGTAAATAAAGGGGTTAATTTCCAGGGAAATTTTTTCCACCATGAACTAGCACTCCACTGAGCCCTCAAGGGTTAACTTTCACACTCTACAAGCCAGCAGGAAAGGAGGGAGGGCAGATGTGTTTCAGAGATAGAGATGTGCATTTCCAATTAGGTATCAAGAGTGGGGTCAGAAGTACACTGCCTTGTTAATTAGGCAGAAGCTGCAGCTGTCAGCTTGCTTATCTAAGGCAGCAGCTCCCTTCCTCGTATGTCCCCTGTGCTCTATGGAAGATGGGGTAAGCAAGGTGCAGGTGGACATTAGCTTCCCCTCTTCTTCCCCTCCCCCACTCCCCACACACAGCAAGCAGGCAGGAGTCTCAGAGAGCAGCACATGGCAGTGGGGGAAAGGGACAGCCTGCAAACGATGTTAGAATGGAGCATTTCACAACTGTAAACGAGCATGTTCCCTAACTGATCAACGTAAGAACAAAATGAAGTTAACCGGGACAACTTTAACTGAGGAGTTACTGTACTTATCTTCAATAATCTGGTTGTATTCTGTTAACACTAGAAATGCAAAAAACAACATTCTAATGGATTGGATTAGTTTTGAGTGCTTGTATTAAGTTAATTTATTATTTTAAGATGCAGATTTCCATCCTGGGGTGTTCACATGACATCATCTCCTCTCAACCTGTTAAAGAAATAATGAATTTGGTTAAGCACAGAGAGCATTATGTTCTCTTCCCCCTCAGCCCCCTGCCCTCCCCCATACACACAGTCATTTCCAACCCTTTCCAGAAGGTGGGATGTTGACTACCCGTCCACAGGAGGACAGTTGTGAAATAGCACTCCAACATCCTAGACACTGCTCATATCAGGCTTGTCTATGCTAGTGTGAGATGAACTAGCTCTGTCCAAGCTAAAATCAGAAGTGTAGCCACACTAGCACACAGACTCTTAGGGTTGTAGTGGGGCTCATACTTAGGATGACTAGCTCCTTGCACCATTACATGTACACTTTTTCATGGGCCTAGGTCTTCAAGCTGCAAATCTGTACCTTCAGGCATGTGCATGTACCTGCTGCTTTGATTTCCCATTTCAAACATCTGGCAGAGGATGAAAATAGCAATTCAAACCTAACTACCAGGTACAGAGAAGAAACCAGCTTGAAAGCTTTTTGGAGCAAGCAGTTTCATCTAAAATCAGACGTCTTACTGAACCTCTGTCCCCTAAATGAAAGTAGTGAGTGTTTGCTCTGTATGCCAACTCTACAGTAGTGCATTGGAATGGGAGGAGGAATGAGGCCATCCCAACCACTGTCAAAGTGGCATCAAGTCAAATACACTGGTGGCTAGAATGACAGCCGAAGCCAAGCAAGCTTGGGTTCAGGGGAAGTTATGGCCTCAGCAACTCTGCAAGCCAGGCTACAGTTTAGGAGCCTAACTTTAAGCATCCAAGTTCAAAAACTTTAACCTCTGGTTATAAAAAAGTCCGACTATAAAGCAAAACTTAAGCTGTGAACATCTCCCTAGCACCCACGAGCACACTATGGAACTGCCTACCTTCTCACGAGTCTGCTCTGCGGACCGGGCCAGAGGTAAATGTAATCTCTCCTGCTATACCATAGCTTCCTGCAAAGGGATTTATGCCTGCTTTATCACCAGATGCTGAGCCCCTCTTTGCAGACATTACTTCGTCTAAGGGTATGGCAACTGAAAGAAAAACGGGGGTTGGTGGTCTAGCAGTTTCTTGTGCAGAATTAGACTGGGGGTTTGGAGTGGCCATTTTCAGATCTGCTGGCCTGGCAACTGGTACGGGTATTGTAGTGAATCTCCTCACAGCACTCGTGTCTTGCTGGGCAAGGACAGCATGGCCAGGAATAGACTTCCAGTCCTGTACATTCTGAACTGTAGAGCCCACTAAAATGAAAGGTGGTGCATTTCCCCTCTTGCCTTCTTCCATCATCACATAAGTTGGAGAGGATACTTGTGGTGGTGGACCTTGTGGTGTCAGCTGCTGTTGTAGGAACGGTTGTTGCTCCTTCCCACTAGATATATAGAGGGTTGCTTGGGGATAAGGAGCACCAGTTCCAGCAGGAGGAAGGGGTGGTGGTGACTTTCGACCTTGTTGGCTCAAATCAGTTAGACAATAGAGAGTCCACACATTAGAATATGGTGGTGGTTGTCCCGCTTCGGTTGTTGCCATTGCTATAAAATAAAAATTTAAAAAATTGCTGGTATCAGGAGCTATGAATTGCAATCATATTGCAAACTCTTACATACAACATGCCTATACTTACGTATGCCATAAGAAAGCATGTTAGAGAAGATTGATGGGGATTTTTGCATAGCTGAAATGAAAAGAACAGCAGCAGAACTGGTGCTGGAGTTATGGCCAAAGAGACCATAACTCTTCCTGGGTCAAGTCCCTCTTTTCAGTTGCTTATAACTTTTGACCATTTCCTTTTGGGCTGCCAAGCCTGAGAGATGGAGTTACCAGCACCAGGGGAATTGCTTCAATCTGCCCCCCACCCAAAAGTCAGTTTTGTCAAAACTTACTTAAATGTTTTGGTTTATTAAAACCAAACAAAAATGCAGCTGGACCCAGGGTAATATATTTTTACAGCTGGACATCCAAAGTTAGACAATTTCTATTTAGCTGCCACACAAAGTACCGTGGGAGCTTACATTTTACAGCCAATGGTTTCAAAGGATAATTTTATAAAGAAAGTTTATCAACACCCGAACAGGGAGCAGAACAAGTGTGCTGCCTCCAACCATAACTACAGCACCACTGCCACATGCTACAACACTCTTATTCCTTCATTTCAGCTATGCAAATCCCTTGGCGTTGCTTAACAAAATAGTTCGCTAACATGCTTTGATATGTCCTAACACCTCTACCTTTCCTGGGGCCTGGAAGGGGCTCAGGAGGGGTTCTGCAGTAGCAGGGGGGAGTCAGGCAGGCACTTCTCACTGGAGAAGGGGACACAGGAGAGATTCTCCAGCTGGGAGCAGGGGGGTGGGCTGGGCACAAGAGTGGGTTTGCAGCTGGGAGGAGTGTCTGCGTGGGGTACTTGTCAGGTGAGGAATTTGTTCCAATGGCACCTCACCAGGCAGACAAGTGCCAGACCTCTTCCCCTCTGCAGAACCCCCTGCCAAGTGCCTCGTCCACCCACCTCAACCCATCTGCAGAACAGGACAGTGCAGGCAACCACCACCATTTCTTTTTTAAATGCAAAAACTATGTTAATGCAATGGCTAGGAGTTCAATCTTTCAACGTGAGGCCACAGTCAAAGTTCTGGCCACCCCCAATAACCTTTCCTCAGCCACAAGGCACATGTAATAAATCTTAATTCTGCCATTTCCTCAAACTGTGTGGCTCACTTTCAGCAAGACCCTTTCAGGGCTGTTCAAGGGCAAAACACCTCCACATACCTTTTGTATTGGGGCTTCCCACTCTGGCTCCTGGAGTAAGTGCTGTCTGCACCTCTGATGCCACAACAAATCAATGTGCAGGAACCTGTGAACACATGTTCCTCTGATGCAGGCAACACTAATCCAAGAGCAGTTATGGGTCTTACTCACAATTAGTCACACATTTTGGAACAAACTGCAGAGAGATCTAATACCTGTGCATTGGGGCCAAGCGATTGCAGAGGGAACCAAAGCTCCTGATGTGCCCCAAAGTGAGGACGTTCAATCTCTCCCATAGCCTTGCACTGGCATAGGTGCTTGCATTTAATAATTTAGCTCAAGTTACCAACCGTTAACCTGGAATATGAAATTTTCATTAAGATCCGACTTTCTTACCTGACATAATAAAACCTTGCTCAGCTGATGCCATTTGCGCTGTAGTTTCCATTCTTTCAGGGTCACATTCTGCATCATCTGCAGATGGATCTAAGAGCTTAGTGCATGTAAACTGACCTGCATTTAGTGAAGGCATTAGTGGCTGCTGAATCTCTATTAGACAAGCTACTTGTTCTAAAAAGGGAATTACTATTTGCTGCGGGAACTGCTCTACGTAAGGTGGAACCTCTCCTTCAGTAGCGGGCTCATCGTCAGTATGTATTGGCATAGCCTGAATGGTTGATGTAACCTCAATTTCACTTTGGGAAGGCACAGCCTGTAATGGATCTTTAGGAGGAGGTGGTGGTGGTGGTGGTGGAGGAGGTGGAGGAGCGGGTGGTGGTGGTTCATCCTGCAAGGGGTTTGAGGAAGCTTGATCTACATCACTTGTTGATCGTTCAGCCTGACTGCTGGAGGGCCCTAGGACAACGGAGGCCTGACTCTGAACCGCTGACTCCAGCCTAACAGACTGTGCAGACCCCTCAGCGACTGGGGTAAGTGTAGCGTCTTCAGCAGCACCTTCTACTGGTGCAGCTGCTGTGTCCTCTGCGCTCAGAGACAGGTCAGGAAGAGATTGCACACTTGTTCCCACATCCTTCATAGAATGAACAGAATCAATGTTACCTAACATCTGTGCGGCAAGCTGTGCAGGATCAGCTGGGACATAGGCAAGTTCAGGTCCCTTAGGGGATGGTTCAGGTGCCGTAGGGGATGGTTCACTTTCTACAAGTTCACCGTGAGTTGATGGGTATTGTGTAGTTTTGGTGCTGTATTCAGGTTCAGGCCCTTCGTGCAACTGGTCCTCCTCTGTGTCTGTGGATTTTTCCTTTCGTTTTGGTTCTTCAGAAAGTGGAGACACCACACTTATGTCTCCAAGGTCAGCTCTCTTTTCTGGCAGTCTATCAGTCCAGCCCTCTACTAATTAAAAGAACACGACAGTAAGTTAGCAGGTGCGTCCAAAGATCTCTGTACAACCTGCTTAACACTTTATCAAGCCTTTAAAGCAAGGGTAGTCAATAGGCGGATTGCGAGCCACATTCGGCCCACCAGAGCCTTTGAACTGACCCTGAAATATTTTTATTTATTTTTATTATTTTCTCTGGCGTTTGGACCTTGACTGCCCTTTGACCAAGACATTTGGACCTTGACAAAAAAAATAAATTGACTACCCCTGCTTTAAAGTGAATTTGTCGGGTCATTTTAGATTCAAGAGGGATTGAGTTTAAAATGGGATTTCTGTTTGCTTGTTAACACACAAGCTAAAAGTCATGGAGCAGGATATGTAAAATTTTACTAGTGATAAACCTTCTCTTCCCCCACATCGTAGCAGCCATCTTCTTCCCAACACCACCAAAAATAAAAATAAAAAAAAGTTGTGGGCAAAAAAATAGACGAGTCGATAGGAAAAGGCAAATCAATCCAACTACAATCAAGTACTTAACCTGAGAAATGTATCATTCCCTTTGGAACCTATCTACAGCATCAAAGCATTTTGGATTCATACAAATTACATTGGACACACACATCACAAATCCCATGAAACTGGAGTGTTTGCATAGTCCCTGCCCCACGGGCCTTACCTAAAGAAGAAGTGTGTATGTGTCAGTGGGAGGCTTGGAGCAAGGGTTTGGCAGTAGAGATAGAGGGGTGGATTTTGGAGAGAGAAACACAAAAAAACAATGGGATTTTCATGGGTATCATGGTTGAAAACATGAAAAAGAGAGGAGAAGAGAAGGAGCTCTGTTTTCATGTTTAGTCTGTTGGCCACTGCACATGCAAAAATGGCACAGCTGTAGCTATGGGACAGAATGGAGGGGAGTGGGAGACTGCCGGGAAGAGAAGTAGATCTTGAGGGCAGGGGGAGGGAGTTGGTGAGATGGTACCTAATGTCATGTGTGGAGAAGATCACCCAGAGAGGTTCCGGAGGAAGAAGGAGCAGGAACACAGAAGAACTAATAGCAAAAACTCTCTCTAAATTACAGGCTTTGCCAACGCAGCCTTTCTCAATGCACACACCATTTACAACCCAGCACCACAATCAGAAAGCTCCCTTCACAGCTGCAGAAACAATAGGAGAGAAACACATGTAAGTGATCTACAGGCACAACAGCTGCCTTGTGTCCTTAGCACTTTCCTCCCCCACCACCCACCCTGTTGCCTTCCCAGGAGCATTTGTTCGGTGCTGGAGCATAGCTGACTAATCCTCTCAAAGGCAGTCACCAGTTTAGGGCACAGCATCAGAGGGCTGAGGATCATTCTCCCTGTACTTAATGCCCAGGTGTGCAGCACACTGCTTAATAAACTGCATTGTTCTGACCTTTCAGTCAGTCATTATTTGTTTTTACTGTAGCACCAAGAGGCTCCCACTGAGATCGGGGTCTGTGTTAGGCACTACTGTACAGATGTGAAACAATCTCTGCCCAAAACTGCCTGCAGTCTGACTAGACAAGACAGACACAGAGCAGGACACGAAACAGGGCCATAGAGGCAAAGTGACTTGCCCAAGGTTGTAGCAGGTAAGGGATTAGCACTCAAGTGTTCTGATTCCTACTCTGGTATCTAGCCACTGGACCACATGGGCGCCTGTCAGTTCTTAGAAACACAACCAGGAATAATTTATTCTCACAGAGCACCAGCCCAAGCTACTGCAATAGCTTTAGAGTCTCTTTAGCTGGAGCCAGGTGCATTTTCAAACCTTACTTTCTGCACAGCTCTGCCAGTGATGTCACAAAGGCAACTTGTAAGTCTCAGAGACCTGGTCCAGGCCTGCGGCATCATGACAAAATACTGGGGGGGAGTGGGGGAGGAGCAAACTGAGGCAAGAAGACTGGGTCATAATGGAGTCAATGGGTGAGCGAAAGGTCAGTTCAAGATGATGCAAGCAAATGACTGACGGGTCTCCAGGCCAATAAGAGACTCATTTCTGATATATGACATCATTAATGCAACACCTGCTAATACCCTACAACTGAAATTTGGCCCCTTGTGACACAGACATGTTACAATCTCTGCCAGAGAAATTCTTTGCTAAATGGAAATATGGCACTTCAAGTGCCAAAAACAAGCACTCTGTAGACGAGACCCTAAACTGAGAGCCCATGTTCCCCACTACCCATCTGCAGCACCAAAGGCGCCTCAGATGTCTGCAGGGATTTCTGTATATACTTTAGGGTCCCATCCTGTGAGGAGTCAAAGGAAGGCATTCGGCATCTCATAGAATTAGGCCCACACTTTGTAAAGGTACATTGTGATGACAGGTGCTAAATAATATTAAGTTACTATTCATAATGAAAATGGTCAAAAGATCATTTAAAGGGGATTGTTCATGACCAGGCAGGTTTGAATGCTTTATCTTATAATCACAATATACTGTATTTTGAACCATAGGACCTTAATAAGAGCAGCATTTGACACTTTTCTTACCTCTAGTGAAATGAAATTCTCTAACCAGGTCTGTTATATCCATATTAGGATTTTCTGGAGGTAAAAGTATAAATTAAGATGGACAGTTTGATTAGCATTCTGCAATAACAGCTTTTCAAATGTACCGAATATGTATCACGGCGTATAAGCAGGAACAAACCTTCTCTAAATGCAATTAGCTCTCTGAAGTAGAGAGCTGCAAACTCAGTGATATTGCTTGGACTGGTTTTGAGAACAGCTCTGCTCACTCCTTCGAGTAAAGTCTTGAGGCCATATGGAACAACAAGCCTGGGTTTTGAAGAATGCATCTTCGTCAATTGGAGACAAATCACACTCTCACAACTACAATGAAAAATATCTGTGTAAGTATTGTGTGTAGCCCACTAGGGTTCCCATAATACACGTGTCTAGTTCCAGGCTTTATCACCATGGCAGACGATCCTGATTTCTCCTGGGCCCTCTCAATCCCCAAGACACCCTAACTACCCCTGGGTTTTCTGTCTATTACAACAACAAATAATAGTTCAACAATGTCAATTTCCTCGCAGTTTTCAAATGACCAGATGATCCCTCCCTCGCGCCCCTTTGCACCCACAAACCTGAATGACCATTCAAATGTGTGGCTCAGAAAAGTTCAGCCACTGCCCAAAATGAAGTCACTGAGTTCCCAGTAAAGCACCAGCTCCCAGGGACATCACCAGTTTCTTAAACAATTTTGAATTCTTACATTTCTGTTTGGGGTTATTTTAAACATAATTCAGCCACTAATTTTTTTAATCCGGATTTTACAAGACACCGAACTAAAAACTTGTCCTCGGTTCCCCCGTCTGCAAGGTGGGACTAGCAGAGACATCGCAGAAGGGCTGGAAGATCGCTGATGAACGGGGCGGCGTTACACCCGATTATTAGCTAATCGCTTCCTCGAAGCCCCGGTAGGTGGCGTGGTCCGTCGCCGGCACCCCCGGCTCCGCTCGGCCAGGCAGCGCCCTGCGCAGCTGGGACCGGCGCTGCGGGCTCACGGCCCTGCCCCGGGGTGTGTTCTCCGGCTGGGACACGCCCCCTCCCCGGGAATCGAACTGAACAAACGAGGGGCCCAATCCGGGCTGCCCGGCCCGTGCTCCCCCGGGCGCGGGTCTTGGCCCCTGCGGAGAAGCCCTTTTCCTGCCCCCCTCCCCTGCATCCATCAACTGGGGCGGGGGCAGCGGCGCCAGCCCAGACCTTTGCGCGTCCTAGGCTGCGCGAGCGCTTCCTCCTCCGCCTCCCTTGCCGGAGCCTCCTCTACAGGGGTCCGCGGCAGGCGGGGCCTTTTATAGGTGGGGGGTCGTGGTGGGCGGGGCCAGGGGAGGTGACGGAGTTCCATTTGTGAAGTCACAACGTCTTCTCCGCACACACCTCACCAGGCACGGTGGTCACCAATGGAAAGGGGCGTAGCCGCCACTGGCTCACAGCCAATGAGAAACGGGGATGCCCCACCGCCGTCCCGGACGGCTTGTTAGCAGCTGGCTTCAGGGCACCGGTGGCGGCTTCTTCGCCCGCTACTCCCAGAGCCAGGCTTCCCTGCGCTCCCAAACTGACAAACTGGGCCGAGCTTCGTTTTTCCCTCGTGTCCACAATTTCACGCTGGGTCTGGGTTACCTAAATACCGTCTGAAAACAACCGGGCACCTGCCTGTAAATAAATGATTGATAGATACGTGAGCTCCTCCAAACCAAACATGAAGTTAGGGCTTTCCTTGCATGAGGCGGGGTGGGGAACTTTTGTCATCAGGAGCTTTTACATTTTTATGCCCGTATAAAAATGTCCCCACCAGTTTACTCTAATTTTTGAAAGTTTCAGAAATGCCAAAATTTCAAAACTAGCAGCAAAACGCACCTGGATGAGGCTGCTGCCCTAGGCTTTTTCCTGATTCTAAATTGGAGCTTTTAGGCAGAGCAGTGCTAGCCCATTGAGGGCCCTAAGCAGGAATATCCCCCCCATTCCCCCAACACATCATACAAAGCTGCTCAGGGCCCTAAGCAATAGCTTAGTCTGCTTATGCCTAGTGCCTGGGCTCTGCTTTTAGGATTTCATGTAAGCAGGAAGAAGTGCTGCAGAGACTGAATTGTAGTAGTGACCATTAACCAGGATTGTATTAGCTCTGCTTTCTTACATAACTCAGGCTTCCACCTTTGAACTTTAAAAACTATTTATCTGAGAAACTAAACATACCAAAGTTTCTCATCCCCATTGCATATAAAATAATAGGAGAGAAGAAAAGAGAGGGGTATAGTTAAAACAGATTGGAGATTTTGCTACAGTAGATTTCGGTTTCCTTGGACTATGACAGACTGTCAAAGTCAGCATAATCCTAAAATCAGTTATCGGTGTGCTAGCCTTCACTGCCCTCATCAGACTTTCCACTTTATGCTGGGTCTAGGTGGGGCTCTGTCCAAAACATGACCCAGCCAGAATAGTATGAGTTCAGATCTGGCCTGCCTCAAGCTGGAGACCAGACTTTCTCTAACACTACTGCCTCTGTACCAGGCTCCCAAAACAAATTTCCATGTCATAAAGGGCAACTTCTTTTCTGGTTTGTTTGTAGAAACAGAACACAATTTATTACACACAAGGGCTTTGCCAGCCTCTCACAGGTATCGTAAGGCTTGTCTTCATTGCAACAGTTCAGTTTGAATTAGTCCAGTTACTCCTTTGGAGCTAATTCAAGTGAGCAGCCATATGGCCAGTGATTTGGTTAGCAGAGTAATTGGATTAGTAGTTGAGTTGTAACTCAGCTGCTGTATCCCCACTGCATTATTTGTAATGAAAGAGTTGCTGGGGCTCAAGCAATTTGTTTACGTTCATAACTGACACGGCAAGCACAGAGGTGCCGGGGCTCTGAATTGCCAAGCCTAGAGGTGCCAGGGTGCAGCCCTGGCAAAAATTAAGCACTGCTTCAGCATCAGCAGCACTCAAATCCACCCCATCCGTGAAGGGCCAGTTAGCTCAAAGCACCACTTAATTTGGACTATAAAGTTGTGTATGGATGGGGGTTGGGTTAGGGGCAAAACGTGAGTTATAGCTCAAGCTACCATGCAGTGAAGACAAGCACTTGGAGCTTTATTTCATATTCCTTCCTCCCCTGCCCCCCTCCATTCTGGGGGCTGAAGGAGTTCTGTAGTTTTAATATCACAGCTATATAGACTACAGACACATCTACACTATGGGGATTATAATGGCATAGCTATGGCACCATATTCCCCCACGCCAGTGACAGTAGGCAGGCCAACAGAAGCTTTCTTCCCTCAACCAAGCTGCATTTACACCAGGGGGTAGATTGGCATAGCTATCGTGCTCAGAGGTGTAGATTTTTCATACCCCTGAGCACCACTACATTTTAAGTATTACACAAGCCTACATTTTCCTAACAACACACACTGAATGACTAGCAGGCACTTCCTCATTGCTCCTTTAGCAGAGAGTAAAACCGGAACCCTTTGGATCACTGCTTACATCAAAACCAGCTGTAGTCTTTCCACATCCTAGTAGCAATAGACTAAAATTGAAAAAGAGCCTAAATCCAACATGTTTTTTCCAAATTCCCCTGCCAACAAACTCAGCTGCACTAGGCTAGCAGCACTTCAGTGAGTACTTAAATAAAATCTCACACAGCACATCTAGCTCATAGGAAACTTTCTAAGGAATATTGCAATTCATGACATCAGGATATTGCATCGAAGGTTTGGTCAACTGAAAATGTTGTTCTGTGGAGTTGCCTGAGTTTGTGTATTTAAAACAGGGGTCTCAAACAGATGGCCCGCAAGGTTATTTTCTGCGACCTGCCAAGCTCCCTGTGCCTCTCCCACCCCTGCCTACCTTCAGGCCGGGGGTGGGCAAACTACAGCCCGCGGGCCGGATTTGACCCGCGGGATTGCCCCCCGGGGCGCTGCAAGCCCTGTGCCGCTCCCTGAAGTGGCCGGAACCACGTCTCTGTGGCCCCTGGGGGCGGGCGGGCAGAGGGCTCCGTGGGTTGCCCTCGCTTCCAGGCACCGCCTCCTGCAGCTCCCATTGGCCAGGAATGGGGAACCATGGCCAATGGAAGCTTTGGGGGAGGTACCTGGAGGAGCGGAAAGGGCAGCGCACAGAGCCCTGTGCCCCTCCTCCCCCAGGGGCCGTAGGGACGTGGTTCCGGCTGCTTCCCTGAGCGGCACAGGGCCGGGCAAGCAGGCAGGGAGCCTGCGCTGGCCTCGGCGAGCGCCGCTGCCATCCCGGAGCCGCTCTAGGTAAGTGGCGCCGGGCCGGAGCCTGCACCCCTTCTGCACCCCGCACCCCTTCTGCACCCCAACCCCCTGCCCTGAGCCCCCTGCGGCATCCGAAACCCCTCCTGCACCCCAACCCCCTGCCCCGAGCCCCCTGCCGCACCCCACACCTCTTGCACCCCAACCCCCTGCCCTGAACCCCCTGCCGCATCCCACACCCCTTCCTGCACCCCAACCCCCTGCCCTGAGCCCCCACCACACCCCACACCCCTCCTGCACCCCAACCCCCTGCCCTGAGCCCCCTGCCGCACCCCACACCCCTCCTGCACCCCAACCCCCTGCCTTGGGCCCCCACCACACCCCACACCCCTCCTGCACCCCAACCCCCTGAGCCCCCTGCCGCATCCCACACCCCTCCTGCACCCCAACCCCCTGCCCTGAGCCCCCTGCCGCACCCCACACCCCTCCTGCACCCCAACCCCCTGAGCCCCCTGCCACACCCTGAACCCTTCCTGCACCCTAACCCCCTGCCCTGAGCCCCCTGCTGCATTCCCGAACCCTTCCTGCACTCCAACCCCCTGCCCTGGGCCCCCTTCCACACCCCACACCCCTCCTGCACCCCAGCCTCCTGCCCTGAGCCCCCTACGAGGCAGGGGCAGGGCCTCATGGAAGGGGTGGAGTGGGGGCGGGGCCAGGGGCAGCAAGGAGGGATGTCAGTCATGCGGCCCTCGGACCAATGTACTAGTCCTCACATGGCCCTCGTGGTCATTTGCGTTTGAGATTCCTGATTTAAAAGGTATGTATGGGATGGGAGAAGGGGTGTCACAGTTCTGTTAACAACATGTCTAGCACCTTGGCATCCAAGGACAATTAGATTTACTGAAATATTTCTATAACCTTACCTTACAAAGATTTCCAAATACATTTTTACTCCATTTCTGTATCCCCTACTATAAACAACCACACAAGCCTCCGCTTCCGTCTTCTATAAAAATGCAACTTCCCTTTTGTTGAGGACATTTAATCTGTCTGGTCATATCTGAACTTTTAGTCAGAGGTATGGGTAGGAGTTTTTGTGACCTTAATAAATAAGTTTGTGTAGACTGACGCGAACAAACCATTATTGGGTTTTCTAAGTTTTTTATTTATTAAAATAGTATTGCCTCATATAGTATATTGCAGTTGTTCAACCCTTCTCCCTTAATTTTGTTAATGGATTACTACTAAATACAACTATTTAAATTTGCAGGAAAAATGAGTTAGAATTTAAGTCTATAAAACAACTTGATGTGAAGTATTTTTACATTTACAATTTGGGAATGAAGGAAATAAGGAAAAGTAATACAATTTTAAAATAAAATTGCTGAAAATTAGGTCCTTTTGACAATCTTAGTGAACCATGTGGCCTGTCAACACTTCAGAACATTAAGTATTTCAAATTCTTTCTAAGAAATTCATTCAACGGGTGTTGTTTTTTTTAAACCTATCATAGATTAGGCTGTCCAAACGTTGTTAGCAATTTAGACTAAGTTGTATATTTCAGTTCAAAAACCTCAAAGTATTTTAGTGCCATTAAGAAAGACAAACATTTGAAGCAGGTCATTATTTTGTTGCTTAAAGCTCTTTATAAAGTTTAAATAGAATATATTAAACTCAGTAGGAATTCATTCACGAGTAACAGATCCAACTACATACTGTAATTTTATTACTGTTGTCTCTGGTCACGACACCTACCCATAAGGGCCTATATTTTGAAACTTTACTGAGTGTTAATAGCCTTGAATTTCATCCTATTTATTTCAGACTATTTCTCCAGTTTGTCAAGATAATTTTGAATTCTAATTGCTTCATTTGAGTTTCTGAAATGGATTAAAGGCACTGAGGACGAAAATTCAACTACCTCATAAGCTAACTTCTGAAAAAGACCTACATAGATAAAATATATGCATGGCATACAAGATTCTTCATGAAAGCTGAAAAGTAGTAATTACATACCTTCCGTTGTACTCTTGGGTCCTTATATCTGTGTTCAGGCTTGGCAAGAATTCCTATAGCTCTGAGGGTCTAAGCTGCTGGATGCAGCGGCAGTCGATTTGTGCCATCTCTGGTGAAGTACTCAGGCTGCCTAAGTGATCAGTTCCTTTTGAATGGGAGGTAAAATTATTCCCTAGCAAGAGCCAATAAAAAAATTAATATGAAGTCACATAACCTACAAGTTGGCAGGAAGGTCCATATGTGGTAATCCACTGAGAAGTGTACCGTCCGGAAAAAAACCCTATCACATAACTAATTACCTCTTCATTAAAGAAACTCCTCTCAAAGGCTTCTCACTCTTGGACAATAAAGACCTGGACTACACTTCAAAAATAACCATGTTAAAATATGAAGCACTGGTATAGCACAATTGTTGCAAGTTTTCTTGCCATGAACAGAAAAAAAACAAAAAAACAACCAACCAACTATGGTTGGGGCTATGTTTTAACCTTGGGAGATACCTAGGTTAGAACATGCTTTCCTGGCACGGTTATAGCTTGTTTATGTCCATGCAAACAAGAAACAAACACATCTGGGCCCAGAATCATGTTTTGCAGCTGTGTTTTAAACATTGTTGTTGTAGTAAAGTGAGAGATTTAAAATTTCCAAGTATGTCTCTAAAAGAAAAAAGTCCAACTACTGAAACAGGCAGTGAGAAACAATGAATAAAGTGAACAGGTCATGACTAGTAAGATTAACTAGATTTATTTTCACATATGGAGAAATAAGATATATCTTAAAAGTCTAATACAGGACTAAAATAATAGATAAATAAAATTCATGGGAGAGGGAAGTAGGACAATTAAGGTAACCCCCTGCCTGGCAAAGCAGTCTACATATGGATTCCAGTTTGGAAGCCAAATCTAAGCAATAGGATTTAGTATGCAGAAAAGACCATAGTGGCTGCTTTACAAGTGTCCTGGATGCACCTGCCTCCTACAGCAAAGGCTTTGACATAACTTTCAGGTTCCAGGTCTGCAAAGCCGTAACAGTGAAATTTGCAATCCAACTGATGTTTAAACATAGTCCTCTTGGAAAAAGCAAAACTTATTATTGTCAACAAACAAAAAGCTGGGTGGGTTTTCAAAGACCTTCAGTCCATACCAAACAAAGACTCATCTGTATTGAGCTTGAGAAGATAGGCTTTTCCAGGTTGAGATTATGTGGTGAAGGGGGAAAAGTTGTCTGGATGACTGATTCATTTATGTAGAACTCCATTTCCACCTTTGGAAGGAGCCTAGGATAAATCCACCACACCACTTTTACTTGAAGAGTTTAGTATAAATTGGACCAGACATTAGGGCCTGAAATTCACTCCTACAAGCTGAAGTTCCTGCCCCCAGAAAAATGAACTTCTGTACAAGAAACTTGAACTACAGGTGCAAGAGATTCAAAAGTATCAGCTTAGTTAAGACAACATTAATAGCCTATAATACAGAGGCTATTAATAGGAAGGGTTTCAGCGTATCAAGCCCTAATGAACCTGACAACTTGGACACTGCAGAGAAACGGGTCTATTTTCAGTATATTAAATTAAAGGACAAAACACCAGCCAAATGGATTTGAAGTTGTCTTCAACTATAACCCTAGCAAATGAGCAGTTTTTATGTGGGGTATGAAAAGGATCTTCAGATACCTTTAGCAACTTATAACTAAACCTTTCTTACTTGTAACTAAGGGTACGTCTACACTACCCGCCGATCTGGCGGGTAGCGATCGATCTAGCGGGGATCGATTTATCGCGTCTAGTGTAGACACGGATAAATCGATCCCTGATTGCTCTGCTGTCGACTCCGGAACTCCGCCACGGCGAGAGTGGAGACGACGGGGGAGTGGCGGCTGTCGATCCTGCGCCGCAAGGACACGAAGTAAGTGAATTTAAGTCTATCTAAGATACATCGACTTCAGCTATGCCATTCTCGTAGCTGAAATTGCGCATCTTAGATCGATCCCCCCCACTAGTGTAGACCAGGCTTAAGTCTTTTTGACAGACTCCCTTGAACAATTAGGATGAGATGAGACACCTTTTTCAAAAACACCACAGCTTTAGACTTCTACCTTGTCAGGAGTCATGCTCACAGGGATGGTATCGTAAATTGGAATATAAAGAGGTGCCTTGGGTCTGTGTGATCAGATGTGGCAAGTCTCTGAACCTAAAAGGTTAACCCACTGCCACCCCTAAATTTGGAACCATATTTGTCTCTGAAGGTAGAAGCATAAAAGGATTTTCCCATTTGTCTCTCTTGTATTTGGTTTGGAATTTTGCTACAAATGGCATCAGTGGATGGAAAAGGAATCGGTTTCCAATACAATATATTTAGGCTTGAAAGGATTAGATTTTTATCCAGAAAAGTCGACAAATGTCAATTTCACCGTACACAAACCAACCAACTAAACATTATTTCCATTGATAATCAAAATTTACAGCTAGTAAAAGTAGGGAAAGTGCTGCTTGAAAGCTTATTATTTAGGGATATTTATTTTGTATATTTTGACATATGATGTAGACAATCTCAACATCTACAGTCATTAAATAATTGTCTGACAACCCCATAATTTCCTGCAAGTGTGAATGTTTACATTGATAAAAATAATCAATATTATCTGTTGAAATTATAAAAATAATCAAATTCTCCTAAGCCTAAATATATTGCTACTGAACAATGTAGAGCACAAGCCACTGATAACTGTCCAGAGGTCAGGGCCGGCTCTAACTTTTCTGCTGCCCCAACCGAAAAAAAACAAAAAACCCCAAGCGCCGCCCTGCCCAAACGAAAACAACCCCCCCCCCCCACAGCATCCCCCGAAACAACCCCCCCATCGCCGCTGCCCCGGGAAACAACCCCCGCCCCCCCCAGTGTTGCACCGCAACAACCCCCCGAGCGCCTCTCCCGGCCGGAGCGCTGCGGGGAGGGCGGCATGCCAGTGGCCCAGCTCTCCTCCCGTCCGGAGCAGCGGGGGAAGGCGGCTTGCCTGCGGCCCCGCTCTCCCCCCCCACCAGGCCGGAGCGCCGGGGGGAGAGCGGCTTGCCCGCGGCCCCGATCTCCTCCCAGCCGGAGCGCTGGTGGGAGGGCGGCTTGAGCGCCGCGGGGAGAGCGGCTTTCCCCCGGCCCCGCTCTCCCCAGCGGCGTCAGGAACATTGCCTCGACCATGACCGTACTGAGTCGGGGGCGACTGCGGAGATCCCAGTGGCATCTTGCCTCTGGACCGCAGGGCCAACATTCGTGGTGCTCCTAGTACCGGCATGGACATAAAGCCCCGGGCCTTGCAAGGCCTTTGGCATGGAGGGCATCTGGACATCTGGGAAGCCTGCTCTGAACGGGCCAGGCTACTCCCCTTGACCTGAGTCGGAGGCCTAGAGGCCGATGGGGACCGAAAACTGCCCAACATGGGTCTAACCTCTCCCCCAGTTTTGCTCTGGTGCCGCAGTGGAGAAGGCCTCTTCTTAGCCTTCTTGGCATGCTCCGTGGACGGGGACCGGTGCCAACTGGTAGATGGCGCCGGGGGGTTGCCATGCATCAACACCGTGGTAGACGGTGCCGACTTAGAGCAGCGTGCCGGAGTCGGGGTCAATGCCAACTCCGTCAGGATGGCCTGGAGCCTAATGTCTCTGTCTCTCTCGGTCCGAGGCTTGAACAATGTGCAAATGTTATAGCAATCGCTGAGATGTGTTTCGCCCAAACAACGTAAACAGTCCGTGTGCAGATCACTCACTGGCATCGGTCGCCTACAAGTGTCGCATGACTTGAAACCCGGGGTGTGGGGCATGCCGTGGCCCGGGAGCACTAACTAAACTAAACCTAATCAAACTACTAACTACAAGTACCATACACTGAACAAACAAGAGTTCTGGGGATGAGCTGCAGCAAAACTGGAGCAGAGCAGTTCCGAAGCACCTTTACTGGTGGCAAGAAGGAACTGAGGGTGGGGGGAGCGCGCAGTGCCCCTTATACCATGCCATGGAGGCACAACTCCAGGGGTCGCTAGGGGCACTCCCCTATGGGTACTGCTAGGGGAAAAACTTCCGACACCAGTGCACGTGACGAGCACACACACCTATTGTGGAATACACATAAGCAATCACTCGAAGAACTTATATCCATGACTTTTAAAAGAACTGCCTAAAGAACTTGATTGGTGATATTTAAGAAATGTTTCAACACTGGGGAAGTTCCAGAGGACTGAAAAAAAAATTGTGCCAATATTTAAAAAGAGTAATCAGGATGACCTGGGTAACTATAAGCCAGTTAACCTGACATCATATCTGGGCAAAATCACGGAAAGGCTGATACAGGATGCAATCAGTAAAGACCAATGCCAATCAACATGGGTTTATGGAAATTAGATCTTATCAAACAAATGTGATATAGTTTTTAATAAGATTATACATTTGGTTGATAAAAGTAACTTGACATAATATACTTAGACTTCTTAGTACTGCTTGATATTCTGATACAAAAAATTAGTACTATACAAAATCAATGTAGTGCATAGTAAATGGATTAAACTGGCTAACCTGATAGATCTCAAAAAGTAATTGTAAATGGCAAATCACCATCCAATGGAATGTTTCTAGTGGGGGCTCTCAGGGATCTGTTCTCAGTCCAAGGCTATCCAATATCTTCCATCAATGTCCTGGAAGAAAATATAAATTCAATGCTGCTAAAGTTTGAACAGGACACAAAAACTGGTGGACTGGAAAATAATGATGGGTCATTTCTATAGAGCAATATGGATTGCTTGGTAAGGTGGGCTCACTTGAACACGTGTTTTAATATAGCTGAATGCAAAATCATACATATAGAAATAGAGAACATAAGTCACACTTTTAGTCCTTGTCCTATAGCTTGGAAAAGCAGGGACTCTGACAGAGTTAGGGGTCATGGTGGACCAACTGAACATGTACTCCCAGTGTGAAGAGAAGTAATGTGATCGTTTGATGTATAAGCAAGGAAACTTCAAGTAGATGTTGAGATGTGGCATTATGATTGCAAATGGAATTAGTGAGACCATTACTGGAATGCTGCATCCAGTTTTGGTGTTCACTTAAAAAAATGACAAATTGAAAAGGGTTCAGAAAAGAGCTACAAAAATTAAGAGTTCTGGAAAATCTACCTTACAGTGAGACAACAAAGAAACAATTTATTCAGTTTATCCAAGATTAAGTCACCTATTTAATTTATCATGGTCTACAAGTAGCTACACAGGAAGATTTCTGTTAGTAGAGGGCCTTTAACACAGCAGACAAACAATGCAATGGCTGGAAGCTGAAGCTAGACCAAATTCAGACTAGAAATAATGTGTAATTTAATGGTGACGGTAACTAATCATTGGAATAACTTAAACCTAGGTACCTGGCAGATTTTCTATCACTTGAACTCTTTAAATCAAGATTGGACATCTTTCTAAAAGACATTCTTTGGCTCAATCAGGGAAGTTATGGGCTTGATGCAGGAATTACTGGGCAAAATTCTATTACCGGTTCTGTGCAGGAGGTCAAACTAGATCATAATGGTCCTATCTGACCTTAAAAATCTATGAATAATTGCAGTTTGTCTCTGGTCTGCTGCCAAGCCAAGGAAGGCTCAGCAGCTGTCTGTCATCTGATGCAATAAGAGTCAGTGCTGCTTGATACCACTTAGACTACAAAGTCTACTGAGATAGTCACATGTGGAGCTGCGCCATAGGTACAATACACTGCTGAACCTCAGGATCTACACATCTTTAGTTGTGGCCCTTGCTGAACTCTAAAAAATCTTCTCTGTCAGGATCCATAATGTTTTCAATCCTGACTTTGAGACAGGAAGGGTTTGAGTTTTAGCTATACCTAGCACAGCTGTTATGTATTTTAATTGTCTTTGAAGGTGAAACTGAGAATTTGGGTAGTTTATTAGGAAACAGACTGCTGCGCCATAAGAGAGGAACATACCGATCCTCTATTCTCTTGCAGGATTCTCTTCTTGATCAGTCACATCACAGTAGAATACCTGCTCTCATCCTATGTAGGTGTGTGGTCACTGCCGCCAAGCATTTTGTGAACACACGCCCTGCCCACAACAAATGGAATACACAGAACTGGAGGGATATTCCTCTATGAGAAAGTAGTGGTACAGTCCAAGCACAGGATGTAACCCCTGAGCATGTAGGCATTTAAGATGCACAGTAAATTACCAGTTGCCTTACCTTAGAAGCACTACTATTGGATAGTGGTTGAATTAACCTTCAGAGAGAATATAAATTCACAACACATTATGTTACAGGATTTTGGTCTTTCTTAAAATGGTTGCATTGTTTTTCCAGTATATCTTGTAAATGGGATTCACAGATTCCAAGGCCAGAAAGGACCGTTGTGATCATCTAGTCTGACTTCCTGTATAACATGGGCCAGAGAACTTCCCCAAAATAATTGCTAGAGCAGATCTTTTAGAAAAACATTCAATCTTGATTTTAAAATTGTCAGTGATGGAGAATCCACCAGAACCCTTGGTAAATTGTTCCAAGGTTAATCTACTCTTACCGTTAAAAATTGACACTTAATTTCCAGTCTGAATTTGTCTAGCTTCAACTTCGAGCCCTTGAATTGTGTTCTAACTTTCTCTGCAAGACTGAAAAGCTCATTAATAAATATTTGTTCTCCATATAAATACTTACAGATTGTAATCAAGTCACCCATTAACCTTCTTTTTGTTAAACTAAATAGACCTCGCTTGTTGAGTCTATCGTCAGAAGGCATGTTTTCTAATCCTTTAAACATTGCCATGGCTCTTCTCTGAACCCTCCCCAATTTATCAACATCTGTCTTGAATTGTGGGCACCAGAACTGGACACAGTTGTTCAGTGCAGAGTTATTTTTACTATTACATAATTTGTTTGCTTTGACATAGATGAAAATTATACAGGTACATGCAGTTCAGTGGAACTAGGGTAAATCCCTATGATTCTTCAATTAATATACAGAGTACTTGTTTTGCAATGTTTTGATTGTGCATTGGACATAATGGGCTAGAATCAGACCTCTGTTATAAATTGAGTAATCCCACTGATTTAGAGTAGATTTGCACTCTATTCATTTTGATGAGGCTCTGGCCCCCAGAGTATACTTAATTCTTAAAATGACTGATCGGATAACCTTGAAACATTACAGTGTGAGGCAGGGTTGTAGACACCTGCTCAAGTTATAACTAATATAGAAAGGCCGCAATCCCAGCTTTTTGTTTTGTTCAAAGCCATTTAAATATTTATAAACCATTTTCGTTACATATCTGCAGCATGGAGAATTAGAGACAATGTACTGGTATCTTGCTTCTTACTGTTAAAGATTAGTGGAGTCTAGTACATAGGAAGTTCCCCAAATTGTGGCCTATGGAGGACTGGGTGGTGGTTCAGGAATAGCTAGTTGGTCGGATGGCCCTGGCTGCTGCTTATCTCCAGCTAATAAATTGCACTAAAGACATCTAAACATACATTAAACATTTTCCTAATATTTTTCCTTGTAGGCAGCTAATATAGTTGCTATAGGGATGTTGTTTTGTGATCATCACTGGGAAGGGAGGTGGTTTGTTCAGTTATTTCATGGACAACCAGCCCCTTCACAATCTCTGTATTAAAATATGTGTATTGTATGGTGCTACCAACACACTGCTTCCCATTTAGAATCCAGAACATCTACAGAGGTAATTTTGGACTAGAAAATGCCCAATAAACTGTTTAGACAGGAATATGTTCGGAAAATTGACAGGCAATTCAATACAAGGTTTTGGGAATTTTATTTAAGAACAAAGCATGGCCAGAATACAAAACTAGCATCTAAAGTCAGCAAAAGAATAAATTAATGTGCTTGCTTGAGAGAAAACTGGAGACATTTTTGGAAAATGGAGAAATACTGTGGGTACAGATTTTTATGGGAGAATAAAATTAAGGTCTTTACAATGAGTGTCAAATCTTCATGTCCGTGCCACGACTGAGCTCAATATGTAACCCATTTTCTAAACCAGAATACTAAAACCATGATGGAAGAACAGAGGTTGAGGTAACTGCTGTTATACAATTCACTATCAGCCCAGAAGTTTATGAATACTTGGCATCTTTGTATTCAGGAAGCCACTGACTAAGGGTAATTTTAAAGAGCAAGAGAACAATCTGGTCCATGTTTTCTTTTAATTTTACTCAGCAGAAATATAAAAGTGCAATTTCTGTAAGTTAATGACATGTACAGTACATCACAATAAATATTCTTATTTTTGGTGACATCTAAAAATTCTAGTTATTTACTTGAAATGAGTCATAATGAGATAAAAACTGTGTCAACAACCAAAAAATACCTGACCCAATAAAGATAAAATCTTAAACATATTCACCAGGAAGATGCATAATGCATTATTGCTATTAGACCATGCCTCCGAGCTCTAAAGTATAAAAACGTATTCAAGTTACGTAAAATACAGTTGAGATTGTTCTCATCACAGGCATAATCTAATATACAAAATAACTGACATTTACAAATAAGGAGATTCTCCTACAAGGGGAGAAAAATACAGAAACAGTTCCACTTCAGTGATGATTTTCTGGACTCCATAGAGAAACTGAAACTTGCACAGAGCTGAGATGTTGTATGAGTACATAGTGAGACAAGTCTGTTTCCATACCACTCCAACTCAACAGGCCCGGTGAGAGGAGTAGGCCATTTGGTAAGCCTACTTTCACACTGTCTCTACTATTCATCTGGGGGTATTTGGCCCCTTCAAATCTCAACATGAAGTGATGCAGGAGTTGTGTGTCCTGGACAGTGTGTTCTTGCATTCAGTCCAAATGGTGTACTACAGGAAATCTGTGAGTAATGTAAAGTTGCCTATTTGCTACTTATCCAGAGTGGACTATATCCTTGATTAAAAAACAAAAAGCAGATAAGTCAGAAATAAAAAGAAGTCAAGTATATTAAGCTCACTTTTAAATCACAATCAGGGTTCAAAGTAATATATAGTATAACGATTCTATCCAATACTTGTTTGAATTGACCAATTCAAATAAGGATTGAACTCACAAAGCCAGAATTTTGTGACTCAGTATTACTGAATCAAATCTAAGGAGAAACATGTTCACTACATGTACTGTAACTAGACCATAAAACAATAAAGCTAAATTATAGCCTCTAGGATTCACAAAGTCTTTCTCCCCAGCTTGAACTGCAATAAAAAGGGGAGACTGGACTGCTCCTAAGCAAATCCCCAATAGTGGGAATTCTGTATTTCTAGTTAGAAAGCAAAGGTTGATATCCTAATCTTTTCTCCCTGCCTAGTGAATATACAGCATTACTTTCCCCCCTTCATATCAGAACTCATTTGAGATGCAACTTCTGAAGCAAACCAGTGCAGGTTAGATGTCGGCAAAATACTACATTTTGGAAACATTCTGCACAGACAAAAAGAGAGAAATTGTGCTAGGGAAACATTTAAAGCAACCTGGCCAGAGCAAAGATAAGGTTTTCCAAGGAAATCCAGTCATCAGTTATGCAAAGCAACAGAATTTACTACCATTCTGGCCAGGTTTCATATTTTTTATAAGTAAAATGTATATCTCAATAAAATATTATACTAAAAAGAATGTGACAACATAAAAAGACACTGAATATCACTGATTGACAGGTAAACAGATTACAGTATTACTACACATTTGGCCATGTTTTTGAAGTTATATGGTCGTGGCAAATATCCTTAAGCTGACTGAGGTATATGAATACTTTAAACACCTGAGGTTTAGAGTACCATACATGGAAGTAAGGGAAGTGATACTATTCAGTAGGACAACCTTACTTAAAAATAAGGAGGTTTAAAAATGACTTTTTAAGGTTACTGCCTTTTCTTACAATATTTAGCAACCTGAGTGGAAAAGAATTTGTTAAACTCTTGGAACATCTAACCTAGCAGGGCAATGCACCATTTAGAACATTAAGACAAACTAAAATGGCCCATACAGTAACTAAACGTCAAAAACAAAATATTTGGCTGGAAAATACCAGAAGCAGAGAGCCTAAATATTTTCATAATTTATCACAAATATGGGTGGAAGTTTTCTATAATATACACATAGTATGTATCATCAAGACATTGGATTAACCCAGTAAATATAATGAACAGACTGGCTATTATCCTCACTGAACAATTTTCTTCTTTTGTGCCCCTCTTTTCTGTTGGTTTTAGAAGGAAAAAAAAAGTTCTGTCCATCTCTGCAAACTTACAATTTTCAACAATTATTTATATTGTATTATTTTAATCAAACACGAGGTTGTTCTCCCTAGAAAACATCTTTTAGACATATTTAAACAGGTAAATGATACCTGTCAAAACTGAGCCAATGTTGTTGTGGTAAATCAGATATGTGCTTATTGTGCAAGTAAGGCTACGATCATGGACTACACACGTTCAGCTTGGCTTAAACTAAACAAAGAGTTAAAACATAACATCACTTAACCCTCTCTTTCTGGCTGACTTATTTTGTTTTTAATGATTAAGATTGTAAAACTTTACTACGTCACACCAACTCTGAACATTCTAGGAAAGTGTCTCTGGCACAGGTGGTTTTCAGAAGAAAAGCCAATCTTCCCAAAAGCTTAACCTCTGCTTTATCTTAAAGTGCGGAAACTGTGAGAAAGAATATGTCAAGACTTCCCGGCTGTCACTGTGGAACCACTTCCCTCAGAGAGGCTAAGGCTGCATGTATGCGGACATGCAATCTGTTCTCAAAATCATATCCAGTGAATTCCTCCTGCAATACAAAATACATACAACTATTAACCTCATCGACCTTAGGATGTCAAGGTGACTTGCTGAGGATGCTTAAGAAGTTACTGAGCTACAAAACAGTAACTAGGACAAGGAAAAAGGCTCTTGGAGCTTGAAAATTGCTAATAACCCTCTTCCCTTACCAAAATTAAGCAATGGTGTTGGTAGCTAGATTTCCCCCAGCACAGTCCACCAACTAGAAGACAGCGCAGGAGGTACCCCTCTACCTCCCAAGTGCAAGCAGAGACCAGTCTACTTCTCTATTAAAGGCTTGCACAGTAACTGGGAAGTTGTATATGTCCAAAAGCTCCAGGAAATCCCAAGCTGCATGCAATGAGTAAAAGGAACGACCAGTTCCAGTATATATAAAGTTATAGAGCATCGGTGATATACATCAACACAATAAAACCTGCACCACAAGCTGAACTCTCAAATTCACTTAACAGCAGGATTAGGGTGTGTTAATTTGTTACCTTTGCCTGGAGAAGTAAGATTTTGCCTCTTGGCACAGTCTAGAAAAAGGAGAAGAAAATATCACTTTACAAGAATGTACACATGGCAGAAAGGTCAAAGAGAATCTTTTAAAGTATAATGGTCAACTAACAAGAACTAAAGTCTCAACCCTGAAAATACTACTGGAGATGGGTCTACTGGGACTACTCTTGGTAGTAAACATCATGCCCTGTAGGTGTTTACAGGCTCCTAACAAGGTACCTGACTGGTCCTGCGGTATGTATTTCTGTAAGTATTTAAAAAACAACACTTCTGTCTACTTAAAAAAAGTAAAATCTGTGTAGAGCTATAAGCACTACAGTGAGCTACCATATACAGTGAAAGCACTAAAGTTATAGGCAAACTGAAGTTTAAGAATCGCAAATTTACTTTTGACCAATTCAACTTGCAAAACATATCAGTTATTCACTGAGATTTCTGAAGAGTTTCAACTTTTTTTTTTTCTTATCTGTTTCATTTTATTCATCTGAACTTCCTCTTTAGAAATACTAAGAGATTTCCATACATCATGCAACTTGCCCTTCTGCAATAATAATCATGGGATAAAGATAGATCTTTTTAGAATGATTTGGAAGAGAAAAGAGAATATTTTGTTTTTCAATAAATAGCTATTTTTCTTGACATAGCAAAGGTTATTCAAGCTTGTATGAAAAATTTGATATTTTCAACAGAATTTTTATTACTGGATTTGAAGGTTTCTACTCTGTTCCCCAGTAAGATGCATGTGATTTTTTTTATTTTAAATCTTCTACAAGTATGACAACAAAAGATAAAAAAAGATACTGAGAAAGATGAAAGTGATTCAAATGAATATCTTACTAAATTTTTTCTGAATATAAATACCTTAAGTATCTGTAGTTTTTATTTCGAAATGGCATAGCTACATTCAAAAGCATATACAAATATTACCCATAAAGTTTGTGTTTTGCACAAACTGATCTTAGTCTTTTATATAACATCTACCACCAGGGTATCGAAGGGCTTAATGAATGGAAGAGTTTAAAAATAATGAAGTTAATTCAGATGAAATGCTGTTTGATTGCCGATAAATACGAATAACTTCAAATTAAATTGGAGTACTTTTTTATTAAAAGTCATAATTTTATGATAAAAATGCAAATCAGTATCTGTATCTTTCGTTCATTAACTTCAGTATGTTTAATCCTTTTCATCTATGCCCTAAGTTTATTTCCAGAGTTTTTTATTTTTACGAGATCTAAAACTCTGAGAATCATATTGTAACTAAAGATGATCCACACTGCATACACCTGGGCTGTGAACTCTATCTTCTAGAAAGCACTGTATGCTGGGATCCACTCACCCCCATGCCCAGTTCTGATGGTATAAAATGGTGAGCAGCCCCAACCATCAATCAGTTACTTCCTCTAATTCACAAATCTCTTTACAAGAGACTCCAAAAAAGTAGGAAGGTGACGAAGAAGTATGTATTATATCCAAAAATACATTAAAAACATTAGGGTTGAAAGCTCTCAAAAGTTAGTCCTGTGCACTGAACGAGACAGGGGTCCTGTGGAAGAAATAATATGTGATCATATAATATAAGACTATATCATAATTAGGCTTGGAAGGATTTGATTTTTATTTGTAAATGTCCGTGAATGTCAATTTTACTATATCCATGCAAACTGACAAAAAAATATTTCCATTGATAATAATCAAAATTTCAGACAGGCAAAGTAAGAAAAATGCTGCTTGAGACCTTATTAAAGTTTGATTTGAGGATATTTACTTCGTATATTTTGACATGATGCCAACAATTTTTGTTTTAACAGTTATAAAGCTTTAACTTTTTGAATCTCAACGTTCGCGGTCATAAAACTGTCTGACTCTCATTTTCTGAGAGCCCCACGTACTTTCCCAAAAATGAAAATTGAAAAAGATAAAAATGGGAAAAAATGCTTAAAACCCATAATTTTGCACTACTGTGAAAATTTATAAAGATAAAAATCTAAAAAATTCTTAAAATAAACATTGATATTATTTGTTAACATATAAAAAAATAAAAACCAAATTCTGCAAAGCCTAATCATAATTCATAGGCATGGGAGAGGGAGTTCACAAGTAATCATAAATCCAACATTTATTAACTTGTGAGTGCTTTGCTTTGCAACTTTTTTTAACAAACCCAACCCTAAATTATTTGAAAAACTGAAAAAACAAAAATGTCATCATCATATGCATTCCCCACGCAGGTCACCAGCAGGGATGGGATCTGTAAATCCATAGCACAGTTCTTTACTACTTGGGCTAAAAAAGTAACTGCTAACAAGTTATCTTTCATGTGGACCCACCACTGGAGGGGGATGAAAACACACACACTTTGCCTGAGTTTCACAGCTATTTGCTAGACAGCAAAGGAATGTCAAGAGTTACTGGGTTCATTTCCAGGTTCTGAAGGAGAGAACCCAAGAAGTTACAGACCCCTGCCCTTCCTAGTCTTTCCCTGTTCCCGTCTATTCATACTTCACCTGCTGCTCATACTGGCAGCTATAAAAAATAAAAAAACAACATAACAAATGTAAGAAAAAAGAAGTTGATAGTAATGAATATAAATTGGAAGTTAGGAATTGTAGAAAATTGATAAGGGAAGCAAAGGGTCACAAAGAGAAATCTACAGCGGCAGAGATCAGGATGATAAGAAGGTTTTAAAAAATATATTAGGAACAAAAAGAATTCTGACAATGGCATTGGTCCGTTACTATATGGAAATGGTAGAATTATCACTAACAATACAGAAATGGCAGAAGTGTTCAATAAATATTTCTGTTCTGTATTTGGGGAAAATATAGATGATACAGTCTCATCATATGGTTATGATAACACTCTTTCCATTCCACTAGTATCTCTGGAGATATTAAACAGAAACTACTAAATACCTCTGTTAGTCTATAAGGTGCCACAGGACCCTTTGTCGCTTCTACTAAAGTTAGACATTTTTAAACATGAAGGCCCAAATAACTTGCATCCAAGAATTTTAAAAGAGCAGGTTAAGGAGCTCACTGGACCTTTAATGCCGATTTTCAATAATTTTTGAAACACAGGGGACATTCCAGAAGACTGTAAGGAAGCTAATATTTTGCCAATTTTAAAAAAGAGTAAATGGGATGACCCAGGCAATTATAGGTCTGTCAGTCTGACGTTGATCCCAGGCAAGATAATGGAGCGGCTGATAAAGAACTAGATTAATAAAGAATTAAAGAAGGCAATGATTAATGCAAATGAAAGTGGGTTTATGGAAAAAAGGTTCTGTCAAACTAAACTAATATTTTTATGAGATTACCTTTATCAACCACATTTGTAGTCTGAATGTAATATATTTAGACTTTTCTAAAGTGTTTGACTTGGTACCACATGAGTTTTGATTAAAAAACTAGAATGATATAATATTAACATTAAACTATTAAAAAACTGGCTAACTGATAGGTCTCAAAATGCAATTGTAAACAGGGAATTGTCATCAAGCAGGTGTGTTTCTAGGGGGGTCTTGCAGGGATCAGTTTTTGGCCCTAGACTATTAAACATTTTGATGAATACCTGAAAGAAAACTTAAAATCACCACTGATAGTGCAGATGACACAAACATTGGGGAAGTGATAAATAATGAAGAGGAGAGGTCACCGATTCAGAGCAATCTGGATCGCTTGGTAAACGATGCAAGCAATATGCAAACAATATGTGTTTTAATACAGCTACAAGCAAAGAACAAAGCTAAGAGCAAAGAATATAGGCCATATTTATATGATGGGCGGACTGTCTTAGGAAGCAGTGATTCTGAAAAAGAGTTGGGAACATGATGGAAAATCAGCTGAACATGAGCTCTCAGTGTGACACTGTGGCCAAAAAAGCTAATGTAATTCTGAGAAACAGAAGGGGAACCTCGAGTAGGAGTAGGGAGGTTATTTAACCTCTGTATTTGGCACTAGTGACCTGCCACTGGAACACTGTCCGGTTCTGGTGCTCACAATTCCAGAAGGATGCTGATAAATTGGAGAGGGTTCAGAGAAGAGCCATCAGAATGATTAAAGGATTTGAAAACATACCTTCCAGTGACAGATTCAAAGAGCTCAATCTATTTAGTTGAACAAAGAGAAGGTGAAGGGGTGACTTGACTACAGTTTGTAAGTATCTACTTGTGTAACAAATATTTAATAATGGGCTCTTCAATCTAGCAGGGGAATGTATAACATGGTCCAATGGCAAGAAGTTGATCTTAGACAAATTCAGACTAGAAATAAGGCATACATTTTTGACAGGGACAGTAATTAACCACTGGACAATGCACCAAGGGTTGCGGTACGTTCTCCATCACTGACAATTTTTAACTCAAGATTGGATGTTTTTCTAAAAGATCTGCTCTAGGAATTTATTTGGAGAAGTTCTATGGCCAAAGCTATACAGGAGGTCAGACTAGACGATCACAATCGTCTCTTCTGGCCTTATAATCTATGAATCTTCCCTCACCCCTGCTCAACTCCTGTACCTGTTCCCTCCCTACACTATTCACAACTCCCTCTCTCTCCATTCCTGGCTCCTACCCCGCTCCCTTTACATATTCATCTCTTCCCTGCATTCAAATCAGTTGGCTTCCACCTTCCCCTTCATCCTGCCTGGGAAGCAACAGGGGGAGCACAGAGAGCACAGGATAGACTGTCTTCCTGTACTCCTCATTACAGTCGTACCTGACTGGCTGGAGGAGCAATTACAAAGGAAACTCCTGTCCAGCCCCCAAAGCCCCAGCATGGAGCATGCTCAGTCCTTGTGTAGGGGATGCTACATACAGAGTCTTCTGAGCATGTAAAATTGCAAGTAGTTGGAACAGGCCCAACACAGACAGAATCTTCAGAGAATTAGCTGCAAAACTCTAACAAGTTTCTGCTGAGCATGTGTGAATTGAGAAATTTCAAAGGCTTATTAATTTGGCCAAATTTGTGTGGATATTCACCAGGATGGCATTAAGGATGGCGAAAGGAACACCTTTGCCAAATTTCAAGTTGCTGCTCCAAAGCATGGAAGCACTAGAAATTTTCAAAGATGTGGTTGCCAGAACTTTAATAAGGACAAAACAACTTATTTTTCCCTAGCCTTGTTCTTGGAAATTGCTGAACCAGTTTGATTAAAGTTTTCAAAAACTATTCAGACTGAGGCAGACACCCAGCATGGAGAATTTCAGCCTAAATAGTTAACATTTTGCAAGGTTATAAACAACTGAAAATAGAATCTTACAATAAAAAGTGTTGGGCAACCTTAATAACATGTGGTGCTATCAATTCCACTTACTACAGAACCTCCAGGAGCTGGGTCTGAAGAGCATTAATTAAAAGCCTGCTTCCCTGAACTGGACATCTCATTTAGAAGAAAGTGGAGGAAGTAATACTGTTTAAAATAAGTATATAGAGCTCCATGTAAAGGTTTTACATATTTCAACAAGGGAGATAGTGTGAAGCATACTGCAGAAGCTGCCTTAATTGAATAAATTCTGATATTTTCAGGTGGCTGAGCATCTGCCAGGTCATATCAATCATGTATACATCTCCTGATCTATTTTGACAGCCTCTGAAGTCAGATGGATTGAATTCTGTTCTTAACCCCATATGCCATCAAAAACAAACAAAAGGCCTGAGGAAACTTATGTACAGATTTGGTCTTCTACAGAGGACAACTTAAGGTTCTCCAGACACCTAATGCAGGGAGCCTGACATACCTAGATGTGAATGAGTCTTAGGGAAATCAGAGACTACTTTAGATATGAATTTGGGGTGAGGATGCAAGGCCACTTTACCATTATGGAACATAGGATTGGGAGAATCTGGCAACACATCTATAATTCACTAACTCTCTAAGGCTGACATTATGGCTATGAAGAATATTGCCTCTTCTCAGGTTATACACAGAATAGCCTGACAAACTTTGAACAGAAGCCCCCGAGTTTTGTGAGAGGGAGATTTAAATCCTATGAGGGAAGTGGTTACCACTCAGATGGAATACATGAAGCAAATGTTTCCTGGTAGAAACTCGGTTACTACAGAGTGAGAAAGACTGATAAACCCATATATCAAAAGGCAGAAAGCAGAGAAGTCAGTCTGAATGGATTTTCAGTATGTTCCAAACTTGCTGCATCTTCAGTACTCAAGAGGAGCTTTTATACCTGGTGCAATGAGATTGGGGAATTTGTGGTCCCAATAAAAATAGCTTTCCAGAAGATTCTGAGCTCATGGATAAGTACATGCCTGGCTCATAAGTGCGGGAATTAGGGGTGCAGGGGGTGCTGCAGCACCCCCACATTTTGTGCAGGGTCCTGGCTGCTGCCGGCCCCGTGCTCTGCTCCCAGCCCCACGCCCGGAGTCCCGGTGCTGCCAGCCCTGTGTCCGGGGCTCTGCTCCCGGCCCGAGCCCCAGCTCCCTTACCCTTGTCCGCATTCCTCCACCCTCTCGGAGCCACGGCCGATCCTGGCTCCAGCTCTGGGGAGAGGGGACATGAACAGGTGTAAGGGGAGGGGGTGACGTAAAAAATTTGGGGAGCACTGGCTTTCAGCACCCTTACTGTAAAAAGCATTCCAGCGCCACTGTACTTATCCCAAAAATGGGGGATATATATAGGCAATCCTTAAAGATGTTTATTTTGACACAGAACTAATTAAGCTCGCCAATATTCTTGCTTCAATAATTTTGTTGTTGTTTATGTAATTTTCTTTTCCTTTTAAACTTTAGCTATAAAACAGACAGAAACTGGGAGTGGTTCTGCTGATCTTATGCTAGAGAGTCACCAGCTGGTGGCCAGGAATGAAATGTTTCAGTGCAGCTGCCCTGGACTATCTCAGATCCGTATTTATTATACAATAGGTAAAAATGTGCAGTAATGAAACCAATCATTATTATACCGTCCCAGGTATCCACAAAGCCCCTGCAAACGTCACAGTGTAAACTTTATATAATGTATGCCAATCTCTACAGTATGGTATCGCCACCGAGACAATAATAGGGTATTTATCACACTAAAGATATAAAACTAAAGGGACTCTTTATACACAGGTGGAAAAGTAATTAAAATTAACTCCTATACCTGATCACTTGTAAAATAACACATTTTCATTGTCTGTTTAGAGTGGTCACAGCTGACCCCCTTTCCACTTCGAAAAATGTAAGATGTATTCTACTGTTACCTCTGGATTGTCTAACAAAAGACAGCCGAGTTCATAGCAAGCATATGGCTGAATGTACAAGTTGTTTTGACGGCACAGTTCATCTTTAACAGCTCGCTGAAAGAACTGTAAGAGAAAAATCAATGTTTATACATTAAAATTAGTAGTCTCCCATTCGTTTTGGAAAACTAAATAAGAAGCACCCTCAACATCATGCACTACAAATCAACTACAAAATCATAATCTGAATAGAGCAACATTTTCTACATCTTAAAGAATCCTTAACAGCAGTGATCATATGAATTAATGTCCGCATCTGCTGTTAGAGAAAAATGTTAGGTCTGTGTCAAAAAAGATTCATGAATTGATCCAAAAATTTTATATCTTTAGCTGAAAAAAAATTACAGGTTTAACATGGTTCTTTAATAATTAGAGGTCACGGACACAGATTCTTTAAAATAAATTGGACACAATTAGAAATAAGAGTTCACCAACCATCACCTCCTGGTTAATAGCCCAGAGGCACAATTCTTTTTTGAAATTCTCCATTTCCTCTTTTTCCCTTCAACTCTCACCCTGGCTGGCCACCTCTGCTAATACGTCTACTAAACATTAGCCCTTAATAGGGAGTGGAATATCACTGAAGCCCATGTCTTAGCTTTTTCCCTTCATACAATATGTACTCTGGGATAGTATGTATTACTAGATTACTTTGAAAAGACTTAATATCCTCTACTATCATTCACCCAGTGTGTCAGTAGCACTGACAAACAGAAGTTTGTACTTAATCACAAATGGGGTCATTTATAAGATACTTGGGTACATCATTATTATCCTTGTAACAACTTACCTGAACCGCATCTTCAGAATTTCCTAAGCATTTATGTATGGCACCAAGAAGCAAATTCTTCAAACCAACAGAAGATGAATCATCAACCTCATGACAAGCTTAATTAAAAAAAATCAAATTAAACTTGTAATCATTATACTCCCTTTCTAATAAAAATGATCTTTTGGTGTTTTGTTTTTAAATCAGATTAGAAAGTGTCTCATTTCTGTAGCTTAATTTTAACTAGCAATGGCCAGTCTCAAATATTGTAATCTGTATCTTTAATGTTCTCTCAGCTCTAATTTTTTTTTTTAAAGAGTAATTTTCTAGTCCTCATGGTTGTGAAGAAAAACTTGAAAATGTGAGCCAAGTGAACCTTAAAAGCTCAAAGCCAGATGAGAAATTAAAATAACCCATTTTTGTTTTGTTTTAAACTCAGAACTTATGGGGGCTTGACTCATGATATTTTAATGTTTGGGGGTAGCAATACTGTACTAGTTATTACTGGGAAAATATACTCACTTCATGTTTTTAAGGTAATGATGTAGACATGAGTTTGCACAGATCCTTAAACTATATGTCTGAGGTGTGAAATGCACCATGCATTTCAATAGGTGCTAACTCAGATGCTTTAAATGCCAACATTGTGAACCTATTTCACTGTTCACTGAAGCATATAAGAAAAGAGAGGAGGTATCATATTATGAAGATCTATAGTTTCCCAGTGTAGGCCAGGGCCACGTACAGAAGATGTATATATTACAGGTAGGCCTTTAACACCACATGGTAAGTTTGCAGAGGAAGCACAATAGTGTTTTTTTCCCCTGAAATAAATAGGGTTCAGCTTTCAAAAGGGTGGGAAACATGTGAGGGAAACAAGATCTAGCATTTATTATTTACATTTATTTGAGTGTCCATCTTATGTTCTGGATGCTTTACAAAAATTAACAGACATTAGAAACACTAACATATTTACATACCACAGGAATACATAATGGTGTGAGCTAAAGGTTTTATCAGCATTAATTAGGGGTTATTCATGAGATATGAGTAGAATACAAGCTCATGCCAAAAGAACCTGAATACCAAACACCATAATTTATTCTGTAAGTGCCTCCTAAATTACAGAAAAGCTATTTTACAAATGTTTGAGAGAGTTTATAAAAACTTGCATAGGAACTATTTTTCGTATTTCATTGTCTATTAGAACCAGATGCCTTACCTTCTTTAAGTCCAAATGTACAGAGCTCAGATGGAACTATTAAAAAAAAAACCCACCCACAAAAAGCCCTCTAGAAACTATTATTTTTAGACACAAACATTTCTTTATTTAAAGGTCTTTCTAGCATCTGCTAGGGCTAGAAGATTGAGAATCAGAATCGACCCCCTTCCAATCATAAAAGCTCCTGAAGGGGCATGAATTAATGTATTTTAAAGTTATTTTTATAGATAGAAAAACTATTACTGGGGTAATTACTCTGGGCCTCAAGCAGATGTAATTTTCAATGCGTTGAGTGCATGTGTGGCATGCACAGAAATTCACCATGTACAGGGAGAAGGAGGAGATATTTCAATGGCAGGTGGATTTTTTTTTTTTTAAATAGGGATTATTTGAAGCTGCTCAGAAATCCTAAAGGAGATTGATCAATAGACAGAGAGGTGACCAAAGGTGCAGGATACATTAATGTAACACATGGCTCTGTAATTTTACACATGATGGATATCATCTCCACAGATACTTTTTGGGGTGAGGGAAGAGGATTGTCAGTTGTGTGTGTGTGACTGTGTATTTACATACCTCTCACCACTGAGCTATTTAGAGTTACCTACAATTGTTGCAGTTCCATATCTAACCCTCTCTCTAATCCCCAGATATTAATGGAACTTATGTACACTTAGGTGACAATTAAAACACAAATGGATTGCTGTGTTTTTTGGTTTCTTTTGTGGCTAGGTTTAAGAGAGTCATTAAACAAAGTTGAACTAATACAATTATCTGCACTACACTGGATTTTAAATTAAAATGCTGTCATGAATGTCTACTTTTTTTTTTTTAAGAGAGAACGCCTCTTCTTTCCAAGTGTCACTCTCTATTTCAAAATAAGTGTTAAATTGAGTCCTAATGCATGCCCTTTTCCATAACTTTCCAAATAATTTAGCTCATCAAATGTCAACACATATTTCAGCCTTCATACTACTACAATCAGCTAGTCTTCATGAGAGAAAAAGAAAACAGAAGAAAAAGCGATCATATTATCTCACTGAAAAAGATAACCAAGGAAACATATCCTACCTTGGCTCATACGTTGTAGGTTAGAAAAGGAACAGTTTGGAAGGGCTTTCCATAAATACAACACTTCAATGGATGCCAGCACACAGAGCTCTTTGGTTGGTATCTGCTTCCTAAATCTGTCTGCCTGAAAACAGCAAAGATAGCTGTGCTAAGTTCCTCTCAGAAGAGGAGCAGATAAAGGTCACAAACAGTAATTCTGATGTTTTCACAAAAGTAACAGTGTTAAAATGTTCAGGGTGTGAAAATTTAGCTTGCAGCTAGCTCTTTAGGACTAAAACCAAGTTGTTGAAATAGTACACTTATTGTTTCTCAATCAAAATCAAAGTTATCTGGTACATGACTAAACAAGTCTTGAAAAAAAACTTAAATAATACAATCTGATGCAGTGGTGGACTATTTTTCCACTAACAGTTTGTGGGATCTTAAGTTTGTAGGGCCTTTTCCCCATCATTGCCACATTTCAGAATGAGCTAACTAAGGGCATGCACAGTAGAGCTAACATCAGGGTAAAATGAAGCAGGAAGAAAGACTAGTGCTGCAGCTTTGGTATCACAGTATTTTTTTCCTCGGAAGATTATGTAAACCAAGTTTAGTGGTTTGCTACCCACCTTTTTCCTGTTGGTAGTTCATTAAACTATAAAGCACTGTTCACTTTTTCCACCTGAATCCTTTCCACTAAATTAACACTAGAGAAGATGGCTACCGGAAAAAAATATACTTTGTTTAGAATCAAATCCTTGAGTAAAGGACAACACAATTGCCAATTGTAGTTACTGTACTGAAGCAACTCAATCCATGCCAACCAAACCTTTTTGACTGAGAATTGTTCAATCTGATTGTTTTTTCTTTTGAAAAGCTTCTGAACTTCCTTGAATACATTCTGCGCACCATCCACATCACCAGTGGCTCCTTGACACACTGTAATAAAGCGCACACACACACAAAAAATTCTGCTAAAAGGTTCCAGGATATGAAAGATAGGGAAAAATAGAGATGGGGCATTATGCAGGTAAAGGGGAAAAGCATGGTCTTTTGGTGAAGGGAACTCAGGCAAACTGGATTCAACTCCCAGCTCTGCCATAGGCTTCCTGTATGATCTCTGACAAGTCAATTTCTTGGTGCCTCAGTTCCTCATCTGTAAAATGGGGATAATTATACTTGTCTCTGAGGGTTCTTTTGATTATTAATTCATTAATGTTTGTGATGTACTGAGTAATTATGGTGACAGTGGCCTTATAACAACAACAAAATCTGAGCCACAGCTCTTTAATATGGACAGTATAAAAGGAGGAATTAGACAGAGTTCCAAGTGTGCAATTAACTTCCACAATTGCAAAAGTTCAAGTCACACACACACACACACACACACACACACACACACACTAACACAATCATCACTAATTCCATCAGTAAAAATACTAACCTGCTGTCAGGTAGGCATAATAGCACTGGGACCATCTTGATTCATTTTTAAGCCTTTCAAAGGATTCGAATGCATCTTTGAAATTCATTTCTATCATGCTGCACCAGCCTAAAAATTAGAACAATTTTAACTTATGACAGAAATCATGTTAGCTTGACATGGTATAGGCAACTACACACAAATAACGAATGTTATGAACACTTTGGGTTGTGGCAAGTCCAAGGATTTTAGACATCCTGAGGAATTCCATTACATTTTTAAAAAATCTTTTCTGAAAAATCTGAAGGGAAGGATACCTAAAACTTTATTGGAAATTGCCTTGTTACCTATAGCCATTATATTATACAAGATAATGAATACATTTTTAGGGATCAACTCGAGTGTATCAATTAAAACAGGTTTCAAGAGTTTCAAGCAAAAAGATGCATTTTTATCTTATTCAGTTCTCAAACTAGTAACAGAGAAGGCTATGTTCACTTTCTGTTTATGTGAGAGGAGATTCAGTAACGAGTAGTTCTTCTAAGTACTTACAGGTGTACCAAGGCTATAGAATCTTCTGTGGTTATTATAGAATCAAAGAATCATATGACTGGAAGGGACCTCGAGAGATCATCTAGTGATCCACTACGACTCCCAGATACCTTTCCGCAGTACTCCTTCCTAGGTAGTCATTTCCCATTTTGTATGTGTGGGACTGAGTGTTCTTTCCTAAGTGGAGTACTTTGCATTTGTCCTTATTGAATTTCATCCTATTTTCTTCAGACCATTTCTCCAGTTTGTTCAGATCTTTTGAATTTTAATCCTATCCTCCGAAGCACTTGCAACCTCTCCCAGCTTATATCATTTATAAACTTTATAAGAGTACTCTCTGTGCCATTATCTGAATCATCGATGAAGATATTGAACAGAACTGGATCCAGAACTGATCCCCGCGGGACTCCACTCCACTCGACTCGATATGCCCTTCCAGCTTAACTATGAACCACTGATAACTACTCTCTGGGAACGGTTTTCCAACCAGTTATGCACCCACCTTATAATAGCTCTGTCTAGATTTTATTTCCCTAGTTTGTTTATGAGAAGGTCATGCGAGACAGTATCAAAAGCCTTACTAAAGTCAAGATGTACCATATCTACCACTTTCCCCCCATCCACAAGGCTTGTTACCCTCTCAAAGAAAGCTATTAGGTTGGTTTGACATGATTTGTTCTTGACAAATCCATGCTGACTGTTACTTATCACCTTATTATCTTCTAGGTGTTTGCAAATCGATTACTTGATTATTTGCTCCATTATCTTTCCAGGTACTGAAGTTAAGATAACTGGTCTATAATTCCCCGTGTTGCCCATCTATAAAAAGGGAAATAAGGACACTATATTTGCCCTCTTCCATCTTCCATGACTTTACGAAGATAATCGCTAATGGCTCAGATATCTCCTCAGTCAGCTCCTTGAGTATTCTAGAATGTATTTCATCAGGCCCAGTGATTTGACAACATCTAAATTGTCAATGTAATTTTTAACTTGTTCTTTCTCTATTTTAGCCTCTGCTCCTACCTCATTTTCACTGACATTCACTATGTTAGACGTCCAATTGCTACTAACCTTTTTGGTGAAAACTGAAATAAAAAAAGTCATTTAGTACTTCTGCCATTTCCACATTTTTGGTTATTGTTTTCCCCCCTTATTTAGTAATGGACCTACCCTGTCCTCAGTCTTCCTCTTGCTTCTAAATATATTTGTAGAATGTTGTCTTGTTACCCTTTATGTCTCTAGCTAGTTTAATCTCATTTTGTGCCTTGGCCTTTATAATTCTATCCCTACATACTTGCTTTATTTGTTGATATTCATCCTTTGTAATTTGACCTAGTTTCCACTTTTTGTAGAACTCTTTTTTGAGTTTCAGATAATTGAAGATCTCATGATTAAGCCGGGGTGGTCTTTT
The DNA here is from genome assembly GCA_037349315.1 of Chelydra serpentina. Lineage (NCBI taxonomy): Eukaryota > Metazoa > Chordata > Testudines > Chelydridae > Chelydra > Chelydra serpentina. The sequence goes on along the minus strand of JBAIAC010000002.1, from coordinate 60,954,448 downwards.
GCCATACCTCTTATTTTTCCTACACATTGGAGTAGTTTGCTCTTAGTTTTGCTAATCATAGCAGATACACTGCAAAAGAAAAAAAGTGAGATCTCCATATTTTTGTTGTTCAGTTGTATGTTAATAGAAGGCAATGGACATGTATGTTCAAGCCCTGGGAGCTCTGAATCTCCAGCAGGATTGTTAATCCTTGGCATAGAATCATTGATTCCATGGCAATGGACAGAAGCAGGCTTTCAGTCTTATGGAGTGGACACTAAAGCCTTAATAAAAAAGGCAGAGTAAAAAGTAGCCAGCTCTAATTTGTGCACTGTGCTCTTGTTTCTATGGAGGTTTCTACATGTAGAAAATCATGGAGTACTACAGGTTGTATGTATGTTGTATGTTCATGCAGTCATCAAATGTTACAATCCAATTGGCAACTAAGGAATCATAGGAAGGAGCATTATTAACAATCTATGCAATTAAGACACTCAAACTTTAATAACTTTTGATGCATCAAATAATGAAAAAACCTTAACTAGAAAGAGCCAGAATATACAATGGTGTCATTTAATCAAAATTTGAGAGCAGAAGATGTTTATGTCATTGAAGCTGTATTATTTACCAATTTCATATAGGCAGACATGTTGGATCTCTCTCTGATCTATTGCAAGTTCCAAAGCAGTATGAAAGGAGGTCAAGGCACTGTTGATTTGACACTAAGAGGGGGGGGGGGGGGAGGAAAAAAAAAGAGATGATGATAACACAACTACTGTTAAATAAATGCACATTTGAACAAGTACCGTTATAATCACAATTAAAAAAATGATACAAATCTCTTTATTATCAGTAGCAATTACAGAATAAATGATTATCTAGCAAATAGAAGGCCCATATTTCACACAATAGTCACTAGCTTGCTGGAAAAGAAAGGGGCATAATATTCTGTTGAGTGAGACTTGAGTCCAAGACAAATTCCAGAAATTCCTGACATTAAGATGAGCAGAGCGCGGAGGAAGTAAAGAGGAAGGTGAAATTAATCAAGTATTTGAACTAGTCAAATATTAATAGCTTGGTTGAAATAACAGTCTGTCTAGTTAGATAACAACTTGAGGGTGCTTTCTGTCAACTGAATAATACCATTAGCCTGAGCTAAATCAACTAACACCAAGCAACCTGAAGTTATGTTCATAGCCAATTTTGTCCTGAGCCAACAATGGGATCTGTGTGAAGAGACCTTTGCACTCATGTGGAGCCACAGAGGCCTATGGTTAGCAATCAAAGATTAATGACAGCATATTTGGCAAAGGAAGAAGGGACGGAGTAGCAAACCTATTAGAGTATTTAATCAACATAAAAGGTACCACACACACAAAAGAGAGAGTCTCATATAATTTCTGCCTGGAAATGTGAATTTTACCGATTTTGGCTTTATATATATTTTGTAATAGGTTTGAGATACAAACATGTTTTCTGTAGGCATGTGTATTTAGGGGCAAGTAGTTTTTATTTACTTTTCTATTCCACCAGATATATTATATAGTCACAAGTCTTGTTACTTTCGACACAACAACAGTTTGAGATTTATTCCTATGGCAGGGCTGGATATAAGATTTTCTATGTAAAGTGCAATACTCGGTGTCATTATTTCCTTAATAATATCCATAATGATTTCTAAATTCACAGATTTTTTGTTTTCTCGAAAGTGTCTAAGTTTTGGGAACAAACTGAAAGACTGGAGTGTGCTTCTGGATGAAATTTTCTGTATAAATCATCCCTCAGATCATATTTACATGACAAAGCTGTGAGATGGGACATGAAAAATCTAACCAGTGGACTAAACCCACTATCCAGAGGCTGATATGAAAGACTGGAGGTGGCAGAAGAGTTCAAAGGGCTTGATGAAATCTCAGCCTCCCCCAGTCTGTTGAGAAGAGTGAGGGTGCTTCTCTCTCTTATCAGGTAGATTTCTGAAGAAATAACCGGGGGCTTCTATCCTTAGTATCAACCTAAAACTAGTAGATGTCTGATCAATGTGCAGTCCCTCATCCTGCCCTCTTTTAGTAGCTAGAAAGGAGACGCACACTTTTCCTTATCTTCCTCATGAACAATTCCAGTACTTTATTAAGTTGTGTACACTAATTACTTGAAAGGTCCTGAAAAGAACTGCCTCCCACACTGATGGTATCCTATGTGCAGATCAAGCAGATTTCAGACCACAGCGGTAGTAACTGTGATCAAAGTGCTGGCACTCAATACCCTACACTGAGAAGAGCTTCCAGACCAAGCAGAAGACATGCAGTATTTCTAGATCTTGCTGGTCATGACATGATTCAACATACAAGCCTGTTATACAAACTGTCATTGGTCCTATTGTGGTGCATTGTCATAGAACCATAGAATCTCAGGGTTGGAAGGGACCTCAGGAGGTCATCTAGTCCAACCCCCTGCTCAAAGCAGGACCAACCCCAACTAGATCATCCCAGCCAGGGCTTTGTCAAGCCTGACCTTAAAAACCTCTAAGGAAGGAGATTCCACCACCTCCCTAGGTAACCCATTCCAGTGCTTCACCACCCTACTAGTGAAAAAGTTTTTCCTAATATCCAACCTAAACCTCCCCCTCTGCAACTTGAGACCATTACTCCTTGTTCTGTCATCTTCTACCACTGAGAACAGTCTAGATCCATCATAGTGGTGGAACTATTCTTGAGAGACCACCAGTTCCAAGTTTCACGTGACCAAAAAAATAATACACCCTAGTTCCTGGAGGTCTTAAAAAAATGGTCTACCTCAGGGTTTAGTTCTATCACCACACATTTGAACCTCTTCACAAATGACATTCCCTAAACCACTGCCAGGTGTTTTATCTATGCAGACATCTCTCTGGTAGTACAGGACAGGATTTCTGTCACTCAGAAGTGCTGAATGCAGATGCAGAGAGAGATGGCCCACAATTATAAAAGATGGAGACTTAAACCAAGTGCTAAAAAGACAGCTTTCAGCTATTTCCATTTAAACCACTCCAAGGCCAACAAACAGCTCAACATCTTCCTAAATGACCACAGGCTGGACCGCGATCCAAAGTCTGTGTATTTAGATGTTACATTGGACCCCAACTTGACCTTCAAGGAACGCCTTACCAAGACCTTGCTGAAAATTAAGACAACAACCTGATCAGTGAACTAGCTGGTTCAACCTGGGGAGCCAATGCATTAACACTAAGCAGCTTGGGGCTTACCTTGTTCTATTCCGTAGCAGAGTATTGCCCCCCAAGTTCTCTGACACAGGACTAGTGAACACTCAGTTGAATGAAACTATGCATATAACAGCTGGTTCTATGAAACCAACCAACCAGCCTGGCTTGGATGCTGGTCTTGCCCAACACTGTCCCTTCTGAGATCAGGCAACAAGTCACCTTGCAGAATCTGTCCCTTACAGTGCAAGATATGCCCATCTACCCCGTTTAAAGATGTGTCTAATCCATCAAGACACCAAATTATTAGCTCAAGGTACCCCATTTGGACAATTCCTTTAAGAGGATCTCAATGTCACCTCCAGATGGCATACTAGGTGGCAAGAACAAGCTTCAAACATAGCCAATGCCTATCTTGTGACAGATTCCGCAGTCCAGCCACCTGGTTTTGACTTTCCATGTCATCTGTAGGAAAAGTTCAATTGCTTCAGATGTAGAGTGATCAGTGTGCTACAAACAGGGTGGCCAGATAGCAAGTGTGAAAAATTGAGACACTTTTTTGGGGGGAGGGAGGGAGAATAGTTCCATATATAAGACAAAGCCCCTAATATTGGGATATCTGGTCCCCCTAGCTGCAAATGACTGTAAGTGGGACCTTTCTGGCTCTCCCCTTTGCTGCTGTAGCCAGTTAGAAGATGTAGATCATATATTTGCAGACTGCATCCATTGACAAAGGCTCCCTGGTCCCCTCAGGGACTTGCACAATGTCCTTCTCTCAGCTATTGAATGATTAACACATTTACACTGACACAATTGACTTCAACGTCTATTTAAATGCAATCACAGTACCTTTTTATGCTATGGTTCATAATTTTCTTGTCTTACAGCAGAACGAAATTAACAAAATTCTTGTCAGGTTCATTGCTGTCCACAGGGTTCTGAATGGCAAATAGTTAAGATGATCAAAAGCCTTGTTAATTTCACTGTGCTGTTACAGAAAATTATGGGCAGCACCTGCACTGAATGTGTGTGTCTGAAGACTCAGGAAGATAATCATGTATCAGTTCACATTTGGGAAATGTATCTTCATAATATTAAGGGCTAGAAAAAATGTTTTATAAATGTAAGTTTTAATTTTGAAGAAATTGATGGCTTACATCCTCCAACTCTCTTGTCACTCAGGTAATGCAAAAGTCAGATATAATTTCTGGCTTATCAGCAAACTATTTTAGGGTAATCCATGTGGACAACTGTAAAACCTCCTTTAGAGTCCAATTCAATTTTAGATCCTGATCTCACTGGCTACTAGATCCTCCATTGGCATCCTTCTCCCCTTTTTCATTGTCTCATTGCCTTTCTTTTCCATCTCAATATGTTATTCATTTTTCTCTTATTCTTCCTTCTTTGTTTTCATTTTATACATATCAAGAAAGTATAATTAATTGTTGTTTACCTATACTACAATAAACTAATATTCATGTTTTTAAAAATTTCATTTAAAAAAATGAAACCCTTTGGATCAAACTATAACATTAAATTTCTTTTAAAATAAATACATTTAACAAATATTACTTTTTAAATAAGTTCATTTTAAAGAAATAAACCTTTTGTTATGTTTGAACATGCTGAATGATTTATCTACTTTTCCTGGATATTTATCTACTGTTGAAGTGTGCACTGGGAAAAATAATAAAATATTTAAGTAAAAGGAAGATTAAAGTTATACACACATTTAACTAAAAGGTTCCTATTATTTAGTGAAAGTACAAATTGACCCAGTAAGGTAATCTAAACTACATGCTCTCTTCATACCTCTCCTAAAAATTACTAAAAGGCTGACTTATGTCTCAAGAAGAATGTTTCCGTTTAGAATTACTAGAAGACAGCTTTAAAAGAAAAGCTACCCTGCAATAGTCGTTTCCTGCATACGTGTAATAAGAGTTCTGTATAATCTGGGCGAAATTCCTAGACCCATAGACTTCAATGGGGGCCACGATTTCACCCTGTTTGTATTTTAAAGTGAAGTTCTCCACAATCCACTTCTCCAGTTTCCTAAAATCTTTTATTGAACATCTCTCATACCTTTCTCTAACAATGTAAAAATGGTCTCTCTTTTGTGGACACTCTCAAATCAGTTTAGAAATTACTTTTATCAATTCAACTCATTAGTTTTGAATTGGCCTACATCAAATTGATAAAAGCCATTTCTAAACCAGTTTAGGAGTGACCACGCAGAGGTTTGCAACGGTTTAACTAAACTAGTGTAAGTTTGTACACAGACAAGATCTTATGCAAGATCAGTCCCCTATGAAGTTCCTTAGCTGGGCTGATTCACATTTTGACAAAGTTTTTTTTATAATCTCACCATTTTACTGAGGGGCACACCTCTCAACACTTCACAATCAGCATGACCCAGCACCATTATCTCTGACAAACTCACATACACCCATACAATATATTTTTATTCACACATACATGTTCTAAAAAGCCTGACATGTATTTCCACTAGTCAGTGTTGACAGTAAGCAGAGAAGTGAAAGGGATCCATGAATGCGTAAAAGCAGCCAACAAACAAGTATAATAATATAAAGTTTCCAGGAAATCCTTACTAATTTTATGTATCCCATGGCACCAAATGAAAAGATGATTGTTAATTGCTTTTCATGGATTTGGCATGGGGTCGGGTGGTTTTGTTTAATTTGCTTCTTTGTCTCATCAGGGAATACCATGTTAGTTGCTAAGGAACTATTTCACTGTAAAGTAGGTTTGCTGCAGTCACATACAGTAACTCCCTGTGGGAGTAAACCACAGTTGTAATGTAATAGTGTAAACATGCCCAGCCTAAATTATATAGTTTTCTTGTATAGAATGTTTGTTGGTGTGATGAGAGAATATGCTCTGGAGAAAGTGAGGAAAATATTTTTTTATGACAGCATAATTAATTGTACAGCGAGACTGCATGAGTCAGTTATAGTATGTTTTGTTTGCTCTTAAGGTTACCAAGATGTCATCAAGTACCCTGTGCATCTGTGTATAGTAAATTTACTTACGTAATATACCTTTAATCTACTTACACACTTTAATAATATATTTTAAAACAACCGGTGACAGAGACACTAACAATATAGAATCATGCCAGTTTCAGTTGTGGTTAGGCAGAAACTTCCAAAATAAATCTATATTTTCAAGATCTTACAATCTTCTGAAAAAGCTTTAGAAGAAGCATAAGAAGCTTCATCTGCATCCCAAAAGTCAAATTTGAGAAATTTGTAAAATTTTATTCTGAACATTTTTGGACAGCTGTGTTAAAATAAAACAAAAACAAAGGACTCAGTCCTCTTTTACATATCTGAAGATAATTTGATTTTCAAATAGAAACGTTATATTTGCAGAACACCACATGCTGTGCAATGATTTAAGCTGATTACGTGGTTTCTCTAAATTTATACTAAAATGTGGCTGCCTGTGGAGCACTGACCGTAGAAATAAATGCAGCACTATTTATTTCAAAGTCTGATGCTGTATGATACATCCTCAAATGTTTGTAGGACTCTAAGGGCCTTGAGATCTTGATAAACATCCTCTGTGCATGAGGCCCAGTAGACTTGTCTTTAAGACATTCCTTGACACAACTAAAATTCCCAATACCTCCAGCTATTGCAATGATACTTCAATACCCTTCTTTAAGATGCTGGGGTATTGATTTCTGCTTACAATTTTAAGGTTGTTCCTTAAAATAAATGCACTTCTGAATCTTTATTTATTGGTTTAAAAAATAAACCAATGGAACTGTAAATGACTAAAAACAAGCCAATGCAACATTAAAGTTTAGATGTGCTGACCGTAGAGTGTGAACATCTCAAGTTATGGCTCTCACAACAGCAGTCACTCAGCCCCTTGGCACGTGTACATTAGCATGAAAGATTACACAATAAACAGTATAACAATCGATAGCCCCCTTACGTATATGTAGTGCCAATTAAAACTATTGAGAGAACCATAACTTTACTTTTTTTGACTTAGTATTTCTAAAATCTCAACTACCTGCATGAAGTTTTTATTCATACTGCAGACAAGATTTACCAAATTTGGTAAATTTACCCCACAGCACTGTACTGAACCTCTCCAATGCCAGCTAGCTTGGCCCAATGCTAGTATTCTCTCTTCACAGTGACCCAATCTCCCTTCATTGTCAACCAGTTTTGTCAGCTTTAAAGGGGCCAAACTAGCAGCGATGGAAGCCTGCCAGCATTCTCTAAAAGTAGGGGAAACTGCCTTGCATGTCTGAGGACTCCATGTGTAGATTTCAAAAACCGGAGGGATTCCTCTGATTTTATATTCCAGAATCCCACATTATTTTCTCAAGATTTCAGGTATCACGCCAAGCCTACTGAAAATTAGGATTGCAATGTATTAAATAGTTTGTAGTCCAGAACACAGGTAATCAATTTTTTTAGTACTTTTGATTAAAAATAATTCAATTTTCTTTTAAAGTAACCTTTGGTGTAGTAGGAAGAGAGCCAGAGACATAAGCCCTTTTATTAAAGGCCTGGTATGAGGCAGGGCCGGCTCACAGAATTTGGCAAGAACAGGGATTATATTGCAGAAATACAAATTCCTAAGAAGTGCTAGTCACAGAAGTGCTCATGCAAACACATCCCGATATCAAGTGATACCAGAACATCCCAATATCAAGAATGGTACAAAAACATTCCCCAATGATAACAGGAACACACTGACCCCTCCTAAAAGATAAGGTCAGGATGACAGTACATAACAGAGATGTTTTGATCAAACCAACATGTACAAGGTGATGTGTGATAACTAGCCATATCAGGAGGCAGTAACTACAGTACCTATGTCAGAGGGGCAGTACTAACTTGTTTGTATCAGGGTATAAAGATGTATCTCAGAGGGAGTATCTTTGTCTGGCCTTAAGGAGGAACAGAAAGTCCCGCTGTTCACTGAGCTGGTCCATGGGCATACATTTATTAGTGGTCTGGTAGAGTCTGCGGGATACTAGTGCCGTACTTCGTCAACAATAAACCTGGCCGGGTGCCTTCGTCCCCTTAACGGATCTTGTGGTCATTGCGTGGTTCGTTCGAGATCTGCCGTGCCAGCTGTCTGCGCAGGGCTGGGGCAGCACACAGAGAGAAAACACACACACAGCCAAACATCTAACCACACTTGGTAGTACAGTATTTTTGGGAAAGTTTTCATCTGGAACATAACTAACCCTTTATTTTAAGTATGATTGGTTTAAAAAACTCTAATGCTTACTGTTAAATTTTGCCTGTGAGCTGTATATTTTTTCAGTCAAAGCTATACACAATCTCAACTGCCAAGGAATTTTTTGTTTTAATTCCACCGTGTCCTAGGGATGGATGGTCTTTTAAAATTAGTTGCAAATCTGAATGTTTTAGTGCAAGAAGCTTATGCTCCTGACAGGTAGAGGGTGTTGTCTTGATTGTTAAAAGCTAAATGAAATACAAGAGTTGTAAATACTTTCACTTATGGTCTGACAGAAACATACAGTTAAGGGTTTGTTTGTCTACTAACAGAGTCACTAGAAACCTGGGAGCAGATTCAATAGCTTTATTGAAATCGATGGTGCTATAAAAATGTAATCAGCTGAGGATCTGCCCACTGGCTGGTGTGGAGGGACCAAAGGGCTTACACAAATTAGGACTCTGTCAGATGTTCATTCTTACTGGTTTATCTTACTTGATGGTATTAATCTGTTGTTTTTAGATATTTCAGTGTGTGGACATTTATCCCTCTCTATCTAGGGAAACAAATGAGGAAAAAAGTGCTGGTGATTGAGTAAAAGAAATAGGAGAAACACCAACAGCGGAAAGGCTGATAAACCTTAGTTAAGGATTGAATACCACCCATAACTCTGTCCATTTACCTGATATCATTATCCCCATCTATCTTCAGTTACTGGCCCTGGACACTAGTGTAACAATTTAATAATATTGTTATAAATAAATGGATATTTATCAGCATAGTTACCTTAAACAAGTTTTGTCTGGGAATATTTTTCTATCTACTTAGCTACTACACTCCAGTAATGAGAAAGGCTCCAAGGCACAGCCAAAAATGCTGAATTTCAGGTCGTTTGATATTACAAATAATTACATTAACTATTTAAATATTCTTCAGATACACTAATGCAGTGGTGCCACTCCCCATTACCAGTAATAAAATCTGTTCACACACACACACCCCCACCCACCCACCCTCCATTACTGCACAGTTGGTTCAGCGCAGAGCTTGGGCTGAAGGCAGAGCTGGGGATGGAGGAGAAGCTGGGGCTAGAGGTGGGTTGGGGGCAGAGAGGGCATGAGGGCAGAGGTGAGCTGGGGCTGGTGCAGGGGGCAGAGTGGTGCTGCGGCGGGGCCAGAGCGGGGCTGGAGCCAGGATGGGGCGGAGCTGGATGGCACTCCCTCCCTGCCCCACATGCACCTCCCCCCAATTATTCCTCCATGCTCCCCTAGGAGGATGCACCCCACAGTTTGGGGACCACTGCACTAGTGTATATGAAATGTTCTCATTTTGCATTAGTGGCTTAAAGTTGTGTACAATACTCCTTCTCAATTAGTTTTAGGGGACAATACTACAAAGATGGAAACAGCCAGACAATTTACAAAGGTATGCTTGCAGATTTGGCAAACATATCAGACAATATCACCATCAGACATACATGGAACATGCAACATTCCTGAAAAAGTGAGATATCTGATCATCCTACCAATGAAGCCTTGAACCTCCTGTCTCACTTCCATTCCAACTCTCCTGTGTCATCCTTCCCTTTCACTTGCAGATAAAATTCATTCATTTCAACATTTCTAGAAGATGTTCAAGACTTCATCCCTCAAACGAGCGATTTTGAGAAAGTGGGAAGATCAGTTCATTATATCCACATTTATACATCCTACTATAAGGCTGTTTCACAGAAAACTACTGTCAGAGACCAACCCCCCATGCTACTCTAATATGCTTTTCAGAGTATAAAGTTTCAAAACTTCATAATACAGTAGTAAACTCTCCCTTGATACCCTGTCCTTTCTTGATTTTCCTCCGTCCTCTCAGACTTGGCAGTCCTTCCTCCTCCCATCTCCCCCTATTTGTCTGCCTTACACAGCTTTGTCTTTAGACCCCTCTTTTTTTTTTCTACATCTTGATGAGATTACAAGTTTGGTTGATAAAGGTAATAATACTGATGTAATATACTTGTCTTCTGTAACATGTTTGACTTAGTACCACACATTTTGATTAATAAATTAAAACAATGTACAACTAACATGGCAAACATTAAATGGATTATAAACTGGTAGATCTCAAAATCTAACTGTAAACAGGGAATAGTCATCAAGCATGTACGTTTCCAGAGAGTTCCCTTAGGGATTGGTTCTTGGCCCTACGCTATTTAACATTATCATCAATGATAATAAAGAAAATATAAAACCACTGATAAAGTTTGCAGATGACACAAAAATTGGGGGAAGCTAAATAAAGAAAAGTACATGTCACTGATTCAGAGCAATCTGGATCTCTTGGTAAACTGGATGCAAGCAAACAATGTGTGTTTTAATGCAGCTAAATGTAAATGTATACATCTAGGAACAAAGAAAGCAGGCCATACGTATAGGATGGGGTACTCTATCCTGGGAAGCAGTGACTCTGAAAAAGATTTGGGGGTCATGGTGGATGATCAGCTGAACATGATCACACAATGTGATGCTGTGGTCTAAAGAGCTAATGCGATTCTGGGATGCGTAAACAGGGGAATCTTAGGTAGTAATTGAGAGGTTATTTTACCTATGTATTCGGTATTGATGTGACTGGGCTGGAACAGAGTCCGGTTCTGGTGCTCACAATTCAAGAAGAATGCTGAAAAATTGTGGCTCTTCTCTGAATCCTCTACAAGAATGATTAAAGGACTAGAAAACATGCCTTACAGCAGGGGTTCTCAAACTGGGGTAGGTTATTATGTGGACGTTGCGAGACAGGGGCAGCACCAGCCTCTTCCTGGTGAGGGGGCTGAGGTGGGCTAGACTAGTGGTGTGCAAAGTGGGAGGCATCCCAAGGGTTCTATGTGGGGGAGGGGCACACAAAGAAACTGTCAATATCACTTTTCACAGCAGACTTAGTGTCCCATTGCCACCATTACTTCTGCACTTTTGCTGGCGCTGCTTTCCAAGCTGGATGGCTCTGAAAGCAGCACCACCGCCAGCAGCAGCACAGAAGTAAGGGTGGCAATGAGGGGCTAAGTCTGCTGTGAAAAGTGATATCTGTATGTTTGTGAATATCACTTTTCACAGCAGGCTTACAAGCCTTTGCTAGTAAGTCTGCTGTGAAAAGTGATATTCACAAACATACAGATATCACTTTTCACAGCAGACTTAATAGTGTCCCATTTTCACCCTTACTTCTGTGCTGCTGCTGGCAGTGGTGCTGCTTTCAGCGCCACCGCCAGCAGCAGCACAGAAGTAAGGGTGGCAATGTGGCACTAAATCTATTATGAAAAGTGACATTGACAATGTTTCTTTACCACCCCCAGTATTAAACAGTAACTATTTTTAAAAAAAACTTCTGCTTTTAACAATTCAATAAAAGTGTGCTTTAGTCTTAATTTAAAAGCAGGGAAAAAAGATAAATTCATTTTAAATAGGGTCATAAACTTAGCATTTAAAATAGTGTTAAGTATAAAAAATGTGTTTTTAATTTATAAGGGTGCCTCACTCAGAGGCTTGCTGTGTGAAAGGGGTTGCCAATACAAAAAGTTTGAGAACCGCTGCCTTACAGCAATTGAACTCTTTGAATCTATCTAGCTTAACAAAGAGAAGGTTAAAGAGCGACTGTACTACACTCTAAGTATCTATCTGGGCATCAAATATTTAATAATGGGATCGTGAATCTAGCAGAGAAAGATATAAGAATCCAATGGCAGGATGCTGAAACTAGAAAAATTCAGACTGGAAATAAGGTATAACATTTTTAGCGGTAAGAGTAATTAACCACTGAAACAGTTTAGCAAGGGTTATGGTGGATTCTCCATCACTGACAATTTTTAAATCAAGATTGGATGTTTTTCTAAAATATTTGCTCTCAGAAATATTTTGGGGACGTGTAATGGCCTGTGTTACACAGGAGATCAACTAGATGATCACAACGGTCCTTTCTGGCCTTGGAAACGATTAATCTTATCCCTGGGGGACATCCTCCATTTGCATGGCTTCAACTATCATTGCATATCAGTGCATGAAACTCTCAAATGTACCTCTCCACAGTGATCCTCTCCGTGTGTGTCCAGTCTGGCATCTCTCTCTCTCTCTCTCTCTCTCTTATTTGGATGGCTGGTTTCAGTTCAAGGTGTACATGGCCAGACTGGACTTCTTGCTTTTTATATCTTCACATAAGTAACACCCACATGCAGTACAGTATGCAATTGTCCATGCCATCAATTTAAATTACACAACATACACATTGAGCATGTACAGGCCCGAAGAATATAAAAAACCCAGTGCTGCATGCTGCCACTCACAGGACTAATATATAAAGCCTACACATTCTATTTTTCTATCAATCACTATTAGAACTATTGGCTTTAGATATACACAAACTATTTTGAATCCTTGGAACATGTAAAGTACTTTGTAATCAGCCAGCTATTTCCAATATCCAATGCTGGTAAAATAAATGAAATTCTAACTGCAACATGTTTCCTTTAGGACAAAAAGCAAGGCTTATGTTTAGATGTCTCCCAACATGACCTTAAAAATCAGAAGACTCCTTGGCAGATTTGTAGGGTTGGATTTGTCTATACACAATGAAATTCAGCTCTGCTGTTGAAGTTTCATCAGGAGTTAAACACTACAAGCGTTCCACAGGCCTCTACTTATGAAATACTCTTTCAGGCGCTGACGACTTAAAGCATAAATCCAATACACTTCTATTGCATCACATTTCTTTCCATATTTGCTGTTTCTTAAAAACATTTACATTTAAACAAGGGCTTGCTCCTTCCCAGCTCATTCTTCTTCTTACTGGATTACATACTGAAGTCACAATATTGAATTTGTGATATCACTAATTAAATGTATAACAAATAAATCAGTTATTCATTTGATATTTGAGTTTGTAATAGAGTATTCTATTTCCATAGCAACACAGTGTCACAAGGATACAATACCATTCAAGACATAGCTGAAAAAGCTGGCTTGTGAAGGAAAAACTTCTTATAAAAACAAGCAAGTGCAAGAATAGCAAAGAGAATACATAAAAGTAAATCTCTGCCTTCTTCTTTCAAGTTCACACTAGTATGAAATTTTCCTTGAAGTGCAAGTGCTTTCTCCTCACTGACTGAGATGGAGGAATACTTTTAAAGTGACTATGTAAAACCCTCTTACCATATCTGCACCCTGTCTGTATTCAGGGTCATAAAGGGTCACTTTATTGACAAAGATGTTTTTACTGATTTTATTCTGGTTAGTCCTACACAGACAATACAGCTATAGATTATAATCCTTTTAAATTCCTATTAAAATATTTTCCCACCCACAAATAACATTAAAATAATGCCTAAGAAGGTAGTTTGCCTGGGACAGCACAAAATCAGCTCAGATTGGAAATTTAAGAGTATTTCCAGGTAAAACCAAACAAGATGCAAATAAATCTAATCTGTTTTATAAGGCAAGACTGAAAGACTAACTCTTGTTACCCATGCTTCCTCCCGAGAAACAGCAGGCTCTATTATGAGAATCAACCACAAACCACAGCAGATATGAGTGCATTAAAATCTGAACTAGCGCTAGCAGCTGCGTTGAGATGGAACATTTCAGCCCAATGGCTGTAGTTTGCCCAAACGCAACATTTAGGATCCCGAGATGCCACAATGCAAGAAGCTAGCTGCTAGTGGTTTTTTTTTTTTATTATAGCAGCCCTTGGAATATTCTGACACCGATAGATGAAGCAGCAGCAGATGAGAGAGGGTTTAAAGTTCTCTTGCCTGCCTCAAACTAGTATGGGCACACAGAAAGGACAGGATTTAGAGCCAAAATGTGGGACTGCTGCAGTAGGTGACTATTAGCCGTAAATATACCCAATGGCCAGTGATAGGATGTTAGATGGGGTGGGATCTGAGTTACTGCAGAGAATTCTTTCCTTGGTGTCTGGCTGGTGAGTCTTGCTCAGATGCTCAGGGGTTAGCTGATCGCCATATTTGGGGTCGGGAAGGAATTTTCCTCCAGGGCAGATTGGCAAAGGCCCTGGGGTTTTTTCGCCTTCCTCTGTAACGTGGGGCACGGGTCACTTGCTGGAGGATTCTCTGGATGATTCTCTGCCCTTTGAAGTCTTTAAACCATGATTTGAGGACTTCAATAGCTCAGACATAGGTTAGGGGTCTATTACAGGAGTGGGTGGGTGAGATTCTGTGGCCTGCGTTGTGCAGGAGGTCAGACTAGATGATCATAACGGTCCCTTATGACCTTAAAGTTTATAAGTCTATGAGGTGAAGAACACCTTTTCAACACAGATAGCATTAGTGAATCTTGTTTTCATGGAATAACCCTATTCAGCTCATATCTCACTATCGGACTTAAGAAACCCTCGTTTGATGTCTAAACAGCAAAGGAAGTTACCTAAATTTCAGGAAGTTACTGAAAGGGACTACCTGTACTTGGACAGGTCAAAGTCAGACAAAGCACATCAGAAAGGAAAACAATGTTTTCTACTCATGTTTTCAATAGATTAAATTTAGATTTCAATATGACAAATTCAAAGCTTAAGTACCTACTCATACGGCGAGAAAATATGATTTATAGCAATAAATACATTTCCTTTTATTAAGGTGCTGCAAATACACCATGTAGCAAAAGAACAAGAGTCACATCTTGATATTTAAGTCAGTTGGCCAGAGCTAAATTACAATAGGGCTGATTCAGACTGTGGACCTTAAGGTGCAAAAGAGAATTTTTATTTTTTTCCCTTCATGTCAGATTTATTGAAGTATGTATTGTTTTAACATAATATATTCAAAACAACATTTATGATACAACAAAGAAAAAATAATCTGGAGAATGAAAGCATATAATACCTCTAATCGCTGTATTCTTCCCTTAAAGAACATAAACAAAGAGGAATTTGGATAAGCAGCTTCTTTTTTCAGAAGAATCTCCTTAGCCTCTTTCAGTCCTGCCTTGGTATCGCTGCCATCCAAAGCAAAAAAAGGACGAACTACTGTGTGGTACCACAGCAAAGCTAATCTGAAAGAATACACAAAAAGAACGATTATAGTTTGCTTACAGCAGATGAGTTCTATTATAGAGGCACTGATAAAAGATGCAGAGCATGATTCTTCTCTTCCTTGCCCTGACTTTAAGCAAGTGTCCTTCATTGCCTTAAATTGATTACTTCAAAATTACACCAGAGTATACGAAAGTAAAATTAGGCTCACAATTTCCAAAGCATTAGATGAGTAAGGTTTTTAAAATCTCTAGAACTAAGAACAGGATAACTTTTTTAAATAATTAAGTTTGTAAAAACACCATAAAACAAATAATTAAAGAGGAGAGGGAGGATACTGAGTCTGCTATTCCAAAGTGCTGACAAATAAATGACCAAGATCACACTTATTGTGGGGGAAGAGCAGGGCATGCCTGCTTCCTGGGCAAATTGGTGAGGGAAACACCAAGAAGGGATGGTATTCTCAATTTTCCCACAGTATAGATTATATCAAACTGACTAATGAATGAAACTTCAGGGCATATTAAATCTGATTATCAGATCAGAACTCTGATCCTTCTCTCCAAGTAGAAAGGATTTAGCACTGCATTCCATACTTATAGCAGTGGTGCACTGTAGTTCGTAGGCAAACCCAGTAGTGAAGGTATGAACTTTGTGGCACTGAATAGTAAAAAGACCTTCATGAAGGGATGTAAATTAAGACTGGGTGAAAGATGAGCCACAAAAAATACCAGAATGCAGCATCAAGAGTCAGGAAATCTTGTTATATGAGGGATGCCCCTCAAAAGGCCAATATATTGAGTACCCTTTTTGTGTGTAAAAAGCTCCAATGTTCCCAACGTTTTGCAAATGGGAATTAGATACAAATAGAAAAAAGTCATCATATTAAAATAAGTATATATAATGAGTAAGTAGAAGTTTATAGTTTTTATGACATGAACATTTTCCCCTGTACAAGCTGTTAAATAGCAAGCTAATTAAATATTTCAGCTTACTGAGGATTTTAGGCTATCCTTTAAATTACTGTTTTAAGCGCAATAATTTCTCCCTATTCATAGGAACTATTCAATGATATAATAAAAGGCTTTGGAGAATAACATCACCAACACAATCTGAAGGCACGTATTAAAAAAAGGTCTCATTATAATTTAATAAACAATGGCATGTTAAGCAACAATTTGAAAGCTTTTTACCTGCTGATGTTTCCTTTAAAGCAACAAGCTTTTATTTTATTTTTTGTTTCTTTGTAGTTCACTAACTTTCACTACTAAGTTATCTACCAAAGAATTTCAATATAGCTACTCACGTAGCTAAAGGGGCCTTCATGTCCTTACTTTCACTTGCATACATCAGTGATGAAAGGCCCTGTAGGCGGTCTCCAGGAAAACCCAGCAGGTTGATGATTTTGAGCAGGTTTGGGGGCACCATGGATATGCAAAGATGAAAAAGTCCATATCCAAAGCTAACAGCACCTTTCAGTCTGTTTAGCGAATCCTCCGTTACACCTTCTGCAGCAATATGATTATCATTTGCAGCATCAGAAGTCAAGGATTCCTGAGTTATCTTCTTTTGATATAAATCCTGAAGTGTATTAATGTCCATGTAGCATTTATTGTAAATTTTCCAGGCTTTTCGAAGGATCCACCCACCTTTTATGTAGGCTGACAACAGAAAGAAAATACATCTCAAGGGTTTATTCCAGATACAGAAACTAAAAAAAAGTCATAACTGGTCTTTCATAGAATGACAAATACTATACAGCAATTTCTCTTTATTTAAGCTGATTTCACTTCATGACTACAAAAAGTTCTGTAGGATTTTGTAGCAATTGACATTGTTACCTCGAGATTATCTAATTAAAAGTCAAATTTAAAAGGAATACTATGACATATTTTTGATCCAAAACCTGATTTGACTTGTAAAATCTAAGGAAGATTTTTAATAAAATAAATAATAAATAATAGTAATAGTAATAGTAAATAATGATGATGATGATGATGAATTTATACAGTGCTTTTTAGCCAAAGATCTTAAAAACAATTTATAGCACAAAGTTACTACTTCCTGTAGTAGACAAATAACAAGGATGATGCAGATGAACAGAGAAATAAACATAAATTAAACAATGCTGGCTTCTGCTACTTTACAAACACATGGTGTGGAGTAGGATGAACACAGTGCAAGGCAAATGGAAAGTAGCAAAAACACAATAGGGAAAATGTTTAATTTTAACTCCAGGTAGCTTTGAAAGAATAGAGAATGGGGAAAAAATAACCAAAACCTTATCTGAAGTAGATGACAGTGTTTTTTAAATAACAGATATATTTTTTCATAAAAACTGTATTCCAAAAGGTTTTACACAGTTAAACAGTGATTTATAGGAGCAGAAAATGAAAAAGGTATAAAAAGAAGAACATTAAGTACTTTTCACAGATTTGAAAAGAGAGCTAGAGCTGCCGAGGAGACATATGGGAAGTGTGTTTCAGACAGCAGAAGATACAGGGAAGGGTCTAATACCAAAAGTGGGGAGCTTGTTTGAACAGAGAGGAAACAAGTCCTCAACAAGTAACAGGGAGGACAGAGGCAGGTTGCAGCATGTGCATGGACAAGGATAATAGTTTTGAACTTGAGTTGTTTGAGGAAGGATGTGAGTTTACACTACCACTCTTTGTACGTGTGAGAAAGTAGGCAATGGCCCACTGCATGTCTGAAGAGTTGAAGTGATAAGGTAATGGAGGTGCAGCAGGCAAAGTGGGAGGAAATGTAGGCAAGGATGTATGTGGGTACTGTTGTAGGCAGCGGGATAAGCAGATTTTTAGACACAAAATTCAGTGTCCAGGTTGATATGAATTTTACAGAGTGCAAAGACAAATGGGGGGCCTAAGACAAGTAAGAATATGGAGACCAATCTACTCTCTCTGCATATTTGTATATTATTGTATTGCTCGTCACAAAAGAACTCCCTGCACTTACAAAAGGAAGTAGAGGAGGAGGAGTTGTGAAAGAGGATTCTCAACTAGCCCAAATTTTAGACTTTGGATGTATGAAATGGAAATGAAGCCACAAGTTTACTTAAAACTATACATGGAGACCTAATTGCACAATCATAGTACTAAAAATGTTTGGACTCTCCATCTACAGAGAGCTGAATAACCCATACTGGGTACTGGGAGAGGGAAGGGGAGACTACTATAATACTAGGAAATCTCCAAAGCTAGCTTGGATGGAGAGTTTATGGAATTTTCAGTCAGTGGGCTTTACAGCTGAAGTAACAATAAATCAACATTATGTATACAGCTCTATAAGGAATTGCAGGAGAGCAGCATATTAAAGGCGAAATTAAATGTTTTTTTTAATTTCCAATCCAAACTAGAGTTTTGAGTCTATTCTGTCAACATTGATACTACCAGCACCATACACCATGCAGAATACTGCATTCTCTACACTGTTTTAGGTATTGGTGACACCATGAGCTGTAGCAACGGAAACAGATCTGTGAGGGCCTAGTCTTAACAGGTAAATAAAGGAAGATCTAGTTTTTAAATAAAGTATTTGTAAACTGTAAGTCTATTATACTGAAAGTGAACTGAAGTGCTCTTTTGAAATAAATACAAAAATAATTCAATTGAGATCAGATTTCTCATCCCCAATTGCATTGCTCAGCAGAGCACCCAAAGACTGCAACAGGCCTCCTGGGGTTAAACTTTTTGATTGTGTGTGTTGCAAATGAATTTTTATTTTTTCACTATTTCAACAGGAAAAATTACGCTATTTATTGCAATGAAATATTCCAACCACAACCATGATTCAGCTATATTGCGAGGCTAATGTTATTTCAATTCTCTAATTAAGCCACTTTTTTGCTGCATAGAATATTCAGCAGTTATGTGGTTCACCACAGTACAAGTGCTTATACAATTCTGTACAGCAATGCAGTAGGGATAGAGCAAGGGGAAACAAACAAACAAACCACATTTCACTCATCCCCACAGACTGCATTTCAGTTAGTGCCTTTGATAAGATCACTGCATCCCTGATGTATGCATCGCAGAACTTCATCCTGTTTACCAAAGTACTATACTTTGAACATTTTCTGACAAAACAGCACATCTCATGATATGGTCTACTGAGATATGTTAAAACCATAAATCTCAGCCTTTATTTATTCATAATTTGGATTACTTAACTCTTTGAGAGAACACTTGAGTTGAGATTTCCTGACATTAATTGCTAATGGATTACCTGTGCTATGACTGCAGTGGTTAATTTCAAGACGTTTTAAATCCCTGCAGCAATGTTAAGTGCACCTAGGTAGCTGTCCAATAAAGATCAGATTTGTTTTATAAATTTAGTAAAATGAAAATAGCTACAGTGTGTGTGTGGGAGAAAGGGGATGATTTATAACACGTTAGCCCAATGAGCTACTAAAAGGCAAATTGTTCATAAGCCTGTGTGTTTTCATACAGCTGCCTATCAAACTGTTCAGCAAAAAGTCAATGATTTTCTACCCATCAATTCAGAACCAATCAATTTACACATGAAGATTTTGTCTCAATAATTTGATTCTCTCACTATACAAAAATCTAGACATAATGCCATAAAAACTAAGTATGTATACATAAAACAAAAAGTTAATCTGGCCAAAAGCTGGATTTCTAAAACGATTAATGGGTGACCGACTCAACCGTTCAGCAGTTCACTCTCACAATGGTACTGACAAGAAACTGGAGGATCACAGAGGCGGTCCTTAGCCTCAGGGGAGGATAGCTAAAGATTTCAAGTCTATTGTTCCTGAGTGGACAGACCCAGAAGGGCTGTAAGGCTTGTTTCTGTCCTGAATTGTTACTTCTGCTTCTTCAGCATCCTCCACAGCAGACCAGAGGAGGAAAAGAGACTGACTGCTCTCTCGGCTTTTGGGTCAGATGCTGTAATGCAGTTATGGTATAAATTCTGAAAGGAGGGAAGATTTCAAGGGGAAAATAATGAGCAAAAAGAGTGAGTGAAAGCCATATACTACCCACTTGGAGTGCCAAGAAATCCTAAATGACAGCTTAGTGGTATGCAGTGTTGTTGTATCCATGTCAGTCACAGGATATTAGAGAGACAAGGTGGGTGAGGTAATATCTTTTACTGAACCAACTTCTGTTGGTGAGAGAGACAAGCTTTCGAGTTCACACAGAACTAAAGAAGAGATCTTGTAAACTTGAAAGCTTTTCTCTCACACCCACAGAGGTTGGTCCAATAAAATATATTATCTTTATTCTCATCTTATTGGTACAGCAGACAATAGTCCCTTAGTTTATATACCTTATCAAGAACCAAGCAAATTGGAGAAATACTGGTTTTGAAGAATAGGGATTTCCATAACAGAGGGCCCCATGTTCTCGACCAAAGACATTTACATTATTTTAACTGTAATCTGGATGTTACTTCTTGGATTTTCTTCAGCAGTCCTCCCTCAGTCTTTGTTGACATAAGTGAATACTTGGGAGCATGCTCAGTTAGCACATGACCTGGACCACCTTCTGTATAAATTAATGGGGGCAGGAATGTCTTTCTATTATGCAAGAGATCAAGCAATGCAATGAAATCTGGAAACAGTTTTATAGCTGAGACAAGGAGAGGTTTGTATTCCCTAAATCAGGATTAATTTCTGTGGCAAGCAAGCACCTGAAACTGTTGTGCTCCATGTTTTAATTAATAGAGTCTTTAGTACATTAGAAGTTTACACTGTTTAGCCAGCTTTGTCTTGCTATCTCCCCCATTTCCTGAATAGGATTGCCAGCAACTGTCTGAGTGTGGGGGACGTGAGCCTGTTCCCATTACCTAGGCTTTGCAGGAGAGAATTTTCTCATACAGTTTCAGCCAGTACAACGTAGATGCACAAGGCACCTATACATCTTTGCACTGACTCCTGAGGTGCCTCTATGAGGATAATCAAAGTATTCTCAGGCATATATAAAGGAGGACCAGCAGAATGTTGGGTATTGGCATAACAAAAGGCAGAAAGGCCTAATTTATACAAATCAAGTATACATTATTTAAAGGCCCTACTATATATGTATGCACATTTATGTCAAAAGATAATATCTTTAATCCTAAATAAAAATTTAAAAGTTTCATTTTTGCACTACTGAGACCCAACTTTTAAACCTAGCAAAAAGTGGCAAAAAACCTGCAAATATACCCTTTCACCTGCAAAACCTTCTATTTCCATATGCAAGTGAATAATTGCACATAATATTGGTGCATGCTCATATACCAAATCTGTGTGAACAAATGCAGGTTTTTAGGGCACAATGGCTGCACATTTTGCAGACCCATTCAGTTTTGAAAAATCTAATCCCTCATTTCAAATGCAATGTCTCTCTCTCGCACATCTTTATCAATGTGGGTAACCATTTTTGCACTTTAGAGATCAGAAGTTAATACTCACTCTACATGCCATGAAAAAAAAAGCCAAAATATGATTATAGTCACACCACACCTGATAATTCCTGTTTTACAAAAGAAAGCACAGCCAGGTAAACTTGACAGTCTGCTACAATTATCTGTCTCTGTAGTCGATCCACCATGGATGGTGCAGATTTTCGGCCATCAGCCTGTTTGAAATATACAAAAGCAGGATGTAAAAGAAAATTATTTTAATTTCAAACTGAACTCCTATCATCTGTGCAATATTTATTAAATCACATAATTTATATTGTATAAATCTTTCAATTTTGACTTTCAATTATGACTGTTGGTGCACAGGCAACCTTGATTTTCCAGCAAGTTAAACATATTCTGTATGGGAACTGTAATAATCCACAGTGGGTGTATCAAATTATATGGAATAATATTTTTTTAGAACTTGATTAGTCTATAATCAACACACATAGCAATATTTGCCTAGCTTGGTATAGCCATTGCCTATAGTTGTTTTTTTCCCCCAACAGTGCTCAACTGTATTACCTTAAATAGTCTGAAAAATGGTACAAATTAATACACAGTATAGAAACACAAGTTTTAGAATTTCTAAATTAACTTCAAGCATATTATTTATTCAAAATTACACTTAAAATAAACGTTATGTATTCTATTATCAATATCAGATTTCCTCAGTGTTGAAAAGCACATCTAAAGAGAGTACCAAATTTCATTTCATTCAACAAGTTCCCTATTTAGACCTACTGTTTCTTTAATTTATTATAGTGCCATAGCTGTCGATGGGCTTTTGTAAAGAAATTTATATTAAACAAAACCAAGGCCAAGATCCTTGTCCTTGAGAGACTTCTCAGTTAAACACAGATGTTTTGTTCTAAAAGATACCAGAGAAAATTTTTGTTACTCTCCACATACATTACAATATAGAAAGGTATTAAGCATGCATAATACTTTACTTACTGATTTATGCATACATAAAAGTGAAGTTATTCTCTTAATCACTAGAGATGCAATGGCTAGATGCTAAACGAGGAGATTTGGGCCTGGCAGTTCTTCATCCTTGAAAATCTTTCCAATTACCAGATGGCAAGATTGTATACCCTCTAAAGAACATAGATCTTTTACTTTGCATGAACACGGCTAGCCACCCTTTTTCTGCAACAACCCTCAACTTTTCAACTTGACATGTGAAGAGTTATTTTATACAACTCTGAAAAAAACAGTTACCTACCTTTTGTAATGTTGTTCTTCGAGATGTATTGCTCATGTCCATTCCATTCTAGGTGTGCACACCCACGTGCGCGGTCATCGGAGATTGTTGCCTTAGCGGTATCCGGAGGCTCAGCTGTGGCACACCCTTGAGTGCTACGCTCATGCATCGGGATATCAGGCGCTGCCAGCCATATGCCCTCTCAGTTCCTTCTTGCCGGCAACTCCAACAGAAGGGCAGGTAATGGAATGGCCATGAGCAACATATCTCAAAGAACAACAGTTACGAAAGGTAGGTAACCGTTTTTTTTCTTCAAGTGCTTGCTCATATCGATTCCATTCTAGCTGACTCTCAAACAGTGTCAATGGAGGTAGGCTCAGAGTTCACAGTCTTGCAGCTTCCAGCACTGCTCTGCCAAAGCCAGTGTCGTTTCGAGCTTGCTGGGTAAGTGCATAATGAGATGCGAACATGTGGACAGATGACCAGGTAGCAGTCCTACAGATCTCTTGGATTGGTACCTATGCCAGGAAGGCTGCTGACGACGCTTGTGCCCTAGATGTCATGATCGCCAGCAGATGCACCTTCCCCAGCTCATAGCAGTAACGGATGCAGGCCATGATCCAGGATGAAATCCTCTGAGCAGACACTGGGCGACCTTTCATTCTGTCTGCCACCGCAACGAACAACTGCATTGACTTATGGAACGGCCCTTCTGACATCCAGGGCGTGTAGCCTGCTCTCCTCATCTGATGTACGAGGCTTTGTAAAGAAGATGGGTAAGTATATGCTCTGCACGGTATGAAACTGGAAGACAACCTTGGGCAGAAATGATGGGTGTGGTTGCAGCTGGACCTTATCCTTGTAGAAGATCTTCTAGGGTGGTTCTGAAGTAAGCGCCCTGATCTCGGACACCCTGCGGGCTGACATTATCGCAACAAGGAATGAAACCTTCCAGGAGAGAAGCAGGAAAGAGCAGGAAGCCAGAGGCTCAAAAGGAGGCCCCATGAGCCTCAACAGCACGAGATTCAGGTCACAGGGAGGGATGGGATCCCATACATGTGGGTAGAGACACTCCAGACCTTTCAAAAACCGGCCCGTCATATCGTGAGCGAAGATCGAACTGCCTTGGAACGGAGGATGGAAAGCTGAGATAGCGGCCAGGTGGACCTTGATCGATGACAGGGACAAACCTTGGAGCCTGAGGTGCAGCATGTGAACCTTTCCCACTTGGCCAGGTAAGTCACTCTGATGGAGGGTTTCCTCCTACTCAGCAAGACCTGCCGAACACTGGCCGAGCATTCCCATTTACCTGCGTTTAACAATGCAGAAGCCATGTGTCAAGTACAGCACCTCCAGGTTCAGGTGCAGAAGGCTGCCATGGTTTTGAGACAGCAAATCCAGCCAGAGGGGCAGCTGCAGTGGGGCGGCTACCGAAAGGTCCAGCAGCATGTTGAACGAGTGCTGGGCAAGGCCACGCGGGGGCTATTAGGATAATCTTCACCCTGTCCTGCTTGATCTTCACAAGGACCCTGTGAAAGGACGGCACTGGCGGGAAGGCATACATCAGAGTCCCCAACCACATGTTCTGTTTGTTCTGGGGGATGGATGGGGACCCTGTCCATCCCCTGGAATGAACAGAACACATGGCATTTCCTGTTCTGCCTGGATGCGAACAGGTCTACCTGGAGAGTCCCCCACCTCTGGAAGACTATGGTGACTATCTCCAGATGGAGTGATCACTCGCTGCAAGATGAGAAGGTCCTGCTGAGGTGATCTGCTAAAACGTTCTTGGTTCCAGGCAGTTGCGTGGCTACCAGATAAATGGCATGCCGCATGCAAAAGTCCCAAAGGCCGAGAGCTTCTTGGCAAAGGGCCAACAACCTGGCTCAGCACTACCTGTTGACGTAATACATTGCAGCAGTATTATCCATCAGGACTGCACCACCTTGCCCTTCAGGTGAGGCAAGAAAGCCTGGCAGGCCCGGAGAACCACTCTGAGCTCCCTGATGTTGATATGAGGGCCAGATTGTCCCGCAACCAGCAGCTCTGGGTGTTTCGCTCGCCAGGGTGGACTCCCCAGCCCAGGTCCAAAGCATCCGAGACCAAGGTCAACGACAGGGACAGGGCCGCAAAGGGAACTCCCTCCAACACTGACCCAGGGTCCAACCACCAATCCAGGGATAACCGGATGTGATCCGGCACCCTGACCACCTGGTCTAGGTTAGGGATGTAGGCTGACACCAGCCACGCTTGCAGAGGCTGAAGATGGAGCCGGGCATGTCTGACCATGTATATGTATGTGGCCCAACAACCACAGGCAGGTGTGAGCTGTGGTGAGCATGTGATTCTTCACATGGGAGATCAGGTCTGACATGGCCTGAAAACACGCTTCCAGAAGAAAGGTTCTGGCTTGTGTGGAGTTGAGAACTGCCCCAAAGAACTCTATTCACTGGACTCTATTCATTAAGGTGGATTTTTTCTCGTTTATTAACAGGCTCAGGTCACAGCAGGTGGAATACATCAGATCAAGGCTCCTCTGCACTTGTTCCCGAGTCCTGTCCTTGATGAGCCAGTTGTCGAGATACAGGAAAACCTGGACCCCTCAATGTCTCAGGTAAGCAGCCACTGGTGTCATACGTTTTGTGAACACCCTAAGGGCCAAAGAGAGGCCAAAGGGCAGCACCATGAATTGAAAATGATGTCCACCCACTATGAAATGAAGGAAACACCTATGACCTTCAAATATGGAAATGAGCGTTCTTCAAGTCGAGGGCAGCGTACCAGTCTCCCGGATCCAGGAAAAAAATGATGGAGGCCAGGGAGACCATGCGAAACTTCAACTTTCTGAGAGACTTGTTGAGGCAATGCAGGTCCAGAATGGGTCTGAGGCCCCCTTTTGCTTTCGAGATTAGGAAGTAGCGGGCATAGAACCCCTTTCATGTCTTGAGGGACCTCCTGCATCGACCGCAGGTGCAAGAGGTTCTTGAACTCCTGAATGAGGAGATGCTCGTGAGAAGGGTTCCTAAAAGGGTATGGGGAAGAGCAGGGATGGGAGAGAGGGGCAGCCGAAAACTGCAGGGTATAGCCCCAAGATACTACGTCCAGCACCCAACAATCTAAGGTGACCCGCAACCAGGCCAAACAGTAGGTACGAAGACGATCAAGGAAAGAACAAGGTGGATACAGAGAGTTGATTGGGGTGTTGCTCTTGAGCACACCTTCAAAATAAGCGCTTCTGGCCCCCAGGATGCTTTGCCGGGCTGGGCTGCGTGGGTGAGTGGGAGGAGAAAGGGTGGAAAAGCTTATGTCTCTATCCCTTCTCCTTGCAGACCCTTGACAAGGCCTTGGAAGGAACGCATCTTCCTACGTATTTGTAGAGCACAATGGCGCCCCAATCACAAACAAAACTTTTGGATATTTGTGACCCAGGGACTCCTTAGTGCCAACTGGCAGAGGGCATAAGGGTCTAATGTCTACATAATAATGCACCAAAGGGTGACATGTGAAGTCTCTACCAATAGCCAGTAACACACTGGCCATCCTAATCATTGCAAGATGCATGTACAGATGTTATTTAAGGAATAAGGTATCTATACTGAAAACTATGTTCCTAAGGTATGAGAGTTAAGATAGGTCTCCAGAAGGTGATAAACAGGCTCTGTTCAGGCGGGGGGTAGTAGACATTTCTCTCTCTAGCTGGTCAGATGAAAGATCTACAGGAAAAAATAAAAAACAAGGTGTCCTGTTTATGAGTAGAGACAATGGTTTTTGGGGGTATAACTGGGGGGTACTGCAATACACCCCGGGTCCTTCCTTGAGGAGATGAATTGTCAGCATGTTCTGTCTTATGAAAAGAGGGTCAGAGCCAACCTGGCTAGAAAATACTGGAAAGACTTTAAGTGAGCTAAACTTCATTAGACAAGATAGTATCTTGTTAATTAAATCTAGACTCTAGAAGGCATTAGGATTTTATTTTGTATGTAAGCATGTGTTCCCAATACTTTCACTTGCTACTTCTAGAATGTCTACTCTTTTTTTAAATACATTTTTACTTATTTTGACTAACCATATTTAAGTTGTGTGTGTTAAGTGGAGCGGTGATCCTCAGGTGAAACTGGTAAACTGGTATGTACTATTCCTTTGAGAGCAGTGAATTTGTGAATTCTGTGAACCAGTGGTAGACACTCCAAGGGGATGCTCAGGGAGCTCAAGGGTTGAAATGTGCCTATCTGTAGAGAGAGAGCAGGGCCTGCATAGGCCTGGAGTGCTGGTGTTGCCTGTGGTTAGTGGGGTTGAGGAGCTGACTCCTGGAAGGCACAGACAAGCCTTCCTCATGCTAACAGCAGGCAATACTGAGGTGCCTCACAACCCTGGCTACCCCCGGGAAGCGTCACAAGATATTACTATGTATATAAACTAAACAAATAATTATCCAGAGTAATCAGACTGCAAGCTTCCTGAAAGAAATTCAGCAGATGGTTGGTCCTTGAAGAGTATATGTTGGGAGGACACAATATTACTTGGCATCAATCACAGCTCTTCTGTAGAGTCACAAATCCCTTGTACAAAATAAAAAAATATATCAGACTCCAGGTGGCTCCTCAGATAACTCCATCTCAACACAGCCCAACTGATTCAATTCCTAGAGCTCACCATTAAACCCCAATGGCATCCAGACACCAAAATCACCAGGTTACAGTGAGGAACCAGAGTCAAGAGCCTCCTCTAATGACTGATAAAAGCAGCTGGTAACCTGACAGATACTCCAGTTGGGAGGGCAGACCAGGTGTGCCTCATCAGCAGAGACCACCACAAAAATCTGTGAGGTTATGACTAAACACTCTGTCTCTGATGCCAATATGGGTATGGGATAGCCTCTGCACTGAAATGGAGGAGATGATGGTTGGGCCACCCAACAGTATTGAGAATATCTAACCCAGCAAAAGACAATGATATGGGTGGCCCTATGGGAGCTGTCCTGAACTCTGGGTAAATCTCTCTCAAATTTCTAAAATGCCCATCACAGTGGTAACTAGCCTCTCTAAACCTAGGAATTCCATATGCCAGCCCATCTGAGCTGACACTGTCATGTACATTGAAATTTTAGAGAACAACAAACCACAAGGATTCCCAACAGCAGTTCTGACATCAACTCAGCCATGAAAACCCCTCTTGAATGCCAAAGAGAAAAGGAAAGCTAGAAGGAAGTTTTCACAAACGGATGCACACAGTACACAATAGTTAATATTTCATAGATGCTCCACTTACATTCCTTTTAATTTTATTCTTGATTGTTTCTATAACTCCAGCTTCTTCACTCTCACACAGTTTTTCTGTGGCTTTTAAATCATCACAAGCCAACTGCATTTTCTCTTCTTCAAATGTCATCATGGCATTCTTTCAAAAATAAAATGCAAAAGATTTGAATGACAAAACAACAAGAAAATGACATCAGCTATTGGTGCAGTAACTACAGAGAAAAACTAAATAAGTCTTTTTAAAAAACATTTGAGGATTAAATTGCTACTCAAGACTCATGTTGTGTATATACAGATATATATACACCCCTTGCCCACCCGCATTTAAGTGTGCCTCACTAAAATGTCAAGAGACTGAAATCAGAACTTATTAGATGACTCTGTTTCTCTTAACAAAACTGAATGTTTAATATATAGTTGAACTGAAAATACTGTCATATTACATTAGCTGAAAAATGAATTACATTACATAAATTCACTTTCAATTACTGTTATGCAAGATTCAATTTGTGTCTGCGCACATACTGTTTTATATAATTTATTCACGTAAATAACATGCCTCAAAGTCAAGAACAAGTAAAACCGACTGCGTCATGAGTAATAATGAACAGAATCCCTATACTTCTTGTTAAAAAAAATAATCATTTCAGCTTCCATTTAACCTAGCTAAAGAGGGTCTCAGGATAACTGACTTCTTTTTCTGATGTTTTGTCTAATGAAAATTCTGGATGACATAGGCATGCGAAGTGCTGTAGCTATCTTTAGAACAGTAACTAAGCAGAAGCTTTTCAAGGTACAGTGATGCTGTACTGTGCTGTTATACTGGGGCAGTAAATCAGCTCAGATGAGCAAGCCTAAGAGATTTTCATCATGTTGATCTAAGACAAAAGGGTAAAAGCCTCCTATATAATATGCTTTTCCAAGTCATGTAGTCCACAAACTGAAGTGTTTAAAATTAATTTAATGTACAAAAAAGCACTTCTGGAATATTATAAAGTTATCTTTTTTTTAAAAAATAAAATGTTACTATTCTATATGTGGTTGCAGCCTAGGATTAAGCAGGCAAGTCACAATAAAGTCAATTTAAAAAGGAGGTTCAACTACTTTCTTATTTACAATTAAATATGCTTTTAGATCAGCAGCTCGTTTTCATCCCTTTTCTCTCTTCTTCCATATATGATGTACTTAACACATTTTCATAAATGTGACCGGTCACACATTAAAAACCTTTAGTCTATTAGCGTTCTTAGTCTTCAAATACCTCTACACCTTCAAAAAGGGTACTAATTTAAGATGTTTTCACATGAAGTTCACCAGTTTTATTCTAAAATAATGATAAATGGACTCAAAAATTAACAGTTTATTACAGGACAAAACTGAATTTATGCATTTCATTTCAATAACTCATTTTTTTTCAGTAGATCAAGATAATCAGTCTTTAGCTTTTAATGGAACATGTAAATATTTAATAAATTTGAGATGTAGAATTTATAGAACCCTTTTCTCCCAATTAAAACCACATAAAAGAGCAAAACAAGTTAAGATTCCATAAATGCAACATAATATAGTTATAAAACATGCATAATTCATTAATTTTAATATTCTGAAAGAGTTGAGCCTAACAGGAATAAACAAATTACAATATGCATCATATATACACACACAAGGAAATTAACAATGATACACATAGTGAGATGAATTCTCTCTGCTCAATTTGTTCACCCACTTACCAAAAAACTGACAAAACTGGCCCCAAAACTCATTAACGGACTGTGGTTTCTGTTAAAAAAAAAAAAAATTAGTTATCACATGTACACATATAGTTTACTATAACAAGCACCTATAGAAAATATCTGATGTTAAATAAGGATTATATGTCTGAGAATAAATCTGCTTCATTAGACCAAATTCTTAAATCAAAATTGATTTATGCAAGATCATAATGTGAAAGAAGTGGGTACATGATACTCTCCAGGGAAAAAGCCACAAGACGGAAAGAATTCAACATAATTTTCTGTGATTTGAGTCACCCCTGCAAGTACAAGAGGTGGAAACTGCAAATTTCTGTCTTTCAGGGTTTCCATGCCCCAAAAGTATTAACCCATGGGGGCAGGGAGACAAGCAATAGCCTTGATATTGCAACTGCATCCAATGGGGCTTCACATGAGCCAGAAATTCACCTGCATGTATGCGGTTGCAAATCTGGGACAAATGTTAAGAGTGCCCTCCATGGGGGTTCTGCTAGGAAAGGTCCACTTCAGAGCTAAGGCCAGAAAATCATAAGATCCCTGACGGTTGGGGATGACATGGAGATACAATGATTCAGCAGAGGCACTAGAGACATACATTTTCACTGCTCAGTGTCACCTATTTTAGGGGCTCCACTCTCCAGCCTGGAGCCCTCCCACCAGAGCAGGTATTGAGGATGCCTTGCACTATTTCAACCCTCTGGTGGCGAGCACTCTGATGTTAATGAACCTTGCAATTACTGCCTGACTTATCCCTCAGCAGGGACCAGAAAGGTTGCAGAGGTTATGGCCTTCCAATGAGAGATTTGAAGGCAATTCAGAGGCTATCCTTGTTGATCTTAGATCAACTTTGTGGATCAAGATCTTACCTCACTGCCTGGCATTTCACACCTACCTGGCAGCATGTCCTTCAGTGAGCTATGCTGCAATTGGCCATACCCCACTGCCCAATTAATTGTTTTCTCCTATCCCTCAACTTCTGAACAGATTTTTATTCATAAGAGTGGCTACAATAGTCCCTGGTATTCTATTTCTAGAAGTATCTAATGTGTCTTTCATCTAGTCAAGAGCTCAGGTAATATGGTGCATTACCGTAGAAATGTGTATATAAAAAGACCTGAAGTTCCATTTTGATAGTTCAGAAGAAGTCTGGTTCTTTATCTGCTTTGTCCCAGAGATCTAAAATAGGTTAGAAGTCTTCCTCATTAATTTTTAGTAAATGAATTAAGAAATTGTACATCATTGAAGGTTTTCCTTGTTTCATGGGAATTAAAGTCTAATTCCAAGAGGGTGACAGCAATTCCTGGGCCAAACAGACCGTCAGATTATATTCAGTAGCAGGGTCAGGTTTCAGACTGAATGACCACTGCAATCACACAGTCACTATAAAACCCTGCCTATGGCTAAACATAGAGCTAGCTGTCAGGAACTCTTGTTATAAACTCAGCAATGCAACTGATCCACTGTTTGGTCTTGGACAAATCATTTGTTTTCCCATGTGTAAAATAAGGAAATATCATCCTTTTCATTATCATATCAGTAAAACTAGAATTGTTTGTGATGGTCTCAGAAAGCCAAGATGTCAATGCAGGTTTTTCACAGTTTACCCATGTTTTATTTTATGTATTGTATGTAACCATAAAGCCCATAAGCTTGGAGGAAGCAAGAGGAGAAGGACTGGGAGGGAAATAAGAGACGGAAACAAGAACTGAAAAACCTACACTTCAAATACACATTATAGTGTGTTTGATACAACGTTTGTAAATATAAACCCATATATATTTTATAATATAAATGTCTTGCTGTGGGATTTGTCAAATAAATATACTAATATACAAAAATCAAAGAGGAAAACACATACTTCAAACAAACATTCTAGATATTTTAATCTCCTGAATGTTATTGACAGGCAAACAAAGAGAGTAGCCACCAGAAATATTGTTATTTAGTATCTAAACTGTGCTCTACAGAGAACCTGGGTTACAGACTAGTAGAAACCAGTCACATGTTACGTGTGTTTCAGTGACACTTTCACCTAAAACAGGGGTCTCAAACTCAAATGACCATGAGGGCCACATGAGGACTAGTACACTGGCCTGAGGGCCGCATTACCAACATCTCCCACCCGCCGCTGTCAGCCCTGCCCCCACTCCACCCCTTCCATGAGGCCCTGTCCCTGCCCTGCCTCTTTCTACCCCTTCCCCGAAATCCCCACCCCAATTCTGCCCCCCGACCCCGGAGGTGCAGGAGGGGTGTGGTGGGGGCTCAGGGCAGGTAGCTGGGGTGTGGGGTGCAGGAGGGGTGAGGAGTGTGGCAGGGGGTCAGGGCAGGGGGCCAGGGTACAGCAGGGGGCTCAGGGCAGGGGTGCAGAACGGGTACAGGGTGAGGCAGGGGGCTCAGGGTAGGGGGTCAGGGTGCAGGAAGGGTGCGGGGGGGGGGGCAGCAGGGGGCTCAGGGCAGGGGGTTCGGCTGCAGGAGGGGGGCGGGGCAGCCCACGGCTCCCCCGCCCCCTACATTTACCTAGAACAGCTCCGGTCAGCACACACTGGAGGTAGGGCAGGCTCGCTGCCTGCCCTGCCCTGCCCCCATGTGAATCATTGCTTCCAGGCACTGCCCCCAGCAGTTCCCATTGGCCGGGAACGGGGAACCGTGGCCAATGGAAGCTTCGGGGGAGGTACCTGGAGGAGCGGCCAGAGAAACACACAGACGCGGAGGCAGGGTGGGCAGGCAGGCCCTGCCCCTAGTGCGTGCCGGGCCAGAGCTGCTCTAGGTAAACGCGGAGGGGGGCTGCGGGAAGCTCTCGGGCGGCACAAAATAACCTCGCAGGCCGCATGCGGCCCCTGGGCCGCGAGTTTGAGACCCCTGACCTAAAACTCTTACTTAAATTCCAGTGACCTGCTTAAATACTCTTCTGAGTATAGAGGCTTTCCTGAACTGGGGTCTTTAGAGCAGTATGAGTAATTTTACACTAATCTGCAAAATATTAAATTATTAGTTTCTCAATGAGCAACCAATACTTCTAGCCTCCCTCCCTCCCATTCATCCTGCATCAGATTAGACTTCCAGCATTTTACCCAATCTCTCCAAGTCTTTGCACTCAAATAATTTCTACGTTTTGTCATAATTTCTACCTTTTGCATTTGGGTGGATATTTTGCCCACCTCTTTGCCATGCCAATTCCTACAGCTGTTTCCAAAATTATCATTATCCAGTGGGTTTCTCTTTATAGAAACACATCCTATCCATTGATATTTGTGCCTCCTAATCATCTTAATGTTACCTGTCACTTCATTTTGCCGCATCCGTTAGCCTGGTTTCCTAGCCAGCAATGTACATTAACATTGTTATCCTCACCCTTCTTTCTGATGGTGTCAAGCATCAATGCTATTTTCTTGATGAGGATTTATGTCTTTGAACTATAATCACCATAAAAAATATTAGCCAGTAAAGTGCTGGAAAGAGATTTACTGACTTTGAAAGAGTGCATCTCCTTATTTGCTAATCTTCTCCTGGAATTTAAGAGGGAAACACTGAACTAGAATGAAATGTGCATCAATATACATTTTTTTAAAATAAGGTGGGGGTGAGATTTTTTTCTTAAAGACATAAAGGGGAGTGAACATCTATCATCTTTAAACAATTTGCAAAGAGTTGCAGAGGGATTGTGCTACAGTAGTTTTACTCTATTCCCCTTTGTTTTGTTTTTTCCAAAATAATACTGTGAAGCTCATGTGGCTGTACATTTCTCAAGTGAACATAACATTTAAGAAATGTGGAGCTAAAGCAGTTTTAAACAGGAACTTATTGTAAGAAGTTATTACTTAAATTCCATATTTTAAGATGAACATGTCAAGAATGAAAAAATCCAGTAGCTGAATTGTCTTTGAGATCAATTACTGCAGTGAAATCATGTATTCAGTATGTTGGTGATCTCTTTCTAGGTACTAAGCTAGTGATCAATAAGTCTTTAGTTCCTTAGATCTTATCACCTTGCTTGTGTAAAACAGTAGTATTACACCAATTCTCCTGACCTTTGTTTGCTCAAATGCATTTTGTAAACATTGCCAGTTATTTCTAAAGACTTCCCTGTGCTTTAGAAAAAGATATCAAAATCAATACTGCCACACTGGCTATTTTCTTTCTTCATCAGTTATTCTACTTAGGCAATTACTTTATTATAATGGATAATAGCTTACTTACAACATGTTATAAAAATCCTTACCCGGCTTGTTGAATGGAGGTGAAAAAAATTAGGTTGTATCTGTGCAGTAGATGATTTGTTAATTAATATTTTGCAACATATTTTCAATGTTAAAGTCTACACAACTATAAACCTCAAAAAGATGTTTCAAATTAAAGTAGTAAGGAAATATGTTTGAAAATCCTTAACTATTACTTTGGATATCTAGCTGCAAGGCAGAAGGTGTTTTTATGGTAAAATACTGTAAAAACAGGATTAGCAAGTATTTACATTATCTTAATGACAGTACTGCTGCTAGATGCCACAATACAATTATGCCAGTGTAGTTCATTTCACTATGGCTCTTAATATAGCTAATTGTGTTTCAGAGGAATGAGAGGTGCTTGCTCTAGCCCTCCCTGATGTATTTAACTCATATAATTAATGTTAATCCGAATTTTAAGCATGGTTTGTGGAAAGAATAGAGCATTTGTCATAGAAAAATAGGAATTGAAGGGCAGAGATAGAAGTGACAATCAATGTTTTCTTTTCATCATTCACTGGTCTTCTCTCTTTTTCTACCCTTATTTTTCTTCAGCATATTCCACAATATTTAGAAATACGACATTTTTGAGACTTTCCTTTCAATCTATTTTCCTATACTTATTGCCATGCTCATCAAGAAGAGAAATCATGCCAGGCTTGATCAAACCCAGCTTGCCTAGGTTACATGTCCAATGCAGCTAGTTCCTACAGTCTTGGGATACTATAGTAGGCACTATGATAATGCCAATACTTAATAATCTTCTTTCCAACTTTACATTTAAAAAGAGTCTTTCCTTCGGATGATGCCATATGCTCTTCAGTCTTCTCCCCATTTGCCCTCACTTTCATAGTTTAAAAACCAGCTAGCAAAGAACTGATTTCATACTTCTGAGTTTACTAATACAAGCTACATAGACTAATAAGTAGCAGTTCACAGCAGTGTCCCTTTATTAACTTGTTTCTACTCATTTTAATGCAAGTCTCTGCTACTGAAGTAGTAAGATTCTATATTTGCATTCAGGCCCATTTCTTCGTGTGAATGACTATTGTAAATACCGCTTACTTCAACAGTTCATTTTTAGTAATGGTATCTTTACTGTATATATCCCCCACACACACACACACTCTCTCTCTAATTTTGTCTCCAATGCTTCAGGGGAGAAATCAAGACTACCCTTTCCTGCTTTAGTTTTAACTAGGAACGGTATTTTTGGAGGAATGGGGACTTTAGGTGAAAATAATGCAACAATTAAAGCATTTTAAGAAGTAAAGAGATCATAAAAATGAGATTTAGGCTAAGTCAAATTCATGTCTATCTGCCTCTGATGTGTAAACCACTATTTTTCCATTACCTGTGTACTCTATTGTATGTTAAAATATTTTGTAAAGTATTTCATTTGGTTTTTATATGTAATGTTTGATAGCTCCTTACAGAAATTAAGTATTTTTGTAAATGTGGGTTTAATGTAGGATAGCTTCAGCAGAGTCTACACCAACTTTCAGGCAGTATTTATATACGGTGCCACATTATATGCAAGGATGCTACCACTCTCGAGTGGCAGTTGCCTCTACAAAAGAAGTGACAACTTGGATAGCGTAAAATCTGCAAGCCACTGCCAGAAAGTAGCGAAAATTCAAGACAGTGAGTGGCCTCCGGAATGGCCAATAGCATATCAACAGTGAAGCAGCACAGTAAAAGAGTAACTCTAGAGTTGTGGAAGTTTGCACAATTCAATTTTCTAGGGTTTTAAGCCACCTCTTTTGTTATACGGATTTCAAGAGAATAGGAAATGTATTTATGTGTACATAATGCAGAAGGTAGTGTCATTAGTCTTAAAACAAGAGTCCCTAGAATAATTTTGATACAGCAAATGCAATGTGACGTTTTCTCCAAAGAAGCTGAAGGGAAGCTATTAACTTGTGCCAGCTATGTGGACTAAGTGTGTATTTTCATTCATTCAAGGTTATTTTTGAAACCTAATTGAGGGCTTCAAGTGTCTAAGTGAAAGATCCTTTATTCTCTAAGCCTGAATTTACCCCTTGATGAGGGGAGTTGAAAGATCAGCTTCCTTTAGCTAGCCCCTGCTCCTGGTAAGTTAAGGCCTGCTTTCCACCAGAATCTTCAAGCCACTTCTCTGGGTCTCTTCACAACAGAGGCACGATTAGGGCTCATTTCCCTCCCTGCATGGGAATGGAGCTTCTCAGAGCCTGGTTCCCTAACATCCTTTCCCATGAAATTCTACTTCTACCCCTCAACCCATTTTTCTTGCTGACAAAAAAAACCCAAACTTCCTACTTTTCTAATTTCTGTACTTTCTGCTTAGTACATCCCCCAATTTTACACTTTTCCTCTGCCTCTCTTCTTACTGCTACAGGAGAAGGATGGGATTTTTTGTTTGTTTGTTTGTTTTTGCTGGTCTGGATCGGAGCTACCAATTCTATCCAGCAGGTCCAGAAACCTTACCCTCCACATTGTTCTGATGTTGTTCAAAGTCAGCAGGACAAACGCAGGGAAAAAAATTCATTTGCCCTGCTTTGTTTTTAAATTCAAGTCCCGCTGATCAAGACTGTAAACCTCTGAACAGTCCCAACAAGAGCATACGTGTGTGAAAATTAGCAAGAATGACAGCTGCTAAATTATCATAAATTATATCAACAGATTGCCACCCCCCTTTTTTCCTGGAGCATCAGAAAGGTTTCCAACTTTTTTCCAGAGCCGGTCTTCCATGCCATGGAGTATAAGTTGTCAAGAGATGAGAGATGCTCATTTCCTTGGGAAAGGATGAAGTATGGACAATGAATCTGTAGGCCTCCCATCTCTTACTAGTCAAGTGATTAATACAATACACATGAAACCAAGATTTCACGTACGATTTTTGAAATAATAGCACCACGTACATCGTTATTTTAAGACTTTCCCCGAAATCTGGAGTTAAAAAACCACTAACTCTCTGCTTCCACAAACACAAGTTCCAAAAGCTGCCATATTTTAGCTCAGATCAAAATTTCAAGTAATATTCACCCAGCAATATTTAAGGATCTTTTTCCCCCTTGCTAATTTAGCAGTATCTGGAAATGTATTCTAGAGTCTATCAGAATGTGACTGAAGAAATTATGAAGTTGAAAATAGGCTTATCAATGCATTCAAATAATGAAACACCAGAAGATCACAAACAAAATACAAGATGCATATCTGTTCCAGAAAATAATTTTAAATATTTCCCAAGCTAACAATGAAAATTAAAATATTATTCCTTCTAAACTTATGGATGGATCGGATAACACCTACTGACATATTTTCAAAATGGCAAACAAATCGTTAGGAATACAAAAAACATTCACAAACAAAATATACACATCTTTTTGGTCTGTTTAGCCAACAGTGAATAATCCTTTAATGGGTTTTAATGTAGCTTGTGCAAATACAAATATAATCTTAGAAAACATTATGTACACTATTAAACACTTTATTCAATATTAGCTGTATTAGCAATTTCATGTCAGAATTAATGAGCTGAAAGATTTTGGTCTAATGACTAAGGACCTACTTGAAATGTGGGATGATTGTCAAAAAATTGCAGCTGAGTTGCGGACAAGCCATGGAAAATTGTGGAAAAGTAATAATGAACCTTATTATTTGCAGTAATAATATCCATTATTACTTTTCTGTGATTTTTCTGCTGTCAGTTGCCCAAGGCTGAGAAGGGGTCCAGGGCTGACAACGGGACACTGGGTTGAGAGGGGGTCAGGGGCTCCCAGCTGTCAGTCACGTGATGCAGCCAGGACTTTCACTGAGAGCCACACACATGGCAGGGGTCCCGCTGTCAAAACAGCGGTGGAGACCTAATATTGCAGAATCAGCAATATCACCAGTTAAAAAGGGCCTTCCTAATGACACATTAATTGCAAACAGGAAATACAAAATGTGTGTTTAATTTACACTTGCCTAATTAACTTCTAAGTTTGTTTTAGTACTAGTTATAGAATGTCCAGGAAGATTGAAGTGTTCTCCGAATGGCTTTTGAATGTTACCATTCCTGGTGTCCGATTTGTGTCCATTTACTCTTTGACGTAGAGACTGTCCAGTGTACATGGCACATAGGGACTGGCTGGGAAGCAATGATTTGGAAGCAACCGAAGACTTAACAAGCCAGCAGTTTATTCTATCACTGCTACAAGCCTGATCCAAGAACTTTGCAATTGTTGTATGTATTTGATTCCTTTAACCAATTGTAACTTTCACCTTTCTTTCCTTTTAAGAATAAACCTTTAGATATTAGATACTAAAGGACTGGCAACAGTGTGATTATTGGGTAAGAGCTGAGATATATTGACCTGGGTATGTGGCTGGTCCTTTGGGATCAGAAAAACCTTTTGTTTGATTAAATTGATTTTAAATAACCACTCATCATTAACTAGGGGTCTCCAAACTTCGACTCGCGAGCCGGATCCGGCGCGCAGCTTCAATTTGTCCGGCTCCCAAACCAATTGCTGCTGCCGCCTCGGCACATCAGCCTCGGCGGTATTTTGGCGGCACTTTAAAGGCTGCTGCCGCCTTGGCGGCGAGGCACAGAGGGTGGCAGTCAGGGGCGCCCCCGCCAGTCCCAGAATACCCACCGCCAAGGCTTGCTTGCGGGAGGTCCTCCCCCTCCTCCAAAGCCACCGCAGCTTGCCTGCAGGAGGTCCACTCCCTGCCACCGAAGCTGCAGCGGCTTGCCTGTGGGAGTTCTACCGGTCCCACGGCTTTGACGGCAATTCAGCGGAGGGTAAGCTCAAGAGAACAGGCCGACCCGCGAAGCCCCTTGAAAAATGTAATGTGGCCCTCGTCTCCTAAAGTTTGGAGACCCCTATGGGTGTTGAATCCAGGCCTGGAATGCCTAAGGTGGCTGC
Organism: Chelydra serpentina; assembly: GCA_037349315.1. Taxonomy (NCBI): domain Eukaryota; kingdom Metazoa; phylum Chordata; order Testudines; family Chelydridae; genus Chelydra; species Chelydra serpentina. The sequence goes on along the minus strand of JBAIAC010000002.1, from coordinate 60,915,267 downwards.
ATTTCTGACTTCTTGTTATCTAGTGTGCCGAGATAGAAGTTTACTTTTGTTGCTGGTTTGGTACATCTTATGGGAGAATAATCACCAGTTTTGGGGTTTATCTGCCCTTTTCCCCAGCAGCTTATCCTGAATTTGGTATTCTCAGTTGTGACCCACGGAGGCATGGTGACACTGTGTTAAACGTAAACTACTAAAAAAATAAAGGGAAAGGAGCATTTTTCTTCTGCATAGTAAAGTTTCAAAGCTGTCTTTTCAGTAAACGTTTGAAAGAACTATAATGTTTTATTCAGAGTTACGAACAACCTCCATTCCCAAGGTGTTTGTAACTCTGAAGTTCTACTGTACTCATCACACTTTTATTTTTAACCTTCTTTTCCTTTCTGTCTTTCTCCACTATCTCCTTTCCACACAGATCATGGTGCTGTTTTCCTGCAATTTTCTTATGTCTTCTTCCTCTTTGTCGCTATCCCCTTAGGCCTTCCCCCGCATTATGTTCTCTACATCCTCCCCTATATTCTCTTCTCCCCATAAAGTTTCTCTATCACACTTTTCTTATTTCTTACATTTATCTTTCCCCACTTCTTCCCCATGCACGCACCCACAGGTTGAAAATTTTATCACAACTTACAGCAAAATGATTAAGAAGGACAACACCCAGGTGAGAAGCCAAATGTCTTGGAAAGGTTGCTGGATTCTTAACAAGGTGCTGTCACTGGACCCACATGGAGGCTTCATCTTTCATGTCAGTGTCCAGTTAGGAGGAGTCAGAGTTGAAGACCCTTCCTCTCTCCGCTGTGGCTAGCAGAAGGGGAAAAGATCATTCTCTGTAAGCCTATCTGCTGCCGCAAGATCTGTACTCTAACACTCTCCTCCCACAGCCTTTGATTCTGGTCCCCTTTTCCAATGACTAGATTTCCAGGTCTACTTCCATTGTTGCTTTCACAAGCACAAGAATAAAATTAACCTGTTTGTATCATTTTCAGCGTGGCTCAAAAAACTCTGAACAGCATCAGTGAAAACTGACAAAACTCCAGTGAGATTTTATTCTCTGACAACCTGACAAAGATATAGTAGAACCTCAGAGTTAAACACCTCAGGAATGGAGTTGTTCATAATTCTGAAAAAAAAAACTTGTTTGTTCTTTCAAAAGTTTACAACTGAACATAGACTAAGTAAAGTTGCAAAGCTTGTATTATGCAGGGAAAAAAGGTTGCTTTCCCTTTTTTTAGTAGTTTATTTTTAACATAGTACTGTATTGTATTTATTTAATCAATCACTGCTGCTGCCTGATTGCATACTTCCAGTTCCAAATGATGGTCAGTTTGTAACTCTGGTATTTGTAACGCTGAGATTCTACTGTACAAGTACCCCAGGGAGGCACTGGAGCTGTCTGTATGCAGAGTTAAGACAACATTTAATCAGTTTATATTTGGTTCAAGGTTATTTAGAAGGTTGTCATGACAACCACTATGGCTAGCATTTAAGCTTTCATTTTTAAAAAGTCTGTAGAAGTTGATGATATTCATCCAGGAAAGCTGCCTGTTCATTAACACCAAACTCATTTTTCAAGCCTCGATGATCATCCTCTGTCAGGTGTGCTTTAACATATGGCAAGTCATAAGTTTTGTCCCAACAAGATGCCAATTAGTTTACAAAAGCAATCATTCCAGTTGCAATTATTTGCATGACTTGACGCGTGATAGATTAGTGCAACTGCCTAGTTTGTTTGTTCTACAAGTAGATAGGCTGCTTACACAGAGACAAAAAAGTTATTACTTTCTTGCTTAAACATCTGTTCACAATACTGAGGAAAAATAAGCTTTCTTGCGAGTCAGTTCAGTGGTTCTCTATTAGGGGTACCCCTTGGAGGTACTCAGCTCTTCCAGAGGGTACATCAACTCATCTAGATATTTGCCTAATTTTACAATAGGCTACTTAAAAAGCACTCGCGAAGTCAGTACCAACTAAAATTTCATATAGACAATTACTACTTTATACTGCTATATATATTATACACTTAAATTTAAAGTACAAAATTTGTATTTCAATTGACTTATTTTATAATTATATGGCAAAAATGAGAAAGTAAGTAATTTTTCAGTAATAGTGTGCTGTGACACTTTTGTATTTTTATGTCTGATTTTGTAAGCAAGCAGTTTTTAAGTGAAGTGAAACTTGGGCGAGTACGCAAGACAAATCAGACTCCTGACAGGGGTACAGTAGTCAGGAAAGGTTGAGAGCCAATGGATATTCCCTTTAACTCAGTGAGAGCCAACACTGTATTACGGGGTAATATGCAGGGAGGTCCAGTTAGGATTTCATTCCCAATCCAATTTTCCCTCCTTAAGAACTGAATTATGGTCAGTTTTCAAATATATGTGGTATTAAAAGCTCATACGTTTTCTGGGGGGAAGCAGGGAGGGAGGGAAGAGGGCCACATGTGCTGTAGGTAGGAGGGAGCAAGAAAAATTCAGACTGATTTGGGATGATGTACTCAGTGGCACATCCAGACTGTCACCGTGTTCCTATAAACGGATTATGAATGTATGGATTACAGACCTGAATTAATATGCTTCATGGGATCTTTCAGGAGCCAAGTGAGGAAAGAAATGAGATGAAATAGTTTCATTTCTGAAGAGCAATTTTAAACTAGTCAGAAATGAAAGCATTTGCTGCATAATGAAATTTCCAAATAACCCTAGAGAGTTTCCATAAGAAACACTGATTTCTGCTTCACTCTTTCTGAAATCAATCCATTTTCAGAAGCCATTTGAAATGACATAGGTCTGTTTCAAAAGCTTAAATTAGCTGGATGGAGAGGGCTATAAAACAATTTTTACCATAGTTAAAATATATATTTGAAGAAACATGCATAAATTAATATGCAAAATGCACATTCTTCCAAACAGCTTTTTGAGTGTCACTGATGTCAATAAGATTAACATCCATCTCTAAATTTGACAAACTGCAGGTGTCTCAATGCGGCAAGAAGCTGATCTTTGGAAGAGCACTCTCAATTAGGAGCTATTTCTAAGACTTTACTTTCAAGCACACAAGGATAAACATCTACTGCTAAATGACTGATAGCTACTTGGAAGTTAATGATGTTTCTTCAGTTCTGGTTAGCAAGTACATATCTGACACAAACATGCAAAAGTGGAAAACTGGCAGGAAAACAGTCTGAAAAATTAAACACAAATTATACCTTATGCCTGAACTATCTTATCTCTAGGCTGGAAATCTACAATTTATGGTTGAACAGTCAGCTTTGGACATTCTCTCCCATTTTCATCTCTACATGAAGTTCCAATCACTTAAATTATTTAGGAACAAAATATTTCAAAAGATCTGGACTTTTGCAGTTAAAGTTGCAACTAGGCTAGTGATTCTTAACCTATGAATCATAACACCACTTACAATCCATTTTCAGATAAATCAGATTTGACCAGCTGCTCACAATTAGTCCTCAAGTGTCAAAATTAACTAGGGCATGGAATCATGAGGCACCTCGTTTTAAGCACAAGGGGAAACAGATTGAGACACATCTGAGGAGGGACATTTCAGTCACTGAATATGGGTTCATATTATGAACAAGACTGAAACTGTATTTGCCTGGATCAAAGTTTATTAAAATAGTCTGTGTAACTTGATTTTCCCTTTGATGTTTACATTGTAATAATCAATTTATAATAACGAAAAAACTAAATCAACAGATTTTATGAAAGACTTCAGAAACAAAGGTTCCCTATAACAAGATGAACAATCTGCTGAACACACAATTATTAATACATACAAATTTTGAAACAGGAGCATAGTAAAAACTATTTTTAATATCCTAGTTTTTAGTTCTTAAGTCATCACTTCCCTCTCCACCCAAAAAAGTTTTATTTGTATCAAATTTAATTTTTGTAAATGAAAAAAATAAGGAAGGCTATGAAGTATTTGCAATACCACCAACACGGTCTTGTTTTCAAACTCAATTTAGGTCTTTAATGAATATTCTGCTGTACAGACAAAAGCACTGTGGTGCATTTAAATTTAGAAAACACCACCTATAATGCCAGAGCTACAGCCATTATGGAAAGAGTTCATTCTTCTCAACTATGCAGGAAACATAACTATCTTAAAACTAGTGTAGTCATAAAGTAACATCTGCTGTTACAACTATATTCAAGTAATTTCTATAAAGTGATCTCTTCCTTTATCTAGATACAACACATGGTACACATTGTCCAGTTATTTTATGGCTTTATCACAGTAGCATTCAAGTACCTCCTGTCACTATCTAGTCTCACTCCAACTCACTCACACACATATAAGCTTAAAAGCTAAAAATCCTCAGGATGTATTCATTGGAAGACACAGTATATTAAGCAAATCTTATTGTTTATTCTTCTGTGCACATGCATATATACTCATCAGCATTTGTGACATTTACAAGTGCCCATCAAGGAAAGGTAAATTCCCCTGGTTTTTATACTTTAAAAAATGGTGGTTCGCCTCTGTCAAATCAGGTGATACAGACTAACAGTTTGCAAAGGTCACATACTGAAATATCAGAGGGGTAGCCGTGTTAGTCTGGATCTGTAGAAGCGACAAAGGGTCCTGTGGCATCTTATAGACTAACAGCGGTATTGAAGCATAAGCTTTCGTGGGTGAATACCCTCTTCGGATGCAAGCAGTGGTATTCACCCACGAAAGCTTATGCTTCAATACCTCCGTTAGTCTATAAGGTGCCACAGGACCCTTTGTCGCTTCTACCTACTGAAATGTTTCCCTAGAGTTAAGATTTATTAACAGAAATCGGTGAATCCTCACTTCTCATGCAATGCGAGGACCTGTTTAAGAGTCAGGGGCAATCTTTTTCTTGCAGAGTAATTCGGGGAACCGAATGTAACGCTAGGTGGTTGATCCGCCCCAGGGAACGGAGAGAAAAGCCTGACGGCCTCACAAAGCCACCCGCCGCGGTAACCGTTTGCACAAGGAAGTGCTCTGGCAGCCCCACACACCCGCCATGTGGCTATAGGATGTTCGCCTCCGCCGCTCAGGCGGGGTCCACGCGGCGTGGGAAGACCGGAGCGGGCTCTGCACACGCAGCGTGGGCAGGTGGGGGGAGGGGGAGAGCCGAGGGGCTTGGGGCGCAAGCCGAGGGGCTTGGGGCGCTAGTGCAGGTGCGGAGCCGGCCGGGGCAGAGGCGGAGGACGGGGCGGCGGGAACCGGTACCCGGCGGGGGGGGGGGGGGGCAGCAGCCCGGCTCCGCGGGGGGAGAGGGGACTCGGGGTGGGGGCCCGGGGCAGGAGGGTGCTGCCGGTACCGGTATTTCCTGAAGAGCTGGTCGGACTCGCGGAAGCCGTTGTTCAGCAGCATGTTGATCCCGGCCAGCGCCAGCTCCGCGTCCTCGATAGGCAACGGCGACTCCTCCTCCTCCAGCGGCGGCGGCTGCGACCCGGCCATGACGACGGGACCGAGCCGGCTCCCCGGGCTCCTGTCACCGCCGCCGGGGTGGAGGCGGGAGGGGAGCCGGCCGGCGGAGGGGGTGGGGGAGGGAGGGAGGAGGAGCCTGGGCCGCTCCCTCGCTGTGGTGCCCGCTGCGGCGCCGGAGCCTGCTCACGCACCCCCAGCTCTACGGCAAAGGCTTTAGTAACGCGCAGGCGCGGCAGACCTGCGCATGCGCGATGTGGGCGACGAAGCTGCTGCCTTTGTCGCCTGTCCGACGGCTGCAGCCGCCGGGTAGGGGGTGGAACGGGGCTGGAGCGGCCGCGCGGCGGCGGCTGCCGCTGTGCGCGCGGGGCTCGCGAGGGGCAAAGCCGGGGAGAGGGGCCGCGAGGGGGTGAGGGCAGCGTCGCTGCCAGGAACAGCGGCAGGGCGTTGGGGAGGGGGGAGGGCTGGGCTCGGGCCAACCCCCTCAGCCAGCTCCCTGCCCGGGGTGCAGCCAGCGGGTGCGTGGAGCGATAGCGAGCTGGGCCCGCAGCAAAGCGCAGAGGCACCGCCAGCAGCAGGGCCACACGGGTCGGGTGTCACGTGCCCCTCCAGCTGGGTCCCGAGCCCGCAGTGATCGACCACCAGCTTGGCTGGATAAGCAGGAGGATCTAGGACCCAGTCCTGCAAAGGGACCCTGAGCTGCCCAGAGTGAGAGGGACCTGAAGAAGAGCTCTGTGTAGCTCCAAAGCTTGTCTCACCAACAGAAGTTGGTCCAATAAAAGGTATTACCTCTCCCACCTTGTCCCTCCAGAGTCCCACCCACGCACAACTGGGCTGGCTTGTATTCCATTAGGCCGCTTACAAGTACAAAACTGCAATTGTACACAGAGTGGTTTATAAGCGTTTTAATCCGGTAATGCACAAGAGAATGTCAGTCATGGACCAGCTCCCTTCCACACACCCAGAATCTCCCCCCCCCCCTGCAAACGTCCTCAAAATATTAATTCTGTGGACTCCAGTGCACAGGTTGCAGGGGAGGAGGGAGATGGGGCAGGAGTCCCATGTACAGGATAGGAGGTAGTTTGTGTCTGGAGCTTTGCTGAGTTTCCTTCTTCACCCCTTGCCATTTCTCATGTCCTTCTCCCAGCACTCCCTCTCTTCACTGCATTGGTGCACCTAGCACATGCAGCAGCGTGAGTGCTCTCCAGCTGCACAGCCAGCAGAAGAGCTATTAATAGTTCCGAGTCCTTGTGCAGAATCCTCTGTGTCCCTCATGTGAGACAGTGTCTCAGGCTGCAGCAGCTGAGCCCCCAGAGCTGTGCAGCGGGGAGGCTCAGCCTTTCCTTTTCTCTGCATTGCAGCTTTCACTTTTCATTGCATTTTTTAATTTCTTTTTTAAAGTGATTTTAGTGCTGGTGAAACAGGGAATTCACTGCCCTAGAGACTGACGGTTTTTAGTTTTTCCTAGAGTAATGCCTTTGCAGCTCTCCCTATGCCATTCTGCCAATGGGCACCACTCATCAGAGTTTACCCCATCCCTCACCAGGGGTGCTGGAACAGTTTTTATAGTGGGGGTGCTGAGAGCCATTGACCCAAACTATAAACCTTGTATGTAATAGAAAACACTTCAAGCCAGGGGGTGCAACAGCATCCCTAGTTCCAGCACCTATGCCCCTCACCAGTGTACCTACCATCAGTGGTAATGGGAATGTCCCCCTTAAGTTGACTTGTAAAGCCTAACATCCATGCCAGAGCAGCCCTTTTTTCAGTTTAATTTAAATCCAAATCATGCAGATCACTGAGTGAACTATGGACACGTGTACTACCATAAAGGTATCAACCCTAACCCAAAATTTTACAATTTAACACACTATTAAGCTCCCCCCACTTCCCCTAAACAAGAGACTGTTCTTCCTGGATTCAGTTTTGTTAAGATTCAAGACACCACCATCTTCACAGCCCTGAAACCCTCCAAGAAATTTATGAGTGGAGCAAAATACAAATCTGTTTATATTCAGGGTAGGTACAGACATAGGCACCAACTCTGGGGCTGGAGCACCCACGGAGAAAAATTAGTGGGTGCTTTGCACCCACCAGCAGCCAAGCTCCCCACCTCACCTCACCTCCGCCTCCTCCCCTGAGAGTGCCCTGTCCCAGCCCCTCTGCCTACCTCCCAGTGCTTGCCGCTGCCAAACAGCTGTAGCAAGCTCTGGGAGCGAGGGGAGGAGCAGGAACGTAGGCACTCAAGGGAGGAGGCGGGGCTGGGATTTGGGGAAGGAGTCAAATGGGGCAGGGAGGGGGCGAAGTTGGGGCGGGGACTTTGGGGAAGGTGTTGGAATGGGGGTGGGGCCAGAGCAGAGGGGGGGTCGAGCACCCACCGGCACCATTAAAAGTCGACACCTATGGGTACAGAATGAGGAAAAGGCAGCTCTACAGTATGCTTTTTGCTTTCCCTTACACCTAGGGTGACCAGATGTCCTGATTTTATAGGGACAGTCCCGATTTTTTGGGTCTTTTTCTTATATTGGCTCCCATTACCTCCCACCCTCTGTCCCGATTTTTCACACTTGCTGTCTGGGCACCCTACTTACACCTAAAAGGGATGGGATCGAAGCGGCATCGCTGTCCCTCAACCTGTGCGCCAACCTGATGCAAAATATCACTGACCAAGTTAGAATCATACTCTGAGGTATGATTCTGGGGGCAGCCGCTCATTGGGGCCATGTGACTATGGAGTCAATGAGTCCAAGAAGCAATGCAGAAATACATGGCCTGTGTGTTTCCTAAAAGCTACAGCTATTGAAGGCTAACCCCTCTGCCACTGAGAAGCAAACAGCCACCCCTCTATTTCCCAGATTCATGTAGTTTCCCAGCCTTTGTGTGTGAATAACCCAAAAACTTTAGCATAGGGCCCTGTGTTCATCACTATTGTTCTGTGGATTCAGTGTGTAAGGAGCTTGGAATCCTTGCAGTTTTTGTCTTCCAGCCTAGCTTCTGTGGACCATTTTGGCAGAGCTACTACAGTTAATCTATGTTCTGTAACCAATGCTGTTGTTACTACTCAGCAGCTAGTTGTCCATCTTACAGTTAGGAAATGAACTACCACCTCAGAAAAGTATAAGTCTATGGAATAGTTTTGCAGCATAAGACTACATTTCTCCTTGTACGGGTAAAATGTAATCTATTTAAACATCAGTGATCAAGCAATGTGACTTTTGCAGTGTGAGTTTTACTGCCTATCAGCCATAGTTTTATAGTGCCTCTATTATAAACCACATTTCAGCTCTTTAGTGCAGAGCAGATCAGCAGTTGAGATCAGCAATGCTGCAAGTTGCATTGTGTATTGCACAGTGATAAGGGCTTTAGCAGATCTGAGGATGGATTAAGGTTAGTTTGATTTACACAAGGGACATGGAATTGCTGATTCAGTTTACAAGATGGGCTGTGGTAATGAGAAAACCAAAATTAACCAGTACAAATCCCATTTGCTCTGTTAATGTGTCCTTTCCACCCCACCTTCTTCCCCCTAAACCACCACTCATTCTTAATGTCACGTTAGTAGTTCATAATCATATGAAGTGCATTTGTACAGCATTACTAATTAATTATTCCTCAATACACTTTCTTTAGTTGTAGCAATGTAGCATTATTATCCCCTTTTTCAGAAACAGAGATTCACAGTTGCATCATTTTCATCTTACTTTGAAGATTTTTAATGCTACCATGCATTTGAAGTACATTTTATAAATAACGGTCAATGAAACATTGATTTTTGGGAAAAGGATCTCAGAAAACTGGAAGAGAAATACATTTTATCAGAAGTTGGACTTATTTTATTTTTGCATAGCTCAAGTCTCACGTATCCTGTTTTTGAATCTTGAGGTCAGTCTAATAAACTTTTCTTACATTCCAGTAACTGATCACAAATGAACTCTAAACAGAACTAAAACTTTGTACTGGGAATGGGAATGGGTCACTAATGAGATAATGGGATACTGGAGCCTTTCACCTCTAAGTCACAAATTCAACTTTAACCCAGTTTGGTAATGGCTGAAAATTATTACTATCTGATGGCTCTTCAAAAGTCTATATGAAACGATACTATGTTTCAAGTCCAGTTTCTAGTGGCTTGATACCCATACTGTAAAGCCACTGTGACGGGTTGGGGCCACAGAGACCTGCTTGGTGCTGCCACCTGGTGTGCCAAGGCTACTTCTGCCCCTGCTTCCAGGCCTTTTCCAGCTTGGGACTCCCGAATCCTGTCTGTTTTGAGCCAGATTCCACTGATCTGGTGCAAACACAGACCCAGGTCCGAACCAAGTCCACTCACCACTGTAAGGCCCCTGGAAGCGCTCTTGCCTTTGACACCCAGCTGCTCAACTCCAAGGAGGCTCAAACCCTTAATAAATCCGTTTTACCCTGTATAAAGCTTATACAGGGTAAACTCATAAATAGTTCGCTTTCTATTGCAAAGATGGAAAGATATGCACCACTGATCGCTGTCCCAAGGCACTAACTCGTACTCAAGGAAACTTAATAAGTAAAAAGTGATTTTAATAAGTACAGAAAATAGGATTTAAGTGAGTTCAATTAGTGACAGACAGAATTAAGCAAGTTACTTAGTAAAATAAAATAAAACATGCACGTCTATGTCTATTCAAAGTTAACACAGATAAAAGCCTCACCAGATTCGGATATTTTCCTTTTTACAGGCTGTAGAATTCGCCTGGGTCCAGCTGAGCCCAGTAGACTCTCACACCCCCCAGTGTCTTTGTCCTTTGTTCAGTTCCCCTCAGGAATGTCCTTGGGGGGGTGGAGAGCCTCTCCCTTTAGCCAGCTGAAGACAAAATGGAGGGGTTTCCTCGGGGTTTAAATAGATTTTCTCCTCTGGGTGGACACCCCTCCCTCTCCCTGTGTAGCATCCAGTTACCAAATGGAGTTGGGGTCACATGGACCAGTCACATGCACAACTCAGTTCCAGACCAGCCACATTCCTGGCAAAGTTCAGATGTGGATTGGTGACTGCAAGTTCTATTGTCTGTTAAGTGCTTCTTGATTGGGCACTTAACCTGCACATTCCTTTCTCAAGAAATACAACCGATATTCATAACTTAAACTACAACAATGATACATGCATACAAACAGGAGGAATAAATTCAGTAGGTCATAACTTTCACAGAGATATGTTACATGGCACATGTAGCATAAAACATATTCTAGTTACATATATACATTTATAAGCATCTCCCCATAAAGTTTTATGGGGAACACCGTCACAGCCACCATCACAGTTGGCTCTCATTAACATGTATGTTGACAGTTTCAACAGAGAGGCCAATCAATCACTGAATGTCCCTGACAATAAAATTACCCTCTTTCCCTTAGAAGAGCTCCCTTCAGTGCAGTATTAAGAAGCCTGCAATGCTGCTACCGGTCCTATACTTGTTCTATGGTTAGATAGAGATCTTCTGCCTTCCAACAGTTGGACCAACATTTTTCAAGGTCAGTAAAATTCATAGGGCAAACAAGAATTGTACTCTTTAATTAAACTAGCCACAATTTTCACTCTTAACTTCCAGGATAGCTTATTTTAAAAAAGGATGCTAGCTACATTATTCATATCCTTTAAGAGCTATGAGACTGATTCACAACTACCATGTGTAGTAGAGGAGAATCAGAGAGGTACCTTATTACACTCACTTTGTAAATGTCTGTCACACAAATGTATCTGTTCTTTGACCCTGCATTCAGACTCTGTCGACACCCCTTTAAAGTGACAGGCCTGCACTTGTGGAATCCTTCTGCCAGGTGTTGACAGCAGCAGAAAGGGCTGGGACTGGGTTCATTTTCTAGGGGCTTTCTTGAAGACTTAACTAACGCCAGCTTGAGCCACCACTCAAAAACCTAGGAAATTACATTTACCACCATAGGCATCATCACAGTTGCCAGGAGGAGTGAGGTTGGGACTACTGTTAAAGCCCGCAACGGGGTTGGAGTATTGCCTCGGAGAATTTGTTGATTTATTAATATCTGGGTTTCCCAAGTTTATTCTGTTGTATCCTGCCCTCTTTCTCACCTTAATAAAGTTCTCTTTATTTTAACCCCTAGACTCAGTGCCTACAACTTGGGAAGTACTGTATATTGCCCAATGTGGCTAGTGCATTCTAGCCATTTCTCACTCACAGTTAGCTGGCCTCGGTTGGAAAACTCCCAACATGCTGGCAGTCCAGTGCTGCCTGGACTACACTGGGGACTCTACCATCTAACCCAGCTGGAGTATTTCAGCTTTAATTGCATGGTAGGGAGGTCCGCACCACAGTCTCTTGGGTAGGCTGCTGCTATCTCTGCAGCATCAATCCAAACTGCCTCAGCTCTGCTCCAGCCACTGCTGCTGTCAAGGCTGAATTCCCACTCTGTCACTCTGAGTGCAGAAGGTAGGGGCCTGCAAGGATTTTAAAAGTTAATACTGGCCACTCCAGGCTTGTATTAAACTCCCAAGGTTACAGCTTTTCTCTGATCTTAGCTTGGTAAACGCTGCCACCACCCAACTGCCAAAAAAAAAAAAAAAAAAAACCTTGGACCCAGGAAGGAACACTTGGGAATTCCTCCCTCTGGGGTACCCTCAAGCCCTTTCACACACCCCGCCCCTGGGGAAGAGCTGAGAAAGAAAACAAAGGAAATTAGCTGTTGCTACCAGCTAATCAAACAACATGCACAAACCTCTTAGGACACCAAAAATCCAATCCTAGTCTTAAAAAAGGTAAACTTTATTAAAAACAAAAGGGAAAAAAATAAATCTGGATCTTAGGCTTTTGCTAGATTTTAAAAGAGCAATTCCAAAAATTAAGCACCCAAACTAGCTTTCTTGGGGGTCCAGTTTAAAGATTACAAGCAAACAAAAGCATCAGGTTAGCACAGAGGAGATCCACAAGCCAAAATAAACCCGAGTGTCTCTATCTAAACATTCCCTATCCAAATAATTTCTTCTAGGTATGGAAGATGAATTTTCATACCTGGTTCACAGTATTGCTGGCCATGTCTCCTTCTCCAGAGAACAACAGACAAAGGGAAAGTTTCTTTCCCAATTTTAAAAAGTTCTATCTTCCCATTGGCTCTTTTGGTCAGGTGCCCACTCCTTTTCTTTTACCTGTGGGCTTGTTAACTCTTTACAGGTAAAGCAAGCAGAGAACAGACCAAGAGAGATTTTACAGCTAACTGGCTGGCTGGGTATCCATCAAAGGAAGCTACTCCGCCCCCCTCTTCTTGTGTCACAGCTGCTCTGCACCATCTATCACTTTGAAAGTGCCACTGCTACTCTGCATCATCTGTTGCCTCAGAGCTGCCACCACGGCTCGGTACCATCCACTGCCTCAAAGCCACCCTCAGCTCTGTACCATCTACTGCTTTCTAGCAGTCTCAGCTCAGTTCTTTTAGAAGGACCAGTACTATCTAGGAACCTTAACTGAGTCCTCGCCACCAGAGAGGCACACTCAGCAAAAGGTAGAAGATGTTTACCTTCTTTTCAGTGCTGTCCAGGCTCACTTAGCCAAATATGCATGACAGCAGTCTCGGTGAGGGTGATCCCAGGCATATGCAATGTTGATATCTAGTCCTTGTATTTCCCTAACAAGATCAGGAACATTTAATTACCCCCAAACTCAAAGTTTTACTGTATTTTTACCAAAATGCCCCAAACTATCATACCCGTTCAATCAGTTCCCTTTGCCCTCCAACAGATGTTGGCAGAGAGTCTCCTCCCAGTGGAGCCCCTGCTCATCTGGAGTCTGAAGCAGCTCTTGGTCATTCTTCTCCCATTTCACCAATGGGTGACAATAGAGAGCTCTCTATTCTCTAGCATTTCAGGCCACAGGACTTACATCGATACTTCTCTCAGAAAGGAATTCTGCAATTCACCCCACTCTTAAACCACATCCCCCTGTCATAATAACTGTGTTTACCACCCTTGTTTCTTCATCAGGTCCTACTGGGTTTTGGCACCTACTATAGACTTCCCTCCAGGAGCTGTGATCAGTATGAAAATGCAGTGACAGTTCAAAACAAAGTATTATTTATTTATCCAAAGGCCTATAGCAATCAGAGCTAAAAGGGTTAAAACCATAGGCCTACATGCATACTATCTCACCTAAGCCTTGGCCTTGCCTTGCAAGTTTAATCGGTCACTCTTGTCCCAGGCACTCCCAAGCACTGGGGCTGGTGAGATGGTCTACACTCCTGCGGCTTTTGCCTCTGTCTGTCTGACCCTCAGTCAGCATCTCCACCCCTGCGTTCACTGGCCATTTGTATCCATTTCCAAGCTCCTTTTTCTGCCCTGGGACACCTGAACCTGGGGTATCAAGTTTATGTATCTCATCAGCCTTCCAGCAGTGGTTTCACTGTTTTGTCCATTTAAACACCATCAATTGAGTTAGAGTCATTGTTTGTCTTCTTGGAAATGTGTAAAACCATCCACAGTAGAGTTAATTCCGCCCGCCCCACCATGTAGCAGACAACATGATAGTAATCACATAAACTGAGGTACACACAGTATTTATAAAAAATAATACAGATATCTCCCATGGTCTTCACAACTGTACAAGGTACAAGACAGTGTAGAATCAGGCCCCCATTACTTTAAAATCCTTTCAAGTACTTGTCACTCTAGTTTAAAGGTAAAATATAATCCATTGGTTAATTTTAAAAAGAGGTTAGAATTCAGGATACAAATGTCACTTTCAGACTGGCCTGTGAGGGATGTTTTAGCTATGTCAGTAATAGCCAGTGAATGTATAACTTTGAATGTTTTCCTCTTTTATTTATAAATTCCACTTCCTAAGAATTATATGACAAGCCCAAGTGATTCTAAGGAATCTTTGTCATTTGTAAGTAGCTAAAGTCACTTGGTCTTTGGTTTTGTGCCTCATAATATACCACCAACGCATGCAATAATGAAAGTCACTGCCTATTGTGTCTTATCACTTAAATATTTATGAGGTGAACTTTACATCTGTTATCATCATGTGTTTTTTATATAAAGCACAGCAGGTAAATGATACTACAAAACCACACTAATCTTCATAGCTTGCTCTCCACAATTTCCTTTTAATGTGGTTTGTCATTTTCAGAGCTAAATCCTGACCTTTGTTGAACACATGAAGCACCTAGCGAAGTCAATGGGAATACAAAAGATGATCCACAAGTCATTTCACTGTAAGCATTCCTGGCCTATTTTTCAGTGTCCTTCTCAAAGCTCACAGAGCGGAAGAAAGAAAAGCCAATGATGAACCACAGGAAATGGGTACACTTTCAGAGTTGTCTGACTGCTCTTAGATGCCCCTAATCTCCACTAATGGCAACTGGTTCTTTTATTATTTGCTGCTACAGGGCTAACAAAATTCAGGCTTTTTCCAGATTTACTGTTGCTCTGAACCCAACATTTACTCAATCATACATAGAGATGAATTCACAGGTTTACTTGTTGCTGCTTCTAGACTTTCTGGCACTGACTGTTCTGCATAAATGTAACAAATAATATATATTTTTAAAGTCCATAATATAAAACAAAATTCATTGTCATATGCACAGTCACACAGTTGCTATTTTGTACTGTAACATATGAAGGGGTGTTATTTTTGCTATTTAAAAACATTAAATAACAGGTTTTTTCAGAATATGATGTGCACCAAACGTATGTGCACAATTCCAGAGAAAACAAAGGAAAAACAAGTGTTAAATACTAACAACAGCTCTGTTCAGGCAGCAGCCACATGCTGGCCTAGTTTACCAGAATTACTTGGGAAAACGTCTTCCCACACAGACTAATCTTATCTAAGGTACCATCACAATATTCGAATTTTTAAAAGACAATTTAAAATGTTTTACTTTCAGAAGTCTGGCTTCTCACAGAGCTCAGAATTCCATCTTAGCAGGAGAAAATACCTACTTAGGCTGCTTCTATCACAAAGGACCCTAAATGCTTAAATCCAGTTAACAGACTGGCCTTATTTATGAATGGATAAGTCTCTTTCTCTCTCTCTTTTCTCATTTGCAAATAGACCTGCAAAATCATTTTAAAAGTGCCATAATGCTTTCAAGCTTGTGATGGAATATTAATGATCTGTAAAGCTGTAGATAATTATGACAAACATTTCTGCCTTAGTAAACTCTGTCTAAATTAGTGTCTTGAAAATGTTCATGTAGTTTAAAATAATAAAAAATGCTTGTAGGTCATTAGCTAATAATGATCATAACATAATAAATAACTCATAAGATCACTCCAACTAAGGGTTATTATGTTTCCACTAATGTAACAATACTTTTTCAGTACATTTTCACAGTTGTCAAGAAGCTTGATGCATTAATATGATTTAGTAGGGAGTTATTTAAAGATTATTCACACTTTTCCTATCTCACTTTGGGGCTTTAGACATATATAGTATCTTAAATATTCAAATGCTTTCATCATTTTATCCCCCAATCTTTCTCTACAGAAATAGAAAGGCTGCAAGGAGTGAAACATCACTGGGTGGGAGATTGTTTGGGGTTTTTTGCTTTCATTTATGTGGTTTAATTTTGAGGTCAGATTTTGGTATTCCCAGCACCTGCTCTTCCTCCCTGGTTAGAGAAAGGGGCTGAGAATGTATTGTTGAAAATGCCTGTGACAAAACCAGTCAGTCAACAAACAAGCATAGTTTTCCAGCCTTGCTAGGCTGGGACACTAACACATGCTAGCTTAATTCTTTACATTCAAATTACTCCTTTGTGGACCGAGCTGGGAGGAGGGGGGTGACACAAACTTACCTTTTATTTGGGAGAGGAAAGTCAAATCAGTGCACTTAAGAGCTGAGGTACCCAGAAGATAGAGAGCAATTGAGAGACTGAGTGGATACCTATTGGGTTCTGGGAAGTGGGCGGGCAGAAGCCCGCCCCTGCTCAAGGACACCCCCCGACCCCCCAGCCTAAGGGGAGGATCCACAGGACCTGGAAGCCAAATGAGTTCGGGGGACAACTAATGAGATAACAGGGTCAGGAGTATCAGAGGAGTAGCCGTGTTAGTCTGGATCTGCAGAAGCGACAAAGGGTCCTGTGGCACCTTATAGACTAACAGAGGTATTGAAGCATAAGCTTTCGTGGGTGAATACCCACTTCTTCGGATGCAAGCAGTGGAAATGTCCAGGGGCAGATATAAATGTGCAGGGAAGATTCAGGCTAGAGATAACGAGGTAAGCTTAATCAGGGAGGGTGAGGCCCTCTTCTAGCAGTTGAGGTGTAAACACCAAGGGAGGAGAAACTGCTTTTGTAGTGAGGGCCTCACCCTCCCTGATTCAGGTTACCTCGTTATCTCTAGCCTGAATCTTACCTGCACATTTATATCTGCCCCTGGACATTTCCACTGCTTGCATCCGAAGAAGTGGGTATTCACCCACGAAAGCTTATGCTTCAATACCTCTGTTAGTCTATGAGGTGCCACAGGACCCTTTGTTGCTTCTACAGGGTCAGGAGTGCGGTCAAAGGGTCAAAGCTATATGGGTTCATAGAGCTACTGAGAACTGACCTTGCTAAGGAGCGGGAGCCTTGAATCATGGCCTTCTACCTCCTTTTCCTAAGATTCCTCAATCAATCAGGAACAGTCAGCATGGATTCACCAAGGGCAAGTCATGCCTGACTAACCTAATTGCCTTCTATGATGAGATAACTGGCTCTGTGGATGCGGGGAAAGCAGTGGATGTGCTATTTCTTGACTTTAGCAAAGCTTTTGATACAGTCTCCCACAGTGTTCTTGCCAGCAAGTTAAAGAAGTATGGGCTGGATGAATGGACTGTAAGGTGGATAGAAAACTGGCTAGATGGTCGGGCTCAATGGGTAGTGATCAATGGCTCCATGTCTAGTTGGCAGCCGGTATCAAGTGGAGAGCCCCAAGGGTCGGTGCTGGGGCCGGTTTTGTTCAATATCTTCAGTAACGATCTGGAGGACGGGTTGGACTGCACCCTTAGCAAGTTTGCAGATGACACTAAACTGGGAGGAGTGGTTGATACACTGGAGGGTAGGGACAGGATACAGAGGGACCTAGACAAATCAGAGGATTGGGCCAAAAGAAATATGATGAGGTTCAACAAGGACAAGTGCAAAGTCCTGCACTTAGGACGGAAGAATCCCATGCACTGCTACAGACTAGGGACCGAATGGCTGGGCAGCAGTTCTGCAGAAAAGGACCTAGGGGTTACAGTGGACAAAAAGCTGAATATGAGTCAACAGTGTGCCCTTGTTGCCAAGAAGGCTAATGGCATTTTGGGTTGTATAAGTAGGGGCATTTCCAGCAGATCGAGGGACGTGATCATTCCCCTCTATTCGGCACTGGTGAGGCCTCATTTGGAGTACTGTGTCCAGTTTTGGGCCCCACACTACAAGAAGGATGTGGATAAATTGGAAAGAGTCCGGCGGAGGGCAACAAAAATGATTAGGGGGCTGGAGCACATGACTTATGAGGAGAGGCTGAGGGAACTGAGATTGTTTAGCCTGCAGAAGAGAAAAATGAGGGGGGATTTGATAGCTGCTTTCAACTACCTGAAAGGGGGTTCCAAAGAGGATGGATCTAGACTGTTCTCAGTGGTAGAAGATGACAGAACAAGGAGTAATGGTCTCAAGTTGCAGAGGGGGAGGTTTAGGTTGGATATTAGGAAAAACTTTTTCACTAGTAGGGTGGTGAAGAACTGGAATGGGTTACCTAGGGAGGTGGTGGAATCTCCTTCCTTAGAGGTTTTTAAGGTCAGGCTTGACAAAGCCCTGGCTGGGATGATTTAGTTGGGGTTGGTCCTGCTTTGAGCAGGGGGTTGGACTAGATGACATCCTGAGGTCCCTTCCAACCCTGATATTCTATGATTCTATGGTTCTATGAATAGTTCCTCTCCTGGCAGTAGCTAAAAGCACATCCTTTCTCTTTTTTTCTGAAATATAGTTGCAGGTGGGAACACCACTTTAAGATCTAGGAAGGAATAAAAGTTTGGGGTTAAGGCACAGGACTTGCAGACAAGAGATTCCAGAACAACTTTCCTATGTGAACTTGGGTCAGGCATTGAACTTCTCTGTGCAGCAGTTTTTCCCCATCTGTAAAATGGTAATTGTAACTCACTTCCCCGTGTGGATCTTTATCCCTCTCTAGGGTCTGGCCCCACATAAAAGATATTCCTCAGTATGTTTCTTCCTCAAACTAATGGACCACATTCTTTAGCTCATGCAGTAGAGACTCATGCTCTTAGAGCCGGAGGTTCATTTCTCACAAATTACTTGATTAGGGTGCCCTTACAGGATAATAATACTTTCCGACTCAGAGGTGGGTTGTAAGACGTCCCTACTCCATGTTTAAATGTTCTAAGAACCTTGGATGGAGGACACTGTATATAAGTGTAAATTAGTGTTCCTAACTCTTTAAACATGAACTTGTGAATACTATTTTTATTTATTGTCCCTGCTACCTTTAGGAATCGTGTGCATGTTTCATATTTTGTTACCGAATACATCCCAGTAGTTAAACTCTCTCATGGTGATTCATGACACTTCTGGGAGAAGCCTCCTTCTCTCCACCCATACTTATTTTCAGTTTTACTCTTCTTATAACCAGACATTACTGAGGTCTGTCAAAAGTGGTGGCCACATTATTTGTCTTCATCACTGCAACAAGTTGCTACATTTCAAATAAAGTGCATAGGAGATTTGATTCCTCCATTGGACAGTCGTGTTAACAGTGCATCTCAACAGGGCTGGTGCAAGGAAGTTTCACGCCTAGGCGAAACTTCCTTGCACCAGCCCTGTGCCCCCCCGCCCAGCTAACGCCGCCCCCCCGCGGCAGCCAGCTCTCCCCCCCCCCCGCGGTTCCTCACCCCCCCGCGTGCCGTAGCAGCTTGGCCCCCTGCCAGCGGCGCCCCCCACCAGCTCCCGGCTCAGCCGCAGAGCTGGGAGGTGGGCGGCGGCCACGGCCAGCCGCCCCCCTGGCTCTCGGTTCAGCCGCGGAGGCGGGCAGTGGCAGTGGCCAGCCACACACCCCCTGGCTCTCGGCTCAGCCGCGGAGCTGGGAAGCAGCCGCGGCCAGCCGCCCCCTGGCTCCCGGCTCCACGCTCAGCCGTGGAGCCAGGAGGCATCCGCCCGCCGCTCCCCAAATCCTGGCGCCCTAGGCAACCGCCTAGGGTCGCCTAGTGGGCGTGCCGGCTCTGCATCTCAATAATCCTGAGCTGACAAAGATGGTGAGCTTGCTCCTTTGCATATGCAGTAATCTGAACTACAAAAATCCTAGATCTTGTCAGTTTTAGTTACTTACATTTTAAGAATGTGATCCTGCCCTCCTGTAAGTGGTGTTCTGTGCATCCTTGAGTATATTTAAAAAATCAGCTCTGGGGCTTGCACACATAAACACAGCCGCTGACTTTTCCAAGAAGCAACATGTATTGTTGCATACATCATAAGGCAGAGTAAAGTCCTAAAACACTCTGAGGGGCAGGAGATTTCTCTGACTGTCAAAGTTATTGTTTCTAGTTGCTGGATTATCATCTGTGAAACAGTGCTGTGGTCTGAAAAGTTTTGCCACATGTGTGCAGGAAAATAACTGCCTGTGCTATATAATTTAAAGGGGGTTGAGGAGAATCATCATTTCCCTTTGTAAGCCCAAAGCAAAGGGCTCTTCCTCTATTAAATCTGTTAAATGTGTGCATTCAAGCAGGATAATTTTCAGGAACAATCGAGTGATAGTAATCGCCAGAGGCAACAGCTGGGTAGTGTTGATCATGCTTAAATAATCTTTATACCAATGCCTTTCATTCTTTCATCTGCTCTTCTAATATCAAAAACTAAGTGTTTTGATAAGAGTATTTCACCCAACAGTCCCTGAATTTTGACTATAACTATACAGCGAAGAGTAAGGATGATGTTTTTGTCACTTGATGGTATCATTTTTCCCTCATCAAAGATAAGATTTAACAGGATTTAACACATTAGGAAGCTAACGTTTGGTCAACCAGAAAAACACTTCAATTCAGAAAATTCTAAGATTAAATTAAGCAAAATAAAGATCTTATCTGCTGTTTCTTGCTGCTGAATGAAATCATCAGACCCATACTTTTCAGCTCTATACTTTGGGCTAAATTCTTCCTCAGTTACTCCGTAGCACTGTAGGTGTAAATGAAGGTATGATTTTTTTTCTCCGCTTGCTGTGTGGTTTTCTAAGCATCCCTTTTCTTTAAAAAAAAATGACCTCCAATTTTGAGCCCTCATTCAGCTCTGGGTTGCGAATGATAGAATTTATATACCTAACTACTTAGTTACATCTATAAATAAGACATTTAAATTCTATGCAATGTTGTTGTTGTAGCCATGTCAGTCCCAGGATATTAGACCTGAAGAAGAGCTCTATGTAAGTTTGAAAGCTTGTCTCTCTCACCAACAGTAGTTGGTCCAATAAAAGATATTACCTCACCCACCTTGTATCTCACTTTTAAATTCTGTCATTTGAACCCAAGATGAAATCCTTGCTTCATGGAAGTCAATGTCAAAACCCCCATTGACTTTGAAGAGGTTCAGGATTTCACACTCAGCCTGTAGTACCTGCAAAATGTAAAGGTCAGGTTGCGGATCCTTTGAAAAATTGCCTAAAATAGATTCTGTCACCTGTGAACAGAAGTGATAATGTGCAAGAACTAGTGACTGTGTATGCACAAACACAGGCTTTGTTTTGAAAATGTTGCCATGTGTATTTATTCTTCTTCTGGTAATATTAGCCTTCCGTACTAGATTTAGCACCTGACTTTTCAAATGAAACTTGGCATTTATAGACTTCCTTTGAACAGGTTTTCTGAGTTTAGGGCAAAATTTTCAAATGTGTCCACTGGTTTTGACCACTCAGTTGACAGATGCACAACTTAGTACACTAATGGGTCATCTTCTGCCCTCCGCAGACACATAGCATGCCCCAAGATGGGCACTCATCAGATGAGGGACCCAAATTAGTGGACACTTGAAAACGTTGGTCTTTGCTATCATAGAATGCCAGGACCAGTTCATAACTGTGGAAGGGCATTTCCTGGGGAGAGGTAGAACATAACTTATATTTTGGAAGAGAAACACTACACTTCAGTTAGAGTGAAATGACAAAGACAAGATTGTGTGTGTAATGATAATTACAGGTGGAATTAATAGAATAATAAAATATGATTACTTTATTATCTTAATTAATATACAACATGGTCCATATTCAAATATGGCAGAATACCAATATTAACAACTCTACCCTTTTGAAAATGTCCTTGGATCCTGAATGCTCACAGCACCTTAAACAGAATATTGCCTTTTCACACCATATGTTGGGTGAATGGTTCACTATTAACTTGTTAGGTGCTCCATATTATTTCACTAACATCACTCCATGAGACTTAGTACCATAAACCATGAAGGCTTCTTAGAGTGGGTAGTGAACTGTACCCATTATGAGTTACACACAGCAATAACTATGATACTACAGTCAGGAAAGTTATACTTTTATTGCAGACCATTTTTTCCTAAGTATCTCTTCCATACATAGCACAGGAAAATCATCTTTTTTTCCCAGGTGTGCTCTTCATTTTTTTATTCCATTAATATTTTTCTCTATTAAAGTCTTTCTTCTTCGTTATCACAAATCCTTTTACTCAGTTGCACCTCCTCCAGTCAGCATTCTTCTCTCTCTCTCTTCCCCCGCCCCTTCTTTATTATTTTAATAGCTCTTTCACATAGCTGTTGGGTTTTTTAAGAGTTGTAACCACACACATACATATCCTATAATCTCACCATTTTTTTAATTGTACATTTCTTTCTCAGGTGGTTCAGTTTACATTTCCCCTTAGGTTCTCAAGCTTCAAATGCTATATACAATATAGAAAAAAAATAGATCGTACAGTGGTATCCTTCCCTGTTCGGAGGGGAGAGAGTGAGAGGGAGTGTATGTGCACAGTCATCTGTCCAACCCATCAAATCAGCAATGAGTTTGACAGAGGATCATTTCTGAAGATAATACTGAGTTGTTGAGAGGAGGATGCTGGGGAAATACTAGTGCGGACTATGAAAGCCATTTCACCTCTATCCAGAGCTCTTATTAACATTATTATGAACTATTGTATCAGCAGCACAGAGATGCAGGCAGCTAACCACACTACATTTAGGTAAATCAATACAAAAAGGCTGAGTAACAAAAACATTAATAATAGGGAGTTTCTCTTATAATTGGAAACAGGGTAGCTTTCACTCTTGCATGCTCCTTCCTTTATTGAGATCCACTGACAGCAATGCAGAAAGCTATTTCTATAGTCATGTACTAAAGCAGTCTAATTATTTATTACGACTGAATTTTATCCCAAGACTGCATCCATCTTCAAGGGGTTAGCACTGCGGCCTTCCTGATGCTGTCATGGCAGATGCATTAGGAGCTCAGTTGTGCTGGAGCCAGGAAGGTAGCCCTCATCCCCCTCATTTTGCTCTCTTCTTGCTCTAATTAGATGGATGCCTAGGAGGGCAGCAGCTGGTGGAGGAACCAGAGGCAGGGGAGAGTAGATTATCTGGATAGGTCAGAGGCAGAAAGAGGAGAACAAGAGAGAGGAACAGAAGCAGAAGGAGAGAACTGCTGGAGGCTGGGGGAGGCTGGAGGCAGAAGAAAAGGAACAAAGTGTAGTTGAGACAGAAGAGAAACTAGGTGAAACAGAGTGGGCAGAGGAGGGCTTCTGCACAGATTCACAGTAGGACTTCATGACATTAGTGCTGAGTGTTATTATAGAAGGCACCATGGGCGTGTGTTGTAGATCCCCGTGATACCAGTGTTTGCATCATGATGGGGGAAGGTCACATGATTATAGCCATTCCCTTATGCATATAACATAATTGAAGCCCACCACATTCAGGGCTTTATTGAGGCCTGTAGACATTATCTGACACATTCTACAAATGCTATGAATTCTACTGAACTCACTTGTACGTGATGTCGATCAGCACATGCCAATGCAGCCATATACTTTCAAGCAGGCACAGATCTACATGTGTCTGCATAGTTTGCCTTCATTCAGATATGTCAGCATGTTTCTGAACTTTCAAAGGGTTCCAAAGGAAATAATTAATTCACTTCTCCTAGAAGTTAGTCTTAAAATTTTTGCCTGGATTTGGTAATGGAATGTGCTTGCTTCAGTGCATCTATACTCGAACTACCCATACATAAGAAACATAAGAACATAAGAAAGGCCGTACTGGGTCAGACCAAAGGTCCATCCAGCCCAGTATCCTGTCCACCGACAGTGGCCAATGCCAGGTGACCCGGAGTGAGTGGACCCAACAGGTAATGATCAAGTGATCTCTCTCCTGCCATCCATCACCCCCCTCTGACAAACAGAGGCTAAGAACACCATTCCTTACCCATTCTGGCTAATAGCCATTAATGGACTTAACCTCCATGAATTTATCCAGTTCTCTTTTAAACCCTGTTATAGTCCTAGCCTTCACAGCCTCCTCAGGCCAGGAGTTCCACAGGTTGACTGTGCGCTGTGTGAAGAAGCACTTCCTTTTATTTGTTTTAAACCTGCTGCCCACTAATTTTATTGGGTGGCCCCTAGTTCTTTTATTTGAGAACAAGTAAATAACTTCCTTATTCACTTCCTCCACACCACTCATAATTTTATATACCTCTATCATATCCCCACTGAGTCTCCTCTTTTCCAAGCTAAAAAGTCCTAGCCTCTTTAATCTCTCCTCATATGGGACCCGTTCCAGACCCCTAATCATTTTAGTTGCCCTTTTCTGAACCTTTTCTAATGCAAGTATATCCTTTTTGAGATGAGGAGACCACAATTGTACGCAGTATTCAAGATGTGGGCGCACTATGGATTTGTATAAGGGCAGTAAGATATTTTCCGTCTTATTCTCTATCCCTTTTTTAATGATTCCTAACATCCCGTTTGCTTTTTTGACTGCCGCTGCACACTGCATGGATGTCTTTAGAGAACTATCCACGATGACTCCAAGATCTTTTTCCTGATTAGTTGTAGCTAAATTAGCCCCCATCATATTGTATGCATAGTTGGGGTTATTTTTTCCAATGTGCATTACTTTACATTTATCCACATTACATTTCATTTGCCATTTTGTTGTCCAATCATTTAGTTTTGTGAGATCTTTTTGTAGTTCTTCACAGTCTGCTTTGGTCTTAACTATCTTGAGCAGCTTAGTATCATCTGCAAGCTTTGCCACCTCACTGTTTACCCCTTCTTCCAAATCATTTATGAATAAGTTGAATAGGATTGGTCCTAGGACTGACCCTTGGGGAACACCACTAGTTACCCCTCTCCATTGTGAAAATTTACCATTTATTCCTACCCTTTGTTCCCTGTTTTTTAACCAGTTCTCAATCCATGAAAGGATCTTCCCTCTTATCCCATGGCAACTTAATTTACGCAAGAACCTTTGGTGAGGGACTTTGTCAAAGGCTTTCTGGAAATCTAAGTACATTATGTCTACTGGATCACCCTTGTCCACATGTTTGTTGACCCCTTCAAAGAACTCTAATAGATTAGTAAGGCATGATTTCCCTTTACAGAAACCGTGTTGACTTTTGCCCAACAATTTATGTTCTTCTATGTGCCTGACAATTTTATTCTTTACTATTGTTTCAACTAATTTATCCGGTACGGATGTTAGACTTACCCGTCTGTAATTGCCGGGATCTCCTCTAGAGCCCTTTTTAAATATTGGGCTTACATTAGCTATCTTCCAGTCATTGGGTACAGAAGCTGATTTAAAGGACAGGTTACAAACCCTAGTTAATAGTTACACAATTTCACATTTGAGTTCTTTCAGAACTCTTGGGTGAATGCCATCTGGTCCCGGTGACTTGTTACAGTTAAGTTTATCAATTAGTTCCAAAACCTCCTCTAGTGACACTTCAATCTGTGACAATTCCTCAGATTTGTCACCTACAAAAGACGGCTCAGGTTGGGGAATTTCCCTAATGTCCTCAGCCGTGAAGACCGAAGCAACGAATTCGTTTAGTTTCTCCACAATGACTTTATCATCTTTAAGTGCTCCTTTTGTATCTCTATCGTCCAGGGGCCCCACTGGCTGTTTAGCAGGCTTCCTGCTTCTGACGTATTTAAAAAACGTTTTATTAGCTTTTGAGTTTTTGGCTAGCTGTTCTTCAAACTCCATTTTGGCTTTTCTTATTACATTTTTACAGTTAATTTGGCAGTGTTGATGCTCTTCTCTAGTTACCTGACTAGGATTTGACTTCCACTTTTTAAAAGATGCCCTTTTATCTTTCACTGCTTCTTTTACATGGTTGTTAAGCTACGGTGGCTCTTTTTTAGTTCTTTGACTTTGTTTTTTAATTTGGGGTATACATTTAAGTTGGGCCTCTATTATGGTGTCTTTGAAGAGTGTCCATGCAGCTTGCAGGGATTTCACTTTAGTCGCTTTACCTTTTAATTTCTGCTTAACTAACCCCCTCATTTTTGCATAGTTGGCCTTTTTGAAATTAAATGCCACTGTGTTGAGCTGTTGATGTGTTCTTAGCATCACAGGAATGTTAAATGTTATTATATTATGGTCACTATTTCCAAGCAGTCCTGTTATAGTTATCTCTTGGACCAGATCCTGCGCTCCATTCAGTACTAAATCAAGTGTTGACTCTCCCCTTGTGGGTTCCTGTACCAGCTGCTCCAAGAAGCAGTCATTTAAAGTATCGAGGAATTTTGTGTCCGCATTAAGTCCTGAGGTGACATGTACCCAGTCAATATGGGGATAATTGAAATCTCCCACTATTATTGAGTTCTTTATTTTGATAGCCTCTCTAATCTCCCTTAGCATTTCATCATCACTATCACTGTCCTGATCAGGTGGTCGATAATAGATCCCTATTGTTATATTCTTATTAGAGCATGGAATTACTATCCATAGAGATTCTATGGAACATGTGGATTCATTTAAGATTTTTACTTCATTTGATTCTACATTTTCTTTCACATATAGTGCCACTCCCCCCGCCACACGACCTGTTCTGTCCTTCCGATATATTTTATACCCTGGAATGATTGTGTCCCATTGATTGTCCTCACTCCACCAGGTTTCTGTGATGCCTATTATGTCAATATCCTCCTTTAACACAAGGCACTCTAGTTCACCCATTTTATTATTTAGACTTCTGGCATTTGTGTACAAGCACTTTAAAAACTGGTCACTATTTAATTGTCTGCCTTTTTCAGATGTGTGAGATTCTTTTTTATGTGAAAGTTTCTCGTCTGATCTGGCCCCTCCTTTATCCTTTTCCACCCTCTCCTCCTGACTAAAACCTAGAGAATCTCTATCAGTAGACCCTCCTGTAAGAGAAGTCTCTGTCCAATGCATGTGCTTCTCTGCAGCAATCGGCTTTCCCCCATCTCTTAGTTAAAAAACTGCTCTACAACCTTTTTAATGTTAAGTGCCAGCAGTCTGGTTCCACTTTGGTTTAGGTGGAGCCCATCCTTCCTGTATAGGCTCCCCCCATCCCAAAAGTTTCCCCAGTTCCTAATAAATCTAAACCCCTCCTCTCTACACCGTCGTGTAATACATGTAATAACACTACAGTGCTAGTTAGTGCCCATCAGTATCTTTGGTCAGGTTTCTTCATAATTGTTAAAGGACACGGATGCTTCCAAAGAACCATATACTGCATTTGCATTAACTATTGATCTCCCAACAGACTTCTTGGCACCCATATAAAACATACAACTATTTTCACAGAGGTTTTCAAAAATACATTTCTTCCTAATTTTTTATTTTCTTTAGGATTTTTGTACCCAAGTTACTATGGCAAATGGTGGTGATACCAATAAAACCAAACTGATAAACTATAGCAATTGGAAGGTATAAATCTGTTAATTGCTTTGATATTGATAATTTGAAAATTATCTAAGAAATTGCAAACAGTTGAACTTATGCATATTTTTAAATGTTTCAGGGCATGATGAAAACCTCCATGATTTTCTTTACTGTATCTGTTTGGCTTTAATTTAATTACTTGAATTGTTTTGATCCTCACCTACTAATGTTTGCTGGCAAAGCTATGGTAGCAGTAGTTCAGATTTTAAACCACTAATTAATCTGAGTGGCATATGTAATTTGTGTTTGTTCAATTGTCATAATTTAAAGGACCTACCTAATAGCACAAGAGAGAGGCAGCAGAAATCAATAAAATACATAAATAAGTCAGATGGAAGTGTTCCTAAATATACTGAAGAATTTCATTTCTAACACATTTAGGGATTGCTTAGCAAAGATGCGGAGGGGAGCGGAGCGGAGGGGAGGGATAGCTCAGTAGTTTGAGCATTGGCCTGCTAAACCCAGGGTTGTGAGTTCAATCCCTGAGGGGGCCATTTAGGGATCTGGGGCAAAAATTGGGAATTGGTCCTGCTTTGAGCAGGGGGTTGGACTAGATGACCTTCTAAGGTCCCTTCCAATCCTGATATTCTATTCTATTCTATATTCTATGCTTGCATAATTGCCAGACCCACAGATAAAGGCAAATCCATTGCCCAGCTCAGCTCAAGAAGACAGTGCAGCAGGCAGATGTGAGGTGAGTAGGATGAATAATCCCCATCTTCAAAGTAAAATAGTCATTTCATGGAACCTACCACATTCCAATGGCTATAGTTGCCCTGTAACTTCCTCTAGGCCTGCCTTCTCTAGCCTGTCCCTGACTCCCTACCCCTCCCACTGCATGCCCTGGCCCCTGTTGCAGGAGAGCTTTATTGATAGATAGGGTGCCAGTAGATAGCACTCAAGAATACACTGCATATTACCTGGGTTTTGTAGGACCAATACAACTTGTTGTGCATTGCCGGTGGCTTCTTATGTGCAGTTCTTCACTTGCAGCTGATAACAACGCTTATTCCACCTGTCCAAAGACCTGGGCTCTGTCACAAAAGGGATGAGGACTTCCCTTATGTTTCCCACACCACTACTGTATGTGCAGCAAACTGCACCTATGGTTCCATTACCAGTGGACTGCACAGCAGTGAAGGCAGTGGTAGAATTTGTGAATTTACTTGGTGTGATCGTGATCCAATTTCGTTATATGCCTTTTGAGATGGATCTGAGGTGCAAAATTCAGATCCAGAGCCCAACTTCCCTACAGTTTAAAGGTGCTTGGATTCCGGTTTTTGTTTTGGCCAGATGCAGGGAGACAGGGGTCTGCCACAAAGTTCTGAGCCAGAAATGAATCTTCCCTAGAGGCCAGGGGACAGGATTAGGAACCAAAACAAAGGCCCCAATCCTATCTTTTCTTTCAATGCAAGTATTTGATCTGGATG
This sequence comes from Chelydra serpentina, assembly GCA_037349315.1. Taxonomy (NCBI): domain Eukaryota; kingdom Metazoa; phylum Chordata; order Testudines; family Chelydridae; genus Chelydra; species Chelydra serpentina. The sequence goes on along the minus strand of JBAIAC010000002.1, from coordinate 60,886,510 downwards.
AAGTTATGGTGCTTGGACTTAGGTTGATTACATCACTTGTTATACAAAAAGCACCGTTGTTCTCAGAACTGATTAAAATAAGCAAAGGTTCAGTTCAGTCTTATCAAAGCTGCACCAAGGGGGTTAAGCTTAGTCACACAACATTCTGCATCAACATAAGGAGCTCAGCTTTCCATGTGCCACAGAGGAGATATGTGCTTCAGCTGGCATTCTCAATGGGGACAGAAAAATAGGCAGGAAGAGGTGTGGAAAGCTTTCAGGATGACTAATTGCTGTTTGCAGCTGCAGACAGACGTGTTTAATTAGCTGGTAGTTGCATGCATGTACATTTGGTTATTTGTCATTAGAGGCCAGATGTTTTCTTCCACCATTCAAATTGGAGCAAAGGAGAGAGAGAAGGGAGAGAAAGCAGAAAAAAAGATGGGATCGTGGCAGCTTCACACCATCCTTCTTCCCCTCCCTCACCCCCATGCCCTGGGATCCCCTCTGAGTGAACACCACTGTGAGTTTGCAGGGGAGTGTCTGGCCACAGCGGAGGTGGAGTCACAGAGAATCTGTTCTGTGCAGCTCCCCTGACAACCTGATGCTGGGAAAACTGGCAGGACTGAATGCTGCTCAGTAACAGGAGGAGCTGTGCAGCCAGGCTGTTGCGGGACACTGGAAGCAGTACAGAATCAGAACCTGATTTTTGCACAGATTCTCTGTGTTGCAAGGTTTGATGGCTGGGCTCCATGTAGCTTGAACTTATTGCCCCTAGAGAGGAGCATGTGTCAGTTGCAGAGTTTTCTAACTACTTTATCCTCTCCATGGGTTTTTCCATGGGAGGCCAAGAGGCCCTTCCTGACTAAATAAAATGTTCTTTATTTTGATTCTTCATAACAGTCACTTGAATAATATTTTTGAGGAATAGATGTATAGTGTTCTCTCAATTTCCTGAAAAAAAAACCCAGGCTCCCAACAGTTGATTGGACATAAAGGACCAAATCCTTACCTGTGTAAATCAGCATTGCTCTGAGGCTCAGGCCCACAATCTCTTTGGTGGCATTTCAGGCTACTGTGGGCGGGTTTAACCTTTTTGTTCCTTTTTAATTAATTCGTGGTGAAAATTAGTAGCGATTTTTTGCGGTGCTTGGTTTTTGTTCTCAATACACATTAATCATTTGGAATCACTTCCCCCCCAGCCCCCAAGAATGCCAAAGGGCCATATGTTCCCTATAGCGACGAATCCTTGCGAACAGATGCCTCCTCGAGCAAGATAATGTGAAGTTACAAGAACTTGAACTTTCAAAATGTTTCCACTTATGGCCTGATTCTGCTCTCACTGAAATCATTGGACCGTGGCCTCAGCTAGTGTAAATCAGTGTAGCTGTCAAAGTCATAATCCTTGGCTGATTTTCACTGGCTGAGGATCTGGCCCCCTGGGTAAGGTAATGGTCCTGTGGCAAAAGTAGTGTGTCATCATGTAATTACAGATTTTGTCCTAATGCCTAGGCACAAGGGAGCTGAATTCAGATTGCCCAGGCAACCTTAATTCTGGCATTTCCTAACTTTTGCATACTTCACTTTGCAACTTTAATAGTGGACTTTTCATGTATTTTTTGGGTGTTTATGACAATCTGACCTGGGATGCGGCCTTCAATGAAAGATTTTTGTTAAGTCTTTTTGTTCTGTGTTTGTACAGCGCCTAGCACAATGGGGTTTGGTCTATGACTAGGGCTCCTAGGCGCTATGGTAATACAAATAAATAATAATAGTCCTAGAAAATGATTTAAGGGCCTGATGATTCCCCTCTCCCTTACACTAGTTTTATATTGGTGTATGGGAGAGGAGACTCAGGCTCCTTGACTGTTTTACACTGGTGGAGCTGTCACACCCCAATGGCCCCCTCCCTCAAGTCCCCTGGGGAAGCAGATCAGTATTGTATGTTGCTAACGCTGTTGCAGGCATTGCAAAGTGTTCTGGAAAGGGTTAAAGGTATGAAAGTGGAATGAAAGGTTCCTTTGCAGGTCTCAGGAGGCCGAGGGGGGGAAAGGAATGGGTTAATTTGAAAATTCAACTTGGCCTAGAGATAAAGAGAAAGCTGGTCTGCGTTCAAGGTCAAGAATCGACACAGTCTGCCTCGCTCTGCATGACAAGCACCAAACAACTGCTTTCCGCCCCTGCTGGCCGTGAAACATGAAGACAGAGGCAAAACAAAAGGAGAACAAGTTGCAGGACTGAGATTACACATTTGCGAAGGTTGGCAACTCAGTGAGACACAACAGCCATTGTAGCGTTTCTGAAGCCGGTGTATTTTGGAGATGCTGAAGAAGCTACAGAAGGTCTCTGAAAGGGACGCCCCCCAAGGCATAAAAACCCTCGCAAGAGCGGAAGCAAGTTGGAGACCTTGCTGCGGAACCCCAGACGACCTGTGCACAGGACAGACACCCGTCCATCCCCCCCCCCCCCCCCCTGACGATACGCCTCAGGCCTGGCCAGCCTGGGGTAGCTTTGGTGTGAGTATGAAAGTGGGTTAGAGCTTGGGCACTAGCGCTTTTTTTCCCTTCCTCTGAGTCACGTGGACGCGATTCCAGCACTCACCACGGGTCTTTTATTATTTTCTTAATAAAGCTTTCAAATTTAGTCACCTGGTGTGGTGTGTGTTCCTGCATCTCCCTCCCGCTACAGTCCTGCGATCTCAGACTGATACTTGAGTTCTTAGGCAGATTGGTAACTGAAATCTGTCACAGAGCGCCTCTGAAATCAGTGGAGAGCATGAGTGAGAGGAGAATTAGGGCCTCGATGGTTATCAGCGCATTTGGGACCCGCTCCTTGCTGGAAAGCTGAGAAGACTATTCAGTGCACAGGCGCCAACTTTCTGTGGCGCCGGTGGGAGCTCACGCCCAGCGTCGGGGGCGGGGCCCCGCTCCCGACGCCGGGCCGACGCAACGTCGCCCAGCGTCGGGGGCGGGGCCCCGCAATGTCTCCTGGTGCTAAGGTAAGATGGCAGCGGGCCCCGGGGTTGGCAGGGAGCTGGCCGCGGGTCCCGGGGATGGCGGGGAGCTGCCGGTGGGTGCAGAGCACCCGCCAATTTTTCCCCGTGGGTGCTCCAGCCCCGGAGCACCCACGAAGTCGGCGCCTATGATTCAGTGTGACATATTTCACTATTATTAATGATTTTTTATTATTTATACAGTACCACATGTGTACTGGCTTTGCTTTACAGACAGAATGTGACAGGTCACATGGAGTTTACAGTCTAAATTAGACATACCACAACAGGGCTATAAGGGAAGACAAACAATGGGTGTAGGTAGGGGGCACAGCTAGTGAACTGATTCAACAGTGAAACTTCTGAAACTGTTACGCTCATTACATGTTAGTTCCTCCCATAGACTGATTTTGTTTGTTTGTTTATATCTGAACATCTAAGTACAATCAGGAAGAGAACAGGGAAGGTGTCAGCAGTGGAAGGCTATCCAGGAAGTAATGGATTTTGAGGGAGGTTTAATGAAGGGGAATGATGCAGCTTTGCACATAGGGACATGGAAGTTCTTATAGAAATAAGGAGTGCTATGGAATTGATTGTGGGAGACCAGAGATGCATCAAAGTGCGCTGAACTGGCAAATGAAGTGCACATGTGGAGGATCCAGCGATGGTCTGGGCAGGAGGTAGAGTTGCAGAGAGCCTTAAGGGTGAAGATGAGCGTCCACATTTGATGTGGAAATAGGAAGCCAGAGCAGGGACTCAAGGTGGGAGGGCAAGACAGGATGCTGGTTAAGAAACCTGATTTTAACAGTAGGGTGTTGGACAGAATTGAGGGAAGAAATGTGGGCAGCTGAAGAGGAGGTTGCAGGTTTCAGTGTGATTGCTATATTAGTTGTATCACATTTGCTTCTTGTTCCATTCTATTTATTGGGAAGATGGAATGCTGGTATGTTATTTTACCTGGCTTTGTATTTTCATATTTGCCTCTCCCTAGCCTCCAAGCCAAGTACTGAAGGTCTCTCTATTCAACCTGCTTTTTGTCTCTCCTTTGCCTATAGCAACCTTTTACTTGTTTTGCTGGTGCATGGGTTTAACCTTTTTTCCTATCAGTTGTTTAGGCAATGTAAGAATTGTGTTTCTGTAAGAATAGTCATATTTGCTGTGTCTTAGCTATATGGAGACCTTGTTCCACTCTCTTATATACGGCAGCTTTATTTTTCAATACTATATGTGTACCTGGAAGGCGGATGGGCGGATACCATAGAATAGTTATTTAGAAAATATGTATTTTTTTAAAAAAAGTATCTATAAAGAGTCTGATCCAAAGCCCATTGAATTCAGCAGGTCTTTCCGTTGTCTTCAGTGGACTTTGGATTGGGCCCACACATTGTCTTGGAGAATTGCAGAAGGCTTGGTATGAGTGCCTTGGTAACGTTCATCATTATAATGACATTACTGAACCTGGGCTGGATTGTTACCAAGTACTGCATGTGGCCAACTTTTGATCAGAGAATAGGATTCAATCATTCTTGACTTGTATAAAATAAATACAAGTTTTTGGGGGGTGTTTTTACACCTAAATGAATTCCTCATGGAACTTAAACAAAAGTAATTTTTTCAGTACATCATTTCTACACTTGGTGGGCTGGAACTATTCAAATGACTAAACCCTCATTTTTAGGAAGATGGTTTCCATTTGGGAAAGCTCAGAATATTTCATACACAGATCAGGTGTAATGTCTGATCTGTAGCTCATTGTTTAGTACCTGAATTTCTTCTTGTAATCAGATTTTTTAAAATTACCAGCGTAATCTAATCAGAAACAAATTTCTTCGTAAAGTAGGGCTTGCCCAATGACTGTTGGGATCTAAACTCTAAAGGATTTTCAGCAGGTGTTTGTAAGCCCATTGTAGATTTATCTGTGTTTAAGTGCATATATCCAAGCTCTTGATTGTCTCGGCAACTTGTGCCAACAAGTAAAACAATCTTATACTATGGGATGACTAGTCAACTATGGGAACAACATGACTGAAGAAATGATGAAAAACAGAACTGACTTTGCAACACAATTACAATACATATTAGGGCCAGTCAGCTTTTAAAGTAACACTTACTAATCACTAGAGCTTACTCAATAAATCTTTCTAAATATATTTCCAGCTAACACTAGAACTAGCCCTGGTTCAATGAAACCAATTGCAAGAGGATTGGAATCCAAGATCTGCCTCGGTTTGTGATACTAAATCTCAGCTACGCAAAACTAGGAATTATTTTGGCGAACGTCCTATGGCCTGTGCTATACACGACGTCAGACTAGATGATCACAATGGTCCCCCCGGCCTTAGAATTTATGAAAAACAAGAGCTTGCCCTTTCTGGGCTGTGGGGAGAAGGATTAGACTGACTCATCACCACTTTGTGAGTCAGGGAGAATCTGCTGCAGGGAGCAGTTTGGCAGGTAGGAATTATGGGAATACTGCTGGGAAATTGTTGGAGAACTTTTCCATGTCTTTTACTGTTTTTCCTCTCCTGCATTGGGAAATGTTAATGCCAACTAAGGTTGTAAAATAACTGCACTTTTCAATAGTTTTGGCTAACTTACCTATTGGAAAGCTACTTGAACAGTGTGGAGACAGCCTATACAAATACTATCTAGCTCCTGCCTGCTCTCTGCTGAAATAGCTTACGGGTTGTCAGACCACCTCTGTAGGGATATTAAAGAAGGTACGGACAGTGATTCCAAGTGAAAGTGACCCCCCATAACTTCTCTAAAATCCAACAGCTTCACCAAGTAAAAAGAGCTCTTGGGTCTCTTTTGTTAATTTACAAGCTACTGTCTGTGTCTATGTAAAGCTTGTTAATCATTGATTGTATCTGTTCTCAGACAGATACTTTATTGCTATGTGAAACTTGCAAGCAGTTGATTGTGTTAGTACATCCTAAGACAAAGAGCCTGTTCTCAAAGCAATACTTTAACAGTTGTGATAAAGAATGTATGTTGATGAATGCATGATATGCATGAATGGCTAGGGAGGTGCCAGCCTAGAAAGGGAGTATCCATCGGCCGAAGAAAGGTTTCGAGTGGACCGATAGAACCCCCGGAGGGTAAACTGGGATCCACCCCACCACCTGGAAGGATGAGAAAAACAAACTTTGGACAGTGTGGAGCCACCAGGAATGTGCCATCTGCTGATTGAGTTAGCACAGCAAGATGAAACAGTTCCCATAGACTAACATAGGAAATAATTCCTATAAGAATGGCTTCTACACACTGAGCACTTTGAGTCTCCGGTTCTGCTGCCAACCTCCAGGAGCATCAGGTGCATCTGACACAGACTCGGCTCCATCCTCATGCCCAAACTACCTGGCCAGTAACTTGGCATGAGCAACTTCTAGGCTGGTAACTATAACATCTATATAGAACTTGAATGAATGATTGCATGAATGAATATATATATATATGTATAAGGAATAAATAGTGATAGGAATAAGTAGTCAACCAATGTTGTTTACTTTTATCTTTTGCTTTATTATTATATTTACAATAAATGTGGCATTTCTGCCTTATCCCTCTTAATAAGATCCTGCTGGTTTTTATTTTATTGGTATAACACCTCCAGGGGTGTGATACAGGTGGATCCATGCAGCACCATATCCTCTGGTCCCTGTCACAGCTCATCCTTTGTGCAGTTTCCCCATACTTTGTCCACCCCTCATCCCCTACACTGGCTATGCTGCTACAGAACCCTTCATACGGGCAAAGAGAGGGCTGGCTTTGCCCCTAACAGAATTGCCACAGAAAAGGAGTGACACACAGGGTACGTCTACACTACCCGCCACAGCCGCCAACTTCCTGTTACGCCGGTGGGTGCTGACACCCAGCGTCAAACACAAACATTGAAGCCACAAGATTTTTTTAATGAAATTAATGCTCAAAGGGCCATGTTTTTGCTAGGCAGCACGTTTTACTACCCATACTGCATGTCGTGCCATAACACTCACACATAGAAAGGGCTGCTGCTGCTGAATCTTGGGCTGGAAGGCACTGGACACATCATGGAGCCGAACCACACAGGCTGTGGGACCTGAGGTTTGTTTATACTGCTATCTTATGCCACCTAGTGGCTGCCTTTAGGAACAACATAAGAACTTCCAAAGAGACTTGCCTAGCCTTGGAAGATGCAGAGCAATGCAGTTTTTAGACAAAGATAGGGGCTGTGCACTGGGGGGTGGACTAAAACTTAAATAGGGTGGTAACGCTGGGCTTGCATGCATGTGGTGATTGAAGCCCCACAACATCTACTCAGCCCAGCCCCATATCCATAACAACAATGCAAACAGGGTTCTGTGGGATAAGGGACCATGGTCAGACAAACTTGAATGTCAAACTAAGCATTTTTTTGGTTTTAGTGTTGCAGTTTGTGCTGTATAAGTGACAGTGTGCTCGGTACTTCAATGTTAATAAATCGGTCTTGTCTTCATTTCATCAGGAAATCAAACAGAGCATTAATCCTGGTTCTGAAAGCCACAGGGAAAGTTATCCTAATCAGAAGTGTTTCATATCTAAATTCTGTTGACCAGAAATGATGGGCCCACTCCCGCTTACTCGGCCAAGCTGTCTCCTTGAAGTCAATGGGCTTACTCGCATAAACCAAGCAGGATTTGGCCACGGTGAATAACAAGTTAAGGAAAAAGCCATATTAAAATAATTTAGTCTTTACAACCAAATAAGAAAGAATATGGAAGACTTAAAAAGAGCATATTGCATTTATTTGGCCCCAGAACTCTTAACACAGCAACAATCTCCCAGAGTTCCACTCTTTAAAGTGCTTCAAACTCCATTTATATTATTATTTTTAACATTAATGTACACTTCAGTATAAACACTGTTCATCAACCCAAAGAAATGTATATATTTTTATAAAATTCTTTATATTAGGCCAGATTCTGCAGTCACTCACACCAACGTAAATCCAAAATAACTCCCGCTAAGTCAATGGAGTTATTTTAATGCTACACCAGGGAGGATGAAAGCAGCATTGGCCCACTATGTGTATAAACAATACTATTTTATATTTTGTGTATATATCTCACACACCCAATGAATTACCCGGGAAAGCAATCAAATTTAATAAGGAGTTTAACAAAGCCAACACTTTTAATTAGCTTTGGCACAGGCCACCATTTCACAAGATGCATCAACTTGTAAGCCGTTTTGAACATCATAATTGACAAGAGTAACACAGTGATCAGGGAAGGAGAACCCATATTGCAGTAATTCATACAGTACATCAGGAGACCCAACCCAACGAGGGTACAAATAATTCCCTTATTATGTAATGGCAAAGTTAATTGGCAGGGCATCCAGTCAAGCTGACTGCATCATGAACCTCTGAAATTTTGCTGACGGAGACAGGTTTGTCATTTATTTTAATGTTCTGCAAACAGCCAAGGAACGAGTCCCGAACAGGAAGCCACGGTGTTTCCAAATTTGCTGTAAAGACAAGGAAGAAAAAGCAGCTAAATAATATGAGCTGTTTTGTAAAGCACTGAATACAACAGGCTGGTGGCTTTAAAATGTTCCCTTTGATACCTCTGATTATTGAGAGGATTGAATAGTCTTTGCTTTCGGAATGTAATATAATACCAACATTCTAAGTTGAACTAAACTACTTTACTATGGTAAATAAAATAATTTTAAAAATTATTGCACATTTTATCATGTTTTGCTGTTATGAACTGGGTAAAACCTTGCTATGGGTTGAGTTAAAACCTCAGTGAGATTGATGTGTGTGAATGCACCCTTCAGGTAACGTAACTGGAAGGATAAATTCATCTCAAGCCCTCACCTATGACAAAAGGAGTACGTGAACCTTCCCAGGAGTTTTGAACTATATGGGTGGAGCGGCTTTTTGTGAGCATTGTTTTGGTGGGGGGTGGGGAGAGGAACACACAACCAGGCAGTGACTGAGACAGCATGGAGTGACCCTGAGAGAAGCCTAGAGCGAAGTGCTGGGTTGGAGGTGCTGGCTGAAAGAAGCGTGGGCCTGTAAGCTAAGAAGCTACTCCTTTTTGCTTTTGGTTCCTCCTGCATTCGGAGAAGCAGGACTTTGTATACATGAAAATATCAGACTACAACATCCGTTTTTACTCCCAACTGAAACATCCCAAGGACACCTAATTTAGACTTGGTGAAAACAGGTGGGCCATCAGACTCAATATAAATACTGTAATGTTTATGGTGTTACCCCCTGTTGACCATGGTGGCTAGTCAGAGTTCCCTTGGCTCATGGACCTAGCTTGGGGTCTGTAGCTACCTCTGCCTTCCTTGCTGCCCCAATTCATTTCTACACTAGCATTTTTCTCTCTCTTCTGACCCAAATTTCACATAACAGAATGGTGACTCCTGCAGCACAAAAAAGCTGACCCTGATGGTGGGACTAGGGCTAGTGGCTACTAGGGAGGTATTGACAGCACAGACCCTGATGGAGCCAGGCAGACTTGGGAGTGGTGGGGAGACTGAGTAGTAGTGCAAACACACAGGGTCCCCAATGGATGGCATTGACCTCCAAAGATAATAGATCTGTGTGTTTACAGGGGTGGACCTCCTACCAATTCCGGTGAGGGATGGGTGGAGGGTGTTTGGTTGACACATGAAAATTATATTGGCATAAGAACATAAGAATGGCCATCCTGGGTCAGACCAAAGGTCCATCCAGCCCAGTATCCTGTCTACTGACAGTGGCCAATGCCAGGTGCCCCAGAGGGAGTGAACCTAACAGGTAAGGATAAGTGATCTCTCTCCTGCCATCCATCATCACCCTCTGACAAACAGAGGCTAGGGACACCATTCCTTACCCATCCTGGCTAATAGCCATTAATGGACTTAACCTCCATGAATTTATCTAGTTCTCTTTTAAACCCTGTTACAGTCCTAGCCTTCACAACCTTCTCAGGCAAGGAGTTCCACAGGTTGACTGTGTATGAAGAAGAACTTCCTTTTATTTGTTTTAAACCTGCTGCCCATTAATTTCATTTGGTGGCCTCTGGTTCTTTTATTATGGGAACAAGTAAATAACTTTTCCTTATTCACTTTCTCCACACTACTCATGATTTTATATACCTCTATCATATCCCCGCTTAGTCTCCTCTTTTTCAAGCTGAAAAGTCCTAGCCTCTTTAATCTCTCCTCATATGGGACCCGTTCCAAACTCCTAATCATTTTAGTTGCCCTTCTCTGAACCTTTTCTAGTGCCAGTATATCCTTTTTGAGATGAGGAGACCACATCTGTACGCAGTATTCAAGATGTGGGCATAGCATGGATTTATATAAGGGCAATAAGATATTCTCCATTTTATTCTCTATCCCTTTTTAAATTATTCCTAACATCCTGTTTGCTTTTTTGACTGCCACTGCACACTGCGTGGAGGTCTTCAGAAAACTATCCACAATGACTCCAAGATCTCTTTCCTGATTAGTTATAACTAAATTAGCCCCCATCGTATTATATGTATAGTTGGGGTTATTTTTTCCAATGTGCATTGCTTTACATTTATACACATTAAATTTCATTTGCCATTTTGTTGCCCAATCACTTAGTTTTGTGAGATCTTTTTGAAGTTCTTCACAGTCTGCTTTGGTCTTAACTATCTTGAGCAGTTTAGTATCATCTGTAACTTTTGCCACCTCACTGTTTACCCCTTTCTCCAGATCAGAGCAAAGCTACGTAAATTGAGGTATGAAAAATCCACTCCCCTGACCGATGTAGCTATGCCAACCTAAGCCCCAGTGTAGACATAGCTATGTCGACTGAAGAGTGCTTCTGTTGAGGTAGTTACTGTTGTTCAGGGAGGTGGTGTTCCTACATAGACAGAAAAATGCCTTCTAATGGCGTAGGCTGCATCTATGCTACAGGGCTATGCCAGCCCAGAGGCGGGGAGAGAGAGAGAGAGAGAGAGAGTGTGTGTGTGAGTGTGTGTGTGTAAGCGCGCAAGACCCTGCCTACCTGACAAAAAATGATGAGATAATACAAGTTAAGTCTCCTGTCACCTGAGTGTTTTTTCCCTTATAGGAGATTATATGGACCATAGTGTGTTTGAGGTTTTTTTATTTAAAAAAAAGAAACAAAACACCAAGAGGAGCAACGAAATATTAACTTGAAGTAATATTACCTGGAACTCTTCCAAAATAAAGTGGATGACCCACGTTAGCAGAAAGTGAGGCAGAGGATCCAATGGTGTAGTTGCTCTTTGCATCCACATCTAGGTGCACAATGTTCTGTTTCTGAGTTACTGTAAGGAATTTGGTAAATCAGTAACTTTGCTCCAGTCAAGCATCCATTAGCCATGATCTACTATTTTAAGAAGTGTTTGTCTTGCAGGAATGTGATTTATAGGGGAAGTTTTATTTCATTTTATTTCCAAGTCAAACTGACATATACCAAAATACCTATGGGGATGAGAAAGTGTTCAACATAAAAGCCCAAAAGTTCTCTTCCCTACATGCAGTTTTAAATAACTACAACCTGTTGTTATTCTAAAGAGTGTTCTCAGGAAAAACAGCAATGGAATTATTTAGTGTATAAAAAGAGTTAGGCATTAAATTTGGGGCTGCGGTAGTCTTTTTTGTTCTTCCCACCCCTTCCAATTTCAGAAGAGCAGGCAAGAGGATATAGTACCTGCTATGGAGTGCCACTGTCCATCACATAGAGACTGCTGAGGAGTGACGGATGTCTGGAACTCTGCAGCACCATTATTTCCAGAGGCAGTGACCTGTAAAACAGTCACCTTTCAAGTTACTAGGGAAAAGAAAGGAGTGACAAAAGAATATCTGACTCTAAACAATGTACTGAACTCACTGATTGGTGCATTTCACCAACACTTTAAAAGGCACAGTCAAAATATTTGGACTCCCAAACAATCTTCCTTAAAGGAAGGTAGATTCCATGTACAGAGTCCTAAGAGAGGATAGTGTATACTCTATACACACATCAATCCACCCCCTTGCCTCCTTCCCCGGGTTTCCTTCAACTCCCCTGACACACCCTTCAGCTATTGAAAAAGATACTAAAATAGAACTGCTGAGATTCTACAGTGGGTGTGTGCAGAAAGCTATGGTGAAACTACACAGGGAGCTGCACAGAGCAGTCAGTGCTCCATGGTTGCACTCTTCCTAGCAGCCTGGCAAAGGCTAAGGGAGAAGTGAGGGCACATGGTTCCATGATCTACTGGCCTAAACCCTGGTAGATTTTTGTAGGAGCAGAGTACCACAGGTGGTCCTTGTCCTGAGGAGAGGAGGATTCTCTGACACTCCCCTTCACCCTGTGGGGAGCTGCCTGATGGAAGCCTGTGTGCATACAATGGAAGCTGCTCACACTGGTATGGTAGCAAATTTAATGTTCACGCTCCCCAGAGATGATTATAAGACACCATCATGAAGTTTTTTAAATGTATTTTTAATTTGGTTTTCTTTTGTACGAAGTTAGTAAGGTGTCTCTCTTCTTAGTTATGGTAATACAGTTCAAACAGAAATAAACTCCACACTCACCTTTCCTGCCTCCATGTAAACACTTAAATAGTTGCCTTGTTTGTTTCCAGTATGGAGTAGGACACCTGTTAGACTTCTCACACGAATGTTAAATATGATCTTAAATTCCAAACCCATCACAAAAGAGTTATCTGCAGGTATGAGAAGGGGAGGAGGGAGAATAATTAGAACAGCACATTAAAAAGGGGGAAAGTATCACCTATATATACGCACACAACGTGGAGCTATATCTGTATGATATAACAAACTGATATCTATCTATCTATCTGGATTATATAATAAGGACATAGCTCCATGTAGCGATTGCTACACTACTTACCAATGACGATATATCCCCCTTCATTAAAGAAATATATCCCAGTCTCCAAAGAGCCATCCAAACATGGAGGGACACCAGTGTTCCGATGAGGAGTATTCATGAGCTTTCCATTCATTTTAAAATTTCTCAGGCAACCTATAAAACTCTTTTTTGGTATATTCTGAGAACATATTTAAAAACATGAATAATAATAAATTATTAATAATATAACAATAAATTAAAGCATGATGGCTATTCTTTTAATAACAGATCAGTCAAGCAGTTCTTTAGCATTGTTTGATGGTGGAAAACCCAAGTATGAAATGCACCTAAAGACTGTCCCTGATACAGTGAAAATGTGTACTATGTCATGAAAGAAATGCCAGTAAACCACGAAAGAGTCAAGCGTCCTAGAAGTGTTGAAATCTTGAAAGGGTTACTGCAAAAACTTATTTGTAGAATAGCTGTCTTCCAATGACACATCAAAATGTTGACAATCTAACAGTCTAATTCTGATTTCAAATACTAACCACTTACCCACCCCAAACAGCTATTGTGTAGTGATACACATATCTAACAGGTCATTTTTAAAGGTAACAAAGGCAATGCATACTTAAGATTAGAATAAGGTTCTACATCTATAATCCTTCCTAAAATCACAGTGATTAGTAAGTGGGAATTACTCCCTCTGGTACTGAGTATTACTAAATCTAGTTTAGCTGGAGACACCTTAAGTATCTGCTGAAGTGAATGCTCTAAGGGGAAGGGTTGCTCTTGGAGAAAATAGGAATTTGACTTTTGGAGGTAAAGGGGAATCAGGCGCAGCACATGGCTGCAATCAATTTATAGACTGAAATGCTGATAATTTGTGTTAAACTGAGGTTCTGGGCACACAGTTGGGGAAGGGGTGTGTGTCTATAATTAGGAATTTGTGGACACTATGTATAGATGGCTTTAGTAATCTAAATCCCTCTCATTATTATAACCTCCCTTTAGAATACTTCAGTGTCTTCATCTGCAGTTCAATGACAAAAACCACTCCCAAATCTCCATGATTTACCTGTACTTTCAGAGATGGAAGCCCACCCAGATAGACTGGTGGCTTAGTGCTGAAGGTGGAATTACTTGCCAGTTTTCCTTCCCTGGCCCTCAGACCATCAATAACAAGATGACCATTCTTCCCATCCATATTGAATATCACCTTTGTGGGGAAAAGCATAATTACCATTAGACACATTGGATGGGATTTCAAAATCACTTATGTGAGGTAGAAGCACAAGTCCCAATGAAAGTAAATGGGCTCCTAAATCATTTTGGTACTTCTGAAAACCCTATCCATCAAGTTATAGAGAGTATAGTCCTAAAATCAGCACACACTTTTTGAGGCTCACTTGAAACTAGCAAAAATACAAAGAAAGTAGGTGGGCAAAATGCTTTTTCAAATACCTTATCGTTCAAAAACTAGGAGTATTTTGCACATCATCAGTTATCCAGGTTCCTTGTTTTTCATTACTCCGGTATATAACCAGAGGAATTCCATTGACTTTCCAGATGCCAACAGGCATCAGAATTAATCCCTTATACCATAATGTCCCTACCCCACAGACACATACTATCTACCTTAATGTTCCCTTTTGGGGGGAACTTTCCTAAAGTAATACAAGCATTGTTACAATACTAACTGCATTAAAACTAGGCCACTGCCATGAGCTTTTTGACAACGAAGACCTGTCATCCACACAAACCTTCAGCCATATGAACTAGCTCCACAAGGTTGAGGTGAATATACTCCCGGCATTTTAAAATGCTGAACACTTACGACTGTGCATATTAAGTGCTGGTGTTCACACAATGAATTCTGTCCTAAATGTCGTAATACTTACAGTATGCCACTGCCCATCATTGTATTTTGCTTTGCTTTTGATTTTAATTTTCTTTCCTCCAGCACCAAATGAAAAGACAAAACGTCCCTTTGAAATGTAAAGAGCCATATAAGAGCTCTCAGGCTTATTTCCCACAAAAAATATCAGTCCTCCCGATGATGTAGTCCGTACGTCTACTGAAAAATGTGACCTTTAGTGGAAAGAGAGGAGCAGTGAAGACATTAAAATGTGGCCTTGTTTTGCTTACTGTCATACCCTTTCCATACCCTTTAGAAAGATGCAAGGGGCCTGATTCTGCTCTCACTTATACCAGTGTAAATCAAGAGTCACTCCACTGAAGTTGTTGGAATTATCAGTATAAGACTGGATATAAATG
The DNA here is from genome assembly GCA_037349315.1 of Chelydra serpentina. Classification (NCBI taxonomy): domain Eukaryota; kingdom Metazoa; phylum Chordata; order Testudines; family Chelydridae; genus Chelydra; species Chelydra serpentina. Next base: position 60,871,439 of record JBAIAC010000002.1, on the reverse strand, counting down.
TGATCAGAAACATTATATTTATTGTCACTATGCTGTGCGGGAAGTTATGTGAATTCAATTGGAACAAACATATATATTCATATAATACCAGTACATCAAAGTGAGATTACTCGTAAGTATTTGAATGCTGATGATGTACTCAGTAGTGTAGAGAATATAGAGTAGACAAAGCCAGTGGGTATCTTCACTGTTTGGTAGCCACTGATTTTAATGAAAAATCCTCTCTGAACGGAGGGGCCATACAGTGTGTCCTGAATTCTAGTTTTGGCAAACCAAGAGAAGAAGCAACTTCGACAGACAAGGACACTCTTCTGAAAAGCCCGGTCATCAGTCTCAGAGAGTTCCACCCCAGAAACCAGTAACAGAAACACCCAGTCTGGTCTTAACTGTTATGATGGAATGTACGGGGAGAATTTTTGACCCACAAACACAAGTCGAAATTCATAGGCGCTGACTTCGTGGGTGCTCCGGGGCTGGAGCACCCACGGGGAAAAATTGGTGGGTGCTCTGCATCCACCGGCAGCTCCCCGCCATCCCCGGGACCCGCGGCCAGCTCCCCGCCAACCTCGGGGCCCGCCGCCATCTTACCTTAGTACCGGGAGACGTTGTGGGGCCCCGCCCCCGACGCTGGGCGATGTTGCGTCGGGGCCCCGCAACGTCCCCCGGCGTCGGGGGCGGGCGTCAGGGGCGGGGCCCCGCAACGTCACCCGGCGTTGGGGGCGGGGCCCGGCGTCGGGAGCAAGGCCCCCGCCCCCGACGCTGGGCGTGAGCTCCCACCGGCGCCACAGAAAGTCAGCACCTGTGAGTCGATTAATTTGTTAACACGATAGTGGCTTTTGGAATCATAATTATGTGTTACGCCATTCAGATTTCTGAATGTGGGCTGAAGTTGGCAGATTTAGATTCTTGGATTGGGCCGCAATGTGCAGTAAATTCAAGCATCTCATTCCAGGCAACCTGTTCAGCTTTGTTTTGTAGAAACAACGATTGGGAGAAAAAGTTCTCTGCCAAGCCCTTAAAAAAACAAGCAGGGTGCACCCTATTACTCCCGAAGAGATGCACATTGGGAAATCATAACCCTTAGCACCTACAGGCTCAGGGTTCATTGAAGAATACACCAGTAGAAGTTGAGTGGAGAACTGTCGCATTACCTGTCTGTCAGTGATGCCGGGGAAAGTGTATACAGCAAATGACTGTTGGGCGTGTTCCCAAACCGATAAGCTCCATTGATGAAATTTAGCTGAGTAGGTAAAGCACAGCTTTTCGGGTCTAGCTGCACTTCGGCACCTGTCAGGTAAGCAAGGCGCTTTTCCTTCTGTAACTGCAAGGCAGAATTTAAATCTTTAATATGGATAACTGAGATAATAATTCAATATACATTTCATAGTTCTCATCAGAATCAGTCAACACCCTCCTTCGAGTGGCTAATGAACTGTTATCACTCTGGAGAGTTATGTATTGAGCATGGGATATGGAGAAGGGAGAGCCTGCTCCAGATGCTAGATGGAAAAGGAGTAACATCAGTTCCTCAGCCCTGCCAGCTCATGTTGGTAGAGCCTAAGCCCGAGAATCACTGTGGATTGGAGTTTATAGTAAACATAAACATACCTTGAAAATCTTAGAGCTGTTAAGATCTTCTAATTCTTTCAGCAGCATTGGCTGGGGTGACTTGTATATCCTGCAGGCTCCCACGGATACACCAGTCTTCTCAGTATAATTGATTAGATTTTGAACTTGAGGGAGCTGACCTGTCCTAGAATGAGGAATAAACATGAGGAATGAGAATGAGCAATGAGCGCTATAGGAGACTACCCTTTATCATCCCTATTCTTTAATGAAAACCACCATGTATTCTAGAGCTGCATTGTTTGGACATAAAGCCTTACAAGACAGACCTACTCTCAATGACAGTCTGTTCAAGGGACATCTACCAATTTTCACCTTTCACAATAGTATGATTTATATTATCATACGATGTCACCAGGAAATCCCAACCACTTATACAGTAGGTGGCATACAGCATCCAGTGCTGTACCTCTGGCAGCTTTAGCAGGCCAAGCCTAAATAAAAGTATCAGCTGCTTCCTTGGGCGGGGGGGGGAGGGGGGGGCGGGATCCTTGAAGATTCTGCATGACCTACTGGGTGGGAAGTTTATGAAAAATGAAAGGAGTCTGTAGTCTGGAGCTCTTGCCTGAAACATCCCACCTCTGCTACAGCCATACTACTGAGGTAAGTCACTGCTGTTGCATCCTCAACTGAATTTAGGAGCCTACCAAAAACTACTTACTTGAAAAAAATGCTGTTGCCATTGAGAAAAGGGAGCTGGAATACAGTAACCCTGGCAGTGTCAGACCTTCTGGACTAGACTAAGAAGGTTTTGCTGATTAGCGATAGAAGAGGATTGGTCAGGTCAAACCTACAGTCTTGCTAAATCAGCCACACTCCCACTCAACTGGATGCCCAAGTGTGAGGGCTAAAAAGCTATCCGTTTGTTACTGTGCAACTCTGCCCTGTTGCCAGAAACACTCTTATACCAATCTTCTTTGTGCAAAGGCTAAATCAATGAGACTAAACGTACACATATGTAGGTTGTAAGGTTAAAGGAATCTCCAATTTTGGTAGATCACAGATGGACAGAGAGGTTAGTATACACGTTGCACAACTTCACAATGCTAAGGCAAAGATTTAATGAAGATATATACAAACCAAAAATACATCATAATTTTTGTGAAACCACAAACACTCATGCACATCCAAACACTCAATAGTCAGCAGAAATAAGCAGGCCCCAGCTGGGAGAATACCTGTGATAGGAATTAATCTAATGAAAGAAAACACTTAAGGTGAAATTTCTCTTCTAAATTGGGCTTTCAAAGATGTATCTACCACCAGGTGGATATGGAGGGAAAAAACTGAGTAACAAATGGGTAACATAAACCAGCAACCGGGTCTTTTTACAAGTACTTCCATTTGATGATGTAATTATTCATTTGCATATGCAAATGTTTCTTGCTCATGCAATTATCTGGCTGTACATGTATTTTTGATGACTATAATTTAGGCACAGATGTTTGAAAATTTTGGGCCTTGCAATATACCCATTCCAATATAATGATGCTTTTAAACCAAACTTCTAGTGAAGGAATACAATTCAGAGTGATTTTCCAACACATCAAAAGATCAGACTCCGTTAAATCTTACACAAGTGATGAATTGGCCAAATACAAGAATTTATTTGTTGTGCAACAAGGTTATGCATTCAGCAAGGTTTCATGTATCTAGAAGAAATGCAGATTAGTGAGAAGCAATTCCAATTACTCATAAAGGAAAACGGAACATTTCTCTCTTTACCCCAAAGTCTGCCACTGCAAATATTCCCAAGTTAAGTACCTTTGTATAAAGACATTGGAGATGCAGCCTTCAAAATTATCGCCACCCAATTTTATAGGTTGACTTAATTTTCTAGAGATTCTTTGAGGTTCAACAGTCATTGACACAGGCAGGTCATCAACCAGCAGCCTGACTCTGAAACAAGATGAATACAAATAAGAGTGAAAAATTTAGGGAAAACACTACCAGCTAAATTAATTTTTTTTAAAGAAAGATCTGACACACACGTGCCTTCCAGTTACATTTTAATTCTGATGGCATTTACAGGCCTGGTCTCCTATCACTTCCATGGGTTTTATACCAGTACTAGTTCATTGACTGAACCATATTTAAAATGGTGCAGTACAGTTATAATGAGAGCAGAACGTAGCCTTACATTCTTTGAGTGAGATCTTGGCCTCAGTGAAGTCAACAGCACAACTTCCATTGACTTCAGTGGGGCCAGGATTTTACCCCTTATGCCAAAAGGAAACAGAATTTGACAAGTTGGACACTGCTACTACAGAAAAACTCTGAACGTTATCATTAGCCCAAGGCTTTAATACAATCACAGGCTATCTTTCAAACCCTTCTTTTTAGCCAGCACAAGTTTTTATATAACCCTATAGAGACCGGTGTGTTTTAGAAGTCATCTAATTTTCAGTAAATTAGCTAAATTTTAGTAAATTGTCTCGTAATCTATATATCAGATCAATATTGAGAAAATTAGGAGCGATATTACCCTTCCTCCTCAGGCCTGTAAAACAGCTACATTAGATAGGTTTGCAATTTACACTCAACGATGCGAAGACTGAGTGTGAGAAGCTGTCCAAAGCTACATCTTGCCCAACCACAGAGAAAGACATTTAGTGCACAGAAAAGCAGATTCAAGCCTTTTGGTTTGAAAGCTCAGACTACCAGTGTTGCTGTGAAGTTCAGGAGCTGAATTGGAACTCAGCAGGTATTGACATGCAAATACGCAGACCAAGAATCATCCGGTGCTTCAGAATGTCCATATCCACTGCTAGCACAATTCAGAATTTAGTTTTAACTATAATGTTTTATAACCAAACATCAGGTCAAGCAAACATTCTACAATCTTCTCTTTCTAACTAAGGCTTGCATTCCATTCAAAAACCAAACACAGAACTGGACTTACATGGTGCCATCTTTGATTACTGACACATAATGCATTGAACCATCTTCATATTTCTTGCTGGATTGTTTTTCCTCATCTGCCATCTTTACGATTACAAAGCCATCTCTCAGAAATATGGTAAGAATATTAGGCTAAAAAAATAAAACAATCCTATAAAGTTATCTTTAAATATAGGCAGGTTTTCCTGATATCCCCATGAACCCAATTCCCAATGGTAAGTCAGGGTGGCAGCATGCATTGCTCCCAAGAGTTCTTGGAATCCAACATTGCTCCGTGGGAGGAAAACTTCCTTTCCACAAAACTGTTCTGGGCCACCCAAGAACTGTACTTCTCCCAGGGTAATCTCCCAAATCATACTACTCCAGAACCCCTGCAACTAACACAGCTCCTGGAGAAGGGAAGAGACCTCCCAGCCTGCCCCAGACTTTGGGATGCAAAAAGATAAAAAAAAGTTATTTAAATGTTTTTTAATTGACTTTTACCAGAGGTAGGGGTTGAACTCCCCACCTACTTAATGCCATTGTTTCCTCCAGAAGCACAAGCACACTGGAACTTCTTCCACACTCTGCCCCTCCCGGGAGTCACTTCTCTCTCCACTTCATATTAGCAAGCAAGTCATTTAATCTCTCTGTACCTAAGTTTATCCACACTGTCGGAGTGCTGTGAACAGTCATGGTTGGAAAATGGGAATGTTTTAAGGCAGTAGTTCTCAAGCAGGGGTACGCGTAGGGGTACACAGAGGTCTTCCAGGGAGTACATCACCTTGATATTTGCCTAGTATTACAACAGGCTACATGAAAGGCATTAGCGAAGTCAGTACAATCTAAAATTTCACACAGACATTTACTTGTTTATACTGTTCTATATACTATATCAGTGTTTCTCAACCGGGGAGGGGGGGGGTGTCGGTCATGATTTATTTTACAATTATATGGTAAAAATAAGAAAGTAAGCAATTTTTCAGTAATAGTGTGCTGTGATACTTTTGTATTTTTATTTCTGAGTTTGTGAACTAGTAGTTTTTAAATGAGGTGAAACTTGGGGTACACAAGACAAATCAGCCTCCTTTAAAAGTTGAGAACCACTGTTTTAAGGGACAGTTTCCACCACAAAAGGTCTATTCTTTTCAATGAAAAATTTCAAAACTCTTTTTTTTTTTAACCAAATCTTATTGTGAGTAGAATTGGGCAGGAAACAGTTTTCCCATTCTGCAAGAAACTGAGATTTTGAAAAATGTTCCTGTCCCAAACAGACATGAGTTTTCTTATCCAGAAACAAAAATGAATGTTTCATACCCATATATTGTAATTTAATAATGTTCCACTGGGTGCCAATGCACGAAAGCCAAATCCGACTTGGAAATTGCTGGGAAATGGGAAACTCTCAGAATTCAAACCCAGTATTCCATTCCTGGAGAAAGTTGCAGATCTCACAAGCTAAAAGGCAAAGAGATGATGAATTAGGTTTTCATGTATCACTTTTTTTACTGGACTGCCTAAGGTAAATTATGAAATTGGTCTCTCATTCTTTTATTCAAGCTAATACACACATTAATGGACTCTAACTGAGAGTACGGTACTTGAGTTTCCAAGTACAGAACAAGTATATACACTTTGGAGTCAATCTTGATTTGAACCAGTGTAAGTAAACTGAGGCCTGTTTAGTATAATACACGGCTCTGTTCTGTTTACTGTCTATGTTATCAGAAAAGGCCAGATGATTTTATATTCAAAGACAAAAAGTAGGCAGGCAGGATTGGTGTCCATATGAATGAACTTTGGACTGGAATGAGTACATTCAGATTTGAATCCCTTTCATTCATCCATTAGGCAGTGAGGCCAAGAGTGCTGTAGTGGCAACAGACTCAACCTCAGTAAGGGAGGGGGAGAAGTGACAAGAGTCAACAGGAAATGGCTACCAGGATCAAACCAAGTGGCATACACAGAGTTGAAAGGGAGTCCCACCCAGTTGGCTGCAGCAGGAAGAATAGTGGTGGCGGCAAAGGGCTCTGGGGACGGATTTGCACGTTTGAAGTTGTGACAGCCATGGGATGCAGACAAAAACTTAGAGGATCCATCAGGGGTAGGAAAAGGAAGTAAGAGATGACTACCTATGCAGACACCATACACACTTAATATCACTCAATACGCTCCTCAAAGCAGAGACAGCTACTAGTCCACTAGTCACATTTTTCAAGATTATTTAAGAATGTCAATTGCTAAAAGTTCATAACTTGAAAATCTGGAGAAATGTTAGAAGACTAGAAGAGTGCTAACGCTATGCCAGTATTCAAAAATGACAAGCGGTATGACCCGAGTAACTATAGACTGGTTAGCCTGACATCAGACCTAGGCAGAACAATGGAAAAGCTGATACAGGATTCAATGGATAAATAATTGAAGTACAGGAATACAATTAAGGACAGTCAATATGATTTTATGGAAACAAAAGTCTCAAACAAACCTGATTCCATGCTTTGATGAGATTACAAGTTTGGCTGATAAAGATAACTGCATAGAGGTAATATATTTAGACTTTTGTAAGGCATTTGACTTAGTACATCTGACATTCTGAATGAAAATTTAGAACTATGCAATATCAAAACACAGGTTAAATGGATTAAGAACTGTCTGACATCTCAAAAAGTGGTTGTCAAAGGGGAATCATCATTGAGTGGGAGTGTCTCTAATGGGGTTCCATAAGGTTGAGTACTAGTAGGCCCAACACTGTGCAACATTTTCATCAATGATCTGGAAGCAAATATAAAATCACCGCTGATAATATTTGCAGATGACACAAAGATTGGCAGAGTGGTAAATAATCATGAGGACAGAACAGTCATACATAGAGACCCGGGTAGCTTGGTAAACTGGGCCCATTCATACCAAATGTGTTTTAATACACCCAACTGCTAAGTTAGACATTTAGGAACAAGGAACACAAGCCATGACTAAAAATGGAGGGCTGCATCCTGGAAAGCAGTGATTATTAAAAGGATTTAGGGTTCCCAGTAGACAAACAACTGAGCATGACCTCCCAATATGATGCTGTGGTGAAAAGGGTGAATGTGATCCTGGGTTGCATAAACGAGGGTAGTGAGGAGGGGTAAGGAGGTGTCCACATTTTTAAAAAGATGCTAAAAAGCTGGAGATGGTGCAGGAAAGAACTGTAAAGATGATTCAAGAGCTTGAGAAAATGCCTTACAGCAAGAGAATAAAAGAGCTCAATCTGTTTAACTTATCAAAAAGAAGATTGAAAGGAGACTTGATTACAGTGTATAAGTACCTTCATAAGGAGAAAATACTGGGTACTAAAAAGGTCTCCTTAATCTAGCAGAGAAAGGTACAACAAGAACCAATGGCTGAAAGTTGAAGTCAGACAAATTCAAATTAGAAATACAGCACAAATTTTTAACAGTGAAGGTGATCAGTCATTGGAACAAACTTCCAAGGGAAGTGGTGGATTCTCAATTTCTTGATGACGTCAAATCAAGACTGGATGTTTTTCTGGAAGTTATGCTTTAGTCAAACACAAGGCTGGGTGAAAGTTAATGGCCTGTGATATATGGGAGGTCAGACTAGACGGTTTAAAAGTTCCTTCTATCAATCTGTGAACAACAAACATATTAAAAGCAACTTTGCAAATTACCTTCCAATCATCGGAACACTTCCTACTGACACCAATGGTCTCAGTAAAAGTAACAGACGCAGTGGCAGGGTTTTTCACATTCTTCATGCAGCCACGGAATGGAGATGTGGAGATATTAAAGCTGGTTTCAGAGACAAAAAAGTAATTTGTTACCTCAATCACACAATAGTACAACAGTCAGTCAATAGAATGATATGAAATAGAAAAATAAAATAGCAGATTCCAAGATGAATCCTTCTTGCACACAAATTTTCACTGTCATGTCCTGTCTCCAGAGCACATCCCAACTAACAAAGAGCCAGATGATTTTCCACAACTCACAGATTTTGACATATATTTACACATCACATACAACATACAGAATCTGAGCCCAGTCCTCCCATAGGATACACACCAAAATCTTCTACTGATGTCAGTGGGAGGTTTGAGTGTGTACCCTACAGAAAGGTTGGGCCTGCTGACTTTTTAAAATAGTAACTCACCGTTCCCGCAGAGAAGATGGAATTCCACCCAGGTAGTATGTGGTGAACTTAAAGACACTGATGTTGGCTTTAATCCAAGGATTAATCAAAACTAGCTTTAGTTTACCAGAAATGTATAATTTAATCTGAAATGGACAGTTAGTGAGAATTAGTGCACACAAAATAAACAAGAATAATTTAGCACATCAAAATGCATAGACATAGCATAATACAAATGGTCTAATTTTACTCTGATTTACACCAGTTTAAATACAGAGTAACTGCATTACTTCAAGTGGATTTACTCTACATTTTGTAAGTAACAAATGTTTAAATGAAGTATGTATGCAGACTTTTGTGCATGAGTGCTGTAGCAATGAATAGATATAAGCATACTTAGTACTTAGATTACGCATTTTATCTGCAGATCTCAAAGCACTTTTGAAAGAAGAGTAAGTATCATTATGCTTATTTTACAGCAAAAGAGACTGAGGTGATGGAAGGTGACATGACTTTTCTAAGTTCACACAGTGAATCAGTGGCAGAGAGGGAGCAGAACACAGACCTCATAACTTCCAGTCCTAGCCACTAGAACCCACTGCCTTCTAGTATGTATGGCACACAAAGTTGAGTGGCAAAACTGAATACTCACATGGCTTGGAATCACTCTGACTCATGAAGTTCTGAGCATGAGTGACCGGCACCACTGAAAATCAGGCACTAAGTTTCTTAATTAGCAAAACTGTGTTTTGTTTCATTTTACTAATAAGTTTCAGGTGCTGCAGTTTTTCCAGCTACAATCAGAACTAAAGTTAGCCACTCTTTTCTCAGTGCATTTACACACACACACACACAAAAGCTGCATGAACTCTTCACAGTAAACAAGTTATTCATCAAAGTTAGCTCTCTTGTTTGTGAGCAAATTGTCTACAAACAGGTTGTGATTTCTACCAATTAATATGGTGTTTGAAATTCCATTCATATTCTATGCAAACATATCTCTGCCTACTGATTGCTTACAGCTGGTTCACTGGGAGTACTGCTTTTGGCTTTTATATTTGTGAGTCAAAATTGAGCTGTTTTGATTGGACACATAGGTCACATCTTGACTGGATGAATGTGACTTTTAGAATTAGGTTTCTGGCATGAGTACTCATGTGCATGAATTCAAGCTGTGTCTTTTGTGAATGTTCTGCAATATTCTCCTAACATTTGCTGTTTAGGCAAATATTCCTGCCAGTAAACATAGTTGTTAAAATATCCACAAAATATCCAAGGAAAGCTGAACAAAAAAGGGACACAGACAAGCGAAATCATTTAAAAGTTTGAACGTATGTTCACAAATAATTATTTGTAATATTTCCCCAGTTCTAAGTTATACATACATAAACACATACGCTGTTGTTATTTTTACTTTTCAGTCACTTTTTCTTATTGTTGAAAAATCTGTCTATTTTAACAGTACAGTTTAACTATACTTTTGGCCAAAATAATTATCAGTAAAGGAATTTGATTATGTGTTTCATAGCAGACTTCATATAAATAGCTCCACAAAATAGCTGGACTGCTTTTAAGCTGATCAGATAAAAAAAGCGGTTGCATCAAGGTCAGCTAAAGGTTTTTTCTTAAAACTGATCTGATAAAAATACCAAACTAAACATTAAAATAATGTTGGTATTTACAATTAATATTATAATCCTTAACTAAAGCAATACACTTGCAAGAGGGCAAGTCGTTTGAGTGGTTATTCTGCCAGGAATAGTTTATCCACAGAAATACATGATATTGGGCAGTATAAAGATTAATTTCCGTATGAGCTGCACACATAAGCTAGTGTTTTTCTAGCCTAATCATCTAAAAAGAAAGGCAAAACTTCACAGTCAGAAGAATTTGAAATAGGATGTGTAGCTTCAGCCATTATGATCTATATATTTTCTGAAGTTCATGATACTTTTAATAACATATATCATTTGTTTAAATGACATACTTGCTGATATGTTCCATCGTTTACAACTGCTTCATTGCTTGCTATTTCCTTTGGAGGTTGTGAGTCAAGTTTGTATCTGAACACCAGATGGCCATTTTCAATATTCAAGCTAATGAAATGATCCTGCAATAAGAAAAAAAACCACTGTGTAATATATCATATGTATTTTTATTGTCTTGTCAATTATTTTAATAAAGTTAAATAATACTACTACTCTTATATAGCACTTTTCATCAGTAGATCTCAAAGCACTTTACAAAGCAGGTGTTTACAGATGGAGAAACTGAGGCATGGAGCAGTTAAGTGACTTGCCCATGGTCACGCAGCAAGGCCTATGGCAGAGCTAGAAACAGAACCCAGATCTCCTGAATCCCAGTCCATTGCTCTGTCCTCTGGGCCACACTGCCTCCCAGGACAGTAAATAATAACAAGAAAGTTTTTGGCAAAAAAGAAAAGATAATATGAAACATTCTAGAACTTACTCTTAATGATAAATATAATTAACTCAAACTCAGGAAAATGAATCTACTCAAAAAAGTACCATCATATCTCTACAAAATTTCGATAGCATCCTTTTTTTATTTCAGAGTTTACTGAATTTTATTGTAGCAATAAGGCAAGAATTTATTATATTAACGAACATACCAAATATGTCTATAGCATTCTTATTAGATAAGTAATACAACAGACGATGTTACCATTAGTTCTAGCACCTAGCAGATTACCTGGAGCCTCAAAGTTTATAGGAATCATCACCTATACTCTTAAATTTCTCCTTGCTCTGTTATCTATCAGAACTAGAGCTGGGCAGAGAAAGGTAATTCCATCTGGGGTGTGGGATTTCAAAATTTTGAAATTAGGTTTTGTTCCAGTTTGGAGCAAACTCTGCAAATTTCAAAATTCTCCAAAGAAATGGAATTCATCCCCAGAGCTGTGGACCCTGGAAGCCTGGGCTCCCAGCTGACTGGCAGGTAAGCTATCAAGGAGGTAGTAAGGCAAACTTCAGGAAACCAGGCGAGTTTCCACTGAAACTTTGGCAAAATCAAATTATCTCCGCAAAACTTTCAGATTTTGCAGAATTGGCAAATGCTAATGAAAATATGTTTTGTTGGAATTTTTCCAATCAGCTCTAATCACAATACCTAAATCAGGAAAGCACTCATCTCAGATACCCGTACAGGGCCAAAGTTTCCTCTCAGTTACACTGGTGCAACTCCATTGGAGTCAATGGGTTCAACTGGAGTAATTGGGAGCAGAATTTGGCCTATAATTTTGAAAGGTAGGTACTAATGACTATTACATTTTTTTGGGTTACACGATTCCCTTTGTCATGTACCAATATCACAAAAATAACTGGTTTGATTAAAAGAAAAAATGTATACAGAGTCCTTTTAAAGCAAGGTTTACATTACCAAAATGCCATTTATCGTTAACATGATGCATAACAACAATGTATTTTCCTTACTTTTTTGGGGGTCTCTTTCAGAGCCATATACAGGGTCAAAGCAGCTAAAACTGCAGCCCATCTATTACATTTTTATTAATGCTATTCCATCCTCCATTTCCAACTACCTGTCACAACCTCGGTGGCTTTGGGCGAAGTGAGATGATTTGATCCTTACAAATTATTCTTCACCTTCTATTTGTATGGGGTATTTCAGGGATGCACATTATGATAGTAATTTCCTCTTGAAAGCAAGACAAAGATTTGATTGTCTCAAGAACAGGGCCGGTGCAAGGAAGTTTTGCGCCCTAGGTGAAACTTCCTTGCACCAGCCCTGCGACCCCCCCCAGCTAACGCCACCCCCCCTGTGACAGCCAGCTCCTCCCCCCACACAGCTCCCCACCCCCCCGTGGGCCGTGGCAGCTCGGCACCCCTGCCCACGGGCCGGGCAGCCTCCTCCCCGCCCGCAGCGCCCCCCTAGCTTCCGGCTCAGCCGTGGAGGCAGGAGGCAGCCGTGGCGAGCTGCCCTCCCCAGTTCCTGGCTCAGCCGCGGAGCCGGGAGGCAGGAGGTAGCTGCGGCGAGCCACCCCCCCGGCTCCCGGCTCAGCCACGGAGCCGGGAGGCAGGAGGTAGCCACCCGCCGCCCCCCAAATCCTGGCGCCCTAGGCGACCACCTAGGGTCGCCTAGTGGGTGCACCGGCCCTGCTCAAGAATAGCCTTCTTTAAAACTTATCAGCTCATCACAACATTGCTACCATCAACTCTCCCTCTGAGCCTGTTTCTTCTAAGAAGGAGATGCCTTTATTTGAGTGAGTAATGGGGCAATTCTTCACCATACAGTACCTCACACTCTCTGTTCAGTGCTATAATCAGCATCTGTTCTTTAAATGTCTGTTATAATTAATATTATAATTAAAATGTGTTATAATTAATATTCAATAGCAATAAAACATAGGAGAGAATTTACTAATCCATTTCACAAATGGCTATGGTAGTTTTGAGAGCTATTATTCTGAGCACTTTCTCGATTAATTTCAGTTTTCAAATTATTATAGGTAGTATATATAGTACTCAAAAGTTAGAATCACTCCATTAGTTACCTGGTTTTCTGCAAAAAACACCACGCCTTCATCGGCAGTAGTTTGAATTGCCTGCTCGTAGTACAAATTAGGAATATTTGCTTCTTTAGCTGTAACAAGTGCATAGCCTGTGCCTTCAAAATAGTTTTGGTCAGACTCTGCTTTAAATCTGTAACAATGAAACATCACAAATCAGAATATATGGGAGCAAATAATTGCTACCACATGGACATAACATGAACCACAATAAACGTGATTTTTTAAAAAGCCTAAAACAAAATATTCAGTAACAGGTGTGACCAGATTCTAGTAATGCCAAATCCTGACCCCACTGAAGTCAATTTCTCATTAACCTCAGTGGGATTAAGATATGGTTTCTAGAGAAGAAAAACCTTATTTAAAATGTTTTAGTGACCAGATGTTTCTTTTTAATGTAATTTTAGGCTATAAAGAAGCCAAATATTGTATGCTGTGAAGCTGAAACGTTTGAGTATGTGTCTGGTTATTAGAATATTTGGGTGGCAGGCCATGTGAACTGAAGTTGCTGTGGGTGTAAATGCTTTATGAAGTAGTAATTTGCCTTGATTTTAAGTGGTCACATCAACAGGAAATACAGTTAATCTTAATTTATCAGTGATAAAACTTTTTCAATTTCTTAATGTAAAACACTTGCTGTATTTATTTCTTACCTACTGCATGGCTCTACTTCAGTGGTATTGAGATTAAATGTCCTCTTGAAGTTGTACAGGCTAATAACATTCTCATTTAGGTTGTCTAATTCAATGCAGCCTTGGTAATGAGGGTAGTCTAGTGCACTGGGAGGCTGCAAAAAATAAAAGAGCCATAAAAACACCCCAGCCAAAACATCAACATTAATTTAATAATGTTTACACAGACATGAAAATAGTAATGCTGTAACTATTAAAATGTATCGCAAATAAATCATATTGTTTAAGCTACATGTTGCCATCCAAGAAGCACTATAACATGGTATAAATAATCAAAAGTGTTAGCTATAGAATACTCAATGGTTAAAATTCCCTAGTTATGATGATTAAACACCTTTATAGGCCAGAATGATATTTCTATTTACCTGAAAATCTAGTGGGTATCCTCCCACATAAAAGACAACACTGTTGGGATCCAGATTTAGGAGCATGTGACTGCTCCCACTGCTACTGTCAAAAGTCTTTTTGTCTGAGGTGGCTGCTTTAACGTAGTTCAACTTTGCATACTGGTAAATCCTAAAAGCAAAGGGAAAAAGTAAAGGAATAGCTCATTTTATTAATAAAGTAACATCTAAATATGATACAGAAAAGAGGGATAGAGTGGGTTGTATTGTAAGAGTCTTGTACCTTTCAAACTTCACCCGATCCAAAGTAGCTTCTTCAGTGTTACTCTCAGTCACTGATGGGTCCACTTCTATTTCAGCTTCATTGCCTCCCAGGTTATAAACACAAATGAGACGACCACTTCTCACAGCCATACCAATGTAGTCCTTGGAAGCCTAAAAATAGAAAAGCAAATCAACTATCAGTGAATGATTGATGCTAGAGCTGGTAAAATATAGTAGAATTACTTCAGGGACACTACCATGCTTTCAAAGCTAGAAAGCTATCCTCCTAATGTAGCAATCATTGCATTTAGAAACTTTTTCCCATTTACTAATTTTGGGATGGATGTTTAATAGCTTCATTGGCTGCTCTGTTTCAATAATACTAATAATAATAATTAGTAATAATTTCAAATCAATTTAAGAGTCCTATGCACTTGGATTGCATGGGGTCCAAACACAACTCTTACTTTTATTACTATAAGAAAAATATTACTTGCCAATAAAAATACTTTCTACTTTTGTAGTGCCTTCCACCTGAGGTTATCAAAACACTATACACATACTAATTACCATTTTATTTCTCCCATACAGAGTATTTCAATAAACCTCAATCAAAGCTATCATAAGCCAAATGTTCAGAAAGACTAGAATCATAGACCCATAGGGTTAGAAGGGACCGCAAGGGTCGTCTAGTCTACCTCCCTGCCAAGATGGAGGATTTGTGGTGTCTAAACCATCCAAAACAGATGGCTATCCGGCCTCCTTTTGAAAGCCTCCAGTGAAGGAGCTTCCATGACCTCCGTAGGCAGTCTGTCCCATTGTTCTACTGTTTTTACAGTTAGGAAGTTTTTCCTGAGATTTAATCAGGAAGATAAAATCCAGCACGGAGTAACTGCACTTAAACATGTACGTGCATATCCACCACATTTATAGTGAATGCATGTACAGGTAACTGAGCATACAAACTGAGAGATGGTACCTACATACATGGGAAAATTGGGGAATTGTGCTAGGTGTTTGTGCAAATGGGAGTGCTTGAGCAAGAATGTATTGTTTTGCATATGCAGGAGACGGAAAATAAAGAGGTAAGGGACTAAATTTTAAAGAGGACCATTTATAAACCTAATTAAAAAAAGGTTTGTTATTAGTTATACTGCAGTAACACTCAGAGGCCTGAAACAGGATCAGGGTTCCACAGTTTCAGGCTTTGCGAACAGGAGCTGCAAACAGGGGAGTTTGAGAGGAATTGCTCCAGGTAAAGCAGGAGCAAATACAGGACCCTTGGGGTAAGTGGCTGTCTGTAGTGTGTGTTTGGGGGTACTTGTGTCTGTCTGTGTGTTCATTCATTTGTTTGTTTGCAGGACCGTGTGCTGTGGCTGGCAGTTGGAAGCTGTGAGCTTCTACACCAGGGGGCGGGGCTAATCAATCAGGCAGGCCAGGGCTTTATAAAGCAGTGAGCAAGCGACCAGGAGCTGCAAACAGGGGAGTTTGAGAGGGAGTTTGGAAGGGGAGTGCGAAGGGGGCAAGCTATCCTTGCCATTCCTAACTCTTTTAACCCAAAGTAAAGGCAGAGGCAGAGCAACCAGGTGGCTGCAGACGGGGGAGTGAGTATCTGTTGAGGGGACAGTTTGGCAGTTTGACCGTGTGCTTGATTGTTTGATTTCCTGTTTGAATAGTGTGAATTGGGAGTGCTTCGTTCCAGGCTCTTCTAAAGAGACAGTCAGTCAGCTGCGAACCAGCTGAGCGGCACATAGCAGAGAAGCAAACAGGTGGAGTTAGCCTGGGAGTTCGCCTGGAGAGAGCCTACTGCGGCATCCCCCTTGCAGGTTTCCCTGAGTAGCTTCTGCCACAAGTGAGGAAACTCTTCGAAGGAAGGGACTATGGATGCTGAGCGATCCGCTGTCGTGACAGGCACAGGATGTGCCATGTTTGTCTTTCTTCCACAGGAAAGAAGCGACTTTGTCTGTACAAAGTGCAAGCTGATCTCCATATTGGAGGAGAAGATTCAAGGTCTGGAGAAACGAGTATCAACCCTGCGTTCCATAAAAGAAAATGAGGAGTTCCTGGATAGACGTCAGGATAGGCTTCAGCGGGCACAGTGTTGTGAGGATTCAGAGCAGGCTGCGCAGCGGGGACAGAAGGCCAGCGAGGATAATTGGCGGCATGCGACCTCCAGAAGAGGAAAGAGTATGAGACAAGTCCATGTACAAGAAACGCATATTCAGATGAGCAACCGTTTTCATGTTCTCTCCACAGGTACTAGTGCAGAGAGTGGAGTGAATGATACATCTGAGGGAACAGAGCAGAAGGAGACTCCACTGATTGGAAGGCATGAGATGCACAGTCCTAGGGATGGGGGTTCCACGACCACCACTCCCAAGAGGAGGAGGAGGGTGGTGGTGGTCGGGGACTCTCTCCTCAGGGGGACTGAGTCATCTATCTGCCGCCCTGACCGGGAAAACCAAGAGGTGTGCTGCTTGCCAGGGGCTAGGATTCATGATGTGACGGAGAGACTGCCGAGACTCATCAAGCCCTCAGATCGCTACCCCTTCCTGCTTCTCCACGTGGGCACCAATGATACTGCCAAGAATGACCTTGAGCGTATTACTGCAGACTACGTGGCTCTGGGAAGAAGGATAAAGGCGTTTGAGGCGCAAGTGGTGTTCTCGTCTATCCTCCCTGTGGCAGGAAAAGGCTGGGGTAGAGACCGTCGAATCGTGGAAGTCAACGAATGGCTACGCAGATGGTGTCGGAGAGAAGGGTTTGGATTCTTTGACCATGGGATAGTGTTCCAAGAAGAAGGAGTGCTAGGCAGAGATGGGCTCCACCTGACGAAGAGAGGGAAGAGCATCTTTGGAAGCAGGCTGGCCAACCTAGTGAGGAGGGCTTTAAACTAGGTTCACCGGGGGAAGGAGACCAAAGCCCCGAGGTAAGTGGGGAGGTGGGATACCGGGAGGAAGCACAAGTAGGTGAGTGCAAGAGGGGAGGGCTCCTGCCCCATACTGGGACAGCAGGACAATCGGTGAGTTATCTTAAATGCCTATACACAAATGCAAGAAGCCTGGGGAACAAGCAGGGAGAACTGGAAGTCCTGGCACAGTCAAGGAATTATGATGTAATTGGAATAACAGAGACTTGGTGGGATAACTCACACGATTGGAGTACTGTCATGGATGGATATAAACTGTTCAGGAAGGATAGGCAGGGCAGAAAAGGTGGGGGAGTTGCGTTGTATGTAAGAGAGCAGTATGACTGCTCAGAGCTCCAGTATGAAACTGCAGAAAAACCTGAGAGTCTCTGGATTAAATTTAGAAGTGTGAGCAACAAGGGTAATGTCGTGGTGGGAGTCTGCTACAGACCACCAGACCAGGGGGATGAGGTGGACGAGGCTTTCTTCCAGCAACTAACAGAAGTTACTAGATCACAGGCCCTGGTTCTCACGGGTGACTTTAATCACCCCGATATCTGCTGGGAGAGCAATACAGCGGTCCACAGACAATCCAGGAAGTTTTTGGAAAGTGTAGGGGACAATTTCCTGGTGCAAGTGCTGGAGGAACCAACTGGGGGAAAAGCTCTTCTTGACCTGCTGCTCACAAACAGGGAAGAAATAGTAGAGGAAGCAATAGTGGATGGGAACCTGGGAGGCAGTGACCATGAGATGGTCGAGTTCAGGATCCTGACACAAGGAAGAAAGGAGAGCAGTAGAATACAGAGCCTGGACCTCAGAAAAGCAGACTTTGACTCCGTCAGGGAACTGATGGGCAAGGTCCCCTGGGAGAATAACATGAGGGGGAAACGAGTTGAGGAAAGCTGGCTGTATTTTAAAGAATCCTTATTGAGGTTGCAGGAACAAACCATCCCGATGTGTAGAAAGAAAAGTAAATATGGCAGGCGACCAGCTTGGCTTAACAGTGAAATCCTTGCTCGTCTTAAACACAAAAAAACAGCTTACAAGAAGTGGAAGATTGGACAAATGACCAGGGAGGAGTATAAAAATATTGTTCAGGCATGCAGGAGTGAAATTAGGAAGGCCAAATCACACTTGGAGTTGCAGCTAGCCGGAGATATTAGGAGTAACAAGAAGGGTTTCTTCAGGTATGTGAGCAACAAGAAGAAAGTCAAGGAAAGTGTGGGCCCCTTGCTGAATGAGGGAGGGAACCTAGTGACAGAGGATGTGGAGAAAGCTAGTGTACTCAATGCTTTTTTTGCCTCTGTCTTCACAGACAAGGTCAGCTCCCAGGCGGCTGCACTCCGCAGCACGGTATGGGGAGGAGGTGACCAGCCCTCTGTGGAGAAAGAAGTAGTTCGAGACTATTTAGAAAAGCTGGACGAACACAAGTCCATGGGGGCCGGATGCACTGCATCCGAGGGTGCTAAAGGAGTTGGCCGATGTGATTGCAGAGCCATTGGCCATTATCTTTGACAAATCATGGCAATCGGGGGAGGTCCCGGATGACTGGAAAAAAGCTAATGTAGTGCCCATCTTTAAAAAAGGGAAGAAGGAAGATCCGGGGGACTACAGGCCAGTCAGTCTCACCTCAGTCCCTGGAAAAATCATGGAACAGGTCCTCAAGGAATCAATTCTGAACCACTTAAAGGAGGGGAAAGTGATCAGGAACAGTCAGCATGGATTCACCAAGGGCAAGTCATGCCTGACTAACCTAATTGCCTTCTATGATGAGATAACTGGCTCTGTGGATGAGGGGAAAGCAGTGGATGTGCTATTTCTTGACTTTAGCAAAGCTTTTGATACAGTCTCCCACAGTGTTCTTGCCAGCAAGTTAAAGAAGTATGGGCTGGATGAATGGACGGTAAGGTGGATAGAAAACTGGCTGGATGGTCGTGCTCAACGGGTAGTGATCAATGGCTCCATGTCTAGTTGGCAGCCGGTATCAAGTGGAGTGCCCCAAAGGTCGGTGCTGGGGCCGGTTTTGTTCAATATCTTCATCAACGACCTGGAGGATGGTGTGGACTGCACCCTTAGCAAGTTTGCAGATGACACTAAACTGGGAGGAGTGGTTGATACGCTGGAGGGTAGGGACAGGATACAGAGGGACCTAGACAAATTAGAGGATTGGGCCAAAAGAAATCTGATGAGGTTCAACAAGGACAAGTGCAGAGTCCTGCACTTAGGACGGAAGAATCCCATGCACTGCTACAGACTAGGGACCGAATGGCTGGGCAGCAGTTCTGCAGAAAAGGACCTAGGGGTTACAGTGGACGAAAAGCTGAATATGAGTCAACAGTGTGCCCTTATTGCCAAGAAGGCTAACGGCATTTTGGGCTGTATAAGTAGGGGCATTTCCAGCAGATCGAGGGACGTGATTATTCCCCTCTATTCGGCACTGGTAAGGTCTCATTTGGAGTACTGTGTCCAGTTTTGGGCCACACACTACAAGAAGGATGTGGATAAATTGGAAAGAGTCCAACGGAGGGCAACAAAAATGATTAGGGGGCTGGAGCACATGACTTATGAGGAGAGGCTGAGGGAACTGGGATTGTTTAGCGTGCAGAAGAGAAGAGTGAGGGGGGATTTGATAGCTGCTTTCAACTACCTGAAAGGGGGTTCCAAAGAGGATGGATCTAGACTGTTCTCAGTGGTAGAAGATGACAGAACAAGGAGTAATGGTCTCAAGTTGCAGTGGGGGAGGTTTAGGTTGGATATTAGGAAAAACTTTTTCACTAGTAGGGTGGTGAAGCACTGGAATGGGTTACCTGGGGAGGTGGTGGAATCTCCTTCCTTAGAGGTTTTTAAGGTCAGGCTTGACAAAGCCCTGGCTGGGATGATCTAGTTGGGGTTGGTCCTGCTTTGAGCAGGGGGTTGGACTAGATGACCTCCTGAGGTCCCTTCCAACCCTGAGATTCTATGATTCTATGAGTGCTAGGGGCAATACAAACACACAGGAAGCCTGAAGCAAACATTTTTACAATTAAGTCCATTGTTACAAGTTAGGGTCACTGCCAAGATTAACTGGTGGCATCCATTATTGGGAAGTAACTTTTAAGGCAGAACAGCAGGACAGGAGAAATAGACATTTGCCCAAACAGCTATGTGTCCAGTGGAGGAAAGGGCTATGTTTCTTCCCAATAAATGTATTCCTGCACATAACTTCCATTAGCTTAATTTTTTTATCTGCATTGACATCCCTTCATACTCCAAAATGCATTTTCTGTTCTAAGTATTGGAGTAAATCAAAAGAAATACTTACATCTTTATTACCCAGGTACATTACAAACATATTTGAAGCCTGTTGCAAGCTGCCTTGTCTTGGCAGAGGTCTTTGGAGAAAAAAAGAAAGGGAAGTATAGCCTCTCAAATCCTCAAGATCACTTGGAGGTCGAACCTCTACCCCAGAACGACCATTGAACCTCATGGGAATAGCAACCTACCGAGAAAAACCAATACAATAGGTTAAACATTTCTACCTTTAAATTAAAAAAAGCATCGCCTCCCTACTGGTTTGTGTCTGTGCTGAGTGACCTATGACTAACAGCCTAGGTGGCCATAATGTACCCACTGCAAGATCAGACTCTAAACCAGGCCTGCACAACTCGTAATGCGGCGAGGGCCATATTACTTCAAAGAAAACAGCTGAGGGCCGAAACCCCCCAGCCCTGTGGAAACACCCCCCCCCACCAGCACCGCCCGCCCAGCGGAAACAACCCCTCCTTCCCCAGCGTTGTGGTGTGGAAGCCTGTAGAGGGGGAAAGAAACAGCGCGCATAGGGTGACCAGATCACAGCAGTAAAATAGGACCCGCCCCCTCCCCGCTTGGCTCCACCATCACACCCCTCTTCACCCCCCCAGGGGTCACTATATTACTGCACACAACAGTCAATCAATGCAGTTGTAGATAAATCTCTGTTGAATGAATGAGGTGTGAATGAGGAAGGCGTGGAAGGCAGGCACCTCCAGACAGCTGCAACCCTTGTCTACTCCCCCCCCTGCGAGCTGCACAGTGAGCCCACCTACTCACCACCCCCGCGGGCCGCACAGTGAGCCCATGCGGGCCGCATGTTGTGCAGGCCTGCTCTAAACCAATACAATTATACAGAAGTGTAGGTACTACTCTACTACAGGAACTCCTCACTTAACGTTGTGGTTATAGTCCTGAAAAATGTGACTTTAAGCGAAACAATGTTAAGTGAATCCAATTTCCCCATAAGAATTAATGTAAATGGCGGGGTTAGGTTCCAGGGAAAAAAATTTTCACCGGACAAAAGACTATATTATATATATATATACACACACACACACACACACACACACACTATAAGTTTTAAACAAACAATTGAATACTGGTACACAGCAATGATGATTGTGAAGCTTGGTTGAGGTGGTGAAGTCAGAGGGTGGGATATTTCCCAGGGAATGCCTTACTGCTAAATGATGAACTAGCCCTCAAGGGTTAACTCATTGTTGTTAATGTAGCCTCACACGCTACAAGGCAGAAGGAATGAAGGGAGAGGAGACAGCATAGCAAACAGAGGGTGAGTGTGTCTGTGAGAGAGAGAGAGAGAGAGAGAGATGTGCATTTCCCTTTTAAGTATGCTGATCCCTGTCTTAAGTACACTGCCTTGTTAATTAGATCAGCAAGCTGAGACCCACCTCAGCTGCTGCCTCCGGGACTGTCGTGTCCCCCCCTGCTCTATGGAAGATTGGGTAAGTGGGGTGCAAGAGTAGGGGGGAGGGAGACACCCTGACATTAGCCCCCTTCTTCCTCCCCGCACTCTCCCCCTGCACAGCAAGCAGGAGGCTCGGGGAGTAGCTCCAAGGCAGAGGGCAGGAGCAGCACATGGCAGTGCGGGGAGGGACAGCTAAACTGTCGGCAACTGATAGCCTGCTGGGCAGCTGCTTCACAGAGAACCTAGGGGAGCGGGGGGCTGCCGGTCCACCCTGGTTCCAAGCCCCCACCAGCTAGCTGCAACGGGCTGCTCTCCCTGCAAGCAGTGGGCAAAGCAGGCGAATGCCAAACGACGTTAGAAGGAAGCATTGCACAACTTTAAACGAGCATGTTCCCTAATTGATCAGCAACGTAACAACGAAACAACGTTAACCGGGACGACTTTAAGTGAGGAGTTCCTGTATTACTAATACTTAGTACTTACGCAGCACTTTATATCTTCAGACATTAACTAATCAGTCCCCACAACACCTTTGTATTGTAATTATTATTCCCATTTTACAGCTGAGGCAACAAAGAGTCCAGGTCAAATGGAGCTGTCAGTGCTCAACACCTCTGAAAATCAGGCCTCTTATTCAGATGCCTACACATGGATATAAATGCCTCACTTTAGACACTTGGGTTGAAATTTTGGTCTCAATGCTTTGCTCAAGCCCTAGATCTCAGGCCCTTTGCTCAGTCCCTTAGCTTCACTGCCTGTCAGGTACTAAAACATGTAGTTAGTAAAGATATACAATACCAGTATTCTTGAGAGGTTCTCTTTAGGCCAAGATCTGGGCAAAATTTTTTTCAGTGTGGACCACATCTTAATGGAGAGTGTCTCATGGACACTTGCCCTGTTACCTGTGATCACATCATCCCGTGGCAATCAATGGAAAATGATACTATGAAAGTAATGTATATTTAGCTGCCTTTTAGTGCAATATAGCGGTTAGAAACAAACATCAGCAGCACTATGTGACCTGCCAGCTCTCTGTGGATTGCCAGTGAATCACAGACCAGTTTGAGAACCTCTGTTCTAATCACAGTGACTGGCTTCAACGAGCAGCATCCAGCCCTCCTCCACTGGAGAGAAGGTCACCACAACAAGGAGCCTTTGAAAGGAGAGGGAATACCAAAATGGGAATTATAGGGACAATCTTGGCTAGGAGAGGGACCTTGGAGTGGGGCAGAAGGATAGATATACTATACTGTTGTATCTATTTTATTCTGGTTCCCACCACCACAGTATCTAAAGTGCTCGCTAAAACTAGTGGATTAATTTTTATGTAGTATCCATCATACATATTATAACAAAATATTTTACAGAGGGGATTGAAAGTATCCTTGTGTACAAAAATCCCTAATGTCAAGCAATAATGGATGTTTTTGTGACAGACCTTGTTTGCAGCATCTCTGGCCTGCTGAATGAGCTCTCTTATGCGGTTTACATTCTCAGATATGTTGCTTATTGGCATCAGCTGTTGGTTGATGCTCTCAATCTTGTTAAACAGATCTGGGAGCTTGCTTGTTAATTTCTTTACTGTTATTGTGATGAGAGAAAAAAATTATTGGGGGACTGGAAAGGAGGAGAGATACACATGCCAAAAATGCCAACTCTGATAGTCATATCACAAGTCTCACGATATTTGGTGTTTCCTTAAAATCCCAGCTCCTGGAGAAAACAGATTACATGAGAATTTCAGCTTTCATTTTTTTAAAAAACCTAAGTTTTTAACCCTCATGGTTGTAGAGAAAAGCCTGAACATGTGACACAAGTGCCTAAAGGCTTAAAAGCCAAATAAAAAGAACTCCAAATTTATTATTTTTGAAAATCTCATGATTTTTAAGCCAATCTCATGTTTTTTGGATGCTAGGGGTTGGCCAAATTTGCTATATATACGGTTGGCTATTGTAATTCTCTTTTCACGTACACGGGTGTAAATCGGGAGTAGCTCCATTGACGCCAGCAGTTATACTGGAGTAAAACACTTGGAAATAAGCAGAACATCTGGACCACTGTGTTTCAAACAATGCAGTTGTGCGTACATAAAATACACCATCCAGAAACTCACATTTTTCATTGTTATGGTTTAATTATCCACCTTCTCATAACACTATTGTTTTAAAAGCCACCTTCATTCAGATGCACTGTTCTCTCTCTTATTATTATTACATCATTAAACAAGGGCGTTAATTTCACATACTCTATTTTATTTTATTCCATCAGACTCAGATTCTACAGAGCTAGAAACAAATTCAGCATATAAGTTCCTTGGGGCAATGACTATGCCTCTTATGTTTGTACAGCACCTTGCACACAGTGGGTGCCACCAGAAACAAATAATAATAATGATTATCACTATGTCTACCTGGTTACTCTGATAGAAATTTGAGAGGCATTAAACAGCACACACTAGCAAGCACAGCACCCACCTGAATTGTTTGCTTCTGTCAAAGCCTTATTGAAATCAGCACTCTGAGTGCTTCCGTAGGTGCCCTTTATTTTTTCCACGTCGGCTTTAATTGGGTTCAGTTCATCCAGTACATTAGCAGTGATATCATTGGCATTTTTGACCATGTTCTTTGCACTGGTAATGATGCTGTCTATGTCATCTAAAACACACACACACAAACGTCTAAGTAAATACTTTAAACAATGGCAGAATAACACAAAGTAGATGTGCTCAGTAAATGACTCACCTCTGTTTATCCCATTGAGATCATTTTGAAAAGAAACAAGGTCCGTCAGCACCCTGTTCTTCTTCCCTTCCACAATACCCAGTCTCTGCTTTATATCTTCAAGAGTTGGATTAATATCTGCAAAATAGTGCACTATGAATCAGCCTGGTAGGTGTTATACAAAGGTGCCTCGACCACCTGGTGGAATGGCAGCAGTACTCTGCACTGTCACATGAGCATTGGGCACATACCTTTCCCATCCCTGTTAAACAATTTAGGTAGTAGTACAGATAGTAACCAGGGGTGAAGATACCCATTCTGCCCCTCAGAGTAGGAAAAAATTAGTGATTAAGGCAGCTTAAGAGAAGAGCTCAGATTTTGGGGATACATTATGCATATTCAATACATTATGATTATATATTATGTATATGATGCACAAACAAAAATACAATGTCCCATTATGTTTATGGCTAGTGATTATAATACTGCCACATTATGGGAATGGGTTTTATGGGGTGAGGTCAAAAGGTAGTATCCTTGCTTAGAAGACAGCCGCCCTCACAAGGGGTGGTTTGCTTCTAGGTGCTCCTGACAACTCACTCAACTCTCACTAGAGGCTCCAAGTAGCTGAGTGTGCACAGCAATGCCACAACCCGGGATCTTCGGCTGCCATAGTAAATCCAGTGATGGTAGCTAGTGAAGATAACTGCTAATGAAGGGCTCTTCTGGCTCATCAGATGCACAGAGTCTCCTATGGTGAAGTTGGCAAAACAGCTTTCATAGTATAACAATGGTGGAAATAGTGCTGCTGGAGAAAGATAGTGGATAGCCTAGAGCAGTGTTGCAGATGGATTACGATGCACTGGTCAACGACAAAGCCAAGGAGTCAAAGATGAACAGCTGGCAAATACTGGACTACAGAAACTGAATGAAGAATGGAAAGAGAAAGAAAAATATGACGGTTTGGTCATCGCCTAGACAAATAAGGGCCATGTCCACTGCTGAGAAACTGAGGCAGGGGTAAAGAATGTGCCATCATAGAATATCAGGGTTGGAAGGGACCTTAGAAGGTCATCTAGTTCAACCCCCTGCTTAAAGCAGGACCAATCCCCAATTTTTGCCCCATATCCCTAAATGGCCCCCTCAAGGATTGAACTCACAACCCTGGGTTTAGCAGGCCAATGCTCAAGCCACTGAGCTATCCCTCCCCCCCATCGGAACAAATAAAACCATAACAACACCCAGAACAGGGACTTACATGATGAACTTGAGGGATAAGACATTTACTGTAACATGGAATGTAAAAACATTATACCAGGTTGGAGCACTTGCAGTAATGATGCACAAGTTGAGAAAATTTGAGTGGGAAATCATCAGTCTATGCAAAACAAGCTGGAAAGACAAATGAGAATTTGACCATGATGAACCTAGGCTATTGCAAACAAAAAGGGAAGATGGTGGCCATCAGGATGGAGTTGCACTGGTGCTAAAGCAGAAGGCAAACTCTAATGGCATTTAACTCAATATTTCTTCGTATGCTGAAGGCAAGATTCAGAATCAAATCTGGTGCAGTTACAATAGTAAAAGTATACGCACTGATCTCAGCAGCACTCAAGGAAGAAATTCACTAATTTTATAATACTCATCAGCAAATAATAATACAAGAAGTTTCAAGACAAGATATGTTGCTGGCGATAGGAGATTTTAATGTGAAAGTAGGATGGGACTGGAATTCCTGGGCTGGACCAATAAGCAGATCTGGACTAGGTGAAGAAAATGAAAGAGGAGAAAATCTACTAAATTTCTACCTAAGCAACCACCTGGTGACAATGAACACACTATTTCAACAAAGAAGGCTGCAGAGGAAGCCTGATGGGCAAATGAAGAACATTGTGCTTGTGAACTGTAGATAGAAATCAGGCGAGTGGTTGAGCAGATCATTTGTGGCTGAGATCGGATCAGATCATAAGTTAGAGCTGGCTTCAATGACGTTGAGCAATCAAAAAAGTGGCAAGAACTAAGGTCTATAATGTAGACAAACTGAGAGACAGATATCAGGAAAGAATACAAAGAAGCCATATGTAAAAACATCATGTCTCTGGCGAAAGATGAAAAGAACATTGAAGAGACACTGAACAGTGTAAAAAAATGGTATTATGGGAGCAGCTGAACAGGTGTTGCGCTACAAGGCCACAAAAGAAAAGAAAAGAAACCAAGATGGATAATGGATAAAATGCTGCAGGTGAGTGACAAGTGTAGGAACCTGAAGGAGAATAAAAAGGAGGATGTAGGATTGTGGCAAGTTACGAGAATGAGAAATTGATCAAGCTGATGGACAACATCTACAGCAAGTTGATTAATACAATAGGCTGATCAGAGAGAGAAAACAGAGAGCAAAGAGAGACAGAAACAATAGGATAAGTAAACAATATCAAGAAGCAGAATATGTGAAGAAAAATGTAACACACAAGATAAGAAAACAGAGTGGTACATGTGAGTTGAAGATGTTAGTGGTGAAAGACAAGTGCAGACAAATAAAGATGACCAAGCAAAGAATAAATGATGGAAAGAATAGCTTGAAAATCTGTACAATCTGCAAAACTCCAGAGATGGAACAGGCCTGGAGAAGCTTCCGAGTACACCCAAGGGAGAACAGATGCAGGAATTCTCAGAGGAAGTAGTAAAAGATTTCAACAGAAATGTTGAAAAAGAAAAAAAGTGCCAGGAAGTAACAAATATAACAGCAGAGCTACTGCAAGTAGGCAAGAAACACATGGTAAAAGTGATCCACAAATTACTCAACAAGATTTACAGACAAGAGCAAGTGCCTAGCGAATGGGGAAAAGCGATAATAGTACGGATCTATAAAAAAAGGAGACAAGAGTGAGTGCAAGAACTACAGAAGAATCAGCTATTGAGTGTGCCAGGAAAAGCATTTATCAAGACGTTGCAGAGGAGAATGAAGAGGTCTGTGGAAGTGGCACTTGCAGATTTAGAACAGGATGAAGTACAATATATCAGCTATCTGTGATAACACAGATACAGAGAAGTACATAAAACACAACTGAACCTGTTACAACAATTTTATAGACTTCAAATAGACATTTGATAGCATTTGGCAGAAAGGATTGAGGCAAGTTATGAGACTGTATGGCATCCCTGAGATATTGATCAAGCTGATGGAAAGCATCTACAGCAAGTTGATGAGTGCAGTGAGAGTAGACAAGAAACAGATGGAATGGTTCAGGACTACAATAGGAATGAGACAAGGATGCATGCTATGACCAGTTTTGTTCTACATGGTACTGAAAGCTGTAGCTCTGAGAGGTGGAACAGGAGGAGTCACGTTATGGGGAAGGACAGTGCATAATCTTAGATTTGCAGATGATATTAACCTCACGGCATTGACTGAGGAGGAGTTACAGAGAATAACTCAGACACAAAGTATTAGAAGAAGGGGGGAAATGTGCATATCTTGGAAGACTAGTAATGAAGAATGGGAATTGTGAAGATGACATAAAAAAACAACAAGTCCGGTGGCACCTTAAAGACTAACAGATTTATTTGGGCATAAGCTTTTGTGGGTAAAAAACCCATTTCTTCAGATGCATGGAGTGAAAATTACAGATGCAGGCATTATTATACTGACACATGAAGAGAAGGGAGTTACCTCACAAGTGGAGAACCAGTGTTGACAGGGCCAATTCAATCAGGGTGGATGTAGTCCACTCCCAATAACTGACAGACCCTTCTGCTTCAATAGGAGGCTAAGGCTGAACTGAACAATTTAAGAGCGGGACCGCAGCAAATCTAAGGATAAGGTCTTGCTGTCAAAGAGAATTGTAGGGGAGGGGGCAATGGTAGAATTTGGCATCCCACAGTGTGGACCATAACTGAGTTGAAGAATCCACTCCTCACCCTCTTGCAGAAGGAACTTCTAAACCATAGTATCATGTTCCATTATAAAAGGTAAGAATGGAGCTACCCTCTCCTGCTTACAGTTAAGTGTGTGTGACAGTGCTTTGCTAAATCAGAAACAGTGATTTTTAAATGAGAATTTCTAATACTGTATCAACATTCCTGTTATCGTCTTGCTTTTTACAGTACCTTGTAATGTCTTTTGTGTCATCTGTGCTTGATTTAACAGATTGCTGCTTTCAGTGTTCAGTCTCTTGGTTTTTCCTGCTAGGTCTTCCCTCTCCACAGTCTGGTGATAAAGCACGGTACTGTAAGATTAGTTTTATAATTGAACTCAAAGCAGAAAAACAAATCAGAAAGAGTAAAAATTAATAATCTAATCTAGTTTAAAAAAGAAAAAATGTTTCCAACAAAAAGAAGTTAGTGCTCCCTTCACAGTTAGTGCTACCGGTGAAGCCCTGAATATAACACAGCCCCTTGTCCTTAAAAGCAATGTTTGTTCTTAGCGGAAAACTGTGTCTTCTGTCATCTTCTTGTATCCAGTATATGGACCAATAGTCAGACACGGGTAGCACCTAAATTGTGACCCATAGTGCACGTGCAAACCCAAAATCTGAATATGCAGAACAGTAATTGTGCCTGCAAATAGATCATTTCTACGTGCAAATATACGTCTTGTATGTGTACAATGAGGCATGCATGGGTTCAACTTCAGTGTCCAGCTAATTATAAAGATCACCTGTTTGTAACAAAATTACCATCCTTTGACAACATAATGCCCTTACCAGTAGAGCTGAATCAGCTGCAGTTACAGCTTTGTTGGCTGCTTCCTCAGCTGCGTTGATGGCATTAATAATATTTTCATAGGCAGTAGCAGCTTCCATGGCACAGTTCACCAACTCATCATTGCTGGCGTTTCTCTTAATTCTGTGGAAAACAGGATGAAAAATACAACCATGGGCAAAAACTGCAAGCTCAAAAAAAAAGAAAAGAAAAAAGAATGACTTATTTTAAACAGAATTTAATCTAAATATTTGCTAATTAATGCTGATGAAGAAAATGCAAATGATTTACAACAAAAATGGACGAACAGCAAATAGTCTTTTGACGTAAGGGGCCAGGTTCTGGTCTCCAGTAATGCTGCTTTACACTAATTTGGTGCTGCAAAGCAGCTTTTAAGTGAAAAGGCTTCCTGGCGATTCCAACAACTCAACATGGCCAGCTCTGTGCCACCCCCATCACAGCCCCAGTGTAAGGGCCCTGGTCAGAGAGCTGCAACCTCCAGTTAATCCCCAGCTGCTGGAACAGCCCTCGGGGCCACGGATGGCCTAGCATAAGACAGAGTCACTTCAGGACTGCTCTATCTTGCACCAGGAATCAGCCCAGCAGCCCTGGAATCAGGAAAACATGAGACAAAAACCTTTGTGCTCAATTCACGGTGAGCTGTGCAGTGCCAGGTATACAAGATTTCCTGGTTGATATTTATGATAATACTGTTTTGTTAACTGAACAAGTTGCACGGACAACTGGAAGTTTTCAAAAAGAGGCTGGACCGCCATCTGTCTTGGGTGGTTTAAACACAACAAAACCTGCATCTTGGCAGGGGGTTAGATTAGATGACCCTTGCGGCCCCTTCTAACCCTAGGACTCTATGCTTCTATCTTCTATGATTCTAACTAGCCAATATGATTCTAACTAGCCAAATCTCACAACCGGATTTTTAAGCAAAGTCATTTCCATCCAGATGGCATGTTATGGATGTTACTTTACCTTTTGGGAGTTTTCTTTAGCATTAGGGCTAGGTGAAAGTTATTTGCAAAGAAACAAAATAGAGTTCGGCCCTTTTCTGCTTCTTTAATATATATACAAAAGGTCTCAAAAACGTTATTTATTTGTAAGGGTCTCTCCCTTCCCTACCTATACTTTACCTTAGAAATGTCAAGTATATCATGTGTTTTGCTCTGACTTTCCTGGAGGATTTGTTGGAGCACCAGAAAATTAGTTTGAACTTTTACTGTGAGCAAGGGACAGAGGTGAAGATTCTTCCACAAAGAAAACTTTTCTCCCAACTGTATGTCAGGCATTGGAGTTAAATATATATATCAACAAAATCAAGCAAAAGGGAAAAAAGCATTTAAAAAAGTTTGACTAAAAATGACTAAGATTTTCTTCCTTTCTCAATAGTCAGGTTTAACTTTCTCGATGCTCATGATCACTTCATTATTATTTATTTGCATTGTGGTGATAGCCCAAGGCCCAATCACAACCAGGCCTGAATTGTGCCAGACACTGCACAAACTCAAGTTCCCAGGACCCTGAAAGAGCCTTTCAGGAAAAACAGACGAAGACTTAAGACTTAAATTGTCTAAGACAAAAAGCAAGCAGAAAAAAAGAAAATTTTACACACCAAAAAGAAGCAAAATGAGAGAGAAACCCAATTTTTTTCTGCCTTTACAGGTCACCTTAAGGGGAAGTGAAATTATGCACAGTACATTACAATATAGTACATCGTGTACTTGAACCGTTCATTTAAGGATTTTAGAACATACTCAGCCAGTTGTCTCGCCAGGTCTTGCAAAAACTTGGCATGCTCCTCTGCCCTCACCACTAGTGGCTCTTTGCTGGCTGATAAGGAAAGGTTCTTCAGTTTTTCATTCAAGTCCTTCCGTGCTCCATCTAGTTTGGCAGCTAGATTTTCATATTCCTGTGGTTTTATAAACAGAAATCTTATTTTTATTTGCACATATTACAAAGTGTCTGATAGTCAGCACTTCACCCTTAGTCCTGCATGTGAAGTAACCCCCATTTCCTTGCACAGCTGAGTAGAGCAAGGGAAAAAAGAAAACCCCTTTTCACAGACTGCAGTTCATAGGAGTCAATCACATTATAATCTATCCCATTATATTTTTACTTCAATTAGAATGATGTAAGTTTTTACTCAGTATTTTTTTAAATTTAAAATGTCACACATTTTGATTAACTATACCTCTTTGCTCTTCTGCAGCAATCCAAGTATGCTGTTAGTCTGGGACAAGGAAGATTGGGCAGAGTTGAGATGATCCAAGACATCATTCTGTTTTTTATTCATCACTTCAATTTGTTTCTAAGGAAAATTGGAGGGTTGGAAAGCATGTGATCAGTTCAGCTATTAGGGGTGGGGGGGAAATCAAATGATCATCTAGCCAACCTAGTTAGCAGCAGCATTTCCAAAGCTCTCATTGCTGTATTATCTAGGTGCTTTTTGGCAGGAGCGGCTCTAACAATTTTGCCGCCCCAAGCAGTTGCCACGGCCCCGCCCCTGACACAGGCAGACGTTGCGGGGCCCCCGACACAGGCAGTCCGAGTCCCACGGCGGCAAGGGAAGAGTGGTGGACCTGCCGCTGAATTGCTGTTGCGGCAGGCGAGAATGGGGCGGCAGTCCGAGTCCCGCGGTGGCAATTCGGCAGCGGGAAGAATTGCTGCCGTGGGACTCGGACTGCCGCCCCATTCTCGATGCCGCCCCAAGCACCAGCTTGGAAAGCTGGTGCCTGGAGCTAGCCCTGCTTTTTGGGGATCTAATGACTTACTGATATTCACAGGTATT
Organism: Chelydra serpentina; assembly: GCA_037349315.1. Lineage (NCBI taxonomy): Eukaryota > Metazoa > Chordata > Testudines > Chelydridae > Chelydra > Chelydra serpentina. The sequence goes on along the minus strand of JBAIAC010000002.1, from coordinate 60,839,110 downwards.
TGGGGAAATTTACATTAGCACAGCCCAGTTTGTCAAGCCGAGCGAGGAGCCAACTGGAGTTTTGTTTGCCTATCAGTGTACAGACATAGCTAGAGACGCCCTAATCAACTCCTCACACTGCCTCGAAGCATTGACATCCTGGGCCTCTCTCCTCTCAATCCTGGAGGATATGAAAACAAGAAACCCAATAGTGACCTGGTCTCCCTCTCCCAAACCTTTTGAAAGATTGAAACTATCTCCAGAGTTGGACTCCCTCTTTGTGAGGGAGGGAAAGGGAAGGGAAAGGGAAAGGGAGGGAAAGGGAAGGAAAGGGAAGGGAAAGGGAAAGGGAGGGAAAGGGAAGGAAAGGGAAGGGAAAGGGAAAGGGAGGGAAAGGGAAGGAAAGGGAAGGGAAAGGGAAAGGGAGGGAAAGGGAAGGCTCCCCAGCTTCCCCTCTCTGGAAAGCTCTCAGGGGAGAATGAATGAAGATGCTTGGTTCCAGCATCTCCTGCTCAGTGGAGGGATCAGTGGGGAGAAGAGTCTAGGACAGCACTACAGCAGCAAGTACAATGGCCCTGGGGTTCTGTGGCAGGACAATGCACATTATAATCACAGTCAGGTGATATTTGTATCCAAGTGTGTGCAAGTCATCCCAATAGTAGGGTCTGCAATCAACCGTTCTTCCCCTCTATCACATCAAATTTAATCTTATCACAAATACACAAACATTTCAACTGGTGGCAGAGGCAAAGGAAAACATGGATTAATGATCTGTGCAGATACATCCACCATTTAAGACCGTTTGTAAATATTTTTAGCTGTATTGTTAGTGGTGATGCCCTACACCAGTTGTCCCCAACCTTTCTGTGGCCAAGAGCAAATTGATCCCTTCATCAGAGTGTGGCGGGCAGTGACGCTTCTCGGTGGCGACGGTTCTCCGCCGGAAGTGCTCCGCGGCGGCATTTCGGCGGGAGCTTATCCGCCGGAAGCGCTGCACGGCGGCATTTCGGTGGCATTTCGGTGGCAATGCTTCTCCGACAGATGCCCCTCTCCTCTTCCTTCCTTGACGCCGGCCCTGACGGCAGGCACACATAAATGCCCCGGCGGGCGCCATGGCGCCTGCGGGCACCACGTTGGGGACCACTGCCCTCCACCGACATGTAATATACTGAACAATTGTAATGTGCAGTTGACAGTAGTGATTCTACTGTCCAAGAAGTGCTAAGAAAACAGCTGAAAACGTAGCTTTGATAAAACAATGCAGTGTCCTTTGAATCAGAAATACTATTTGTTTAAGAGAATACAGGCTAGAGTATGCTTACATTCCTTGCATGAATTCCATGTCCAACCAGTTCCGTTTATTCATTATAACAGCTACAAGAGTTTGGGGACTTATTAAATATGTGAAAAGTCTAACTTAATTTTTGCTGCGTTAGTCATCATCACAAACAGTGCTGCAGCACTTCTGGTGAGGCATGACAGCAGGCAGCGCTTATTTATCAATAATTAATAACTCGCACTATTTAGTGATTTTCATCCATAGCAGGTTAACAACAGTGGATAAGCATTATTATTATTCCCATTTTACAGGGCAACGGAAGCTCAGAGAGGTTAAGAGACAAGCTAAGTACCATACAACAAGACAGTGGCAGGGTCAGGAACTGAGCCTAGAGCGCCTGACTCTTTGTCCTGTGCTCAGTTTACTACACTCACAGAAGACAAAATGAATAATTATAGCTGAAGATGGAAACACTCGGAGCAGAGTGTATCCAGATTCTCATTTATACTAAATCCCCTCTACACCACTTTGGTTGTATGAAGGGGCCTTTAAGTGGGAAGGGGCCTTTAAGTAGGACAGTTTTTACACTCATTTTGAGACCTCTTTGCACTGCCAGAGGGGTGGAAAGAGACATTTGTGGAAATGGGAATCAAGCTCAGAATGAATAGAATTTGGCTTTACAAGAAGGCCAAAAGTAAGACAGAAATATCTCCTCCCATCTAATAAGTCCAGTTTTTTAAAAAATGCTATTACCTTAATGTCTTCCAAGAGCACTCCATTATTTTTGTTTAAGTTTTCAGCCTGCTTTGTTTGGCCAGTTGCTTCATTCAGAGCTTCACGAAGGTCATTGAGTTTGGATTCATATTCGTTTAATGAATCTCTTATAGTTTTAACAACTCCGTGGTTTTCCTGCTGGTGCTTTTGTAGCTCATTCCTAACATGCTCCAGCACTGCAAGATTAGAATTGAAAAAGATTCACAGAAGCAAAACAAAATTAACTTTACCCTGCAGGGTTCTGCCTTTAGGATTAAATGGCCCAGACTTGTGAGATGTTGAGTATCCTCAACATATGTAGTTTCAGTGTGTCATGGGCATCTCAACCCATCAGTGATAAATGTGCTGCTTTCAGGATTCAGAATATTATGGATAATTTAACATGACAAATCAGCTCTAAACGAAATATGGTTGAAGGTGAATTTTTGGAAATATTAGATTTAAAAAAAACCCATTAATCTAATCCAGCTTCATCACCAAACAAGGCCTGAGCAAAACTGGGTAAAGCCATCAGCTCCAAAAGTACAAAAAGTCTAAATCTATATTTAAGTAATGCTGAAGTTGTGCCACAAACTGGGGCTTTACAATCTACTCTACCCCCAGTGATGGATAAATTACATGACTGACTCCTATGTAGCACCGAGAGAACATTGTCATGGTTAAGTCAAGCAGCAGGCCAAATTCTCACCCAAGGTGCATCTATGGTACAATGTAACCAGGAGCTCTGTAGGGCACCTCAGCAGCTGCTTGTTCCAATCCTGGAGAGAAAACCCCTCCGAAGGAGACCCTGTCTACCTTTCTTCTCCATTGCACCTCCTTCCCAGCAGAGGAGTGTGTGACCCTGCCTTCCCACCTGTTAATTAGAGCAATCTGAAGAATGGTATCAAGGGAGAATGGGCTTTTCCTGATGACCCAGTAGAGATAGCAGCAGGTGGGGTGGAGGTATTCCCACCTTGCAGCATGACACATGGGATATTATGGGCCACACACAACTCAGAAATAGAGCCGTCAGCCATGGAGAGAATGGATCTGTTAGGCCAAAGACTTCCTACCGTGGCAGAGAGAAATACGGTCACAGATGGAATTCTGTGCCCCTATTACATAATTTTTGTCTACAACCTTAGATATATATGTGCAGCATGCTCTGCTCAGATTCACGACATTGTGTTTGCCAGACAAATAGATTCCATGGAAATCATTTATGTACCGTTTGTGCAGTGAATGACATAAGGAATCCTGCTGAGCCCTAACTCACTCGAGGCCTGATCCAGCACCCACTGAAGGCTATGGGAGACTTTCCATTGATTTCAATGGGGCTTGAATTTGGTTTTACTGCACACATAAAAAAGTTATCAAAAATACATATGATATTATATTGTATTATACTATTTCCAAAATAACTTACGGTTATATAATTACAGACCATATTATAATATGGAAGCACATGGAGAGGACACAAGACTGGAGTGCAACCTTAACTTTTGTACTTCTTGACCTTTGAGTGCTCAACTATACTGCTTTAATAGTTTCTTAATGTAGATTTTTTATGGACTATCTACACACACTATATATAATTTATGTTTACACTGTTTCTGTTCTTTATAATTAGCTAGTGGAAAGATGAATATAGGACTTTTTCATTTAGATTCATTTAGAGATCAAATAATGCATTAGAAAGCAGACATAAAGACATTATTTTGATTTCTCCCCAATTTAACTTCTTTCATGATTACATTAAACATTCTTAACCTCCTTCAGAATCACTATGTTCATTTGAACAAAAGCTGACGACTGAAATACACTGCAAAGGTGCGATCAGATGCTGAAATTCTGTATCACTCCCTGAGCGTCATGATTTGTAGTCTCTTATGTTTCAGACATAAGATCTGAACATTTTAAACTAAGCAGAATAACGAGCTAAGAGCTCAAGAAGGACCCCCTTACAGAGTTGAGCTTCTCTTCTCTCCCTCTCTGCATCTGTTTGCAGTTGTACAAAGTTGCGTTTTCGCATCTCTCTCATCATCTGTTCTGCTTCAGCCAGTTCCTTGGCAGCATTCCCCACGGGCAATGTGTTACCTTCTGCATTGGTGCCAGCTATCTGTTCCACGAGCACTGAAAAAAGGAAATACCACATTCAAACAGAGAAGGTACTTAGATTTACACAAGGGAGACAAATCCCAGAGCTGCTCTTCTTTTTAAGCATATAAAGTCCAATCTTGCAGTCATTATGGAGAGCTTGTCTATACAGACACGTAGTCTGTGGCAAGCTAGAGTGTAAATCTACCCTCACACTAGCCTGCCATGAACTAAGTGTCTGTGTACACCCAGCTGCTGTGCACTTAGGCCTTGGCTACACTTACGAGTTACAGCGCAATAAAACTGCCTGCAGCACTGTAACTCACTAACTGGCTACACTTGCAAGGCACGTGCAGCACTGTATCTCCTCAGATACAGCGCTGCATGTACTCCACCTCCCCGAGAGGAATAACAGCTGTTGCGAAGTGGGTGGAACGTTGGTCTTTCAGTGTAGCCGAGGAACAACGCAGTTACTGATCTCCAGAAGCTGCCTTTGTTTTGAAACGGCACTTCCGGGTTGGCGTTCAGAGCTCCGTTGTTGAGGTGCTTTACAAAAAACCAAACACAGCTACTGTTTGCAGGCGGGGGGGTGGGGGGGTGGGGGAGAGGGGAAAGAGGGGAGGGGCTCCGTTAGGAATGCCGGCAGCAAAGTTGCCTTGGACAGAGACGGCGTGGGGGGGGGGGGGGGGGGAGAAGAACGGCAGGGGGGAGGGGGAAAGCTCCGTTTCCTCTCTTTTATCTGCTCTTTAAAAACAAACAAAGCCCCTGCTGTTTGCTTTCAGCAATTGAGAGAGAGGCAGGGGATGTGGAGGTGTGGAAATAATGAGCTGACACTCTGTGGATATTCCAAAAACCCACTCTCTCTCCAAAAACGCTCCCTGTCAAAGTCCCCCTCACCCCCCCCCATTTGAAAAGCACGTTGCAGCCACTTGAATGCCCATAATGCACCGCTCCCAATACAGCAGCAAATGCCTCAAATGTAGCCACCTTACTGCGCTGGCAGCTGCCAGTGTGGACAGGCTGCAGCGCTTTCCCTACTCAGCTGTACGAACACGGGTTTAACTAACAGCGCTGTACATCTGCAAGTGTAGCCAAGGCCTTAAAGTTCTGCAATATGCTCTGATCTTCCCCACTTTGAAAAGGAAGTAGATTAAAGCATACTAAAGAAACTTTCAGTGAGACAAAACACACTTTAGGTTAATTGCATTAATGTCAAATTAATTTCAAATGCAGTAATGCCACTGAAGCTAGTAGAATTGCACCAGGTTTGAAGTGTGCCCATTGTGTCTAACTTTTTATTTTATAAAGTTGATTTCTGAAATCTTCTCAAATTTCAGAAGTTAATTAAAAATATTGTCTGTGTGGTGACGAGATTTTGTAAAATAAAACATCACATAACAGTAGAAATCACCCTTACCCTGTATATTGATGATGACAATTTGTATTTTTGAAACCAAATCTTTTCCTTTTTGATTAGTCTGACCAAAATTATTAAATAATGTCTCAGCTTTCCTGTAATTCATTTCAGCCTAGCAAGAGGGGGAAAACAGCCAGTTAGAGATAGCAAAGAGCAGACAAATTAATATTTTGTTATAAAAAGAGATGATTATTTTACTTTGTTTTAGTAAGTTACCTTTTCTTGTAGAGCATTTACATCCTGATTAAGATTGATCAAATCTGTCTCCAACTCATTTGCCTTTGAGCCCTGATTCAGAACAGCTGAACGGTAACTGTTCATCAAGATCTGAAAATAAAGAAAAAACTTGTACACGACTGAACCAAATCTACCACCTAGAGACCATATGGAACTGAAGAACAAGGACTGTATTTCTTCTAATAAGTTAAAATACACTGGGTCAGATCTTCACCTGGTATAAAGAGCAGGATCGCGTAATTAATTTCACAGGTGATCAATTTACACCAGCTGGTCCGTTGAATCCAATGTATTCCACCAGCAATAAGGGGATCTCAACTGAAGAAAATTCACTGGGTGGGCAGTGCAGAATATAAACTGCCTGAAAGTAGTAGGACTGCAGAGGGGTCTGGATGGCATAGCCCACAAAATTAGTCTCGATAGCCTAGAAGAGGGAGGGGCCACTGACGTTTTTAAGAATGCCAGCTGGACCTCAGAGCAGCCCTCCCAGTGTAACCCCCAGGGAAGAGTAGCAGTGTATTGTGGTGTCAGCAATTTGTCTACGTTTGCTTGCACTCCACGTTGACACAAACGGACATGAAATTCTAGTGTTCAGATGCTAGTCTACACGTCAACTGAAATCTATTTTTTATAGAAGGTCACTTACTTTTAACTCCTTGGTGCGTGTTTCCAAATGCCTCATCTGCCCCAGTATGTGGGTGCTTGCATTGACATTTTGCAGCTGAGACTTAATTAGCTGAAGCTCGTCACCCATTGTGCTCAAATCTTTCAGCAAAGTAATTACACAGCTATCACAAGCTGAAAGGGAAATACCACAAGCAAAGGAAAACAATGAGAATCGTTGCTATTTTATGCAGAGAACATTTCAGTGGCCACAGTGAATGGAATGGAAGCCCTTTGATACTTTGTCACTGGGCACTACATGCATAACAAATGCAACAGCAAAAGGTCACAGTACTGAAAGAGACTAAATCCAGAAATAAAGAGGCCCATCGGACTCTCTTCTTGTCTGGCATTTTCACCCTATAACATTTTCCCCATCGCTAAGTGCTTGGCTGATTCTTGCTTGAACTGGTTCATGGTTACTGCCATTATCATTGCCTTTTCTACTTTGTGATCTTTCAAACAATCATCAGTCCACCACCTAAGCCTGAGGTCAGCAATGTAGAGTGAATGAACATTATTACCTACCATCGCAATCTTCATCGGGATCCACATCTTTTGGATCTTGGTTTAAGCATTCTGAAATCAGATAAATATAATCAGTAACCAAGAAATTGTTATTAAGATTTTGTTATATTCATTTTTGTCTTTGTAAAAAATAATTTTAAACTTTGCACTCTAGGCCATTCAAATGTGGGGGGAAGACTCTGCAAATCTGTTTTTCAAGGATAAATAATGTGCATGTTATAAGAACCGAAGAGCCAGATTCATTCAATCGGTGTAGAGCATTGTGCAGCGTGCCCAGTTATGGAAAGTTTGCCAGTGTGTGTGTGGGCTGTGATGGCACAAGGCTCCTTCAGTCTCAACCGTACCAGAGGGCTTGCAAGCAAAGTGGGCCGTACTGCTGAGAAAAGGGACATGGCCAGAAAGGTAACAGATGTTCTGATTCAGCTCCCTCTGGTGGAGCTCCTATGGAGCACCCTAGAGAATTTAAAGCTGCTCTTCTTCAGTGGAACCCCAGAAGAAGGGGAGTTGTCACACAACTGCCCTACCTTGGGGGTGATTCCCCCAGCAATTTGCAAATTCCTGTGCTACGGACGGGTGAATCTGGACATACCATATACTTTCAAATGAGAAGTTTTCAATGATCTTTACTAAGACTGTCAGAATAAAGATCCTGTAAACTTGGTATGCTATCAATGCTGAGAAAAGAGTAAAACAGAAATCATTCACTCTTGATTCTGATTTTTAGCCACAAAAGTCACCTGACTTTTGTGGGTCTATGCTGAAAAGCAACTCGGTGAGAATGGCATTGTAGGGCTCCATGTTTATCATTTCACCACTAATTTCTATTAAAAATGTGCTAACACTTCAAAAGTAAATATATATATTTTATCTAATCATTAGATCTGCAAGCTCAACCTAGGATCCGAGAGTCAATGGTGTACACAGGCATAGCTGATTATGCCTGCAGATGTTACCCAGGAAACCATTTTGTTGATGTTTCACAGGTAGGAAGAAAATTCAATTCACAATCTCTTAGCTAAACTAACTCTTCAATGCTTAATGGGTGTAAAATGGAACAAAATCACAAACAGACAAAATATGACACAAATATCTATGTATATACACACACAGGGAAAAGCTCTGTGGTGTAAGATGATGTCATTTTTACATGGTCACTTTTAAGAGTCGAACCAGGTTATAAGCCCCAGTTCAGGAAAGCAGCATGTTTAAATGTTTTCCTGACATGAATGAAGCTTTAGTGATCTGTAAAATCACAAGGCAGCTCTCCTTTTATAATGCAGCTGTTCACTTAAAACTTGAAGTTTTACCCAATGAAAATAATGCAGGTATTTTCTCCTGGTTGGCATGACGATATGGTTAAGTTTGTACCTATGCCCTCAATATGCCAGTACTGGACCTCATGTGAAATTAAAAGAATTTAGAAGTATCCAGGATGCCTCTTCATTATTTCCGTTTTTCCTCTCCACAAAAAAACACGGACCACGATTAAGTTTACATGGTAAAATACAGGCAATAAATGAGACAAGGGTTCTTTAAGCTGATCACTAAGGGTTTACTGTGAGGTGCTAAAGCCATCAACTCCTGTTGAAATTTAAGGGAAGTGAGGTCACCCTGCATCTTGAAGGAGGCACTTAGGACTGGGCTCCCTGCTGCTAAGAGTCAGTGACAACTTTCTATGTGCCAGACGACAATGTTAAAGTTTGACCAAAACTATTATGAGGTCCTTCTGCTGATGACAGCAGCATGGAACAGTCTAGGATCAAAGCCTAGAACTTCAGAATACTCTCAGGAACTGCATGACTATACCTTCTCCTCCACCATCTGCATCTTAGATCACAGGTAAGTTCAACTGATTGGTAGTGGGCACTTCACCAATGCCAGAGGGGAGACAGGAGTCACAAGGGAGCTACTGTAAGAGAAGGATGGCATTTATTCTGAATACAGACACACTTGCACTCTTGCTAGTGTATTATCCAGCCACCACTAGAGATATTCCAAGCAGTCTCCAAGAAGTGCCAATTAAGTATGACTCTTATTACAGTCTCTGGCCCAACTACAGTAGCCAAAAAAATAGTCATGATGAAATTAAAGAGTTTTACAGCAAAGTGCAGAATGTCACTCACGTAACAACCTGCCAAAACATGCTGTGCTGCTGATCGCAGGGGATTTTAATGTTAATGTGGAGAAAGAGATGGCTGATCAGAATATAATGGCAGAGATAAACTGAAAACAAACTGACTCACTGAATTCTGCTCTAAGAATTAACTTTTCCTCACAAATTCTTACTTTGGAATGAGAGCTGGAAAAAGGATAAACGCTCTTCAGATCAGTGCCATCAAAAATATAAGCCTAATAAAGTGGCATTACTGTAATGATGAAATGGAAAACCAGCATTAGCTAACAAAAAATTCTACCAGATGCCAACAGCAACTCAGATTGCCAGCGGTTTCTGTAATGTCTTAGACCAAAACCCATAGATAAAGCAGTCATCTCAGCCACTCAGATAACCCGAGCAACACCGGAGAGAAGCACAGAGTGGGAAAATCAGTAGTCACTGATTTTGACTGGTTTGAAACATTGCTAAAATGTGAGAAGGAAAAGTTGCTTTGGGAAAAAATGAAGTGTGAGTTCATTGACATCAGAGAGAAGTCAATGAGGAATGAAATAAAGTAGAATCAAAGATCTCATCAAGAACAAAGCCTTACTTTCTATGAATAGGTACCAGTGTCCCAAAGGACAGAAGTAAATAAGCTTAAAGAAGGGCTGGAGGGCATAAGATCAAATCCTTTATTCCACAATGGTAATGGATAAAGCAAACATCATACACAGATATGGTAAAATGTTCAAAAACACCTAAGCAATTTAGGACTCTGAGTCCCATTTTCAAGGTCCTTAGGCAGCTGGAGTTTAAATGTCATTGACCTTCACTGAGACGTAGGCTCCCAAAAGCCAGATTTACAAAGGCAGAGTCCTGCACACACACAAATGTATATCCATTGATAGAAATTGGTATCCGTGGAACCGCAGGGCTCTCCCGGGAACCGCAGCAGCGAAAGGAGCAGAACGTGGGGCCACCACTCCCAGAAGTCAGTGCCTCTGGCGCAGCTCCTCTGGCGCAGCTGTACTGCCCCCAAACAGCAGATGCAGACAGCTGTGTGGAAGGGACGGGGGTGGGGCTGGGGGACAGGAACATTTGGCCCTCATTTTACCTCTTCTTTAGTTCACTTATAACTCATAAGTAATTAATTATACTGCACATTGTTTAAAAAAACACCCTATTTCCTGAAAGAGACAAACCCCTAAGACCCCAGGGGAAGTTGTGTTTGTGTATCTCAGGGCACAATTTGCCCCACGAATGACATAAAACAGCATTTGATCACGGCATGTACACTCTGAAGTTACAACTATTCTGTCCCAGGTACATTCAATGAAGGCAAATTAGGTCTGCCCCGTGACATATGCGTCATAAGCTTATATACAGCGTGGCAAGATATGGCTTTGAGGTTGGCAAAAGAGGTTCAATAATGTACTCAACCATCCATTTGGTGTGGGATGGAGAAATAGATCATCAATAGTGTTAAGAATTCAAAACTTAACTGCTATTAAGTATGAACTATATTCCTCATAGGTTTTTCCTTACATTCAGTTGTATCAAAACTCGTCCATTCTTTCATTGAAAGACAGAAATCAGTATTCAACAAATTGTCTGTCTACCTTACATACCTCCAGTAAGACGATCACAGCTAACCAGCTGACCATTATTATTACAATTACACTTCTGACAGTAACCTCCGTATTTTAGCGGATTCCCAAAATATCCCGGAGCACAGCTAGACAAAATAAATATAGATATGTTATTAAATTATGAAATTGCTTCCATCCCTTTTCTAAGATATATTTTCATTTAATAAAAACCTAGCCTTCCTTATATGCATAACACTATAAAATTTTACATAAAAAATTATAAAAATATATAACATTTTTGGGGAGTGTAGCGGGGTGGCTACCCTCGCTCATGCCCTGAGGTGCTTGAAACAGCCTTAGGAGAGGGCTGTAGTTGGGGCAAGCAGCTCCAGGCTGAGTGGGAAGGCAGGCTCAGCTGGGGCCACGCCCCAATTAAGGCTCAGCTGGCCCTTATAAGTGGGCAGTGAGTCAAGAGAAAGGAATCTTCCTCTGCCTGTAGAGGGAGAAGGGCCTGGCTGCCAGGAACTAAGCAGGATACCTAGAGGGGAGCAGGGCTGGGGAAGGCTGAGGGAGCTGGGGAGCTCTAGCCTGGAAAACCCCAGGCTGCGGCCTAGTAGAGGGCCAACTGGGTACAGGGGTTGCAGGGGCAGCCCACGGGTAGACAGAGGTAGCAGGTCCAAACCCCCTTTGCCTATGATGAGTGGCTTACACTGCAGTCTCCCCCAGTGAATGGGGCTAGATGGGGACTGGCAGTAGCTGTACACTGATGTGAAGTGGGGATAGTGGGTGGGGGTTCCCCTGGGAGGGGGGAGACCCTGAGATTAAGGCTGTGGGGGTACTGCCAGGGGGGCACCGGGGTCCTGGGAGGGACATGGGGCCAGAGCGGTCACGTGGATCACCGGCCTGCAGAGGGCACTCCGTAGCTGGTGAGCTAATTCCCAGACAATCCAGCAGGAGGCGCTGCAGCGGTGAGTCCGACCCGTTTACAGGGAGCTATGCTGCAAATCATGTTGCCTGGTATTGTGATCCTGTCAGATCTCATGTGCCAAACAGAATCACACTGAACAGGAAACCTGCAAGTAGGGAGCTAAAGGAAATGGTGCCAGTGATTCACAAAGGAGCACCCTTCCTTCTGATTCAGCACTCAACCAAGGGTACAGCATGCTGGTAAGGGACACTATGCAGCTGGAGGTGCTGTCTTTCAGTTAAGACATCACAGTTTCTTGGCTACTTGTAATTAAAGGTTCTTTGGCACCTTTTGTAAGAGATGCGATGCTAGTCTGTGTGTGCTGGTAGGAGTCTAACTCAGACAATTACAAACTTAAATTCCCCCAGCACTTTAAACCGAATAAGATATTCTTCACTGCCTATTTTAAATTGTTGTGTAGTTTGTGCTACTAAACTATTGCAGTGTTTTAACCCAGAAGTGTCTGCAGTAAGGCACACTGGGCTCATTTAGGATGAAGGGCAATATGTAGATGTAACATGATCACTATCGAGTTACAAACACTATTCAGAGAAGTGTGCACCTTCCTCCCAAATAACTGAATATGAAAGGTGAAGTAAACAAACTAATGCATAAGAAGAAAAGGGAAAATGTTTTTCAACTGGAAACAGAACAAAATAAGTGGGGCTATTATTGTTTTTACAAAGAATGGTACACACAATAAGACTAGTCAAAGTAGTTGACTGCTCCTTTTGATAAACAGTATATACCAGTTACATATGCTAAAGACAAATTATTCATTTATTTCTGTTCTCTATCTTATGTACAATAAATTACTCCCAGCTGTGCAATTAGTACAGTACCCAGCACACTATATACACAGACAAGATTAGGGTATGGAACAGCTTCCATATGAGGCGAGATTTAAAAGACTGGGACTTTACAGCTTGGAAAAGAGATGATGAATGGGGGAATCTGATAAAAGTCTATTAAATCTTGATTGGTGTGGAGAAAGTGAATAAGGAAATATTATTTACTCCTTCACATAACACAAGAACTAGGGGTCATTCAATGAAATTAATAGGCAGCAGGTTTAAAAAAACAAAAAGGAAATATTTCTTCACACAATGCACAGTCAACCTGTGGAACTCTTTGCCAGGGGATGTTATGAAGGCCTAAACTATAAGGTTAAAAAAAGAACTAGATAAGTTCATGGAGGATAGGTCCGTCAATGACTATTTGCCAGGATGGGCAGTGTCCATATCCTCTGTTCGCCAGAAGCTGGGAATGAATGACGGGATGGATCACTTGACAAGATACAGGGCTAGATGGACCATTGGTCTGACCCAGTATGGCCGTTCTTATGTTCTTCTGACAGATATTTATTTATATACAGCTACCTAACTTTATATGCATGCATATTACACACATAATATATAAATGCATACACAGTAGTCTGCAGCAACATGCTTAGGTAAATGTTCTAGTAAATAAATTAGGTAAATAAAGCGGCATGTGTAGAGAGAGACTCTTTTTGCTGTCCATTTGAAAAGGCTTTAAGAGACAAGCCACTTACCTTTCACAATGTACTCCAGTATAGCCTTCTTTGCAGAAACACTGAACTTCTTCACCATTTGCCACACAGCCAGTTGCAAAACTGTGAGAAGATAAAAAAATTATTTTAATGAAAGCATAATCAAGATGTTCAGATTAGTTAGAACAGGGGCCAAATAACTTTCAGGAATAAAGGGTAATTTGGTAGAATAAATAACCAATGATATAGTTTAACAACCACAAGACAAATTACAGCAAATTATCCATTGATGCTTCAAATTCTTCTACTAAATTCACTTCTTGGCTATTTTAAATACACTCCTGCCCTTCTAGATAGAACAAAATAGCTTATTCTGGAAAGGAATGCATACAACAAATCTTCTTAATAAGATTGTGAAATAAAACAGGTCTATGCAGATATTATTTTACTAAGCAAGAACCAACAGTTAAGTGCTAAAACAGCTCTTTGTTGATTGTGTAGCTCTTTCGTACTCATGCTTAGAAGATTTTCATCTTATTTTAAATGAATTTCAGGGGATAACATCAATGTTTACTATACATCCAGGCATATATAAATGTTATCAATGTATTTCACATGAAATAGAAATTAAACAACCTCACATATAAATTATTTAAATGTCATGAATGTAAAAGTCAGGGTTCGTATGGGATTTCAAAGTAAAATCACAATATTAATTTCTTAGCATGAATAGCACGATTTTCCTATGAAAAAAAGAGAGCCCCCCAAAGTACTAATGTTCCCATATAAACACAGTAATTTCATTGAAGGCTCAACAGTTCTAATATAAAATACTGTCCTTCCCTCCCCCAGATGGAAATCAGAGGGTCTTGTGCTAACAGTTGTGCTTGAAAGGTCAGAGTCCACACGTGCTAAATCCACTTTTCCTATAACTGACATTTTTATTTATAATAATTATTTAAAACAACAATTTAAAAGTCAGCAGGGATTGATAATTCTTGCTATAATTACCTCTACATTTGAAATGTTTAAAAAGAGTATTAAGGAAGAAGGAACCAATCAGCTATGCAGATGTCCAATGCACCCACAAAACTAAGAACTTGCTAGGAATTGTACCTAACACTATTTTCCTTTTTGCATCGAGGTAGTAGAGAAGTGCATAACCCAAAAGGGAGCTCTGAGAGTGATGGTATCTCTTGAGCTCCCTAGTACACAGGGGGAGAACTCATGTTGGACCATGCCTACTCTTCCTGACATATCTAGCTAACTTCAAGGTCCATTCTAGAGGGACTATTGTTGCTTGGCTGTAGGATGGGGTGTATGAGATGGAGATAGCCTACTAGTGCGCCTTCCATCTTTTGATCATTCACCTGGGCCATAAGCGCCTGGATAAAGTAATCTGGTCTATGTAAGACTGGAATCAAATACCCCTTCCCCCACCCAGCCTTCCAAAAATATATATTGCTCTTACTTTGGAGGAAAAGTGGATGACTCCACCAATGCTAGGTGGAATATTCCCTGTGCAGACAATGGTAGCTATCAAATCAAAACGGAGTTATGAATCGAATGCAGGTTTCATGGTTTTCTCAATTATCTTAGCACTCTTAAAATGAAAGATGAATAAAAATTCGTTCAGCTGACCTCAGGCAAACACCTGCAGAAGAAGCCGATGCCGTCAGGAATAGATCCATCAGAGAATTCTCTGATATATGAAATGCCTGTCTACTGCTTACCAGTGAAAAATCTCTTACTTAAGGCTATCTAGCCTCTGTCTCTGCACCTGGCAAAAAATGTGTAATGCTCTTAGCAATGCAGCGCTTAGGTTTTATTAGAGCTATTATTTTTTCTTTACCTGAAGACACATACACTTTCACATTTTAGCACTGAGCAATCACCACAAACAGGTGGCTCAAAACAATATGCATTTACAGCCCATTTTACTGCTAATTACTTTAAAAATCTAGTAACCTTCTGAAGATCGTAGCAAGTATAAATTGTTTCTCACCATTCAGTAGTGTTTGCTGAGCTGCAGTTTGGTGAGTATGTTTGCACTTGTATGTATGTTTCATCTGTCAAGCTAGTGGAATCTTTCAAATATAGTCAGACCAACATAAATCCACTTACATGTTTACAAGTTTTAATTATTTTTCTGAGTGCGGGCTTTGCAGAACACTAAATCTCTCTGCACTCACACAAAGGCTTGTTCCTGCATTGCCAATTATCTCCTCTCTGGTTTGGACACCAAACAGGACAGCAAAAATAATTTCCATGCCATGTCTCAGGAATATGGCTTCACTAGCACAGAAAGAGCATGGATTGCAAAGGAGAGATCCCTATTGAAAACACGTGTTTCAACAGTTAATGGAATACATGAAAGCACTGGGAAACATTGATATGTCTGGGGACAGATGCTGCATATAGCTCATAAACAAAACAGGCCCCACCCCCGCAATTCACTGCATGTGGGTGCACCACTGTGCCTGTACAGAGCCCCACCAAAGTAAGGGGGTTACCCCGGTGCTCCGCGGGGAGCCCTT
Source organism: Chelydra serpentina (assembly GCA_037349315.1). Lineage (NCBI taxonomy): Eukaryota > Metazoa > Chordata > Testudines > Chelydridae > Chelydra > Chelydra serpentina. The sequence goes on along the minus strand of JBAIAC010000002.1, from coordinate 60,823,456 downwards.
GTGCAGTTAATTGCAGGATCAGGGCTACAGTTAGAATCTTGAACATATTAAAAAACCACAGTGAAATAAGTTACAACACTTAGTTATTATTGTGTGTATGGCACTAGCACCTAGATGACCCAACCAAGATTGAGACCCCAAGCACAGAGTAACACAGTCTCTACCTACTTACTGTAAACAATTTCCACCCCCCCATACCTTTTTTTAACTTGACACTATATTGTACAATACCTGTTTGTGTAAGGACAATGGCACACCCTACAGGCACCTTGACTGGCATCGCCAAAATAGCCTTCTTTACAGCGGTCACATTTTTCCCCAGCAGTATTATGTTGACAGCCCTTAAAAACAAAACAAACAAGACAATTAACTGTGGCCTAACTTTGTAGGGTTTATTATCATTACCACTGGGAAATTATAGCTGATCTGTTCCAAACCTCTGAGGGTGTATTTTTTTCACCCACAGTTATGCATTTATTGCAAAACGGCCTATGCTACAGAAATACATTTGTTCCACTCATTGTCTAGTTGTAGAGAGCACATTTTTTCCACTACTAGTTGAGGAAAAACAGACTAAGTAAATACTATTAAACTTATTTTAACAGGATACTCAAAGCAGCAGTGCAGTTGCTTAATGAGCATTGTTCCTTCCGTGTGTATCTGTCTTGATATTTTGAGTGAATCCATTAAAAATTCACTAGGTCTGAATGCGACTTTAAATTTTGCATTTTAATGTATATTATAAAATCTGGGAAATTATGAACAGTTTTAAAAACACACATTTAATTGAGTCCAGACACACCTCCTCCCTAAGTCCCAGGAAATTAATTTTAAAATTAGTCTGCTTAATAGATTCAGTTAAGATTTTAATTTCATATACTTTTCCCAATATGCATGTAATTTGTATTTCATTTACTAATTAGAATGAACAATTAATTAATAATGAATGCTGAGAAAACAAATCTAACTGCCATAGCCAACTTTTCCATGATAACACTCCAGAGAATAAAATCTTTCATTTTAGAGACGTTCTTATTCCCATTAGTGTTAATGAGTCATGTGTGTATTTGGTGAGCAGGCGAGACATTGCTGTTTGCTTTAACTAAAATTCTTATACACAAAATAATTGTTAATTTACAGCTGAAGTTGTTCAAACTCATTTCCTAGCAGCCATAGAAACCCATGAAATTACCAATAAAGCCAATATTTGCATCCACATTAATCTCCAATCACATACCCTACCATCTAAGCATCATAAACCTCTAACACACTTGTATTGCTCCGCTCCACAGCCATAACCCCTTAGCACTCCGATGTACAATCTATCTCAGCAGTGCACAAATTCAGTTCCTAACAGTTAAATACACAACCTGATCTGACATCTGCATTAAGATGCCGCTACACCTATGTCTATAGATAATGTAAGTCTATAATCTATTACTTGTACATGACACAGTACAGGGTCACTAATAAGTATTCAAAGTGGAATAGGTTCGAGGATTTGAGAGGCATGGGTGAACCAGAACTGTGGGTGGGGCATGGGGTAGGAGAGCAGGACTTTGGGGGGCGGGGAGGAGAAGAGGACCTTTGGCTGGGTTCAAACAGATGTAGGGCAGGCTGCAGTTCCATTCTCATGAACCTTCTATGGCTCAGAGCAAAACTCCTCTAGGCTCTGATTTGCAGCAGAGGGACTCCCCTCCCCACAAGTGACAGCAGGGTCCTCTGCCTTTTCCATCTCTTCTTGCACTCAAGCCCCCCCACGCCTTCTCCACCCAAGCATCCACATCTCCATTCATTCCCCCTACCTTCGCACATAGATCCATTCAACCCTACTCCTGCACAGGAGCCCAGAACTTGTTTTGTGCTTAAGGGAAAGAATGAAAAATATGGCCTGTTTATGAGAGGTTATGAGAATGGATGTGTGCAGTTGTACTTTGTGGGGACTGTGGTTGTTTTAACTGGTGGGAACCAAATAAACACACAGTCAGGACCAAACTTTCTCAAAGGACCTATTTTAAAATGTGGCCTCCTCAAAAGCTGATGAATATTTTCCTTAAAAAATTACATGGAAAATGTACATGAACAGTTATTGTGGCAAATCTGAAGACTAAATTCGACAGTTAAAGTGTGAAAGGGAGGGATTTTAATGCTGCTGCAAGTTCAAATCTCAAACAGCGCTTAACTCTGGAGTCACTACTGACCCCTGCAAAATATACATCCTGATTGCTGAGGGCTTCTCTACATGGTGCATTAGTGCGCACCAGCTGGGGTGTGAATTCTAGTGAATGCCAGCGTGGCGCACACTGACTGGCCATGTGGACCCTGCTGGTGCCCACTAAAAGTTCCATAGTGTGCACTGATGCATGACATCTGAAACAGTGCTAAGTTAATGCACGCTGGGGAACTTTCTGGCTACGTCTACTCTACGAGTGGGGGGTGTGATTCCCAGCTCAGGTACATCTACTTGTGTTAGCTCAATGAGAGCTAGTGTGAGTATAAAGAGCAGTGTTGCCACGGTAACACAGGCAGCAGCAGCAGCACGGGGTTCTGGTGGGTTGGTACTCAGCATGGCTAAGTTGTGCCCCCACTGCTGCCCATGGTACCAGCAACCACATTACTATTGATACTCGCCCTAGCCCTAGCACGTAACATAGCCGGAGCTTCCGTGTACACTAGTAGAGTCCACATGGCCACTTAGTGGGTGCGCCAGAATTTACACCCCAGCTGGTGCACACTAACGCAGCGTGTAGACACACCCTGCACTGCGGAAGCCAGGAGAAGTCTATAGAAATGGAGGGAAAAGGGTTTCTTGTGGCATGGGGAGCCTTACATGGATCACATTTAATGAGCCATATCATCCCCTTGGCAGCCTGTCTCTAGGAGATGAAAGGAACAAAAATCCTATTCCAATGGCCCTAAAGCATGATGGAGGGAAGCCAAAGCAGCAACGTCCTCATCATCCCCCACCCCTCAAAATTTAAGGGGGCATGGCCAGGCAGAGGGGAGACAAGACTGGAGTGACAGCTACTCTTTGCAGCAGCATCCTTTAAAACTCCAGAGGGAAGTCCCAGAGGAAGATATCAGAAACCCTCTCAGCTTTAACTCACAGACTCCCCTATAATCTACCTCTATGAGTGGGAACAATGGGCAGGCTTTGGCAGATAGCTCCTGAGAAAACTGCACGGTTGGTGGAAGAAGAGTTCAGGGAGCACAACGGAGAGTACACAAATGTTTTGATGCCGGCCCCGGGCTCCTGCTACAAACAGACACACCCCACCCAATGGGGTCAGAAGCTGGCAACTCTGGGCCTGATCTAAAGCCCACTGAAGTTAATGGATAGACTTCTATCAACTACAATGGGCTTTGGATCAGGCCCTTTGTGAGTGTCCTCTGCACCAAGTTTTCCTGCATGACTTTGCTCATCTTATAGTTTGTCTCTAGGGCAGGGGATGTTTTATCTCAACATATTCAGAAGTTAATTGTGCTTGCATCTAAATGACATATTTTAGGTTAAAAAAAGTGAAGTTTACACTTTTCAGCCTTATCTTGAAGTGATCTAAACATCCTCATCTCTATCTTTCTGCTGGAGTGCTTTCCTGTCATGGCCTGTCCTGTCTCCCAGTGAAGCGCATTGTGAGTCATTCCCTGGAACATGCTGAACAGTCTCATAACTAACATTTAACCAAAAGGATTTGTTGAAACAAAGTCAAAGGGTATTATTGCATATTGCAAAGGAATGCGCTGCAGGCAGAAAGAATTAATAACTTACAAAAAATAAACAGGGGAAAATAAATCATGAAAGAATTTGGCAAGGTGTTTGTTTACATAAAAAGGGTGCAGTTAAGAATTAGCAAAAATTTTCAAGTTGGAATTTTTCAGAATAAAACTAAGGTGTTATTTAACTGTCAAGAATATAAACTAGAAAAACACAGTAGGCCAAATTTCATGCTCACACAACCACTGGGGTTCCTTGACTTCAGAGGGGTTACTCCAGACTTAAAATCGTTATCTAGGAGCAGAATTCACCCCACCGTACCTACAGTTCAATTGCAGATTTGTAATTTATCTAACTTCTCTCCTCCTAGCCCAATCCTATCTTCTCCAGTACATATAATCTGTGTAATTGTAATCTAAGATTTGTTTTGCAAAGTGAGCAAGCAAACGGTATCTTAGTTTTTCAAGAATGTAATTATTTATTTGACTGTGGGATCAGCTCCTGCAAACCCTTATGTGCATAGTGCTACAGACTACCCATGAGAGTAAAAGTTTGCTGGACTGGACTTTATAAGATAACTAAGGCCCTGATCCTGCAAACACTTACCCATGTGCTTAATTGAGGGGACTGGGGTAGCATGGGACAACTGGAGTTGTGGGAAGATGCACGGGAGAAATGTGGAATGAAGACTGAATGAAACTACTGACCTGTGCAAAGCTAAGCATGTGCAAAGTGTTTGTAGGATTGGGACCTAAATGCATACATAGTAAAAAAATCAGGTAATATAATTCAGTCAAAGAATTGAACTAGTTACACAAGAATCATTTTGTGGCAATAATGAAGAAAGGAATGCTAGGTATCCCACAGTTCAGTAAAGAAGTGGATATTCTGCTGTTCTACATTAGTTTCAACAATTTACTTACAATACATATTCCAGAACCATCCTGGCATCTATTTGAATTTCCATTGCAATTGCAGGGTACACAGCGTCCTGTAAATAATCCTTTATTCTCACGATAAAATCCAGGGCTACATTCCTATTAAGTACACAGGAAAATATACATGTGTAAATAAAAGTGGGGGAAAGAAGGATTCCACAGCCTCCACAGGCTACAAAGGTCAGTATTTTAAAATCTGTTGGCCACACTCAGAAAACTATAGTAGAAAATGTTCCCTGATAGGCTTTTTTTGGAGCAAATTGTTACTTTCTTAATAATTATTATTTTAGCTTATAAAGTGGCATCGGAGCAGATGAAAGGGACTCCAGCTGCGTATCAGCTGGTGGCCAATCATTTCAAATAACTTTATAAAAATAATGCAGCTTTCAAAGTGGAATTGTATCACACAGGCTTTGGGGGTTGGGTGTGGTAATAGACAAGTGGGTTTGTTTCTACAAAGATCTGCTGGCTAAACCATAGAATCATGGGGTGGGGGGGGGAGGAATGAGAGGTACAGAAAAATACCATTACTCGAGCCCATGAACTGTTAAAGCACTTGGGACCTGATCCTGCAAACACTTACACGTTCTCACCTTTATGCCATTGATTTAAATGGGACTACTCACAGTACTCAAATTAACCCTGGGCATAAGTATTTGTGGGATCAGGGCCTTGCTGAGTAGCTGCTCTGGTGCTCCCTACTCTGGCAGGGATATTCCATCATCCTGACCCTCTCAGAATACTGCTGAGCAAGACATTTCCTGCGGCTAAGCAAAGGGGTCTGGAATTTGGCTTTTAAACAGCCACAGAAGATGTTAATGTAGATTTATACGAGAAGGTTCTGGAAGGGCTGCGTATAGGTGCTTCATATGTTACAGCGGTTACATAAAATCTTAGTGCCCAGGTAACTACAGTGTATTCTTTAGAAACACTTCCACTGTGGTAACGTCTATATTAACTTGTCATGATTTCCAAAATTATTCCACCTGGAGCTATATGAAGCCACGTTTAGGCAGAGTGAGACAAGGTTCCAAAATATGCCGCAGTTTGATTTTAAAGTACAGGCTTGTCCTAGGGACCAGTGACACATGGAAAGAATGTTCAGTCACTGAAAGCACGTGAGCAGAATTTATATTGTATATCAGATCAATCAAAGTCAATTTTAAATAGGGAAACAGAGGAGCTGAACTGGAGAAAGATAAGGAAAAGGAAGCAAGAGACAACTGCCAGCAGTATTAGCCTATACCATTTAGGTAGGGTGACCAGATGTCCCGTTTTTATAGGGACAGTCCCGTTTTTGGGGAATTTTTCTTATATAGGCGCCTATTACCCCCATCCCCTGTCCTGTTTTTTCACAGTTGCTATCTGGTCACCCTACATTTAGGTGCTAACTAATATGCTGAGATCAATCATTACTTGGATGGGAGCAGAAGCAGGAAGGGTGAAAAGAGCTTTCCCCACTATTTGACCCTCTTTATGCATGTATCAGTCTTAAGTGCAGTACCTGTGTTCTTCTGACTGCTCCTGGTGGGGGCCTTCTGGAGTACTAGACACCCCAAAAATGGCATGGCATGGTCTTTCTCCCCAACCCCTCCTCACCGGGAGCTGAACTGGCTGGTTGTACAGGAGATCACATACTACACCCTTCTAAGAGGTGGTGGGGGACTGTGATACCTGGGGCACACCGTGCTTTACAAAATGCCTCCAGGAGTTACCCCTCAGGCAGTGCAGCTCTGCACAGTCCCCTTCAGGCCTGTGCCTAAAGGGAAGAATCTGGCCCAAAACATATTTAATAAAATAAGTGGCACGTGAACTACAAATCCTGCAAATTCTTGCTCAGATGAGTCGTGCCACTGAGCTCCATGGGACCACTCACGGGAGTAAGGGTTGGCAGGATCAAGCCATACACTGTAGTCTAGTTGCTTTAGGCATGAGTATTTATGAAAGATTCTGAATGAGAATTAGGAATTTATTAAACATACATTTGGCAGAGAAAAACCTCAGCCTTGCAATGGCACAAGGATTTTAACAGAATACTGCAATGAAAGTTGTTGATGTTTAAACAATGAGAGTTCACCTGTGATCTGTTGGAAATTCCACCCTCACTTTCAGTGGTATGTGGGATTAATGTAATTAAATGTACATAAGGCCTGATCCTGCACCTTTTAAATCAATATGAGTTTTAATATTGACTTCACTGGGAGCAAGGGCTGAACCCATAATTTGCCCCACTCTGACTTTTTTCAGATACATTTTAATAAATGTGGGGACCTATTCTCCCTGGATTTATACATGTAACCTACATTATAGCCAACAGGCAATCAGTATTCCCGCTTTCTGAGGAGATTAGCCACCTCAATATTTGAAATAGCTCAATAGAAATATAGCTTCACACGGATTATTTATCACAAGTACCTTACAGGCAAAGCAAAAATGAATATACCTACTTTATTAGTGTATCCACATGCAGTTGAACAAATCTATGCTGCTCTTTCCTCTTTCAGTTTTTACTCTCTTTACATTTAAAATTTGTAACAACACTAACATAAACACTGGAGTACTGAAGCACTCTGATTTGAGGACAACTGTCACCGCAGCTTCATTTTGCAATATTCACCTCATATGAACAAAAAGCTCTTAACCACTCAAAAGTACACAGAAGCTGTTAGACGCTCTGGCTGTTTGTGGATAGTGGTAAACAATCTACAAGAAAGATCATCCGTGTACTATTGATAGTAAAGTAATTCAAGGTTAGGAGATTCGCATTCTTATTGTTTGAGTTTCAAGAACTGCATAACTCAGTGAGAGAAAGAAAGAATGAAAGAAATTACCTCTTTTGGTTTAAAATCCAAATGAATTTGTTGCTGCTGATCTCTGCCCTGCAGGTGAGGAAATGCTACCCTCTGTTGTACATCTTGTCCCAAGCAATGCCCCAGAGCTATTAATAAGACAACTAGCCATCCTATGTTCTTCGGCCTCTGTATTTCGGCCGTCATTCTGCTTAGCTCTTAGCTTGGCTGTTCATGTACAGTATTCTTTCACTACTCAAACCTTCTCTTATACTCCGCCTTATTGTTCAGCTTCTGACTCAGATAAGTGAGGCTGTATACTGCGATGGGCCCCACCTTTAAACTTTATACGTGAGTCAGGTTGTACAGCACAAATAACAGTTCCTGAGGTTAAACGACCATGCTGTAACTCCTGTAAGTGAATGTATATCTAACGTAAGGTGTGGCAGGCATCACCTCCTCCCCACCTAACACAGTCAGACAGAGCTAGATGATTAGAACAGTAAATCATAGATTGAGTAATACTGCAAAAACGTGAAGGGCTTATGAGCTACATTATGTCCGTGGTTCGACTGCTTCCTTTGGGCTATGTATTTTCCTCAATGCAGGGGAGGAAAAACGGATAGTATATAAAGACAGCACACTGTAGGTGGTAGGGTGAGAGTGGGAGAATTTCAGTCTGTATTAAATGCAAGCCCCAGTGTGCTAATCAGTTGGATTTCATGTGTAGCGCAGAGCACTGAGTGTATGAAAAATAATTTCTGAAAATATTTTCAAAATGATATTCAGCAAACAATGCACTATTACTGTGTCCAGGAGACAAAAATGAAAGACCCAGACCAATAATAAATGCAGCTTGTTCAATCAGTCTTTCAGTGGCTGTTCTGCTCCATTCACTACTCTTTCATTCTCATTTTAAGATGTGTAGTAACTGCTACTTTAATTCTTGAGCACTTTTGACAGACCCCGAACAAGTAACTCATTCTACACATTCTGTGCAATCTGTTCTTTGTTTCTCTCTTCCATATTTCACTGTGTTCCCAAGGGTCTGGGTAGTCAGCCTATTATCATTACCAAGACTGGGACCCAGCTCTCCAGAGTCTCCAGTCAAGGTTTGAAGTTTAAAACTTCGCCTCTGCTGTTACTGTACAATATAGTCCACTTAGATAGGTTCATAGATTTTAAGGCCAAAAGGGATAAATATGGTTATCTAGTATGATCTCCTACCTAATACAGGCCCTAGAATTTAACCTGGCCATTTTTGCATTAAGACCATAAATTGTTTGAGATATCTTTTATAGCATATCTATTGGAAAGACATCCAGTCTTGATGTAGAAATCTCAAGTGATGGAGAATCTTAGGTGAGTTCCAATGGATAATTTTCTTCACTGTTAAAAATGTACAAATAATTTCTAGTGTGAATTTGCCTTGCTTCAGCTTCTAGCCACAGTATCTCATTATGGCTTTGTCTGCTACATTAAAAATCCTCTATTATCAGAAATCTTCCTCCCATGTACATACTTATAGACCATGATCAAGTCAACTCTTAACCTTCTCCTGGATAAGCAAATTAGATTGATCTTCTTTAGTCTTGCACTGTACATGACAGAAAATATTATTCATATAACACATGCACTTTATACATGCATAGTCGCAGCTAAAAGGAGCACAAATTCCATAGAAGGTATCTAATTCACCTATTCCTCTTTAGAGTGCCTTTCACACAGTGAAAGGATTTTAAGCCCAGATCCTCAAAGGGAGTTAGGTGCCTAAATACCTCTGAGGATCTAGGCCCAGGTTATCAAAATTGTACATAAACTTATCTATAAAGTGCTTAAAATTAACCAGTACTGCTAACAATTAGTCTTTTTTCTCTAACTAAATCAATACAGTTGTGAGCAACATATCAAGAATGATACAATGAAGAGGCAAAGTAAATTTCCTACCTGACATGAGTCACCCACATAGTCAGGGGGGCAGGAGCATGTCTCTACATTATATGCAATGCTTCCACTTCCTGTACTTGTGGCTTCTTCCAGCCCAACCTCACCCAGAGTTAACCTCTGAGTCTCTGTGTAGTAAAGACCTCTGATGTGTAAGCCATCTAGTCTAGACAGGACCATCATCAGTTCTTCTCTAGATACCAGGTTATTGTTGCTCGCATGTCTGAAGTTTCCCTGTACATTAATGATATAAAGTAAATATGGCCCCAGAATGAGTTAATCTCCAATTAGGTTGGTGGAAACAGACACTGCAACAAAAAGGGAGGATGGTAACAGAAAACAATCACCTAGCACCACTTCCTGCAGACTTAGGAAAGGGAGGGTGAAATAGACGTAAGGAAAGTGGGTAGCAGGTATGTAAAGAAATGAAGGGTGGGAAAAGGAATGGGGGAACATCGAGAAAGGACATAAGAAACCCATATATACACTTTGTATATTTTCTAGCCAAGCAACTGAGACTATGTATGAGCCCCAATTGAGTATAGAAGACCTGGGAGGGAAGTCTGGAAGTCAGCTGGAGAGCAGTAGAGAAAGAGCATTGGTAGGGATGTCTCCCCCAGGAAGAAAGGAGCTGATTATGCATTTTTGGTGGTTGGGGAATGTCAATTAGTGATTCAAGGAACAGGAGATGTTTTTGGTGCCTGAAAGCCAACAGTAGAAGGAAATGGCACCACAGAGAGTTGTTGAAGTAGAATGAGACTCTGTAGGAAGTGGACCTGTGTAAGAAGAGGCCTGGACTTGACATCACTCACAGCCATCTTGTGTATGGATTTAGCATAACTCTCAGCCATTTCAGCCACCATAATTTGGGAACAAAACTACAGAGTCGGGGGAATTCGGCCTTGGTGTAGGCAGACAGATAGAAAAGCATTAGCTGAAGATGCAGCCCTATTAACAGGAGATAGATAGATATTCACAAAGTCATGAGAATGGGAGAGAATGGACAAACTAACCTTGAGTTTCTGTAGTTTCTTCCTGATAATAAAAAAGTATGAGGTTTTGCTGTTGCAAGTGTATCCCACTAATGAAGCATAAAGATAAGTAGACCTTGAGAAGTTATTACTAACTTTGAAAAATGCAGGAGCTAATGAGTAGACTGTCTTAGGCATGTGAACCCCTGTATAGTGAAAATGATTGGTTAGTGTTTCTTGCATAGCTATGGTTTAAGTAAAATAATTGTTTAAGGCATAGATAAGAGAGAGCCTAATTTTATATAATGAGGGTCAGAAAAGAAGCACTTTGGAACTTCATTCCGGGATACACCTGAAGATCAAAGCTGCTAGAACTTTTTAACCCCTGCATGACCAGACTGTGTAGAAGCTGGAGTCCAGATGACATGACCCTGACTGGCCATTGGGAGACGTCTGTCTGTTTTATTAGGAGTGGAGTGCATAAGATGCTTGGCATGTATATTCTGTTTTGCTAATTGTTAATAAATGTACATGTTTAAGGATATTCACTGTGTGAGGGCTCTTTCATTTGGAAAAGGCCTCACAGACCCATAGAGACCTGAGTCCACCAGGAATGGGTGTTAGCCCTGAGCCCACAGAGGGGTAAAGTCGGGTCTCTTATGCCCTGAGTACCCACGATGATGGGTATGGGGTGGAAGCCCTATATTACACCTTGAGTACTCACAAAGGAGGGTAGGGACGGAGCCGTAAATTGTGTGGGTAACACCTGAGGCAACTGGGAATCTGTGTCAAGAGGAGAGAGCTGAAGACCCAAGTTGGGGCTGCCTCAGTCATCCCAAATCATGGGAAGAACCACCTATCAGCCAAAATAGGGGTCGAGGAAAGAACTCGCTCTCTCAAAGAGGAAAATCTCCATGAAAGAGTCTTTGTTTTTTAAATAGTAGGCCTTCCTTAAAAGTCCAGTCCCCAGAGAGATTGTTCTTTTAGTTCAGAGAGGTGGCCTTAAATGGTATAAATCCATCACTGGACACAAGTTTAACTCAGTTTGGAATTTGGCCTGCAGAATCCTTATTTTGTTGTTGATACATGAGCCAGAAAGAACCCAGATTGACTCTCAGATCCCAGTCTGAAGTCGCAGGGCTGGCAGTTAGGGGGGGAAAGTATTATTTGTAAACTGAACTTTTTTGATCTAGAAACCATTGACAGACAATATGGAACTTTCTGAGCCAAATTTTAAGTTGTTGCTACCAATATTAATAATACCTTACACTATCAAGACACTTGTCTTCCCATTTGTCATTCAAGTCTGCAACACATATGTTTATATCCTTTAAAATTATCAACTATTTTGTAAGTCTAACTACTTTAAAGTAACTTTTGCATATATGTTGTCCATATTTTTAGATTATATAGGGAAGAGGTAATGTCACATAAAACAAATAGTAAGCTCCTAAAAAAAAAAAGATTAAATCTTCTTTTTATTTTATTGATTTCCCCCCAAAAAAATATAAGGGGAGGAGAAAAAAAAAGACAAAAAGAACAAAAAAGTAAAGGAAGGGAAAGGAAAACAAGGAAGGGGGAAAGGGAGGGGAAAGGAGAGCAATATCTAGGTTTCCCTTCATTAGGAATTAATCAAAGATTTCTAAAAAGGCAGACCAATTGTGTCCTTCTTTTCCAAAATATTACTAGCTCTTTAGCTGCCAGATCAGCCAAGCCAATGTGCCAAGCTTCTATCCCTGGAGACAGTCTGCTCTTCCATCTCGGCAAAATGACTCACTTGGCTACAAGCACTGCTCTAGCGAACCAAGCTTTCCATGAGTTGGAGGGTTTCCAAGATGATGGGACATAACCCAAAACACTGTTCCGAGAACGAATTTTTAAGGAGGTACCCATTATCATATTAATCCTCCTGCCTATTTCTAGCCAAAAGGATTGTATCTTCAAACTATCCCAAAACATGTGAGCCAGCGTGACTCCAGGAAACCCGCATCTTCAGCAGCCGCCTGTTTTGGCAGTGCAGATGCACTGTAACCTATGCGATGAAATCTTAAACTATTCCATTTATATTTCTTACCTCAACTAGCTGCAAACGGCCGTAATACTGTCGGTCAGGCAATGGGTTGTTAGGATCCACATAAACTATTTTCATTTGCTGACCCTGTGTAAGAATAATGCTTTCATGCTGAAATTTGAATTTTTTCATGTTACTGTATTGATATGCAGTAATTCTGTCATTCAGCAGATACAACTTAAGTTACAATACTTTAATGGTATTCACTATGACAACAAAAAGATGCACTTTTGGGTGAGGATGGGGAGGGAAGTAAAAACAAAATATGACCCAGAAACATTTCTGACCTTCAATCCTGATGCAGTGAGAGAGTCAGATCAGATATTATTACAATTCCCTATCTATGCAACATATTTCTGAGCCAGCACATTAGAAGGCTGGATTAAAATTAAAGATGGGCTGAAGAAGCTGTATTCAGATTCCCATCAAGTTTAAGGTACGCTTTGGGTTTGGATTTGATAGCATGGAAATCTCATGAGAACAGATACTCTTGTAAGATTTCAGCTGCATTTGAACCAGAAAAGAAGCTGCCCTCCTAGTTTTGTGCCAGGTTCAGACACGGGGATTTAAATGACAAATTTAAGGATCTAACTTTGGCCTGTAGTTAGTTAAATTCAAATCTAGTTGACCTGAAATATATTTCTACCCCATTCAGCAAAATCTAATGCTTATGCTTAACTTTACACAGATGAAAAATCCCGGTGAAATGAATGGGATTAATCCCACATGTAAAATAAAGCACACATAGAAGTCTTTCCAAGATCAAGGCCCTTCTTGGTAACAAATGTACAAGGCTATGATTTATCTTTTAACAGGTGTATTTTAAGGGAAAAATTCCGTTTTATCTTTTTGTTGCACTCAAATCAGATATGTGTAATAAGAAGTTACCTTAGCAAAACAAATAGATACGAGAATGGCTTTGGACAAAATGTAATAAGAACACTTGTAGAAATGCAGCATCACTGTAGTATAGTAAAGCATTCTAAAAATGTAAAGAGAAATCTTTTCCAATAGTACATTTTAGATAACTGAAAAAATAGCACTGTGTTGAGATTTCTTGAAAAAAATTAAATGTGAAACAAAATATTTCCCTGATTTCAAAAAGCAACAATATAATACTTACTGCTAGCTGTACATCAGGTCTTTTATCTAGAAGAATCATGCCTTCACTAGGTAAGCCAAAAGATTTCACTAGGTAACTTAGGTAGCCACCATACGAAGAAAGCTATGACAAAATGTTCAAGATGATAAAGAGTTTATTGCAGTTTTGCTAAATACTAAAATCATTTTGTATTTGTTCTCCCTCCCACCCCGCCACGCATTGTAAATAGTTTACTTTCTCTTTGCTCCTCTATTCTAAATGTGCAAATATGCATTGCTTGAAAACAAAAACTGGAATGAATAGAACAATCACCATCACCACTTTGGACTCTCTTATTCTGATAGCCAGTTTATATGACTCTTGTTTAAAGAGTTACTATCAACTTGAAAATCGTATTTCCATCTGACGATTTTGGTTCTACCATTGTTGTAAGTAACCATTGAGATAACAATAACCGAAAGAGTTTAGAGATGTTTTTCCCTCTATTTTTGAGCTTGTTTATTCTGTGCATTTGATGGCATTGTGTGTAGTCACTTTCATTATTCTCCTGAAAGTCAGTTGCACCTTCTCTCTCAAACACCAGCACAATGCCATCACCCTCATACAATGCTCTTGGGGGTGGGGAGGGATGGGCTTGCATACATTTTCTTCCCCAAGATCTTCAGAGGGTTTTATCAATAGCAGCAGCAGTAAAGCTGACAATGAAACTGAAGAGGCAACAGACAACCATATGCACAGAGAGGAAAGATGGGCAAGGAAAGGCCAGTTTGAGCACATTTAGTGGTGGTTTTCTCAGGCCAGCCCACCCTACTCTATAAACATCACACCTCACTAGGAAATATCAGCTCAGCTCCTCTTATGCAGACAGAGCTCCTACTGATGTTAATGTATGTAAAAAGAGGACAATATTGTAATCAAGACCAATTGTACATATTCCAGAGAAGAATTTTGTCCAAATTGTAAAACAGGTGTTTTACTGCCTTTTCTACAAAGCTCTGCTCAGTGCAAAACTTTTGGAATCAAACACCCCATTTATTTTGGGTTGCTCTTCAGAAGGAAGGGATTTGTGAGAATTGATGGAAGTTCACTAGTGCTAGATTTTGACTAATAAATCCATTTTAGTTGCTACACAAGTCAAACTCGAACCCTTGTCTCTGGAGGTGAGTAAAGTAAACCAAACTCTTTTGGCTGAGAGGCCAGAGTAGCACTGTTGCTAAACTGCAATCAGGTTTTTTTTCAAACGGAGCTAGCAACAACATTTTATCAGCCAGTTCCCATTGCACTCCACATTGTCTAATCATACAGTTGTTTGTTTTTGTTTTTGACAAGACATGCAAGATAAAGCAGAACTGCTTCATCAGTTTTAGTCTCTTGTGAGTAAACACACTTTTTATTCTGCACATCACAATATCAAACTATACATGCCACACACACATCCACTATAAATAAAATAGTTACTTTTTGGTCTGTAGCTTTCCTTCCTTTATGTGTAAATATGTATTTTAGTAGGCACTGGCCATGGTCACTATAGTTAAGGTGACAAAAGAGTTTGCATTGTAATACTCTAGTTTTACAATCCTACAACTTTCCAAAACATTCACTTTTTTAGGCTGAGATTTTCTATGCTTGGTCTCTATCCAAAGAAGATTTTCTTTTTGGAAAAAAGAGATACCTCCAGGAAGTTCTGGACTTTGGGGAAAGTGAAAATAAAAATACACTTTCATTATATTAAAAAAAATATTAACCATGGCATTCACTTCAGAGACTCTTGTTCGGTTTCAGTGTTAACATTTAGCATAGTATATTTCTTCTCTTCCTTCTTTTTTAAAAAGTCGTAATTAATATAAAGAGAACCTCATAGAATTAATAAGAAGTACCCTAATCAGATCTGCTATTTATCACTTGTGGTGACATTCACCAGTGTGCAGTGGGCCAGCATGAGGTCTATGCAGTACTTAAATCCTCAAAATGGGGCCCAAGTGGGACTTGAATAGTGAATTGCACCCTCCTTGAATACGACAAATGTCTGTCCTTGTGGCTTTCCAGATGTGATGGGGTGAATGGATTCCACATTGCATCTGACAGTCAGAGTATTGAACCTACATGCTGTATAGCCAGCTACCATTATAAACACATCTGTGATTGCAGTTGGACAGAGTTATACGATACTGAAGCTACAAGCAATCAGCAGCAATGTGGAAACTGGTCAACATGATCCCCACGGTGGAATGATGACAAGTTTAATAGACAGCAAGCTGCTGGTTCCCTTAGGAAGTAGAAAGAGAAGAAAGGAGCTCAAAGAAGCTGATGGTTAAAAGAATAGATAGTGTTCCCCTCATATGATGCTTTGACCTGTTGCAATTAGTTAATAAGCACACAGTTACTAAGTAGGAAACACGGTAATACTTTCACACAGCCATACAATCCAAGTTATTATATCAGACAAACAACAATACATTGATTTAATATTTACACCACCTGGAACTATCACTCCTTTCTTAAATCAGCCCTGACAGCAGGATATCAAGTTGATATCAGCAGGATATCAACAATAAAGGGGGAAGTTTTCAACAGCAGTTGAACACTTAACTACCTTTTCTGCTTTTGAAAATCTCCCCAAAGATGTTCAGTGAGTCTTAAAAGGTACCATGGGACAGCAGCAAGATATGAGGCTGTGGTTCAGAAATTGCCCCAAGAACACCAGCTCCCAAAAACTAGCCAGGCCAGGAACAGAGTCGACCACGGAGTTCATGTAAACATCTCCCCAACATCCACCAGGATGATTGATCCAGCATTATAACTGACTGCACTTTCAATGCTGTCATCAAAAGCCAAGTGCTGTGATTTCAGGAAGGTCAGAGGAGGGTTAGGAATCCATGGGGAAGAAAACAAACATCTCTTAGAAAGATAGGGTGGATTCTGCCAATGATCTTGGAAAAAAACAGAACAAATATTATCACAACAGATTAGTTAGGTGTCATTTACCTTCTCCCCCAAGTAGGATTGTGGTGCCACCCAGTATAAACTGTGCACAGAGGTAGGCAACTCTTGAACATCAGCAACTACACTATTGCTGCCTGGATTGAAGGTTACGGGGATATCAATGTTATAATCAGCTGTCTCCATGTGCCAGTTCCTCATATCAACAAACTAATAACAAAATATAAAAGGGAAATTAGGGAATGTTTAATCATTTATTAAAACCTTTTCAGGTTCAGTGTATAGCGTCATTTATGAGACATACCATATTGATTATACAATGTAGTGAGGGTAAAATTCATCCCTCCGGAGACAGACATCACAAAGCCTATGCAACACTTGTGTCCCACTTAAAAATGCCTCAAGGGGGGCTTAAGTGGGGCATAAGTGGTGCATAAGCCTACTGTTTGCCATCTGCTCAAGGGTGTTTGATTTGTTACTGTGGACTACATTTTGTCCTTGGTTACATGTAAACACAACCCCCACTGAGGTCAATAGAAGCTGTATGTATACAACCAAGGATAGAATTTGGCCTTATATTTTAAGTCCATAAACAATTTCCCCCCTTTAAATAAGAAGTCTGAAAAGGTCTTCCTAACTCATCTACTTTTAGAAACCTCCTGCAATTTCACTAGAGCTGAACTAACCCTGTGCCAAAATCACCAGTGCTTTGTTTAGTCTATTGTTTTAAAAAACTGTTTTTATTTTTCAGTTTTAAACAAAAGCCAGAGCAATAATGTTTTACAGGAGTAGGTATCCTCTGCAGGAATAGTGTCCCATACTACAAAGAAAAACAAACAGATCAAATTATATCATTTGACTAGCTGAGGGAGAATTATTTTACAGTATACTTCAGGACTTGACTTCCTTTACAGCTTAGCTGGAAGTCTCAACATTAGAATGAATTATCTTTTGCTTGGGGTAAAATAGGTGGCATCTATCATTACACTACAGAGCAGAATGGCTATATGGAATTACAATGGCAGAAATAAAAATGAATGCATGTGTCTCAGAATCACTTCCAAACAATCTGACATCGAAATATCCCCAAGCTCAACAACAGGCTTCCATAGGGACAGCAACTACAGTCATTGGGTGAAATCCTGAGTCCACTGACACCAATGGGGTTGGTCCTGCTTTGAGCAGGGGGTTGGACTAGATGACCTCCTGAGGTCCCTTCCAACCCTGAGATTCTATGATTCTATGATTCTATGAATGGGAGCTTAGTCATTTGCTTCAGCGAATCAGCGGGGGCAGGATTTCACCCATTGTGCTTAAATAATAAAGTGCCACAATCCAGGTAACACCTAGTCTACATCTGAGCCTAAACCAAACCTCCAGATCCAGATTCAAAAATTCTCAAAGTTCAGGAATATTTGGATCTGTATTTGAACTTTGAGATGTTCGGATCAGAGATGTAATTTAACAGCAAAGTGACACTGCTTCAATAACTTCCCTTAGAACATTTTTTTCCTGTCTGTTATTAGAAATGTTTCTCGTAATGTCCAATTTAAATATTCCCTTGTTTATTTTCAGGCTGTTGCTCCTTATTTTCAATGCTTATCAGCCTTAAATAATTCCTCCCACTCATTTATATTATCATACGAGTATATCCCAATTTCCCTCCTTCTCCCACCTTCTTGTGTCATGTTTTTCCCTATGAAAATGAAGAAGGCCAGAGCCTGCTCACATAGAGAGCTCATGTTGAATATTACCACAGGACCTCATGTACACTAGGTCTCAAATACACCTGTGGTGCATATTTCCTACAAGCCAGATATCAAATTAATTGCTTCATTAACTTATTGGAAAAGTATATTGTAACTAGATATCTCACTTCAACGAAGTCTTTGATGGATGTAGCCACCTAGAACAGAGGACTGGCTTCAGCTCTAGCTGAAACAGAGAGGTAGACAGACCATTTCCCACAGGGCAGCACTTTCAGATTCTGCAGGGGTCTGAAGGAGGCTGCACCATAATTTGCACTGTTTCTTGCAGAGAAGGCAGCTCACGGGAAACACAACACTTTGCAGTGGTTTCCAGAGAATATTTCCCATTCTTTTCATTCAGTAAAATACAATTTGTCATTTTTCTTAATGGGATACATGCCTGTACATGATAGTAACTAAAAATACACATGAAATATACCTTAGTTCTACGATTACTTGTGCTGTGACAGTTGCTAGTTGCTCCAAAACAAAAGCAAGAAGTGCAGCCCTTGGGATTAGAAGGATCCAAATAAAATGATCCCTGACGGCAAATGTCACATTGTCTACCTTCAATATTCTCCTGTTAAAGAACAATTGAAAAAAGTTATTAAAATTTTCCATGTGTTATTGGTCAACCTGCAAAATACCAGGCACCTAAAACAAAGTTCCTACAAGAATATTTAAATATTTATAAAATAAAAGAGACTATAAATGTGAAATTGTTACTTATGGTCTTCTGTAAATGGTATTCCAAATGCAAATGAAACAGTCTCCTCTTGAAAGGGAACTTCTGTGCCAATAATGTATTCATAGCTTTGTTTCTTGCATGCACAACAGGAAGGTCTTCTTCCTAGCTACTAAGTATACAGACCCAATTGAACATCAGCAGTGCTTATGTTGGGTGTATACAAAAATACAGTTCACTGCAATTTCACATGGAAAAACTATGCCATTTCTGAGAAGCCTTTCCACTAGATCTGTATAAAGATGTAGTGGAATTACTGTAGCTCACTGTTGAGTAATGAACATTGACCAGCCCCAGTTGAGCAGCTCTGAATACTACTCGGTGATTTCCTTACCAAAATCCTCAAGCTGGCTCTTCCAAACCTACATGTGAAAAGTCACATATGAAACTTCACATTTATAGAGTTCAGTCTATGCACATCACAGCAACGGCAAACATCGTGCATACACTGGGGCACTGAAATGTCAATTACATCATATGACCAAAAAAAAAAAAAGCCTGAAGCCTGGTGGATATTAAAAAACCCCAAACTACAGATGCAAAACAGAGATATGTGTATGTACATAGAGTTTCAACACATGTGCACACAGCATATAGTACCTTAATGTACTGCATAAATCTAGGCTTCTCTGTGAAACGGATCAACATTAAATGTATTCTACAAACGTCTTAATTGCAGTTTATTTGCAATCCAGGCAAGTGCTACAATGCAGTTTTGATATAACTGCATTTAATTCTTATCTAAGAACTGCAAACAACAAAATTCACTTTATTATACCCATTAAATAGGAAACAGCCACTGATATGGAAACTGAATTTGTGAATGCACAAGTATCTTGATTTATCTGACCTTGCAGAGACAAACTCCTGTCTGTGGATCACAAACATCTGGCTCTGTTCCATCTCTGTTACAATTACAGGAAATACAATCTGGGAAACTGTAAGAACCAGGACTGCAGCGATCACATTGTTGCCCTGTTATTCCTGGCCTGCACCTTTACCAACAAAACAAACAGAAACATTTAGGTTTGTTTGTGTAGGGAGAAGGTGGGAATAAAATAATGCAAAGGATGAAGTGATCATCTGGTCATTAAACACCACTCGTGGGGATCAACTGAAACAGATTAGCATTTTTCTCTTATTGTCAGGAGTATTGCAATTTTTAACAATGGTCACTCAACCCAATGGGGGTGGTTTGATTTTCAACACTGCAAGTGTTGAAGTTGGGGTTCATGTTCTGAAGGTACCCCCTGCACACACAGGGAGTCTGAAACCAGCATGTTGTATCCCAGGCAGAAGTCTGCATTCAGAAGAGCTATAGAGCTGAGAGTGAGTGGCCATTTACCAAAGTGCCCAGCTGCTAACAAGATGGGGTTTCCCTATGAAAAGATTACATAACTTACTGGGCTGTAAACCTTTTTTATACAAAACTGTTCACACTGGGTGAAATCCACTTGGCTCAGATACAAAGCCTGAGTAACTTGGCTTTATCTGGGTGAAGGGTGTTATAAGATGAAATCCAACCCCAAAGTCAGGACATGAGATAGGGGAGCACCTCCTTTTGTGAAAGCAGCAATTCCCCTCCCATAGCCCCTACTCCAGCTTCTGGAGAGGACCTGCATAGTCTGGTGAGGCTACTGGATCTACAGAAATGTGGATCTTGTGACCTAGCCCCTCAACACCATCTCCTTGCTAGCCTCTTCCCACAGCTGCCCTCTGCAACTCCGTGTAGGGTTTCAGGGGAGCAAAGGCTCTTTGTACAGGAAAACACTTCCAAAGTCTAAAAATATGAACATCTGCGTCTCTAGGTTTTATCTGTGCTGGAACTGTTTTTAAAATCCTGTGGCAAACGGGGTGTGTCTTTGGCTTTCAGCACCCACGTTTTGAATATGTGGGTACTCAAACACCAGGAATTTACAACTAATAAACAGTTTAAAAGAGCTGGATTGAATACAATGGGCTGCATTTGATACAGCACATGAGCACAATTAAGCATTTCACCATACACTGGGGGAGGCTTGTCACACTCTAAGTACATTACCCACATATCCTGATAATAGAAAGTAAATCTGCTCATAGAATTAGGACTTTGGACTTTGCTGTAATCCACGGAATTGAATATTTTAATCAGCATGTAATGGCTAACTTGGCAGTTTAATGATTAGTGCGTTGTAGAGAGAGAGAGAGAGAAAGTATACTATCAAGTATTGCTCATTTACCGTCCACCATAAAGTACTGCTTATTTAGATAGGATAAGGGCAGTTTAGGTTGGACATTTCGAAAAACTTCCTAACTGTCAGGGTGGCTAAGCACTGGAATAAACTGCCCAGGGAGGTTGTGGAATCTCCATCATTGGAGATTTTTAAGAGCAGGTTAGACAAACACCTGTCAGGGTTGGTTTAGGGTTGGTCTAGATAATAATTTGTCCTGCCATGCTCTTTTCAAACATTACGTAAGCCTCACAACACCTTATGGGGTAGGTAATTAGTATTTTAAGAATTATGGAGGGAGTACTGTTACAAAGTGGGAATTTTCTGTAATATTTTTATGAAGCCTATGTTTGCCTCAGGTTCCCTGTCCTTTGCATTGCAACCCCGTGGGGGAAAGAGGGTTAAGTCTGCTCCTGGGGGGAATGCAGGACATGAGGTGTGGGTGTCACCTAGCTGTCTGGGCCACAGTGAACAGGGTAATTTAGGAACTGATAGAATGCAACTCAGATTTACAGAGGGTATAGAGAGACAACGATCAACACCCAACAGTGGGAAGCTCAGGCACGTGGGGATGTGAACTCAGCATGGCCCAGCCTGGAGACAAAGGACTGAGATGTGAAAGGCAGGGGATAAAGTGTTGGCTTTTGAGAGAGGCTGGGTCAGAGGGAAACAGAGCCTAAGGTGGAGTTGATAACAGCTTTCATTGTACTGGCTTGGCCAGGATGAGCTATGGCTTAACCATTGCCTCTCTGTGCTAACCCAAGGACTTTCCGATTCTGTATACCAGGTGACCAATACATTGTTACCTGGTTAGGAAAAGGCTGCCTGGTGTCACTGCAAATACTCTGTGGGAGCACTGCACTCTAAAGGGGTATAGTACAAGCCTCAAAGGGGAGTCGGGGTTGGCTGGAGCAGGGAGCCATGGAGAGAGACAGGGAACGCTGATGCACAAAGGCCCAGTCTTGGAGACCATGGGCCTGTCCCTGTGGAAACGTGTGCACCCTTGGGGCCCAGCACACTAATGGGATCACTCCCAAGGGACTGGTTACAGGCTGGGCCATAAACCAGACCCTGTGAATCCATGAGAAGTGTATCTAGTAGCTAGAGTACATGTCTGGGAGGAGTCAGAGTTCTGGTTTCTATTCCTGGATCTGACTCGAATTTGCTGCGTGACATTGGGCAAGCCATTAGAAGACACAGAGGGGTTCAATGATTTACTCAAAGTCATATGGCAAGTCAGTGGCAAAAATAGAAATAAAGCTCAGGAGTCCTAATTCCCACTAACCAGTTACCAGAGCAAACCAAGTTTGTACCATTTTCTAATCCCTGGATAGCAGCGCATAAATCTCTTTACATCAAAATAACAATACATCCACCCACCCCTGCAAGTATGTAAAAAGACAAGTGAATCAAACCACTCAAGAATTTTTCCAATGTACATTTTTAACATTAGTAATAAGAAGTTTAACCCAATAATGCAAACTTACTTGCACTGCCCATTGTTTTTATCACATTCTGGGTTTGCCACATTAACTATTCCTCTGCTTGAGCAGTTGCAGGCTTCACAGCCAACAAGAGGGTGATAGTTGAAAAACTGTCTTTCACATGCTTCACACTTGGGCTTCACCGTTTGAGGGGGGCAAATACATTGACCAGTTATGTCATCACAAAGACGTTGGCCGCAGTTGCATACTGGGTTAGGGGGGAAATGTTTTACAGATTAATCATATTCGATTTAAAGAAATTACTCTCATTCCATTCAAGTCAAGACATATGGGGCCTCATTCTCTTCTCTCTCTCACCAGCTTTACACTGGTATCATTTAACCAAATTCAACAGATACAGCAGCATAAGTGAGAAGAGACGCAAACGCCTGGAAACTAGCCAGATAACAACAACTAAGGTTTCAAGGAGTAGCCTGGGACCTTGGGCCTTTTCCACAAAATTGTTCCTCAAATTCAACACAAATATTATTATTTCGTGCTTCCCAGCACGTTTTGCTACACATTGGGCAAACCACTGTTTTGGTGAGAATGTCACCACTTTATCAGTGTATTCAATGTATCATATAATATTCAGGAAAGGCAGATAGTCAGTGTTACTTCATGTAACCAATACATCTGTAAGTGCTACCAGGTTAATGCTACACCATGCTTATTTCTGAAAGGGTTTGTAGCCATGAGTTGGGACACAACAGCTGGTAATAAATTAGAAAATATTATTTACTAGGGAGTATAGAGTAAACCATTTAACTCTGGAGGAGTGGCATTTGGGTTCTGTCCAGCAAGGCAATGAGCACACTGGCCCTGATCCAGCAAAGCACTTCAGCGCATGCTTCACTTTAAGCATGTGTGTTTAAAGTGAATGGGACTACTCGTGTTAAAGTGAAGTGCGTGATTAAGTGCTGTGCTGGATCAAAGTTACATTAATCAGCACCTTGTAGGATTGAGCCCCATATGCCAGAAAATGAAGCTGCGGCACATATTAAATAAGGTCACAAAATACTTCCACTTGGAACAGAATGTACTTACACTTGCAGAATGGAAATCCGTAGTACCCAGTTTGGCATCGGCTACACCGACGGCCAATGACATTAGGTTTGCAATTACACTGTCCCCCCAGAGGGCTGCAAGCAAAGCTAGTGGCACCTGTTTTATGGCAACTACAGGGCAATGCTCCATCGTTGTAAAAAGCCACTAATGACCTTACAGAATCCTTACAGAATGCTGAAGATGTTATTGGGCTAGTGGAAGAAAAACATAAACCACATAAGAACTGGTATTAGGAAGTTATAATGACTACATTCTGCACTAGCTTAACGAATTAGACCTATTTCTACTATAGTTCATTTGCATAGTAGCAATATCAATGTACATGCATGGACATATTAAACCAATTCATTAGAACTGAACTGATTTGACATCCATTTTAGTAAATAATATTTTCAAAGAAAGTATCGTCTATTCAGAGATACCAAGAAGATAGGCACTTTAGCAATACCAAAGATAGACAGCACGGCTTTTCGAGTTTTTTGTACAATATGCAATGGTGCTCCACCTTTACATTTGATTAACAGAGCGCAGTCATGGAAAAATGTAGACCCATATTTTAATACGCCTTGTAATTTTAATGGCCCAGCATAAGCCATGTAAAACATACCCATATAGAACTGTGATAGGTACGGTATAAGTGTTTTAATATACAGTAAAATAATAATTTATAACTTTCTGTAAAATGTTCGGTGTCTCAGAAAGTGATGCTTACTCAGTATAAAAACTGTTTCCTCCACACTGGTTGATAAAGTCAAACGACTTGTCCACAGTCCCTTTCTGAAGTAGGCTATGACTGTAGCTGTCTGCTGGAACAACTAAAACATGTTCCTTAAAACAACAAGAAAACTAAACTGTATATTTCATAGAAAACCAGAAAAAACGAACCAAAGTGTTTATCTATAGTTAAATGCATTTCAAGTATCATCCCTGGATTTTTCTACAAGATTCAAAATCCTGTGTAGAAGAAGTTGGTAGGATAGAAAAATCATTGGAACAATTGTTTTCATAAGCTGTGTGTTAAGCTATTTTCAGTTACATAGAATGATGATGGGTTTCTCCTCCCAATTCATATGAAGACTATATTCGAAATTCAGCTATCTTGAAACAAGACAGTTCTTCAGATTTCTTACACAAATTTCTACATTTCTGAAGCCCGTGTCCCATGCTTTCTATGGACTGTAGGAGTATATGTCTGAACCTTTGGTATTAGGGGCAGGAGAGCGAAGATGGCTAGGCACAATATTTGTGGAAACTCACTATTTCCTCATGAGCATTTTCCTTAGTCAGACCCCAGGCTAATAGATGCCTACTGTATTGTGGAGAAAAATAAACTACCAGTCATATTAAAAGTTAGGAGCAGAACTCGATGATTAAAGTCATGTGCCACAGACAAGCTGTTGTTATTACAGTATTGCGGGAGTATCCCAAAGCCCCAGTTCGGAATGGGGTTTCTTTGTGCTAGGTGCTGTACAAACACAGGGGGAAATCCTGGCCTCATTAAAGTTAACGGGAGTTTTGCTATTGACTTAATGGAGGCAGGATTTCTCTCTCAGTACAATACAGTCCCGGCTTCAAACAACTTACACTCTAAGACAAGCTGCAACAAGTGGATTTAACACCAAAGTCAGGGGAGTGAGGATTATACTGACTTGCTTTGGCCCTCATCCTGCGACTGGTAGCTTGTGGGCAGAGGCTGCTGTGCCATGCTGAACCCCACTGATTTCAGTGGGACCACTCACATTGCTTAAAAAGTCAGTCACATGCTTAAGCTCCTCCCTATATCAGGGCCTAAATGACTGTTTCAAGAGAAGAGGACGATAACATAAAGAGACAGATTCAGAGCTTGCTGAAAACTCTGAAATTTGACTAAATTTGTCATCAACATTTTTGATTAAAAAGAAGTATAAAATGTTGTGAATGTTGTGACCCCACTTTTTTATCAGCTTTTATTGGACCAAAAGAAAAGACAAGATAAAAGTGGCCCTATGTTACAATTAGCTCCTTAAAAAATACAAAATAAATTAAGAAAACTATTGCATTCACAGTCATCCATTTCCAAGTAAACAGTGAACCTGAAAACTCTACTATTCCAGAGGTAAAAGGAATACTTTCAAATCCTGAGGTGTAACAAACTTACCACGACCAGTGTTTTTCCATTAGGAATCTTCACAGTAACAGAAACCTCAGGGCCAGGGATATCAAGTTCAATTTGGTTTTCTGCAATCACCTGGTCTCGACAGCCAAAAGCATGAGGGCAGAAAGAAGCACTGAAGGAACCTAAATGAAATTTTAAAATCTAGTTTGCTAAAATGCTGAGAAAGAGAAAAGAGCTGAATTAATATAAAGCACAGCTCACCTGACCATAGGCGTCCCCCATCCACAAGCACCTGAACAGGAAATGTTGGGTGCTCTGGCTGATGGAAATGTACAACAAATACATATCTGCCGAAACGTGGCACTCTCCCACTCAAAGTAAGCTGGTTCTGCAGAAACAAGGACAGCTAAGCTTATGCATTTGTTTTATTAATTCATTTTTATTATGGGCCTGGCTCCTACCTGCAATGGGAGTTGACGGTGCTCAACATCTCTCAAGAGAGAAAACCATCTTGCAGGATCTGTCCCTATGATCTGTCCCTCATATTTACATAATAAAACAGTAAAGCATGTATCTGTCTATGTCAACAGACCTTAGACAATTGTGATGTCAGAGGAAACTCAACCAATCACCACCCTTACTCTACAGCTAATTTGCATGCAACAATTTCATTGGTTGTAATAAGTCAGGGATATGAGGGAGACTGCACAGATGGTGGATTACTTGGCCCAACTGCCACAGTTCTTCACAGGTTGATTTGCCACCTATACAACTCAACACAAACTCCCCAACGCACCCCAGTTACCTAAACAAATTAACACAAAATCCTCAAGCACAACCCCCACACAAATCAACATAAAACAATCAAAATCTCCCAGTACAACACAACCCCCACACAAATCAACGCAGCCACCCACACAACACAACCAACACACACAATAAGCCCAAACACAAATCCCTCTTTTGTTACACACACAAACCAGCACAAATCCCCCAGCACAACACACACAATCGCCCACCCTCACTGATACTTACTATAAAACTATACACTTGAGCGGCAAAGACATAAGTCATCACAAATCTATTTACATTATAAAATATGTTAATTAATTTGCACAGCCCAGCAAAACGTTTTTTCATTAGTTTGGTTCTGATTCCTTTGTTTCTGTTTGTGAATATTATCTCTCGGACTTCCTCACCCTGCAACAGGTTGGCCCTAAAACATCATTCAGCTTTAATTCTCATGCTGTTCTCAGTCTATTTAACATTACTGACAACATACTTTGTGCCTTAGAAATAATACAGTCAAATGTGAACTACCTGTAATGAGGTCAAGGTTACTCCATTAACCTGGTTAGCAGAAGGTAAAGGGACACTCAGTGGATTGTATGGTACATTTCTCTGCACTTCTGAAATTTTCCCATCCCTGAGCGCATCCAAAAGCAAGGCCACTGGTGGAGTTTCATACACGGAGGGAATGCATGATGCACTAAAAATAGGATTATAGTAATTATTCATGCAGTAGGAAGAATTCCTTATGTAAAATAATAATAAAGTTGTAGGCCTAGTGGTGCAGAACAAGTATGACATAAAAAATTAGTCAGAGTGGTAAAAGTTAATGCATTAGAATGAATACACTTAAAAACACAATAACTAATGTCACTGTTTTGCATTCTACATAGTTTATATCAGGGGTCAGCAACCTTTCAGAAGTGGTGTGCCGCGTCTTCATTTATTCACTCTAATTTAAGGTTTCGTGTGCCAGTAATACATTTTAACGTTTTTAGAAGGTCTCTTTCTATAAGTCTATAATATATAAGTAAACTATTGTGGTATGTAAAGTAAATAAGGTTTTAAAAATGTTTAAGAAGCTTCATTTAAAATTAAATTAAAATGCAGAGCCCCCCAGGCCAAGACCTGGGCAGTGTGAGTGCCACTGAAAATCAGTTTGCATGCCGCCTTCGGCACGCGTGCCATAGGTTGCCTACCCCTGGTTTATATCAATTAAGCAAAATGAAGATGTATGGATTTAAATCACTGAATGGAAGTGTAACTAAATTTACTCAAAACTTCTGTATCATAAATAGCTTACCTGTTAAATGTTTGTTAAACAAGATGCGAAAAATACAACCAATGGTGTCCTAACACGTATCTACATTTTAGTAGGTCAGGTTAGTTACAAATTAAAGAATCTAAACTGCTAGCAAATATCCTGATCCTAAAAATACTTCATACGTGCTCAACTTTAAACATGTGAGTAATTCCACTGAAGTCAATGGGATTACTCACACACTTAAAAGTTACAGACATGTGCAAGTATTTGCAAGATTAGAGCCTAAGTAGGTATATGGACAACACAGCTCCCCAAAAGGGACTCAATAGACCACCCAAAATGTTTAACTATCCATTTCTAGGTGCATTTACTTCTGACCATCTGGATTGAAAGAAATCTTTTGTAAGGCTTCAAGTGAAATTCTAATTGGTAATTTCATTCTAGTCACTCATGGATATTTATTCACTTCTTATAAGCATGAGGCAACCTTCAATCTCTGCTCAAGAGAGGCACAGATCTGGAACAGCAGGTTTGTTTCCAGTCCAGAGCTGAGGTGCATTTGCCAGGCCTGTGTGGGAAATCTCATAAGGCATCTGCTCATAAAATAACTAAACTGAGCCAATGCCGTTAATCTTTCAATTACATGAACATTAAACCCATTTACAAAATTAAACATGAAGCCAGCTAATAATATATTTAACAACAGAACAAAACTTTAACATGAATGATTTATGCTGGAACTAAAGCAAATAAGAAAACAAAAACAATGTATTCCCACAAAACCAAAAATAAAGGTATATATTCATCATATCTTCATAGTAGTTTAATTTTATTTTTTCAACCAGCCTGAAATCCTCCTTTATGTAGTTTCAAAACTACATTGCTGTGAGGTCCAGGATTTCCTATATTCAGTCCTCAGGAACTAGTCACAGCTATAAAAGACTGATCGCTCCAGGATAAGCAGAGGCTGAAAATGAAATGCTGTGCACCATGTAAAAGCCAAGAAAGATGACATATTGGACCTTAAAACTTCTTCATTCTGATTACCATCCTGGTTAGTCTCCCTTTCACTTCAATTCAAATATTAATTTAGCAGCCACTATCTTGAGAATTATTAGATTTAGTCAACAATTCTTTCTACCTTCTGAAGACTTGTAAATTACAGTTACACTCACGTTAAGCCCCCTTTACATTTGTCAAAAGAGTAGAAAAAGACCTGAGTGTAAAGGAGAATCATTTTAAGTCTTGAAATGGCATACATCATTAATATCTAAGTTCACGGGAAGCAGCTGCTAAAATCCTAGCAGAAATTAAGTGGTGAAGAAAAGTTCAGACTGAAACTCATATCAGAATAATGGTTATTTAAGAACATTCCATGACTTGCCCGGCTAGAAACAATGTATTTCTACATCCTGGATGTCCAGGATACTGCACTTTATACAGTCCCATTTCTCCCAAACGTTTAGCACACAGTAGTTCAGACAGGCTAGGAATCTGCTACTGAGGGTATTAACTAAATCCTAGACAAAGACTGTCTAGATTAACACTTAAACTTTTTATCAAATATTATCCTGTAATATCTTG
Source organism: Chelydra serpentina (assembly GCA_037349315.1). NCBI lineage: Eukaryota > Metazoa > Chordata > Testudines > Chelydridae > Chelydra > Chelydra serpentina. The sequence goes on along the minus strand of JBAIAC010000002.1, from coordinate 60,793,999 downwards.
GCCTACAATCATCTCTGAGTCACAGAACAAAGTTTCAGTCATAACGGCATTAAAATACCACTCAATGCATATGTCTGCCTTGTCAAGGACACTTTCATAAAAAAGGAAGGAAGCATGCAAATTACCTTTGATTAAGAAAGCTCCCATAAGTGGCTATGCAGTGTACTTTAGGATCCACATATTCTAGAGAAAATTCTTCAGCTGATACAATGCAAATTTTGTGCTGCAAAACACACACAATTACAATGTACAATGCCCAGTTAACACTGTGATCTTTTTAGTCAGCTGCAAATAAAGGGACCAGACCCAAAGAGGAAAGATGATCCAGTAGTTAGTGCACTAGCTATAACACTAGGAGACCCAGGTTCAAGACTCTGCCCTGTCACAGAACTTCCCTATCTCACAGGGGTGTTGTGAAGATAAATGCATTTTTTAAAAATAGCGAAGTGATTTGGTATTTACATAGTCCCCACTACTGTAGTATCTAAGATTGGCAGATCTTCAGCTATGTCCAGAGAGCACACCACACAAGTTTGGAAGGAAAGGCCATAACTCCCTCATTTGCTGTCCTATGACTTTTTGGACACTGGGTGAAATCCTGGCCACAGTGAAATGAGAGAAGCAGTGGCTAAAATGAAGTCAATAGCAAAACTCATTATCAGCGGGTGCAGGATTTCTCCCACTGTGTTCAGAGTTAGTCTCCAGGCATATGGTAGGGCAACCTGACTTAATTTCTCCCATAAGAAAACTGATAAAAACGAAAGTGAAAAAAAATGTATTTGTGCATGAACTACTTAAAAAGGAAGCAAAAAATGCCAAATGAGCAGCAAAGGAGCCAGCAGCAGTCTAGTGTAGAAATATCGGGACAGCACAGCCAGTGTTTTAGCACCTGTGAATGGGAAATACAGACTCTGGAGGGTAGAGAGTTAAAAATTTCTTTCCAGATGCAGAGTCAACTGAAGATGCCTGTTCTCAGAGTAAGGAATCATGGGAACCCAGCCAGTGGTGGAATGGGGCTAGGCTCAACTGTACTGAATAACACCTTTAGGAGGGGCTAATAAAGGAAACTGTTGATGGTTACTCACTGTCTGGATTTGGACAGCTCATTTGACTCACTGTGAAACAAACGGAAACAGGCTCCAAGAAGCCCTTGGGTTTTTATTTATTGAACTCTGACTGCAAGAAGCCTGTTTGCCTTTGCTATTTGGATCAGCCCTCTGCGCTCCAAAATTGTGTGTTGCTTCTCAAATCTCAATCCTTGGTATACCCGACCTGCCTGAATCTTTAACTCCTAAGCTGCTGAGGCATTAACTCAGGCCTGCACAACTTGTAAAGCGGCGAGGGCCATATTACTCCAAAGAAAACAGCTGAGGGCCGAAACCCCCCAGCCCTGAGGAAACACCCCCCCGCCCCAGCGCCGCCCACCCCGTGGAAACAACCCCTCCTTCCCCAGCGTTGAGGTGTGGAAGCCTATAGAGGGGGAAAGAAGCAGCGCGCATAGGGTGACCAGATCACAGCAGTAAAATAGGACCCACCCCCTCCCCGCTCGGCCCCACCATCACACCCCTCTTCACCCCACCAGGGGTCACTATATTACTGCACACAACAGTCAATCAATGCAGTTGTAGATAAATCTCTGTTGAATGAATGAGGTGTGAATGAGGAAGGCGTGGAAGGCAGGCACCTCCAGACAGCTGCAACCCTTGTCTACTCACTCCCCCCGCGAGCCACACAGTGAGCCCACCTACTCACCCCGCCCCACCGCGGGCCGCACAGTGAGCCCACGCAGGCCGCATGTGGCCCCCGGGCCTCATGTTGTGCGGGCCTGCATTAACTGCATGGTACTGGCAGTCTGGAGAGTCCCCCTCACCGCCACTCGTAAGCACTAATACATTTTTGTTTTCACTTTGAGCACTGGGAAACCACATTTTCTGCAGCTAAAGAGAGTATTCAGAAATATAGGGCAAGTAGTATAGTTTTTTCACAGAGAAGGGGAACTCTCACTATACATAGAATTAAAAATAAAATAGATAAAAAGCCTCTTCTCTAAGTCAGCACAACAGGTGTTGGTATTATTCCACATTTTTTGGATATGAATCTTGTCAACACTATTGAGAGCTAACAGATTTCAGACAGCATTTGGGAACATTGATCAATGCCTTGCAACAAGAGGATATAAAGCAACTGGCATCCTATGTTGTATATAACAATCTTAGGCTAGATTCTATTCTCATTCCTTGGACATATCCATGGAGCTGCTCTGGATTTACACTGGATTTTCACAGAGAACAGAATCTGGCCCTGTGTCTCTAAAATGAGAAACACAGGAAAAAACTTGGAAGAAAAGTCAACCCAGGAAAGAAAAAGTATTTGTGTGACCAAAAGATGGCAGCAAAGGTTTTCTAATCAAAAATTTTTAAAAGTCACTTGTGTTTCAAAAATGAAAGCCTGCACAACCTGAAACTCTGAGGGAGAGCTAGGAAATTCCCATGAAGCATTTCAGAAGTAAAAAAATTAAAAGGTAAGGAAAAAAAGTAAGCCCATTGATAAAGTATGAAAGCTACTAGATGATACTTCCTTTAATTGTACATACAGGAGAAATTTGGGGAAATGAAACAAAGCAGAAGTATGTTGGTGATGCCTTTGCAAAGAAAGGAGAATTTTTTTAACACTTTGAAATTGAGCTTGTATGAATCCTAGCAATCCTCAAACTGTATCATAATCACCATCCTCAAGAACTTAAATTACACCATTTAAAAAATCACCACACAGCATATAAACAAAGGAGAAAAGAGTCTCTCTTTATCTCCTGGGAAAAGTATTACAAGAAGAAACTTACCAGAAGAAAATTTATCAGTGATGCCTTAAGATGTAACTTTGCATCAGCTAAAAGGTCATAGACTGCAATGCGGTTTGTATCATCAACCACAACACTGCGACAAAGGAAGCTGCAGCAGAAAGTAGAATTAAAAATTAGCCTCCTGCCAGTGCCATATTTTGTATTGCACATGCTAGTGCCAACATGTTTATCTTTTCTCCTGGATAATGGACAATGAATACCCTCATCACTGATAAAAATGCAGCATCTCAATAGATAGACCAAATAAAGGGGAGGAGCAAGAGGAGTCATGTGTAAGGCAGTGCTTCCACTTTGGCATATTCTATCCATAGCCCCAAGCCCAGATTTTAGTTCAAGTCTCCACTTGAATCATCACTGTATGCAGGCTTTGAAACAGGCAGCAAACATTAGTCATTTTAGCAGCTTTAGTTCTCTGTACCATGCTAGATAAGCTGCTATTCTACTGCCACACACAGCCTGCAGCATAGAACAGCCGCGAACACGCGCACAAAGGCTAGGTGATCCTTGATTTTAAGGGGGCAGTTTGTACAGTAAGGTGCTGCTCAATAGGAACAAGCGTGGTGGAATCCGACCCGTACTGATTAACATCGACAGGGCTAGGCTTTGGTGAGTGCCTGCTCACACACAGAGTCCTACCGAAAGCTTTAAGCTCAGCCTTGTGTAAGGCTGATGTGGAGCTGTGCCACCGCAGGAGGAGTGCAGGGTTCCTGCCTTGCTGAGGGACAGGGAGAAATGTAATAAACCACTTTTTGGAGTGTAGCATATTCCCCCTCCTATGTGCTCTCACAGCTCTGCTGGCCAGTAGTTTGGAGGGGGGTGGAGCCAAAGTTTGTAGGGGGAGGGGACATTATCAGGTACACAGTTCCTCCCATACTCCTGTGCTTGGAGCTGAAATCTATGAGGGTCCTACTCCTATGCAGAAGGCTGCTCAGGGGAGCCCAGGGGGTAGAGAAGGAGGGGGAAGCCTTTGCATAGGACTACGGCACCATCAAGCCCCTACTGCCTGTAACTAGGTACAGTACAATTTATTAAGACAAGCATTAGGGGTTACATCTATGAGTACATCTACACAGCAGCTGAAAGGGTGCTTCCCAGCTAGATAGACAGGCATGCACTAGCTCCCCTCAAGCTAGCTCTAAGGACCCAGAGAACTAGAACCTGAGTCTGCAGCGCTCTGGGCGACCAACACTTACACACCACCACCTGGCAGCCTTGTACCTATAGACAACAAAATGCTACCTCATCACTTTTAATGCAAAAGGCAGCCATTCCTTTACAGTCTGTTGGCTGTACATATTGGCCTAGAATCTGTATTGTCTGTATTAACTTTTCCTGATAAGTTCTACAGAGGCAGTGCAGCCTTCATTTCACATGGCGAGATGATGCACAGATGGAGGATGTGTGGCTCATGGGACTCTGTGCTTAATAATTCATAAAGATGTGTAACTAAATTTTAAGATGCAACATTTTATGTGAAGATACAGTGCCCAGTTAGCTCAGTAATAGTAATATTAAGTGCACATGTGCCACGGTATGGAGTGTGGTATAAAAACCTAGATAAAGAGAAGGAATATAAACTGTACAATTCAAACATACAAATCAGATAATAACTTTAAAACCCTAGAAAATAAAACAAACTATACACCACAATTTACATGTATTACAAAGAAATCTTTGATTAAAAAGTATAAAATTCCATTCTACCTGATAATTTAACCATTCTATAATTATTTCTGAAATCCCTACCTGTATTTACAGCTGTATATGTTCACTCTGGCCTTCAGGACAGGCCCAGGACTGTTCACTATCACTTCAGCAGTGTATAATTGATCATCTTCATTAGCATATTCAAGAACTACCACATAGCGACCGACTTGGGGAATGTTCAGTCTCAGTTGTAAATCAACCTATTGGAGATTCAACAAGAAAATAAGCTTAGTATCATGGGGGGAAAAAATCACTCAATTTATATATTACTTTTCACAAACATTAAGCTGCTTTTCAGAAATAAAACTGTGTACATAGAGATTACTATGCCTGCCACCAAAATGCAGCCGTCTCTGGAAACACCTGCCCTTATATTAGTGCCAGGAATATTATATGACAGTTTTGGACAAAAGAATCTTACTCTATCCAATAGACATAACAGAGAAAGAATTTTTATAGGTGGAATGTACTTTCCCAAATTTTGCCAGGACATGGAGCTATCATCATTCCTCTCCACATGGAATTTTTAATGCCAGGTCAATATTGTTTTTATGTCTCAACTGAAAGACAAAGCCTCCAGTTCTCCTTACAAAATGCTGGGCTGAGAAGAAGGTTGTTATCTAATAAATAACCAACAGCACTTTCTGAAGCATTAAGTTTTCCTTTGAGTCCTAAGCAAACTACTTAAAAAAATTAAAATTTGTATTTATTGAGATATTGGCATGAAAAGTGCTATACAGCTACATCTTTTATTGTTGCTGAATTCAGTATAATTCTCCTGAACGTTAGCATTTTCATCAGTATTCCCGTAGGCCCTGATCCTGTGAACACTTAAGTATGTATATGAATCTGTTTATGTGATTAGTCACTTTGATTTCAATGGGAGTACTCACATGGCTAAATCTAGGAACATATATAAGTGTTAGAAGGATCAGGGCTTTTGGTGTTTGACTGTTCCTGTTTCAATACAGATTTTCAAGAATGAGCTGTGCCAGGGGCAGGGCCGGCTCCAGGCACCAGCCTACCAAGCACGTGCTTGAGGCGGCACCTTGGGGGGGGGGGGGCCGCTGGCGCTCAGGTGTGGTTATTTTTTTTTTAACATACTGTGGAGTTGTTGGGGCGGGTGGCAGACAGGCTTGCCGCTCTCGGGGCTGCAGCTGGCCGGGAGAGCGGGGCCGCGGCCAGGCTGGCCTCTCTCCCCACGGCGCTCCAGCCACGGCTGGGAGAGCGGGGCCGGGGCTGGGCTGGCCGCCCTCCCTGCGGCGCTCCGGCAGGGAGAGGTGCTGGGAGGGAGGGGAGGGGGAATTGTTGTGGCGCAACACTGTGGGGGGGGGTTCCGTGGGCGCTGGCGGGGGGGCTGGTTTTTTTTGTTTCGGTGGGGCAGCGCTTGGTTTTTTGTTTTTGTTTTTTGCTTGGAGCGGCAAAAAAGTTAGAGCCGGCCCTGGCCTGGGTATATTAACAGGAGACAAAAGGAGTCATTATCTTTGTGTGTTGTTCCCATATACATAATTAGATCATATAGGTTAGTGTTATATTTTTTCAATAATGTACTACTACAAAACTTTATATGATAAATCATGAGACCCTGTTTTAATGGATATATTCTGGCATAGTTCAACGAAAAAGGAAGCAGCGGCTCCAACCCACAGCTGACACCGCCTTCAAATGCAGCAAATGCAATCGAGACTGCCACTCTCGTGTGGGGCTCCACAGCCACAACAGATGCTGCACAACCATCAACTAAACATTCCCCATGGGCGCATATCCATCTTCTCTCGAGACTAACGGACGCTGACAACAACAACTCTGGCATAATTGTTCTGCTTCTTTGCTTTTTTTTTTTTCAAAAAATGCAACCATTAATAAAACAAATGTACACAGATGTACATATATATAGCTAAGAAATCACAAAATGCTAAATTTTACATTACTTTTCTGTGTTATTGTTACTGCCAAATGATACAATTTGTTTCTAAAACCGACAGTTTGACAGTACATGAACTACCTTTTAACTGAGGGATTTCAGTAAAGGATTCTTTACAAAACCTTTTGACCTTTGATAGACTAAAGCTTTCACTTACATCACAGTTGTATATTTATTGCAGCCGTGTGTGATATTAGTCGATGAACCAGACTCTGATCTTAAGGTATGTCCACATTGACCTGCTGTTTGGACTAATGGGGCATGAATAGGTAGTGTGCACAAAAGTGCTGTGCTGTAATTCCCCCATATGGATGCTGTGGATGCAAACTTAAAGGTCCCTAGCTTGCCCTAATGTAGTCCCTTTAGTCCAAACTGCAGGCCAGTGTAGACATGCCCTAAATTACACGTCTATAAATCCCAAGTAACTTTGTGGAGGCTAATGGACTCGCTATGAATTTGCAGTGGAATCGATCACAACAAATTTACAATTAGCTAATTTACAATTGGCATTAAAAACATGACTATAATTAGTATCTGTTAGTATCTATACAGGAATCTGACCTCTCTTCCACTGATGTGTGACATCACTGGATGCTCTGGGGTGGGCTGTCGGACAGCCATTTTTCTGTACTCTCCACCAAGCAAGAAATGTGTTGCCTCTGAACCGAGGACACAGGAAAATCTGGCTAGTGGTAAATGCTGATAAAGCAAGCAGCTTTAAAACAAAGAAAAACATGTTGATATCATAATTGCTAATTACAACATTAAAGAAAAATCATTAAAGTAGTCCAGGATAATCAGCTTATTATACAGTGTATATACTAACTTATCTGTCGTAGCATGTCCTGAATAGGTGCAAGGCTCTGTAACTTGTAATTGCAAGATGGGCGCTTCATAGTAATCACTAGGCAACAGCACCATGTAATCCTAAAAACAAAGAATGTGATTCATACAAGAACACAGAGAAAATTATAAAATGTACATCTCTAAAACGTATGCAAAGGTCTTCCAGAGGGTACATCAACTCATCTAGATATTTGCCTAGTTTTATAACAGTCTACATAAAACGAACTAGCAAAGTCAGTACAAATTACAATTTCATACAACTTGTTTATACAGATCTATATACTATGCACTGAAATGTAAGTACGTTTACATTCCAACTGATTTAATTTATAATTATATGGTAAAAATGAGAAAGTAATTTTTCAGTAATAGTGTGGCTGTGACACTTTAGTATTTTTATGTCTGATTTTGTAAGCAAGTAGTTTTTAAATGAGGTGTCACTTGGGGATACGCAAGACAAATCAGACTCCTAAAAGTGGAACAGTAGTCTGGAAAGGGATGAGAGCCCCTGAGCTTAGAGACCCAGGTTTCTCAGCTCAGGGCTGCAGCTGACTCTCAAATTTCTGTGCAGTCAAACCACTAGAAGAGGACAGAATGCCATGTGGTTTAACCATGTGTTAAACACTACTTTATGTACACAATTGCTTTTGCACACTATTCACCTGTGTATACAAGATGTCGAATTTACATGCACAAAAACACTTGTGCTTGACTAACATATGCAAATGTTATGCATTTGTTATGTTATGCATCTCCTATGCGCACCAAACTGATTGTGCATACAAATTCAGTGAATTAAGTAATGTCAAACAGGCATAAAAAGAAGGCACATTTTAAAACTCTGGCTCTACTGGTCTATCAATTTCAATCTATATACTGATGTTTATTTGATTTTAAATTTTTATTTATTGAAATTTTATTATACAAAATAAATAATATGATTTGTTAGGATAATCAGCAAGTCCCCTTTCAAAATTATGAACAGAACAGACAACAAAACCTAATAAATATTGCCATTATAGATAAGAAACAAGGTTTAATAATACTGTAGTCATTATGTAGTCTATTCCATATATTTTAGTACAGTCATGGGCTTGATGACTGAAGGTGTTCATTTCTGATTCATGCTAAAAAATGTTAAAAAATACAAGTTGATTTTGGCATGATTTCATTGTGATTTTACATATTTTGGGTGTTTCATAAGTGATCACTTGAAACATTTGTTATACTTTGCACTAACTTTTCTGAATCTTTATGATGGATCATTTGCCAGTTTTGTAGGCAGTGGAAGGAGGTAGCAGCATTTAGAAAACAACTTATTAAAGGCGGTGTTCCTCATATTTTCTCTGAGAGAATTCCCTTTCATAGGATCTTCATCAATAATTAAGGGGTTGATCCATCAAACACATGAAAGCTTGGATTGCTCTCATGAGTGAAGTGACTCTTGTGGGCTTTTTCAGAATTGGACTCTAACTTTATGGAAAGAGTTTCAAATTATAACTGACCCAGATTTTGGATAAGACATCTGGATAGGGCCAAAATGTGATGATTACAGGTTTGTATAAGCACCAGTGAATGTTTTTTAAAGTGAATCCATTAGAGAGGCACAGTCTAGATATATTTAAAAGTCTGATACACACAAAACAAGGGCAGGTGAAATTCAAATAAGAGAAAAAGAAGTGAAATGCAGAATTGTAAATTTTCACAATTTTTTATTCCAAAATGACACTGTGCTCTCCTGTAGTATTGAGTTTCATGTCCTTTACAGAGATCTTCCTGGCACCTAACTCTGAGGTGGTCCTTTCAGTCTCTCTCAAACTCTTCCAAATAAATTCTACTCTCAAAAACTGAAAATATTTTTTCTCAGTCATTTTCTTACCAGGAGGACTCCCTCTGCCATAATATTGACAATCCATGTTCCTGGAATAAGTGAGAATGCATCTGCAAAACTGTTTCCTGGGACAGTGACAAAAGCCGGCTTCTTACTGGGTGGGAAGACAATGTCTTTGCTCTGAGTAGCCCCTGACAGCAAAAAATAAATAATAATATTGGATTATGTCAAATGACTCCATTTTCTCAAGGCTTAAGACCAATGCTTTCATCCACTAAAATCAGACTGACAACAACTGATCAACACTGCTCTTTCAGCACGCGTTAGGAATACACCGCATAGTGTACATACACATTAAGCCCTAGATCTATCTGATTATTGTCCTCTTCATTCTCACTAGGCTCAAGTGAAGTGATTTAGAAAAATAGGAAACACCTCTATTTCCCCCTGAACTTTTGCCACAGCTTGGGAAGGTTCTGAAACATTTCCTTCCTTTTCCCTTATTTTTCGTTCCATCTGTCTTGCACTGCTTTAATAAAGACAACAAAGGGCTAACATTGTGGAATTTTCAGCTGATCCAAAGTAGCAGGTAATGGAAATCTTAGGAGACAGCTTGTTCTCATGTGATTTCCAGCTAAATTCTGTAGACTCAAGAGGGTTTGATAAGCATCTACAATTTTAGTTACTAATTGCAACATAAGAGGACTTCTGTCCATTTGTACAGAATTAATATACAGAAATACCGTAGCTGTGGTGTCCCTCATGAAAGAGAAGAAATGGTAGTCAATTGCAATGACTATAAAGAACATTCTTTATTGAAGCCACTGATCACAGACAGGACCCCCCGTATTTCCTTTTGGCTCTCATCTCCCTGATCAATCAACACAGCCTGTGCTGCTGTGTCGCCACACAGAGTCTCTAAGGATACAGCAAAATGGCAAAAACAACCTCTGCGACACTGAGTCTCAGAGCCTAGGTCTACAGATTCGGGCTCGCACTATGGCCCTGAAATTAGCCTCTACCCCTCCCACACATGGAGGATCTGGAATCCTTATCTCCATAATGGTGTGAACCAAAACCAACCACTCCAAATTCTGTTGACATCTGTAACCAGATCCAACATTTGTGGATCAGGACCCCTTGTTAAATATTAGTCACTCAGTGAAGACAGGAGCCAAGCAGCTTTTGAATACAAATATTATTTGTAGCACTGAAAAGCAACTGAGACCTATTAAACTGGCTGAAAGCTTCACCTAGCTGTCAGTATGAACCACCTATGTCAGTACTGAAAATATTAAATTTGGTAAACTAGACATCTAAAAAAATTATTAATAATGAAGTCAATAGGTATCATGCAAACACAGGCAGCATTAGTCACAACAAAGTACACTAGAAAAACACATAGCACTCGAAGTTGTTAAAAACAATAAATGTAAAATGACATTATTAGTTGAACTTGGCTGAAAGTATGAAAATGCTTCTCTGGTCTAACACTGAGTCATCTGCTCTCTTCTGCCGTTAGGTTTTACCTACCTGTTTCAGACCGAGATTGGTAAGCAGTTATGCGGCCAGATACCATTTCAATTCCAGGGTTAATATATCTCAAGATAACATGAAATAAGTAGAGGTTTGATTTCTCCACATTCAGAGTTATCCTCACTTCATTCTGTAAAATGGAAGTTAATAAACACAAACAGCCATAAAGTGCCAAATGGATAAACAGTTAGAAGCCATGCAAGCAAAATGCTAAATTCCTAGAGAAAATAAACACACGCACATATACAGAGAAATATGTACAGAAATAGCGATTCTGGTGTAGGATGGGCGAAGATAGGCAAGCCTAACAAGAAAATTAATTCACTTACAAGTATAATTAGTGTCAAAATGTTTCCCCTCAGCAACTGAGATCCTCCCTTTAGAGCTCTTTGAAACCAGGCTGACATAGTGGAGTACTAGGTGGAAGAGCTTAGAGGAAGTCACAGTGACAGGCACAACCACCTCTGGCTGGGAAAAATAAAAGAAGGAGAAAAAAAAGGAAGAAAGGAAAGTATATTATTTAACACACTACCACCCAAAGAGAGAAAAGTTATAGAAACCATTTAGCAAGGACAAACTCCATAACAGGAAAGAAAAGTTATGGTAGCGAACGAAAGAATATAGAACAAAACACTCTGCTGAGGTAAAACACTGATATTGAATAGTGTCTTACCCAGTTAGTCTTGGAAAAGTAGAATTAAAGGTGCATGTTGATACTACGCTGTGAATGGTGGACAGAACTTTGTTGGAATCCTGCAATTGCTCACACAATGCCTTAAATCAGACGTGTTGTAACAAGGGTTGCCCGTATTCCTGGATTCCAGGATAATAACCCAGAATTACCCATCCAAGTCCTGGATCCTACACAAAATTCTAAAAGCACACAGAAATCTCAGAATGTCATTGCACTTTCTTCTGATCCCCAGCAAACCTCCTAGGCTGTTACATTCATGGTGGCTCTGGTTATATTTTTGCCCTTCAGATGAACTGACATTTCTGGAAACAATTGCCTCTTCTCAGTCACTGACTGGCAGTGCTGCCCCCAGAAGACAATTCACATGGCACATTATCTACATAAAGCTTGCTCAGCAGTAGCAGCAGACTGTGCAGGTAATTCAGGTGTTCTACAAGGATACAACTATCTAAGGCTCAGATCCTACAAATACTTGCATGAATGTATAGCTTTACTCATGCAAGTAAAGTTATGCACATGTATATTTACAGGATCAGGGTCTAAATTATTCATAAGAACAGCCATACTGGGTCAGACCAAAGGTCCATCTAGCCCAGTATCCTGTCTTCCAACAGTGGCCAATACTAGGTGCCCCAGAGGGAATGAACAGAACAGGCAATCATCAAATGATTCACCCCCTGTCACCCATTCCCAGCTTCTGGCAAACAGAGGCTAGGGACATCATCCCTGCTCATTCTGGCAATTCCACTACCTTCTTCATAAAATGTCAAGTGGGTATGAAACAAAAAAGGGACGGTATAGAGTGGAAGTTAAGAAATCAGATCTTCGAAGAGTAGCTTTTGTGAATGTGGGTGATTTCAGAAAGTTAACAAAAAGAGCCCCAGAGTGAAAAAAAAATGAACAAAGAGTGACTAATGAAGAGGAAAAAGGAAAATAATGATTTGCCCAATGGTTATGTACTTACCCTTCAGTTTATGGTTGCCCTATTGGTCCTCAGATACCCTACCAAAGCTGGACATAAATTTTTCTAAGAACTGTAAATCTAATCTGCACCAATTTAATAACAGAGCCACACATTCAAGGACAGTGACCAACTAGCCTTTATTGCTTAAATTTACTGTTTTATAACAGTCAGTTCCTTTGCTCTGAATAGAGTGAAAATCTTCTAATTACTGCCCGAGACACAGCAGATGATGGACACTTTCTTCCTCTGATTTACTCACTTGGACTCTGCTCATGATAAACTAACTTGTAAACAATCACAAGACTGTAATATTCATGCACAGTCACATTCTTGCTTGGATGCTGCTGCTTTATTCAACAATCAACAGGCCTATTTGCTACAATGCAAATATGTCAAGCCTACTGAAGTATGCTCCTGTCTCTCACCCACTGTAGTAGCAAAGGCATACTTTATTTTGACCTCCTTCGTGACTTTACATTCAGGTAGCAATATTAAGGAGACATAAGCCCAAGGGCTGCATTTTCATCCAGCAGCATTTAATCAAAGACATACTTGTATGGAAGACATCCGTGCATATCCCCTCCAACTAAAGCCAGGAAATTCCTGGGGGTCATAACCAAACCGAATGCCTCTTCCACTGGCAGTGGTCCCATCTTCGATCTCAGACTTCATGTGGTGTAAATCAGGGAAAAAGTGGTTTTTTTCAGGCCTTTCATAAAGAAAAAACAAACATGGAGGAGCAAACCCAACCCAAATTCATTATTGTATCAATTTTCATCATACCATCACCTAGGCCAAAGGTACATGATACTTTTATGACATCAGTTTACCTGCAATGTATTGCCTGGATATCAGTTTCCCACGTGGATGGAGTGCACATGTTAATACTCAGCATAGCAGGAAACCTCCACCCAGCAATGCAATTTGAAGGCAGTAGCTAATCTCTGTATGACTTTCCTCTGAGAAAATTAAGCACTGAGGCAGGGGCAGGCTGGTGACAGTCGAATCCTCTGAACTCTGGTTAATACATTCCTAGTGATACCAGGAATGTATGATAATAGGAAGGATTCAAACGGCTTCTGTTAATGAGCTAAATTCTGTTCTCCGTTATACTGGTGCAACTCCACTGACATAACTGAGAGGAAAACTTGGTTTATTTTATTTTTTAAAGCAACATATGCAATGCTATTGCAAAAGATGGAAATGATTGTTAATTAAATGAGTACCAAAAGCCATAAATATAAAGTTGAAGAAAAGTGATGGGCAGGAAGCATCTGCAGAGTATCTGATACCACACCTACCAGCTAATTTATCAACAAATGATGTGAAAAAATACCAAGGAATCCTGGGCAGTTTTAAATGATTGTTTTGAAGCATGAACTGTGGTTACGTCTGCACTTGGAGCTGGGATGCGATTCCCAGCTTGTGCAGACATACACTAAATCTACTTCAGCTAGTTCGCTATAAATAGTAGTGTAGCCTTGGTAGTACAGGCAGTGGCAAGTGGTGGGAGGGGCTAGATGTCCCAAGTACGTACCCAAGGGGTCAAAGCGGGTTTGTGCTCAGGGCAGCTAGCCTACCCTGCTGCTCGCCACTGCCTGTGCAACTGTGGCTACACTACTATTTTTAGCAAGCTAGCTCGAGTAGGACTAGCCCAGATATGTCTATGCAAGCTGGGAATCACACCCCCAGCTAAATGTGTAGACGTAACCTAAAGGTTTCAACAAGACTTACTTCTGACAGGTCATTCCCACTATGTGGTTTCTGCACTGGCAGGCACCTGATGGCTCGCTGCACACAAGATTGACAGATCCTCCGACATCACATTGACAGCCTATCAGATAAAGAACAGAAGCCACATTTTTCATCAGAAAATGTAATAAACATTACCAGAAAGCACACCTCACTTCCTCTAATTCAGTGGTTCTCAACCTGTGGCCCATGTGCCGCTTGCGGCCCAATCAGCACACAGCTGCTGCAGCCCACGTGACATCCTCAAGGCCGTACAGGTAGTATTGGATCCAGCCCGCATAACATGTTGTGGGCTGCATATGCCGTCCATAATGGTAAATAGGTTGAGAAACACTGCTCTAGTTAAACCGCCATTAAGTGGCAATGCAAATTTCCCCCTTCAGACTCCCTTGTGAGCTTTTCAAACAAATGTTAATACAGTTGTACATATTTTAGTTATTTCTGGTTTCTCATAAGAGGTTCTTTTTTTAAGCATGACATAAAATTTCTTTTCCTGGTCAAAATATTAAATAGTAAATACAAGCCACGCTTACTGTTTGCTGTCATTAAGGTTTACCAGTATAAACATTTAGTTTTTCTATTCAATGGGACGTATTTCTATAATGACGGTTAAAATAAGCATGCAGTGGGAATACAGTGGCAGTTTATTTTAAAAAAATAAATAAAGAACAAATGCATGTAAAATACAAAACAAAGTTTATTTTTGAGGGACAGCTACCTCAATATTTTGATTTGTGGTACAAAAATTACATACAGTATATAATCATATATTTGTATATACATAATTTTTGAAAAAATACTGGACAAACTATGGACTTGAGGCAGCAAACAGGACTTCAGGCACAATTTAAGGACATCCTTTAAAGTATATCTAGGAAAAAAATGCAAAGCTGAACGCTTCAAGGTTCTTAAGTCTACATTTACACATCAAAATATAAGTGGCCTATTTTTCTGATGTGCTGAGGACCCATAAATCTCCTTGGAATCAATGGAAACTTTAGGTGATCAACCGTTTGAAAACCAGACCACTTTTGCTTAGGTACTTTACTTTTATTATCTAGGTTTGATCATTTTGGCCATAATTTATAACTCCATACACTGAAGAAGGGATTGCTTAAAGAACTGAAATGATCTAAAAATATATTTTAAAATCTCAAATCATTAAGGGACTGATCCAAATCCCAATGAGTCTATGGGGATGTTTCCAGCAATTTCAATATATTTTGGGCTAAGCCCCAACAGAAAAGGCTTACAATGACATACAAGTATATCTCAGGGTCAGGGGGAAGCAGTTTACAATTTGCTAGGATCTGAATTCAGCATTTCATGGTTTTCCTGCAACAGCTGATGACATTACAAACAGCTAAGCACAGCATGGAGCTGCAATTCTTATAGGCCTCAGTGATGTTATTAATGCTTGCAGAAAAAACAAATAACCCTGATCTAAGGTTCCGAAAGTAAAGTAAAAGGAGAAATAATTTTCAAATATCTTGTTTTAAAGTCTATTTAATTGTGATATTTAGGTCTTTCCATATGTTTTGTTTGGGTAAAATTTACCTCAGCTTGGAGACAGGGCTTCATTTAAACGTCTTCCAAGTGGGGAGTGGGAAAGGTATCAGTCTTTGTCAGAGAGGCTCTGTAAGCTATAGAAATAACTGCCCTGTTCCCTGTCCCTTTAGATAGAAATAGGTGACTTAACTGGTGCAGAGAGCTTTAAGGAAGATGACAGAATATTCATGAGCAAAACTAATTGCTCATGAATGAGCTGTCGGCACATTCAAATTGGGGTTTGCACTTCCACATTTATGACATGCACTCACAAGTGATAGTGTAAAAAAATGCACATATGAGTGGTTTAGTGTTCAGAGGCCTCGTTCTGAAAATGTGACCCTTGGGATTTTAAAGACACTTTAATTGCCATGTGTAACTACTCTGCTGGAAACACTCATTTTCCATTTTACCTTGACACCCAAAGTAATTCCTGTTTTCCAGAGCGTAATAGCCAGCTTCACAAGTGTCACAGGAACCTCCACAAACATCAGGCTTGCAATGACAGTCACCATTCTTCTGCGGAGAAAATGATTTGATCAAGATGGTTTCAACGTTTTGTTCAATATTTCTTATTCAAAAGGAAAAACAATCCTGGTCAGAACAAATAAGATATTTTCAGGATATTACTATTGCCATCTGTCACCTTGAACAGACAATCTAAAGGAAATGTGCTCAAGACCCTAAAAAAATTCTACGGGAAGTTTTATATAATACATCTGGAATGTCACCAGTTATTTGTCCATACAAGGACAACAACCATTTCTAGCAATTCTACCCTTCTGAGTGTTAAAACAATTCCTTTTTATGCAAACTTAATTTCTCTTTACCTGCTGACACTCTCCGACTCCACTTAGTGTTCCAGTCACATCACATTGGCACTCTGCGAAGACAGACAAATTGACCTGAATTTCATCTTCCTAGGAAGCCTTTGGACCAAAAGCAACAGAATCTGAAATAGCGATTCACTGAGCATTAATGTGAATTTTCCTCTGGACGTCACACTGCCTTCTGGAGCTCTAAGACATGAAGGAGGAACACCCACTTCTCAGGTGTGCAGAATACACTGCTTTATGGCAAGTGTGAGGGCAGAAAGAGAATAAGGCCAAGCCATGACACTACCTCCCCACTGCCACACTGTTGATGGCTTGCACTCCAGAGGATGCTAGCACAGAGCAAGCCCTTCCCTCAGGAAAGCACAGGAAATACAGCTATGGTCAGTCCCTGAATTGCAGGAGGATAAAGGATGAGGGGAAAGGAAAAGGAAAGGGAGAAAGGGTGAGGGCTTCTTCTGTCCTTCACTTCCGTACACAACTGGGCAGTTACAATCCACACTGGTCTGAAATATTCCAATTTGTGTTTGACAAAGACAGGCTTGAATTGAGATTGAGGAATTTTTTGCCATTCCTTCTACTGAGAACAAAGAGTGATATTGCTCTGATTGTTGGAGGTACTTATGTGGAGAGATAAAAAGCT
This sequence comes from Chelydra serpentina, assembly GCA_037349315.1. Taxonomy (NCBI): domain Eukaryota; kingdom Metazoa; phylum Chordata; order Testudines; family Chelydridae; genus Chelydra; species Chelydra serpentina. The sequence goes on along the minus strand of JBAIAC010000002.1, from coordinate 60,776,861 downwards.
CCTTCTGCCAGAGTGATTGACTAATCCTTATTTTCCAGTGCTATCCTTGGGACAATTGCAGCATGCTTCATGAAACAGAAATGAGACAAATATCACAGGAACCATCTTTGCTGACATAGGTGCAGTCATGGAAGTGCCCCTACTGACATTGGGACTATGGAGAGGTGATGTGTCTGGTCTCTGGTGAGAAGATACAGACTTAGCTAGCTCTGGATTCAGTGCTGTAAAGATAGTGGTGGCAGCACTAGAGCAGGCTGTATACCGCATCTTTCCACCCATTGGGAGGTTGCTGTGAAGCAATCCACTAGCAGAGAAATATACAGAAGAAGTGGGACTTTAACAATAAAATGGTTGCTCTGCAATTTAAAAACAGATGATACACCACATCCTCACTAACTGCAGCTGTCATCTGCAGAGTACCAGCCGCAAACCTCACACTGATCTTACTTAGACATAAACAACAGTAGGCTGTGCAAATTGTGAAGCCAATAAGAATGCTTTCTCGCTCTTGATAATTTAGGAGAATAAACTATCAGAGGAGAAAGAACATTTTCTCCAAACTCTTGGACAAATTCTGCTCTAAGTTATAATGGTGTAAAGTTTGCATAACTGGCTCTGAAGTCACAATGGGATTACACCTGATTCATACCAATGTAACTGACAGCAGAATTTGGGCCAACACCATCAAATGTTGGTGCCAGGATAGGGTCTGAGTTTTGAAAACAAGTGTAAGAATCATGGGTAATTTAGTACAAAACATCAGCAGTATGAAAAATCAGTTGTTACCATACAATAACCAACATAGAAGGTTTGTGTCACTAATTATAGCTGATGAGACAAATATCACAGATGGATAAAAGGAGTTTAACCGTCTTTGATGACCTTTGATTTCATGTATGAAATCTTACCTGTACATCCATCAGGATTTTCTCTGGCCAGATTCCAGTAAAGTGGTTTGCATCTGCTACATATAGGACCTTCAACATGCTGCAGACACCGACAATAGCCCTAACGGCAGAAAAGAATCAAACATTGGGCATCCCAGTGTCCAGATTATTTTAAATAATGAAAAAAATGTTCTTTGAACAATGAGGCACTACTGAGATTTCTTCCTACTATGAAATTCTACCGAATGTGAATAATGTGCAACAAAGGGGGAAAGCACTAGCTTACATCACTCTTATTTATCTCCAAAAAGGATATTTTACATAGTATTCAAAAGGAAGCATGCTCACTTACATCCAGAAGACAGGATACAGAACTTTTAGTATATTGAGATTTAAACAATAGATGCTGAGACAAATCTCAGAACCAATTCTTGGGAAAAAACATCTTTGCTTTAGTATACTAAAATTCACTGGGCCCAGGAAAGTGAACCCGGGTTAGCTACCAAGTGAAGTCTCATATTATAACACTGTAGGCCTGGCTTGACATGAGTCAGACATGGATGTGGCCTTATTTCTTGGGAGACAGGATTAGGGAGGTAAACAAATCAGCAAGATGGAAACAGAATGTCTGTGCTAAGATAGGTAGATGGGTCAGCAATATATCAGACAGAATGTCTATACTAGCTACGATAAGAGTGAATACCCAGGGAACCATTTACAGCAAACAAGTTAACAATGGACAAAATAAGCCCAGAACGTGAGATGAGGAAAAGCATAAATTGTGCACGGACAGTTAGTGGACAGAGCATGCAGTACAGGGATTGGTTCATACAAAGTAACCAAGACAATCCCAAAATGTGTGATGTATAGTAAATGCAATGTAAAGTGTAAATGTATATACAGTAAAGGAAGAGATTTTCTGTGTAACTTTGGATGTGTGGTATGCCTTATACCCAGGGGTGAAAGTAACTTAGAGGACTTACCGGTAGGCCAGAGTCCTGAGCAGGGGCGCGGCCTCAACCGGAAGAGGTGCGGCATCAGCCGGAAGAGGTGGATTTAAAGGCTCTGGGGCTCCACCTATGGCTGGGAACCCCAGGGCCTTTAAATCACCCGGGAGCTACCAGCTGCAGAGGCAGCTGGGAGCCCCAGGGCTCAGGGGAGAATTAAAGGGCCCGGGGCTCCGGCTGCCGTGGAGCCCCAGGCCCTTTAAATCACCTCCGGAGCCCGGCTGCCGGAGCCCCTTTAAAGCACCACCCAAGCCCTGCTGCCGGAGCTCTGGTGGTGCTTTAAAGGGCCCGGGGCTCCCCGCAGTGGCAGGAGCACCGGGCCCTTTAAATCGCTGCCCGAGCCCGGCTGCCCGAGCCCTTCTGCCGGAGCTCCAGCAGCTCTATAAAGGGCCCGGGGCTCCAGCCGCTGCGGGGAGCCCCGAGCCCTTTATAGCGCCGCCAAGCCCCGCTGCTGGAGCTTCAGCAGTGAATTAAAGGGCCTGGGGCTCCCCGCAGGGGCTGGAGCCCCGGACCCTTTAAATCACCGCCGAGGAAGCCGGTCTGGTCCGGCACGATGTTCCGGACCGGACTGGCTTACTTTCACCTCTGCTTACACCCTATGGACATTTAGTCAAAATCATAGGCGCCGACTTCCCCTCTTTTCCGTGGATGCTCGACCCCCACACTGTGCCCCCAGCCCTGCCCCCACTCCACCCCTTCCACGAGGCCAGCCCCTGCCCTCCCCTTTCCACCCCTTCCCCGCCCCCATTCCATCCTCTTCCCCAAAGTCTCCGCCCCAACTCCACCCCCTCCCTGCCCCTATTCCAACTCTTTCCCCAAATCCCTGCCCCGGTCTCGCCTCTTCCCCACCTCCTCCCCTACCCGTGCCATGTTCCCGCTCCTTCCCCCTCCCGGAGCGTGCAAACAGCTATTTGGCAGTGGCTGGGTGGGAAGCACTGGGAGGTAAGCGGAGGAGCGGGGACGTGGCGCGCTCGGTGGGGGGGAGGAGGAATTGGGGTGCGGGGGAGGGGAGCTTGGCTGTTGGTGGGTGCAGCACCCATGTAGTCGGTGCCTATCGTCAAAATCACTAAAAGAAAAAAAGAGGTTTCCATTTGAACTTGGCTGCGTCTGAATGTACAAGTAGGGAGATATTTAAGAGTAGGTTAGATAAATGTCTATCAGGGATGGTCTAGACAGTAATTGGTCCTGCCATGAGGGCAGGGGGCTGGACTCGATGACCTCTCGAGGTCCCTTCCAGCCCTAGAATCTATGAATCTATGAATCTATGAATCCAGGTACAGCTGTGTAAAAAATAATTAGAGCAACACAAGGGATGTTAAGCAAAATATTCAAAAGAAATGCAAATACATTTGTGTACTTATGCAAAGTTCAAGGACCTAAACAAACACTCCTAGCATCTAAAACCCCATTTTGAATGTTTAAATGAATTAGCTTTTAAAAAATTCGATTAAAAATCCTTTTGAATCTTTCATTCAAAGTTATAAAAACCGACACACACACTTTTGGAGCAGCCGTTAATGATTCTGGGTAGTCTTTGCTAAATTGTTTTTGTTTTTTCCTCATGCCAAACACAAGTAGCTGGTGTTATCTGGCTTTGTTATTTAGCATTTAATCATTTGAGTACTTCAATGTCTTTATGACGTTGAACACTTTTTTAAATAAGGACTAGAGGATGTGGTTGTGGCTATGGCAGGGATGGCCAGAACCAGGACAATAGGAAGAGACTCTAAATCCTTCTAGATTAATAAAATAACAGCTAAAAAGGCTGCAAAAGAAAAAGAAAAAGAAAAGTGAGGCGGGGGGAGGGGTACTCACAAGAATAGCAATGTTCGGAACACCGAACCTTAAGGTGGCTCTAAGTAATAAGACAATCACTTTGATAGCAGTAGATGAAAATTCTACAAGCACAAAACAAGCACTTCATATAAAAATTAATATGGCTAACAATTTTATGGCAAATAAAGGGTAAAGATTGCACTATAAGAAGAAAGTGCATTCCCATGTAACATGTAGTGTATATCATAAAAAGAGTAAAACAAATTAAATAAAACATGCTATTTAATTAAAATCTTATAAAGGCTCCAAAAAGAAGCCACAATAGGTTGTATTTTCTTTTTCAGATGGCTGTGTGTTTTGGAAGCAAAAACCAACCCAGCACCCAAAAAAATCAGTAAATATAAAAAAATAAAGCTTAACCATTAACGTTCTTATCCAAAAAATCTGTAGTATAAAATATTAGAATGTAAAAACCTATATAGTAGTATTTTATGTGTAAAAATTGTATTAAAACTAAAACACCCTAATTTAAAAACAAATCCAATAGCTTAAATTTAAATCTATTAAAATATTATTTAATAATATCAATGTGCTAAATGTTATTACATTTCACCAATCTGCAGTCACTAACATTTAGTGAAAAATAGTTTAAAACTATTAAAACACCTCATACACAATAAAAGTAAACTTTTAAAATGCATAAGCCTGCCAAGGTATGTCATAACTTGATTATAATGTGCAAACAGAAAGTCCAAATCAGTAGTATATGTACTTGGTGTTTTAAAAGGGCCAATCTGACAAAGCTTAAAATAATTATGAGACAGATCAGCTGGGAGGAAGAATTTAATCAGAAAAATGTGAATCACAGAATCATAGAACATAGGACTGAAAGGGACCTTGAGAAGTCATTTAGTCCAGTCCCCTGCACTCACTGCAGAACTAAGTATTATTTAGACCATCCCTGACAGGTGTTTGTCTAACCTGCTCTTAAAAATCGCCAATGATGCAGATTCCACAACCAGTAGCGTGGCCAGGTCTGGAGCACAGGGGGAGTGGCGTTATAAAAAGCCGCCTCCCCGCTCCCCCTGTACTCACCCGGAGGCGCTTTAAAGGGCCCGGGGCTGCAGCCACTGTGGAGCCCCGGGCCGTCGGAGCTCCGGCAGCAGGGCTCCGGCGGTGCTTTAAAAGGCCCGTGGCTCCTCCCGCTGCGGGAAGCCGTGGGCCTTTTAAAGCGCCCACCCCCGCCCGGCTCTGGCAGCGGGCTCGGGTGGGGATTTAAAAGGCCCACGGCTCTTGCAGCGGCAGGAGCCGCGGGCCTTTTAAAGCGTCCCCACCCCCCAGCCCGGCTCCGGCAGCGGGGCGGGGAGGGTGCTTTAAAAGGCCCACGGCTCTTGCTGCGGCGGGGAGCCGCAGGCCTTTTAAAGCACCCCCCACCCAGCCCGGCTCTGGCAGCGGGGCTCAGGCGGGGATTTAAAAGGCCCGCGGCTCTTGCAGCCGCGGGGAGCCATGGGCCTTTTAAATCCCCGCCCAAGCCTGGCTCCGGCAGCGGGGCTCGGGGAGCCGCGGGCCGTTTAAAGTGCCGCCCGAGCCTCACTGCCGGAGCCGGGCTCGGGTGGCGCTTTAAAAGGCCCGTGACTCTTGCAGCCGTGGGGAGCTGCCCGCGGGCCTTTTAAAGCGCCACCAAGCCCAGCTCCGGCAGCAGGGCTTGGGCGGCGCCGCTTCTCCTCACAGGGGAAGCGGCCGCTCCCCCTGCTCCCCCCCTGGCTACGCTACTGTCCACAACCTCCCTGGGCAATTTATTCCAGTGCTTAACTACCCTGACAGGAAGTTTTTTTGTAATGTCCAACCTAACCGCCATTGCTGCAGTTTAAGCCCATTGCTTCTTGTCCCATCCTCAGAGGTTAAGGAGAAAAAAATTTCTCCCTCCTTGTAACAACCTTTTATGTATTTGAAAACTGTTATGTCCCACCTCAGTCTTCAATTCTCCAGACTAAACAAACCCAATTTTTTCAATCTTCCCTCATAGGTCATGTTTTCGAGACCTTTAATAATTTTTGTTGCTCTTTCTGACTGACTTTCTCCAGTTTCTCCGCATCTTTCCTGAAATGTGGGGCCCAGAACTTCACACAGTACCCCTCCTGAGGCCTAATCAGCGTGTAGTAGAGCGGAAGAATTATTTCTCGTGTCTTGCTTACAACACTCCTGCTAATACATCCCAGAATGCTGTTCACTATTTTTTGCAACAGTGTTACGCTGTTGACTCATATTTAGCTTGTGGTCCACTATGACCCCCAGATCCCTTTCCGCAGTACTCCTTCCTTGGCAGTCATTTCCCATTTTCTATGTGTGCAGCTGATACATCCTTCCTAAGTGGAGTACTTTGCATTTGTCCTTATTGAATTTCATCCTGTTTACTTCAGACCATTTCTCCAGTTTGTCCAGATCATTTTGAATTATAATCCTATCCTCCAAAGCATTTGCAACCCCTCCCAGCATCGTACTGTCCGCAAACTTTAGAAGTGTACTCTCTATGCAGTTATCTAAATTATTGATGAAGATATTGAACAGAACTGGACCCAGAACTGATCCCTGCGGGACCCCACTTGATATGCCCTTCCATCTTGACTGAGAGCTACTGATAAAACTCTCTGGGAATGGTTTTCCAAACAGTTATGCACCCAACTTATAGTAGCTCCATCTAGGTTGCACTTCTCTAGTTTGTTTATGAGAAGGTCATGCGAGACAGTATCAAAAACTTTACTAAAGTCAAGATATACCACGTCTACCACTTCCCCCGATCCGCAAGGTTTGTTACCCTGTCAAAAAAAGTTGCCAGGTTAGTTTGACATGATTTGTTCTTCACAACTCCATGCTGACTGTTACTTATCACCTTATAATCTTCTAAGGTGTTTGCAAATTGATTGCTTAATTATTTGCTCCATTATCTTTCCAGGTACAGAAGTTAAGGTGACTGGTCTGTAATTCCCTGGGTTGTCCTTTTTCCCTTTTTATATAGAATGACAATTGGGAATTGCTTAAGAGCACTTCAGAAGATGCCCAAGAAGCCACAATCCCACAAATTGAGAAAGAAGGCCATATTGGTTAAAAATGACCTCTTTTGGAGGGAAAGTGAAGGCAGCTATAAAAATTAAAAAAGAATATATTACCAATGGAAGAAAGGGGAAGTTGACAGTAATGAACATAAATCCAAAGCTAGAAACTGTAAAAAATTGATAAGGGAAGCAAAGGTATGCAAGGAGAAATCTCTGGCCACCAGCATTAGGGACAACAAGAGTTTTTAAAGTATATTAAGAACAAAAAGAATCCTAACAATGGTATTTGTCCCTTACTGGATGGGAATGGTAGAATAATTATAAATGGGGAATCATCACTCAGGGGGCGTGTTTAATATATGCAGTTAAGAAAAGTTTAACAAGTTTTTGGTTTTGCTTATTTAATGGATTCAGTACTTTTGCTGCTAGCTTTTGTTTTAAGCCTTAGCTATGTTCACACAGCATCTTACGTTGGCTTGGGTATAGAGTGACATACAATTTCAAACAGCTTAGCTTTTATGCCAATTTTACTAAGCTCCCTCAGGTTTTATTGTTGCTCTACTTTGTGCAAGTCACAGTCACGTGTACCAAAGCTACCATTAATTTTTAGTTCTGTGACCAGTTCCTCTTTATCTGTCAAGAGTAGGTGTAATACAGAATTCCCCCCCATGTCCGTTACAACACTTCTTGAGTTAGGAAATCATCATCTATAATATTTAGAAATTCCAAGTCAATACATTCAGTAATTACAGATATAGTGAATCAATTCTTAACATTTATTGTAAATGTCAAAAAATATAATACTTACAGAATGGGAATCAAGAGTACCTGCAGGGTCACAGTCATTGTTGGCTCCTTTATGTAATTAAAAAAATAAACATAGGATCATTTTTTTAAATGAAGCAATGGAGCCGTTGCAAATTTCAAACTTTTTTATAATAAGGCTGCCCAGGGGTGATCTTGATATTTTAAAATGACTTGAAGTCTTTAATATGACAGTGTATAAGGATAATTAGCATCAGTGCATAGTTTGGAACTTTTATTTTTATATGTAACCTCATCAAGATTATTTGCAAAAATATGGCAGGGATGGGAAAAGAAAGAGAGAAAACACTGAATAACTAAGGGTATTTTTCCTAAATCTACAATGCCACCAGCTAAAGAGTGCCAAATTCCCCCATGCAGTTTATGAAGCATGGAAGTGAGCAATAAACAAGATCTATTAGATCATCCAGTCTATCTCCCTGATGTGTCCTGTTCATGTTTCAATGGGGTTTCTATGGAGCTATCTATATAGTGGAGTGCTCTGGGGAACATAATGGCAAAAATATATGCATTTTGCATCAAGATAAAGTATTTTCCATCGTAAACCTTACCTTGGCAATAGGGGAAACTGTAGGCTTCTGAAAGGCATCTGTCACACTGCTGCCCTGTAATGCCTGTTCGACACTCACACTGCCCTGTTGTTGACTCACATGTGTTCTGGTAGGAACCATGGGGAGAACACTGACAAGCTGAACAAAAAATCATTATTTGGTAAGATTCAAGCTACATTTAGTAAGAAATAACCTGTTTCGGGACTGAAGTTTTAAAATTTAACATTACTTGTCTGGAACATTCTTGATTTTCTTTGCAATAAGACTGTTAAAAAAAACCTGTCTGCCTAGGTACTTATTAATAGTGCACCCATCAATATAGCTCCTCTGGTACTGCCAATCTGAAATAAATTTTAATGAGACTGATTCTCAGGAAATAAATATCCCAGTTAATGATGGTCAGTAGTACCAGACACATGACAACCACACCTATAACCACGCACATAACAACCATGTTTAAAGTACTTAAACATCTGATTTTAATTACAGTGTAGACAGGGCCTGAATGTTTCACTCTGCTTGATAACCTTACTGTCTCTAAGGGTATGTCTATACTTACCCGTCGCGTCGGAGGCGCGGGATCGATGTTCTGGGTTCGATTTATCGCGTCTTGTCAAGACGCGATAAATCGAACCAGGAAGTGCTCCCTCGTCGACGCTGGTAATCCAGCTCGACGAGTGGAGTAGGCGGAGTCGACGGGGGAGCCTGCGCGCCGCGTCTGGACCACAGGTAAGTTCGAACTAAGGTACTTCGACTTCAGCTACGTTATTAACGTAGCTGAAGTTGCGTATCTTAGTTCGACAGGAGGGGTTAGTGTAGACCTGGGCTAAGTTTCTGTAATATCAATCATATAATTCATTTTGGGTCTGATCAGTAGAACTGCTCAGGTGAGTGAGGTTACGGAGATGAGTAGGTTTGCAGGATTGAGCCCTTTTAGGTCTCATGTAGACTAGGAGTTAAGGTGTGATGTTAGCACATGAGAGCTAACGCATGCTAACGTGCTTTAAAAGTCTACAAGGCAATGTATACTTTAATACACGCCAAACTAGTTGAGTTAAAGCTGAGACTCCCCGTTGGCTTGGACTGGACCAAGTTAGACTTGCTGGAGGCAGCGAATGTTGTCTACATTAGACTTTTAAAATATGTTAGTTAGCCGTTAGCTAACGTGCTAACGTCATACTTTAAATCCCAGTCTAGACAAGGCCTGAGAGATTAATGAGGCTTTTAAGAACTATAGTTGGTAGCCTCAGCTACCTGCTCCACCGAGCTGCTATATACAATGTGACAAATAAACAGGGGGAGGAGGGAACCGTTTACTGTTTCTGCCTAAAATGACTCTCACTCTTGCTTTGATTCTTGCAGTTTTACATGGAAAAGCTTTTGAGGGAATTAACTGATTTTCTCTGTGTAACAGAAAACAAAAGGAAAGCAAAGCAAAAGGAACTGCTGTTACTCACGCAAGCAGTTGGGATAGCTGAAATAACCTGGAACACATTGGTTGCATCTAAGTCCAGCATAGTTTTTATGGCACCGACACTGACCACTAGGCCCACATGTATTGTCCAATGAGCCAAGCGTATCACAGTTGCATTCTGCACAGGGGAAAATAATAAATAATTATTCATGCAGCTATTTGTCTAAAGCAGTAGTTATTTTAAAATAAAATGTTCTGAAAAATTCACCTTTGGCTCAAAAACAAACACAAGACATTCAGCCAAAACCATGATTTTACCAGCAAAAATAAACATCTGCAAACAGTGGCTTAGAATATAATTGCTTGATCAGCCATGATATTAGTGTCTTATTGCAATACTATAATTTATTGCTTAAAGAAAGATTTAGTTTGATCATTTGCAAACTACATACAGGATAGAAATTCACCTTAAAACTGAAGGGAAATTATTTGAGGAAAGTACTTAAAGTCATAAAAGATAACCTCATACAGTAAGTATTGAGGAAGTAGAACAGCATTTGATATGGCATAATGACTAGTTAGTAATTTACTAGCATAACAATTTGATACACAGTGTTCATGTTAAAAACTGCTGACCAACTTTAGTTCAACAAACTCACAAATGAATTGCTGCCACAGTGCAAAAAAGCTAGTTTATGTGCTCTGAAGTAATGCATAAGAACTAGCGTGTGGTTTGTGAATCCGTGTCAGAATATAATTGCTATCCGGCTGGGTGTTTTTACTGGAGTTACGACTATTTTAAATGTTGTTTCCCTGTTCCATGTATGTGTTTCTGGTTTCCCTCTTTCAGTTCCTCTCCGTTCAGCAGCCAAAGCTGTTTTACTCTGCTGTGTTTATTTCACAGGATTAAGAGAGGCAGCAGGACTCACTACTCAGTCAATATGTAAGGGAGAGAGCTGCTAAAGCAAACCCACTTCCCACCTTTCCCAAAAACATATCTTCTTCAGTGGCACCAACGCCTACAGATGAACATTAGATTGTAAACTCTTTGAGGCAAAGCCCATCTTTTTTGTTCTCTGTTTGTACAGCATCTAGTACAATGGGTTCTTGGTTCAGGACTGGTGTTCCTAGACACTAAGCAATGCAATAAATAAATAAAAAAAGTTAAATGTAGCGAGTTAAATTCTCATTTCATTTAAATGTAGTTACATCAGTGTAAGGGCTTAATCCTACTTCCAGTGAATCCATGGTAATGCTCCCACTGACTTCAATGGGGCAGGATCAGGCACTAAGTGAGAGAAGAATCTGACCCAGGCTAGTGTGTATAGCTGGAGGAACAGTGATTTGATCTTAAGTGGGATTGGCACACAGATGGATAATATTGTACTAAGCCAAATGGTTTTTCTCACCCCTCCTCCTAATCGAGTTTTCCAAGGAACTCTGCTGTTGCACTATATTAAAAAAAAAATCTTTCCAAACATCCTGCCAGGTCCCATTACATCAGTTTTATGATCATGCATAGGTAAACGATGGTTAAAGAAGAAACTGTGTCACCCCCTTTTTTACTTTGACTGCATGCCCCCTTTTAGTGTTCTCTTTTATGTTTAATTGTCTTTTACAGTCTTTTTTTGTGACTTGTTTTTGCATGATCTCGTCCGCCTTTTATGTTTCATTGCAGATTTCAGTGTTAAAAGTTTAAACCAGTTCAATATGGGCTACATTTGCTACACTAAATTGCCATTTGATTCACTTCCAACTTAAAAAAATTATAGCATGGACGTAGTATTTTAAAACCACTGAACTGTGTGTACCAATGTAGAACTCTGATTTGATGTTTTTCATTAAAACATTTTAATGTACTCCAGATCTGTAAAAGGGAGAACCATATGGTAATTCTTTACTCCGTCCATTTTGTTTCTTGACTCAAACTAGTACTTTGGATTTTTCTTTTATAGAGCATAAAGAATTCTGTAGTCCTTTCACAGACATATATTGAGAACGTAAGGCCATAGTGAAGGTGTCTGTTGCATTTACTAATCCAAAATAATGATTGTGAGATTATGTACCTCCTATGTTCAACCTTTTTACAAGACTATGATAAATTTTGTACAAAGTATGCCTTGTGAGGTATCATTTGAAAACTCATAATCTGCTGAACATTGTTGACCTGGTAAAATATCTGTGGCGACATTATATGTAAAGTTATAAAATTCTACTCTATATGTCATGTTCCAAGTCTGGGGAAACAGCTTCAAACCAGTTCCCCAGAGACAAAAGGCTAGACAACATTTCAGCAAGGTGTCAACAAAATCAAACTGACTATCATCTGGTTAAGCGGCCATTCTTTGGCAGGAAGAAGGATGTGAGCAAGAACTTTACATATTAACAGTGAAACAGTGGGAGGTTCCCATCCCCCAAACCTCCTATCTCCTGAACACCAGCAGAAGATGATCTTCAAAGGGAAAAGAGAACTATAAGAAATGGCAAGAGAAGGCCCAAAATACTCCTCCCTTTCTCTCTGCTCACAGGCATCAACAGCACCTGAAAAGACACTGGACTGGGGGAGGAGTCCTGACTAGAAGAGTTCAGCCAGTAATGATTGCAAAAGGGATCATTGTGATGAGAAAAACCTTTTCTTTGAATTCATTTAGCTTGATAAGTTAGGGATTAGTTGTGTTTTACTTTTTATTTTCTTTGTGACCAATTTTGCCTTTTATGCCTTGTAATCTTGTAATCACTTCAAATCTTTCTTTCTGTAGTTAATAAACTTATTTTATTATTTTATCTAAACTAGTGTGTATGGAATGAAGTGCTTGGGAACCTCCATTTGAGATAACAGGGTTTGTGCATATCATTTTCTATTAATGAAAAGATGGACTTTCTATGAGCTTGTATTGTCCAGAAGGAAACTGCTAGGCAGTACAAGACACACATATCTGGGGACAAGTCTGGAACTGGGAATTTTCTGGTGTCACTCTGCAATATAACTCAGGAGTGACTGGCTAAAGCACTCATACAACATAGCTGGGAGTGATTTTGCTTGCTGGAGGCTGTGTGTGAACAGACCAGGAATGGTTGTTCTGACAGCGAAGCAGTGTAAAAGACACCCCAGGTTGGAGAGTGGAGGGGACACAGCTGTACTCTGGGTAACATCACAATGATACAACAACTAGGAAGCAAATTCTCCTGTATCTTTCTATATTCAACATGTTCATGTGTGTACACAAGCATACATCAAAACATATTGTGACATGAGACATCACCTTTTCTCTCAAAGGGTGAAATTCACCTCAGCGCTGAGGGCCTGCGCCACTTAAATCCTAAATTAACAACATCACGCACTAAAAAATATAGAGACATCTTGCCTGAAGCAGACACTCTCTAACACAAACTGGTGACAAAAAGAGACTTGACTGGTTTCTTGTACAGACATAAATCCACCGCAACCTCGCTAGAACGCGGGGTTTGGGAGCCATGCGCGGTACCGCATTAACGCGGTAACCGCGTTATAGCGGGGGGGCGCGTTACCATGGATCCCAATGTAAATAATTTATTTTGGGATCCATGGTCACCCCCGTGCTAATTCCGAATTTGCGCTATGTTGACGCGTGTTCTAGCGGGGGTGTCCTGTAGTTACAGGGGAGTTTTGCGAGGGAGTTTAGAAGGAGGGGGCTAGATACTCTTCATTAACATTCCGTAAGCTTAAGGCAATAAACACCTCCTGATAAAAACAAAACAACAATAATGGAAAGAGATGCAGGAGTAAAAAGATAATGCAGACAGAAGTCCAGCAGCAGGGTGGGGGCTATCCAGTTTATTGCATTAAATGCAGCATGTATGATTACCTGCCTTATGGGCAAGTGGCATATGTGTACATTCTGTGCAAGGAGCTCCTGGCCCCCACAGACCACATATGGGCTTTGGAGACCAGAGTGGCTGAACTGGAGGAGCCAAGGGATAAAGAGAGGTACATAGATGAGACTTTCTGGGGCACAGTAGAACGGTCCCATCCCCAGTCTGACAGCCTCTGTGCTGTTGAAGAGGATGTAAGTCTAGGGAAGGAGAGCATCAAACTAGAGCACAGGAAAATGATCCCATAGTTGGGACCCTCTTTCCGGATGATTCTATGGTATCCTCTCTCACTGAGAATACCTCTCCGGGGGAGGGACCTCCAGTTATTAGGAAGAGTAATAGTAATGGGGGATTCAATCATTAGATACATAGATAGCTGGGTTTGTGATGACCACAAGAACCGCATAGTGACTTGCCTGCTGGGTACAAAGGCTGTGGATCTCTCCAGACATCTAGACAGACTTATGTGTAGTGAGAAAAATAGAAAAGAGCATAAACTCTGGCAAATGAAGTATTAAAAATATAATTAGAAAGGTTAAAAAAGAATTTTAAGACAGCTAGCCAAAGACTCAAAAAGTAATAGCTAAAAAAATTGTCAGTACATCAAAAGCAGGAAGCCTACTAAACAACCAATGGGTCCACTGGACGATCGAGATGCTAAAGGAGCATTCAAAGACAATAAGGTCATTGCGGAGAAACTAAATGAATTCTTTGCATCGGTCTTCATGGCTGAGGACGTGAGGCATTCTTTTTAGGTGACAAATCTGAGGAACTGTCCCAGATTGAGGTGTCATTAGAGAAAGTTTTGGACCAAATTGATAAATTAAACAGTAATAAGTCACCAGGACCAGACGGTATTCACTCAAGAATTCTGAAGGAATTCAAATGTGAAATTGCAGAACTACCAACTGTAGTTCTGCATTTAACCTGTCATTTAAATCAGCTTCTGTACCAGACGACTGGAGGATAGATAATGTGACACCAATTTTTTAAAAAGGCTCCAGAGGAGATTCCGGCAATTATAGGCTGGTAAGCCTCACTTCAGTACCGGGCAAACTGATTGAAACTATAGTAAAGAACAGCATTATCAGACACATAGATGAACATGATTTGCTGGGGAAGAGTCAACATGGTTTTTGTAAAGGAAAATCATGCCTCACCAATCTACTAGAATTCTTTGAGGTGGTCAGCAAATATATGGACAAGGGGGATCCAGTGGATATAGTGTACTTAGATTTTCGAAAGCCTTTGACAAGTCCCTCACCAAAGGCTCTTAAGCAAAGTAAACAGTCATGGGATACGAAGGAAGATCCTCTCATAGATCAGTAACTGGTTAAACGATAAGAAACAAAGAGCAGGAATAAATGGTCAGTTTTCAGAATGGAGAGAGGTAAATAGTGATATCCCTCAGGGGTCTGTACTGGGACCATTCCTATTCAACATATTCATAAATGATCTGGAAAAGGGATAAACAGTGAGGTAGCAAAATTTGCTGATAATACAAAACTACTCAAGATAGTTAAGTCCAGAGCAGACTGCAAAGAGTTACAAAGGGATCTCACAAAACTGGGTGACTGGACAACAAAATGGCAGATGAAATTCAATGTTGATAAATGCAAAGTAATGTACATTGGAAAACATAATCCCAACTATACATATAAAATGATGGGGTCTAAATTAGCTGTTACCACTCAAGAAAGAGATTTTGGAGTCATTGTGGATACTTCTTGGAAAACATCCACTCAATGTGCAGAGGCAGTCAAAAAAGCTAACAGCATGTTGGGAATCATTAGGAAAGGGATAAATAATAAGACAGAAAATATCATATTGCCTCTATATAAATCCATGGTATGCCCACATCTTGAATACTGCATCAGATGTGGTTGCCCCATCTCAAAAAAGATATATTGAAATTGGAAAAGTTACAGAAAATGGGCAACAAAAAGTATTTCGGGTATGGAACAGCTTCCATATGAGGAGAGATTAATAAGACTGGGACTTTTCAGCTTGGAAAAGAGACAACTCGGGGGAACATGATAGAGGTCTATAAAATCATGACTGGTATAGAGAAAGTAAATAAGGAAGTGTTATATACTCCTCATAATACAAGAACTAGGGGTCACCAAATTAAATTAATAGACAGCAAGTTTAAAACAAACAAAAAGAAGTATTTCTTCACCCAACGCACAGTCAACCTGCGGAACTCTTTGCCAGAAGATGTTGTGAAGGCCAGGACTATAACAGGGTTCAAAAAAGAACTAGATCAGTTCATGGAGGATAGGTTTATCAATGGCTATTAGCCAGGATGGGCAGGGATGGTGTCCCTAGCCTCTGCTAGCCAGAAGCTGGGAATGGGCAACAGGAGATGGATCACTTGATGATAACCTGTTCTGTTCATTCCCTCTAAAGCACCTGGCACTGGCCACTGTCAGAAGACAGGATACTGAGCTAGATGAACCTTGGTCTGACCCCGTATAGCCATTGTTATGTATAAGCTTATAGTCCATGAACCCGCTCTCTGCATCAGGGCAGTAACGTAGGGTGTGGGAATTGGAAATGTGAGCCAAATTCTTCCCTCAGACACAACTGTGCAACCCCAATGACGTTGATGGGCTTTCATGACAAAAATGAGACAACAGAGACTGGTCCAGGGTCTTTCATTTGCTCTCAAAATACACATGGAATGACCGACAAGGGGGAAATGGATTCTTATTTACAAAATAAAAAGTAACTTCTCTGTACATTTTACAAAACAGAAAGCTTAAAGGGATGTAAGTGCTCTTGCTAGCAGAGACCCTCTTCAAAAACAAACAAATCCTTCATAGCACATCTTTGTATACTTCATTTCTTCCCATTACAATGATACTGCTAGTGCTGTAAACATCTATGTGAAAAGGGTTTTTGTAGCCTTTTATTTTTAAAAAGAGCATTTGTGTGGATTGTTAACCTACACTAAAGGGTTCAATCTGTCCATGAAACATAGAGAAATATAAAAATAAGATCTAATAACTAAATTTCGAGGCTTGCCTGCAGTTAGTATTCTAAATAGTCAAGGGCAGTGACAGGACAAGGGGAAGCTATGAACTTTCACCATACAGAATGTAAGAGAACCTTACCTACTTACAATAATGAATACTTCCCCAGTCAATGCAAAAACAGAATCTTAAAATCCGGTCATTCCAGTCCAGCCTCTCAGTGGCCAGTTCAATGTTATACGTATCACCTGCAATCTTACCTTGACAGATGGGGAAAGAATGGTAGCCAGGACGACAGTTGCCACACTGAGGTCCATCTACCTCAAAGCGGCAGAGACATTTTCCAAGGAAATCACAGATTTCAGGGAGGGCACCAGCTGAATTACATGCACACACTACAAACAAGAAGAGAATTTTAGAGGCAGCTGCTGCATATTCCTCTTCCTCCTTCCTAAAATCATTCCCTTCTTCCTAATCTCCAGTATAAAGGGCTAGATTCTGCCATCCTTATGCTGTTGATTAGCTCTATGTATTTCGAAGTGACTATTTGTGAAGAAAGGTATTAATCAGTGTGAGTAAGCATGGCAGAATCTGGCCCAAATGTCAGTGTAAAGGAAGTACCATACTGTTCTCATTCAAGGCCAGATGGGGGCAGTACTCTACACTGGAAGTAGTTCCACTGTGTTCAAGACCACTTGTGAAGTAAACAACAGTGGTCTGGTTTTATAATCTCAGTTTGGAGTGGGGCTACTGAAATACATTTTAAAAATTATCTGTAAGCTATTACCAACACCAGTATGTAGGTGCATATTAAAAGTATTTTTAAAAAACAAACAGCTTTCTATCACTGACTGTAGCAGTCGTAGTCTGACACATCAAAGGGGCATTGTCAAGTCAAACAAGGCCCAAAATTAAGGTTTTATAAAACCAAGGTAATGGAATTTTTTCTGTTTTTGTTAAACTGTCCTCAATCACACATTATTAAATCCATAGTCAAATCAGAATTTGATAGATGCATCATGCATTAGATCAGGGATCTCAAACTCAAATCACCGTGAGGGCCACATGAGAACTAGTAAATTGGCCCGAAGGCCGCATCACTGAAACTTTTCATACAATGATACAAAAGTATAGTCAAAAATGAAAAAAATGAAGAGTAATATAGTATTCTATTAAAAGTCAATGTATTAACTTTTTAAAAACTGTAATGCAAAGAGGGGTTTTAATAAAATATAAACACTCAGTAATGTTTGGAGCTTGGCTGCCAGTGGAGTCGGCGCCTATGGCGGGCCGCGTGTTTGAGACCCCTGCATTAGATAATAGTCAATGAGTTGAAAGTATCTGTATGATTAAGGGGGGGGAACCCTCTTCCGGACCTTTTTCACTTTTTGCTTCCTATCACTCTATGCAGAATCACTTACTAAAGTCTCAGTCCTGCAAAAGGACACAATCCTTACTCCCCCTGAACTCTACATACAACAAGGATGCATCCACAGGATCAGGGTCTTATTTACAGAAAGAGAGTATTGTTGCTTACTCTGACAGAAAGGGTACTGAAAATACCCTATTGCACAGGCATTACAGGAAAGCCCCTGAAATCCAACTCGACATCTGCACTGTCCTGTCTTTCCATCACAGTTGCCATCCAGCACTCCCGAGCCATAGCACTGGCAAGCTAAACAGCACATTTTGTAAAAGAAAACATTTCTGCGTTATAGTCTTGAAGTTCACATTACACTTGGATCTAAAATGTTGGCATTTGTATATAATTTGGGTTCAGACTGTGAAAAAAAAAATTGTGGAACTTACGCTGGCATTGAGGGCCAAAAAATCCTGGTTTACAGCCATCTTCAAACATAAACAGAAGAAAGAAAGAGCTGAACAAAGCTGCAGCACAAACCTATAAAAACTCTTTACATTTTTGTGCAGCATAACAGACCCGGGGTTAATACTGGTTAAAAAACAATGCTATTGCTCTGTAACTAATATAATTACTTACATGACACTTGCACATAAATCCCATTTTCAAAATGTGAGCAATCACCTATTTTTCTGCCAAATTCCTTTATAATCAACGTTGTCAGGAATACAAATTTACAGTTTGTATAACCATAGGATCATCCATCAAGAGACAAGTCTCTCTCTAGTGCCTCAAATTTTGGTGCTACTGGCTAAAACTTTGAGCAGCTATAGTTCTGTTTTTCCCCATGTAGATTTATTCACTTAGTTATCACTGCTTGCTATTCTTTTCATTTTAGAAATATGAATGAGAAGGATTTACCCACAGGGCTACGCAGGTTTCTGTAGAAAGCCATAATTCTGAGCCATAAGTCTGTCGGGGAAACTATTTTTGAGGTCACACATCTAGTGTCATTCCTCCCAGCTGAATCAAACAAAGAGGAGATGATTGGCTCTAAATGAACAAGCTTTTGGGTGAACACAGAGGGACCTAGCACTCTACAGATATTTTCAGGAAAACAACTAGGACCTGTAAACATGGAAATGGATTTATATTTATCTGATAATATGTGAAAGATTTCACTAGTTCAACAGATGAAAGCCCTCTTGTCAGCACAAACATCAACAGCAACTCAGCGAATGCTACTGAATATTAAGGAATATTATATTTTCCAGGAGCTTAAAAAGGGTGCTCGATTTTTTAAATTATCAGCAGCAAAATGCAGTTTAAATACTTATTTACTTGAGTCACATTTGTGGTGTTCTGCAATGTGAAAGTATATACTTGAGTTGGGGCTTACTACAAAGCCCCTTGAATTGAATGGAATCTTTCCATGGATTTCAACTGGTTTTGCATTGGCCTTTAAATAAGAAACATGTAGCAGTTATAAAATCAAAGTGCTGCATTGCCAAGGGCATTATACAATATTTGCCAGGTGCAGGAGAGACTAGAAGCAGAGGTCAGGTAGCCTTAAGTAAGAGATTTTTCACTGGTAGATAGTTGACAAGCTGTTCATATATCAGAGAATCCTAAAATGGATAAGTTTATGATGGTGTCAAGCAAAAAGGTCAGCTTCTTCTGCAGGTGTTTGCCTGCGGCCAGCTGAACTTATTTTTGCCCATCTTTCATTCTGGGGTCAGCAAATTAAACTGTTTAATATAAGCATGAATATATGTTGGGTTTCTGGTAAGAAGACAAATACTGAAGAAGACATTACTGCAATAGCACCAAACATGACCCCATAACAAGAACAAACATTTCTGAAACAAAAACAACAACAAAAAATGAAAGAACTTACCTTTAATACCACCAGCCACAGGGTATTCTGGATTTGGAGTAGTAAAAGGATAAATAGGAATTCCTGTAAAATAAAAAAACGCTATTAGGAATACTGGTTACAAATAAGATCCTAGATTTCTTTCACTTAAGATCATGTCATAAAACAAATGTGCTTTTTATCATAAATAATATACGGTATTTATATGACTCCAGTAACCATGTTCAGTTTTTATATTTGTTTTCAAGGAACTGACAATAGGAAACTGGTAATAACAAGACTTGGAACCCTTCACCTCCATGTTCCCAATTCAAATCCAACCATGGGAGACCAACCGTCAGATGGGAGATCTACATAGTACCTTCCTGTTCCCCTCCTTTTGCAGAGGGGTTTCTGATACCATTTACTGGGTAGAGATGCTGTCTTCAGTGCTACTGCTTTCAGGAGCTGTGCTGCCACGAATTCTATCTTCTGTTCCTGTCCCCTACCTCTGCCCTGTTCTGAAGAGACGGAGTTAATAATGTGCTTGCAATAACTCCTGGGCAGATTTCCATTTGGAAATCCACCAGGTAAGCAAAGGGAGATATGGCCCCACAAGATTCTGCCAGCTTTGATTATGGACCTGACTCAAAGCCCGTGGAAAGACTTCCATAGACTTCAGTAGCTTTGGATTAAGCTCCATCTGAGCAGCACTCTGGCGGGGTGTATTTGACCCTTGCAGTTCCTTGCTGGGGCCCTTCAGTCCTACAACTCCCTGCCCCAAGAAGTAGTGAGTTGAGAGGAAAAGAGCAGTGAAGGTGAGTCCTCCAAGCTTGCCTAGAGGAGACTCTCTGGAGCAACCATTTTGGAAATCACAGAGACCAGGTCATCCATGGGCTAGAAGAGCTAGCAACAGCCAATCATGTCCTGCTGGCCCAGATAAAAGGAGCAGCCAGGCCTTAGCAGTTCAGTTGGGACCAGAGGAGTGAAAAAGGGTGCTCCTCTCTGGCCAAAGGAGCCTGACAATCAGACAGAGTTTACAGCCGGGATTCAGAGGGAGAAGGACCTGAGGACACTGGCCTGGTGATCAAAGGGCTTGGTAGGAAGAGGCCTAGGGAAATAGCAGCAAAGGGTTGAAGTTCAGCAGTGCACAGCTGCTGTGTGTAGAGTCCCTGGGTTGAAACCTAGAGTAGCAGGTGGGCCCGAGTTCCCCCACCAGTTACAGGTAAGGGTTGTGTATACCTCAAGTAGGGGACAGGGCTTATTTGGAAACCTGAACAAAAAGCTGAATTTAAAAGGCTCAGAGTCACTGCTGAAGATCCCAGCAAGGGCAAAGAGACCATTTATTGGACTCTTTAATACCCCAGAAGGGGTTCATTTGGACTTTGTGATTTGGCCAGAAGGTCCAGCCACTGAACACCTACCAAGGTTGGCCAACAGCCTGCAGTGGGAACCAAAGGCAAGAAAAGGACTATGGTACTAGCCACTCGGAGATGTCCCAGAGATGAGCACCCCTTAAATCAGGGCACATGACCCACAAAGTGAGCTTTGGATAATCTAAGTTGCATTGTCTTGGGAAGATATACTGTGTTGCAGAAATTGGTCTCCATCAGCATTCAATTTCTGACATTCTCTTTCTACTGTATTGTGCATATAGGTCCAATTTTACAACATAAACTGGAATATCACAGTGGAGAACCAAGCCCAAAGTCGCTGATCGAGGGCAATACGTAATCACCCACCAGAAACACAATTCTCCTTTGGGCTAGAAACATTTCCAATGGGTCAACTTTTTTGGAATCCGCTCCTAGTGCCATTGCTTTTTTCTGCAGTAAACACAATTCTGGTGCTGTTACATTTTTCTGGATTATATTTAATTTGTTCTTGAGAGAGGCTTTGGAGGTGCACTGCTCTTCTTTATTTCAACATTCATCACTCCATTTTAAAGTAACAGCCTTTTTTTTAAAAAAAAACAATAGATCTAGACACGGTTTAGCTGCAATTTTGAATAGGGGCAAATTCTACATACTCTGATGCTTCCATGCCACATCATTTTTAATTAACGTATTTATTTTATTTTCATTATACACACAACCTTGCTCCAATCACCTTTTGAAAATTCTTAAATATACAGCTATGACATAAACCATTCCTGTAACCCGTCCTTTAACTATTAATCAGTGTATCAGCAAAAACCTACCAGGAAAAGATATATTTAAGATCTTCACAATTTCCCAGTAGAGCCTTCCTAATGTGCTGGCCCTGCAGAATCCCTATAAAGTTAACAAACCAAGGCTATTTTGGACCATGGGTTGTAAGTTTTAAAACTATGGGGCCCTCAAGGAGAATGCCTGGCAAGCTGTCCCCTTTCTCTTACAAGAGTCATGTTCTACTTCCGATACCAATTCCGGTGAGTTAAAATCCCCATTTTATAGCTAGAGAAACTCAACCACAGTTAAATGACTTCCTCAAGACATTGCAATTTCTCCATGGTAGAGCTGATATTAGAACTCATGAGTTCCCGGCTTCAAGACTTGGGCTCTATCCACTTCAAAAGTATCTTAAATGAATGTCAAAATCTGGGAATGTAGCTAAATCTCTGATTTCTAGCTTAACTACTGTTCTTATCCATTGTGTACAACAGGGATAATAATACTTACTTGTCTCACCTGGGTATTGTGATAATTTATTAAAGTCTGTATCTATTTGAGAATGTGAAATGATGACTGTTTTATATACGTGCAGTGTAACGTATAATGACTTATAATACAGATGCCTATTAAAATGACTAGAAGCCTGTGAAACAGAGATACGTCTCACTTTAATACTTACGGACACAGAATGGGAAACGATAGTATCAGTAGCGTAGCCAGCGGGGGAGCAGGGGGAGCGGCCGCTCCCCCTGTGAGGAAAAGCGGCGCTAAGGCGCCGTCCGAGCCTCGCTGGGGCGGCGCTTTAAAAGGCCTGCGGCTCCTGCCGCTGCGGGGAGCCATGTGTCTTTTAAAGCACCCCTCCCCCGCTGCCGGAGCCTGAGCGGGGAGCGGCTCAGGGGGGCAGCGAGGCAGCTCCCCTCTCAGGCGCTGAGGCGGGGGGCTCCCCGCGGCTGCCCTCCGGCTCCCCGCTCAGCAGCTCAGCTGCTGAGCGGAGAGACAAGGGGCAGCCACGGCGAGCCGCCCTTTGTCTCCCAGTTCAGCGGGGAGGCAGCGGGCAGCTGCAGCAAGCGGCCCCTTGTCTCCCCGCTCAGCAGCTCAGCAGGGAGACAAGGGGCAGCTGCAGCAAGCCGCCCCATGTCTCCCCGCTCAGCAGCTCAGTGGGGAGACAAGGGACAGCCAGCAAGCCGCCCCTTGTCTCTCCGCTCAGCGGGGAGACAAGGGGCAGCCGCAGCAAGCCTCCCCTTGTCTCCCCGCTCAGCAGCTCAGCGGGGAGACAAGGGGCAGTCGCAGCAAGCCTCCCCTTGTCTCCCCGCTCAGCAGCTCAGCGGGGAGACAAGGGGCAGTCGCAGCAAGCCTCCCCTTGTCTCCCCGCTCAGCAGCTCAGCGGGGAGACAAGGTGTAGCCATGGCGAGCCGCCCCTTGTCTCCCAGTTCAGCGGGGAGGCAGCGGGCAGCCGCAGCAAGCGGCCCCTTGTCTCTCCGCTCAGCGGGGAGACAAGGGGCAGTCGCAGCAAGCCTCCCCTTGTCTCCCCGCTCAGCAGCTCAGCAGGGAGACAAGGGGCAGCCGCAGCAAGCCGCCCCATGTCTCCCCGCTCAGCTGCTCGGCGGGGAGACAAGGGGCAGCCATGGCGAGCCGCCCCTTGTCTCCCAGTTCAGCGGGGAGGCAGCGGGCAGCCGCAGCAAGCGGCCCCTTGTCTCCCCGCTCAGCAGCTCAGCGGGGAGACAAGGGGCAGCCGCAGCAAGCCGCCCCTTGTCTCCCCGCTCAGCAGCTCAGTGGGGAGACAAGGGACAGCCAGCAAGCCGCCCCTTGTCTCTCCGCTCAGCGGGGAGACAAGGGGCAGTCGCAGCAAGCCTCCCCTTGTCTCCCCGCTCAGCAGCTCAGCAGGGAGACAAGGGGCAGCCGCAGCAAGCCTCCCCTTGTCTCCCCGCTCAGCAGCTCAGCGGGGAGACAAGGGGCAGCCACGGCGAGCCACCCCTTGTCTCCCAGTTCAGCAGCTCAGTGGGGAGACAAGGGACAGCCAGCAAGCCGCCCTTTGTCTCTCCGCTCAGCGGGGAGACAAGGGGCAGCCGCAGCAAGCCGCCCCTTGTCTCCCTGCTCAGCAGCTCAGCGGGGAGACAAGGGGCAGCCACGGCGAGCCACCCCTTGTCTCCCAGCTCAGCGGGGAGGCAGCGGGCAGCCGCAGCAGGCAGCCACAGCAAGCCGTCCCTTGTCTCCCCGCTGAGCTGCTGAGCGGAGAGACAAGGAACAGCCATGGCAAGCCGCCCCTTGTCTTTCCACTCAGCAGCTCAGCCGCTGAGCGGGGAGGCGGCGGGCAGCTGCACGCCCCCCCCCCCCCCAAATCTTGGCACCCTAGGCGACCTAGGGCCGCCTAGTGGGCGCGCGGGCCCTGCCCTGCCAGCGGCTCCGGCGGCAGCGCTTTAAAGGGCCGAGGCTCCGCATCGGACCTTTAAAGCGTCGCAGGGTGAGTACAGGGGGAGGGGGAGGTGCCTTTTTATAGCGCCACCGCTCCCCCTGTGCTCAAGACCTGCCTACGCTACTGTATAGTATCCTTCAGCACATTGTTCACAGTTTTCACCATGGAAATTCACCTTACAATGACAGCGACCAGATCCTTCCTCACAACCATCTGAATGCTCTGGATTACAACTGCAGGCTAAATAAATAACAATAGTTAAACGCTTTCTTCAAATTAACTGATTTGTTGCTTTGGCAAAGAAACGTAACATTGTAACTATAGAAGTTTCAATTGTACTTGTAAATGCATCATTGTTTAAATAATGCTACAAATTAACAATTACATATTACTTCACATCTTCAAAGTGCTGAATAAATTAATTAACCCTGGGAGCTAGGTAAGTATTATTATTTACAAATCCCTTAACTCAGAGCTGTATCATCACCTCCAGACAACACTGCTATTTGCATGCCACTGCCTCTTCTCCACCTGTGCAGAAATCTTCTTCCATGCCTTTGTCTCTGAACTACTGCAACTGCCTCATAGTAGGAGCCTAAGTCTCACTAAAAGTGAATGGGACTTAATCACTTAGGCACTTCAGAAAATTTTATCCCAAAAGACATGGCCCTGATTGATAGGAAATACCACTGTGAGATATAACCAAACAGAGAAAGACTTACGTATACAGCCATCAGCAGCTCCCACTGGAATGCCATAAGGACGATAGTACCCCTTTGCACATTGTTCACAGTTAATTCCAGCTGTGTTATGCTATGCAGAATGAAGTAAGAGAAAAATATAAAATGAGAAAGAAAAACAAGCAGAAGGATACATAAGGAAATACAAGACTGAAAGATGGTAATTTAGGTTCTTCTTATATACAGTCAGGATCAGTATGGGGGAAAAATCTAACAAGACTGCAATAAAGAGTGCATTTTATTCTTGTTCTTTACCTCTCTGATCTTTGCATGATATTATGAATCAGGGTAATTTCACATAAACACATGGGATTTTTAACAATTAGTAAATTTTAAACATTGCTCAAAATCCCTAAATCAACATTCTGCTAATTTAAATCAGGGAAAAAGAACTGTCGTTTTTATACTATTATCAGATATTTCTTTAACTTTATTTTCATATTGCCTTTTTATCATTACATACATACATATATAGTTTGACTGCAACAGCATCATGCTGTTTCCATATTGAAAGATACTTTTTGTGACTAAATTACTCTCAAACTAAGATTAGAAACTTAAAATGAAAGCAAAACTATGTCTAGAAATAAAATTAAAAGCACAAAATAAAGTTTCTGTAAGTAGAGGAGACAGCCTTTTAAACATCTTAATGTGTCTTACACTCACAGAAAACATAGTGTTCATGAATTTGAATTACAACAAATTTCTTGTGTCATAGGGTAAAGTCCCAAGTGGACTTCAGGGTATCTCTGTCTCTTCTCCCTTTCAAAGTAATATAGGGGTTTATGTAAGGGGGAACATGGAAAGCACAGTTCTGTCTCGTTAGCTAAATCTCTTTAACAGCAATATATTGTCTGACACAGATATATAATACAGAATATACGGGGCACTGTTGGCAGACTTGAAAGAAACAGGATCTAGCTATATGTGTCACGCATCACGTTCTATTAGTTCTTCATTCAAGCATGCATTTCCAACACTTTTTTCCATAACACACATGGAAAAAGTAAAGTAAAATCCATGTGCCTTATCTATGAAGAAAATGTTATAATTAGATTTCATGGTTAATTCATTTAATGCAATTTAATTTCCACAAAATCAAATTACAGACAATTATCAGTTGCAGGCCTCATGGATTTAGGTCATGTTTGCTCTTTTATATACTGGGAGCAATTTAGGAAACATGATCTTTCACGAATAAAAGGCTAACAGGAAGCACCAATATGACAAATCTTACAGCACTGGTTGAACAAAGCCCTACATAGAAATGTTAAGCGGAAGACAAAGATCTCTTCTTCCTCTCTTTAATAAAAAGAACTTTTATTTACTTCTGACTGCCTTTTGGGCAATAGCTGATTTTATTTTAGCAATAAGATGGAAAAAAAATACTCAAACTATAGTTGCACTGCACACTTCCTTTCCTTCTTCCTTAATTTTTGACAGCACAGCTATACTTTTTACATGTACAGCGTGCATCATTTTCTTGATTCTGTGTCGATGTTGTTCTTAAATTGTGTGACTGTATTTTGGTCCAAGCAGGTGTGATTTATAAATTAATAAACTTGATGAATGAAATTCCTCAAGTTCCAATGACCTGAATGAGGAAAACGACAGTGGGATGAGAAAGGGAACAGACCTTGGTTGGAAGCAGGGGTTATCATCTATCCATCTGATAGGGTTTTTTACCACTGTTCATCACTATAATATCTGAGCGCCTTCCAAATAAAATAGATTGGCAATAGCAAAGTCTCTAGTGGACTTCATGGTGTCTGTCTCTAACCCTTTTTAAAAGAATGCAGGTATTATAGTAAAGGGAACTGGGGGAGACCCAGCTTTCCCTCTTCAACTACAGCAGAGGGAGAGCTCCCTTCCTCTCCTCTCCCTTGCTTGGAGGAGCACTGCTCCCCCACAACTCTCTCTCCTCCTTGGCTGGTGCAGTGACAGATCCCCTCTTCATCCACTCTGCTGTAACCACTGAAGTAGGGAACTGCAGTAGTGGGTTCGCTTTAAAAGTGTGATCGTTGTAGTTAAGTGATCCCTTTTCAGGCCTTACAGAACATGAATTACTTTCAGTGACTTTTCTTCCTGGCTGGAGCATAAGCAATTATGTCATTGTAATGGGACTATTAAAAATGGCCATCTCAAAAGTGTTAGCCTGAGAAAAGTAAGTCTTCTATGCACACTTTCCAAGTCCCATTCATGTATAACCTATGATATCAAAGCATCTTATTACCTGGCAATTAATGCAGACCCCTCCACCTTCATACCGCCCCTGGACGTTTAAGCTTCCTTTGCGTCGATCAACATCAGGATCATAGTAGCAATCAGTAGCATGTCCATGACAGTTGCAGGCTGAGGAAGTAATATTACAAGTCAGCTTTCATTATTATGCTGTAATTCAGTAACCTATTATAAACAAAAAAGGATGCTCAAATTTGTATACATTTTTTTAAAATCAGCCTAGAGCCTTTCACACTAGAGCCAACTTGAGATCATCTCTAGACATAAGACAGCATTTGTTACCAGACTTGCCAGAGAGAGAGGCTGTGCCCCTCTCAAAAAAAAAATGGTTAACTACCTTTCCATAACTGTTCTTCAGGACGTGTTGCACATGCCCATTCCACTGTAGGTGTTTGTGTGTACCTTGTGCACATTTGTCAGAGATTTTTCCCTTAGCAGTACCTTTGGGGGCAGTACCTTTCGGGGCAGCCAAGTCTGGTGCCCCATGCTACTGCACACAGATACAAAGGGCACCACTGCCTGACCCCCCTCAGTTTCTTCCTACTAGAAAGACTCTGATAGAGAGGGGAAAGAGGTGGGTTGTGGAAAGGACATGTGCAACACATCTCGAAGAACAACAGTTCGGAAAGGTAGGTAATCGTTTTTTCTTCTTTGAGTGACTGCACATTTCCATTCCACTACAGATGACTCCCAAGCAGTTCGAACTAGTGGTGGGCTGAGAGTCTACTTGAACAAGGACTGAAGGACTATTCGTCTGAATCTTGCATCTTCTCTGGATTGATGAGAGATAGCATATGAGAGGCAAACATATGGAGCGATGACCAAGTTGCCATCCTACAAATATCCAGAATGGGAAGCCTAGCCAGAAAAGCCCTTTGCTTGATCTGAAATCATGACAAAGAGTTCAGAGGAAGACCTGAATGCTCTACTCTGCTCCAGGTAAAAAGCCAAAGCTCTATTAATACCTAGCGTATGGAGCTTTTCCTCCTCTTTGCTTGAATGGGGTTTTGGAAAGAATGTTAGTAAATAAATTGCTTGATTCATGTGAAATTCAGAAACCACTTTAGACAAGAATTTAGGGTGAGGCCAAAAGAAAACCTTCTCCCTAAAGAAAATTGTATGGGGGGCTCTGATACCAAAGCTTGCAGTTCCCTTACTCTCCTGGCCGAGGTTACAACAACCAAGAAAATTACTTTCATTGGCAAGCGAAACAGAGAACAAGTTGCTAGTGGCTCGAAGTGGGGACCCATCAACTTTGTTGGCACCAAATATACACTCCACTGTGGACCAGACTATGAACCCCAGGGTACAATCTGAACAAATCCTTTAGCAACCTGATGGACTGGGGATTTGAACAAATTGAACAATTATCCACAAGCAGGTGGAACTTCAGGATATTATCCCACAGGTTGCAATCACATTGACCCAGCAGAGCTTGCTGGTTCACGATCCTGAGCTGTAAACCTTCAGTGGAATAGTTTCCTGCCAAAGAGATCAAGGGTTTTTTGCTTCCTTTCCCTTCAGAGTAGAGGACTGGTGTCCTTGCCTCTCCTTTTCGTTAGCAGCTGAGACCACCAGGGAGCCTGGAAGAGGGTGGTTGTATAAGTGTTCAAATTCCTGTGATGGGACATCATATCTCTTCTCCACTCTTTTGGCAGTGGGCGGGGGTAGAGGGAGCAGAAAAGAAGGAGTCTGCCATAAAATCTTGACAGGCTCCAGGACAGCCTCATTAATAGGGAGAGAAGGGTCCTGCAGATGCTAAAATGTCCACAAGCCTGTTTGATCTTGTACCAATTCTGGCTGGATATTCAGAGCTGCAGCCACCTTCCTCAACAAGTCTTGATGAGCTCTAAAATCATCGGGAGGGGGAGAGGTAGATTCAGCCAATACTGCCTCATCAGGTGACAAAGAAGAAGAGGCTAAAGGTTGCTGAGGAGGTCCTTCCTCCAATTCTTCCACAGTGGAGTCCTGGGCACATGGCTCTGCTTGCATGGTACCAATCCTAATTCTGGGGGAAGGAAAATGGAGACCTGCCTGCAGATGCTCCCGAGCTGTGCCTAGCTGATGTAGAAGTGCATGAAGGGAGCAGAGAGTTTCTGAAACATGGAGGGAAGTCTCAAGGGGTTCAGAAGGACCATTGGTACAGAGGTGGGGCCCAGCCCTGTGTAGGTCACTGGGTCTTAGAGTGCTGAGTCTGTGGATGGTACCACAGCGGACATGCACCTCACTGGGGCTGCTGGGCATCCTCAGGTGGGGAGAGAGGTTCCAAGGCTGGAGAAGGGGGTATTGAAGAAATCATCGCTGGCTTGCCTAGACACAGTCCTCCATAGGGGTATCACAAGTATAGAAATGGCCAGTACCGAGCAGTGCTCTGGAGCTGAAGCCAGGACTATAGGAGTGTGTGGTTCCAAAAACGGTGCTGTGCAAGGCTTTTGAATCGTGAGAGAAGCCAGTACTGACAAGTTACACAACTTGTCAATGACACCAGAAAGGACTCCTGAGCTTGCGGTACCAAGAAGTGCACCGATCCTTTAGGGATTGGTCTCAACGGACCCTTCCTCCATTCCAGAGTCAGCAATACCTCCTCACTCACAGACTGCTCCTGGGGTTGTGACCTTTTTGAGCACCCCTCCGAGTCCTTGCGAACACTCGGCAACTTCCTCTCGGAGGGTCCTGGTACCAAGTCCCTAGGAGACTTACGCAGTGTCTCCCTAGGCACTGGGGCTGCAGATCTGCCTGAGCACTCTACCAGAACAGGAGGAGCACTCGTAACAGACTCGGACGTGCTCACTACCTGTTCGGAGCGGAAGGATTCCAGAGGTGGATGAAGTGTAGACTCCAAAAGCAGGGACTTGAGTCTGGCAGCCCTGTCCTTTTTTGAATGGGGTTCGATCCTTCTACAGATGTGACACTTGTCACTTACATGCACCTCTCCCAGACACTTGAGGCAGCTTGGGAGTGGGCCACTTAATGGCGTAGACCTGACTAAATGAATGACAGGCCTTGAATCCAGAAGAAAGGGCACCAGTTCAGTACCAATCCCAGTACCCAACCTGGCACCAGTAACCCTGTAAGACGGTATTCTAAACTTAACCCTACAAGTAACTATTTACAGATATAAATTTCACCACAGCTAAAGAGCCGATACTATATACAAGACTAAAAACTAATGCTCCAGCTACTGTTTACACCAAGGAAGGGAAGATATGAAGAAACAAAGATCACAGCTCCAGCAACAACTATCGCTGGTGGTAGGAAGGAACCGAGAGCGGTCGGGGGCAGCATGGCCCTTTATATTTGTGTGCAATGGCACAAGGCACCAGAGGGCGCTCGTGCTGCCCCAATGGGTACTGCTAAGGGAAAAGTCTCTGACACCTGTGCACAAGGCGCGCACATACACTTATAGTAGAATAGACATGTGCAGTTACTCAAAGAAAAACTATATATTTGAGGCTAAAATAAGTTATAGGGATGTTTCTAGACCAGATCACCTAATCTGGGTGTGGTATTTTTCAAAATAAAAAATAGCCAAATATTATTCTATTTTTTTAATTTACAAAAATATTCACATCTGGGCTGAGGCTTGCGGACTAAATCTTCAGTCAGAAGAACAATTGTTTATGTATAACAAGGCTTACAAGGAGGAACTCATATAGCCCTAATTGCAGTGATGCCAGCAGACACAACTAGTCTATTACCAGCAGACACAACTAGTCTATTACCAGAGGACTATTCACTGCACAGATATGTTTAAATCAAAAAGTCTGTCACATTTTCTAGCATTATGGATTTGATCCTGCTAGCATCCGTGGCAAAACATCAACTGACTTAAAGTAGTAGGCTGTAGGTGATCATGTAACAAAAGACCCAATTACTTCACCAAGGATTAGGGGTAGGGTTACTGTGGTAAGTAACTCAGTTTCCTAGTTTATATGGATTTAGAATCTCAGCTACGATGTGTTTTTATTCTGTATGGTTGGTAGGATTTTTTTATGTTTATTTATTCATTGGGCCAAATAAAGGTAATGCAGTTGTACTCACACCAGTCCTGAATCTTGTCCAACTCTAGAGATTGTGTCCTAACTTTTGACCCCTTCCTGACTGAAGTAATTTTCCATGCAGTGAACAGCATAAGATCAAAGAACACTTCTCAAGGCCCACTAGACTACATATTCTGTCAGCATATGCAACATAAACATTAGCCAAATGGATAGCTCCCTGACCTAGGAGTATTGGTCACACACTGGAAAAAAAATATGAGGTACATCACGTGATGAGCTGTAGCCTTTAGTGAATATCAGCCTCTTTGTAGTATGAAAAATATTATAGGTCCATTTATATGAAGCTGGTAGGTCTAAATCCAGCAACAGCCTTTGTTACTTTGTCATAGCCTTTTGCTAAAAGTAGTCTAAATCCCAATACTGACCTAAAGTTCTTGCCTTGATTGCAAGGTGAGGGTTAATCTGAAACTAGCCCAACACCTTGAACAGTTTCTGCAAATATGTCTTGGATAAAGGATTGTGGATGGATAGAATTCCTTATCTAATTCTTTTCTCTTGTCCTGTTACCCCAGTGCAAACTAATGAGCAGCACCTCCCAAACTGTCCATCAGGCACAATATCAGCCTATCGTAATCTCTTATCTTCATTCCCTCAAACCATCTAAAAGCTTGCGCTCTCCTTTCTCCAGTTTCCAGACATCCAGAGTTGTAACATAATTCAGAGTAGTGACTAACCAGAATAGCAAACAGATGTAACAAACCAAAGGCTAGCCTGTGCCTTTGTCTGACTCGAGCCCCTTACCCTCACCTTTACTTAGCCTACCGGCAGTGCTTAATTTGTAATGAAAAAGGTGCTGGGGCTCAAGCAAGTTTTTTATATTCATAACTGATGCAGCAAGCCCAGAGGCTATGAACTGCCAAACCTAGAGGTGCAGTCCTGGCAAGTCCTGGCACAAATTAAGTACTGCCTACTTGGATCTCTTCATCTTTTTCACTGAAGAGGAAGACAGGAAAACCCTCTCCAATTTAAATAACTCAAGAAGATGGAGAAGATACTGGCTTCCTCCTTTTCCACTCTAATTTAAATATGAAGGGATCAGTGACCTGCTTAAATAAGAATATTCCAAGGAAATCTTCCTAGAGGATTCCAGTGGTTCTGCATCAGACTTAGGCCTGGTCTACACTAGGACTTTATGTCAAATTTAGCAGCGTTAACTCGATTTTACCCTGCACCCGTCCACATTACGAAGCTATTTATTTCGACATAAATGGCTCTGTAATTCGATTTCTGTACTCCTCCCCGACGAGGGGAGTGTGACGGGTTGGGGCCACAGAGACCTGCTTGGTGCTGCCACCTGGTGTGCCAAGGCTGCTTCTGCCCCTGCTTCCAGGCCTTTTCCAGCTTGGGACTCCCGAATCCTGTCTGTTTTGAGCCAGATTCCACTGATCTGCTGCAAACACAGACCCAGGTCCGAACCAAGTCCACTCACCACTGTAAGGCCCCTGGAAGCGCTCTTGCCTTTGACACCCAGCTGCTCAACTCCAAGGAGGCTCAAACCCTTAATAAATCCGTTTTACCCTGTATAAAGCTTATACAGGGTAAACTCATAAATAGTTCGCTTTCTATTACAAAGATAGAAAGATATGCACAGCTGTTTGCGTTCCCCCAGGTAACAACTCAACTCCAGGAAACTTAATAAGTAAAAAGTGATTTTAATAAGTACAGAAAATAGTATTTAAGTGATTTCAAGTAGTAACAGACAGAATAAAGTGAATTACCGAATAAAATAAAAAAGAACACGCAGTTCTATGTCTAATCACCCTGTGTACAGATAAACCCCTCACTAGGTCCAGTAAACAGGCTATCTTCCTTCTAGCCTGGGCCCAGCAATCACTCACCCCCTTAATGTCTTTGTCCTTTGTTCAGTTCCCCTCAGGAATGTCCTTGGGGGGGTGGAGAGCTTCTTCCTTTAGCCAGCTGAAGACAAAAATGGAAGGGTCTTGCAAGGGCTTTTATAGCCTTTCTTCCTCTCCCTGCGTAGGATCCAGTTGCCCTGGAGTTTTGGGATCACATGGGCAAGTCACCTGCCCATGCGCCCTAACCAGTCTAACCAGTTGCATTCCAGACCCAGCCCCAATGTGGATTGGGGTCTGCAACGTCTTTTGTCTGTCAAGTGCTCGCACTTAACAGGCATTCTTTGCTCCAAAGATGATCCCATGCACTTACAAAGGCTATGTATAAGACCAGCAAATATAAAACCAATCTTCCTAACTCCAACTACAACAATGATGCATGCATACAAACAGGAGGAGTAAATTCAGTAGGTCATAACTTTCACAGAGATATGTTACATGGCACATGTAGCATAAAACATATTTTAGTTACATATATACATTTATAAGCATCTCCCCATAAAGTTTTATGGGGAACACCGTCACACCCTCCTCCTGAACTTACTGCCAGAGACTTGGACACTGTCCATGGCGGAGGCAGTACACATAAAGCCCCTGTTTGTCTTTGGTCACACCCCTTTTCAGTACCGGCACACCACATGGTGTCATTCGTAATGGTTTTAGCAAAATGCGAGGTTCCTGGTCCCCGGGCGCCTGAAAATGGGTTGGGGTGTAGTATTGCTAACAGGATACAGATAGCAATACCTGTTAAGGCGTAGGAACCTCGGCATTTAGCTCTCAGTGCCATGAGGCGGCGTGCCTCAGTTTCCCCTTTCACACAGCAGCCTGGGCCTGTTGTGCTTTTGCTGTTGTGCCAAGCTTCCAGCCGGTTACCCGATATAGGCCGACAGGTAACATGTTTGTACGACCGTGAGGTCACCATCCCAAGCATGTACAACAGTTTTTCCCACCAATCAGGTATGTTCCCCATCTTGAAAGGGTTGACCCTCAGTGTTAACTCCTTTGTTATAACCCACAGATGAAGTAGGGAAAGACACAGGATTACCCACCCGTCTCTGTATCCTGGTAGGCACTCTGATGCAGATTCTTCTGCCTCTTTGGAGCAGGCTCCTGAGTCAGGCATGGGTTTGAGGTTCTGGCAAGGAAAGGGTGTACTGCAACCCGGCCTGCCCTCGGCCCCTCCCTCTGGAATTTCTCTGGGCTGGTTCCCATCCCCTTGTGTGGCTTCACCCATGCAGAGACTCGCTCCCTTCTGCTTTGAAGAGAGAGGTTTACCTCCTACCCGTGTAGCAAGAACAACCTCTTTCTTGGACACCCCAGTATCTGTTCCCAACAGGTCAGCTGGACGGACTCCCCCCTCCAGGGGGTCTGACCCCCAGCTTTCCCTTCTAACCTGATCCACAGGAGAGGGGTCTGGCATCTGAAATGCAGACTTTTCACCCTCCTCCTGGGCAAGATCCTCCTGACAAAAGGTTGGCGGGCTCTCCGGCCCCCCCTCACCTTCCCTCCCTGGGCCTCTATCTGGGCCAGACACTCCCGTGTCCCCCCGAAGAGAAGGTGACCCTGGTCCAGCTGTGGGCTCGCAGCTGCAAGCTAAGATAGACCCTTCAGTGGCCTGCAAAATTCCCCCCTTGCTATGAGGTAGAACATTCCCCTCCCCCGGGGAGATAATTACAGGACAGGAACTGGCCACAGCCACCCCTGCCGCCACAGCTGCAGTCCCTGTGACTTCGCCCCCCCCTCTGGGGTTTTCAGCACCAGGTTCCTGCTGGCTGCCACCCAGCCCTGGGACAGATTCTGCCACAGCAAAGAAATCATTTCCCAGTAGAAACGGTGCAAAATTGTGTGACACTGTTGCCACAGTTAGCTTAGCCTGCAAGTTTTCCGTTTGCATGTGTACTTTTGCCAGAGGTGCAATGACTTTGTAGCCACCCACCAGCTCCAATTCTGCCACTTTACCCGGCAACCAATCCTCCTCTTGGATCAGGTCCCTCCTGACTATAGAAATTTCAGCACCTGTATCTCTCAACCCAGTGATTAACTTCCCATTCAGTCTAACAGCATGCACATGCTCACTGCTTGGTGGTGTAGAAGTCAACTTCACAAACCCTGTGTGGAAAGAGGCAGCAGCTTCATGGGCCACTTGATGCCTGTTTTCGCTCAGCAGGGGACACTTATCTCTCAGGTGCTCGGTGGACTTACATTGATAGCACCTCCTGGGCTCCTCTGATTGTACAGGGAATTTGGGACGAGTACTAGGGGAATGGGGAGGTGAGCGCCCAGCCTCCTTTTTCCCAGGGGTAACACGGTGACTCTGTTTTCCTTCGACCCTATACCCCTCTGCCAGTGGTTTATGCTTAATTGCAGCTTGCGCCTGCTCATAAGAGTCTGCAAACCCAGCTAATTCACTAACTGCTTTTACCTGTTTGTCCCACAAGTACTGTTTTACATCATCACTGCACATATTCAGGAATTGTTCCTGAGCGACCAAATCACACATTCCCTCAAAGCTTGTGATGCCTTTTCCCCTCACCCACTTATCTACCAGAACTGTCATTTCATTTGCATAAGCCACGTGACTTAACCCATCTCCCCTCTTAAGACTCCTGAATTTAACCCTGTAGGTTTCAGGTGTAACCTGAAACTGTTTCAAAACCAGTTCCTTAAATTTACCGTAATTGGAGGCATCTCCAATGGGCATCTTATTGAATATGTCCAGAGCTCTGCCAGTCAATTTGGCTATCAAGGTGGTCATTTTTTGATCTTCAGGGATCGCATGGAGGGAGCACAGTCTCTCGAAGGTGATAAAATATTCGGCTATATCCTTGGATTCATCATACTGGGGGCATAGACGCTCCCATTTGGGGATTTTTGGGGAAGCGGAGCCGGACGCTGAAGGGTTTCGACTATTCAACTCTGCAATAGCCAGTTCATGCTTCTGGGCCTCCATAGCTCTCTTGTGGGCCGCCTCCTCCCTGATTCTTTCTGCTTCCATAGCTCTCTTGTGGGCCAGCTCCTCTGCTTCCATAGCTCTCTTGTGGGCCACCTCCACTCTTTCTTTTTCTGCACTAATTTCCAACGTACGTAATTCGATTCGTCTCCGATGTTCGTTCTCTTTCTCTGTTATTTCGAGTCTGGCAAGGTCCAGTTTTACCGTGGCTTCGCTTACAGACATCTTATTGCTGTCTAGTGCTGGGCCACGCTCCTCTGCAGTTCACTGAAACTGGACCGCACTCAGATCAGGAGCTCTTCAGTTAAGAGACTTTCCCAGCTTCCCTGATCTTCACTCTTACTTATTTGATTTCCTTTTCTGTCCCTGCTTCCCTTACCCGAAATAAGCAAACAGAAAATAACAAACCAGTAACCACTTTGTCTGTTTTCCAGCCACCACACTCAAAACTCACTTAAAATCACTACCAGTACGTCAAAGCAATCAGCTGTGCACAGCTCCTGCCGACTACGCCACTGTGACGGGTTGGGGCCACAGAGACCTGCTTGGTGCTGCCACCTGGTGTGCCAAGGCTGCTTCTGCCCCTGCTTCCAGGCCTTTTCCAGCTTGGGACTCCCGAATCCTGTCTGTTTTGAGCCAGATTCCACTGATCTGCTGCAAACACAGACCCAGGTCCGAACCAAGTCCACTCACCACTGTAAGGCCCCTGGAAGCGCTCTTGCCTTTGACACCCAGCTGCTCAACTCCAAGGAGGCTCAAACCCTTAATAAATCCGTTTTACCCTGTATAAAGCTTATACAGGGTAAACTCATAAATAGTTCGCTTTCTATTACAAAGATAGAAAGATATGCACAGCTGTTTGCGTTCCCCCAGGTAACAACTCAACTCCAGGAAACTTAATAAGTAAAAAGTGATTTTAATAAGTACAGAAAATAGTATTTAAGTGATTTCAAGTAGTAACAGACAGAATAAAGTGAATTACCGAATAAAATAAAAAAGAACACGCAGTTCTATGTCTAATCACCCTGTGTACAGATAAACCCCTCACTAGGTCCAGTAAACAGGCTATCTTCCTTCTAGCCTGGGCCCAGCAATCACTCACCCCCTTAATGTCTTTGTCCTTTGTTCAGTTCCCCTCAGGAATGTCCTTGGGGGGGTGGAGAGCTTCTTCCTTTAGCCAGCTGAAGACAAAAATGGAAGGGTCTTGCAAGGGCTTTTATAGCCTTTCTTCCTCTCCCTGCGTAGGATCCAGTTGCCCTGGAGTTTTGGGATCACATGGGCAAGTCACCTGCCCATGCGCCCTAACCAGTCTAACCAGTTGCATTCCAGACCCAGCCCCAATGTGGATTGGGGTCTGCAACGTCTTTTGTCTGTCAAGTGCTCGCACTTAACAGGCATTCTTTGCTCCAAAGATGATCCCATGCACTTACAAAGGCTATGTATAAGACCAGCAAATATAAAACCAATCTTCCTAACTCCAACTACAACAATGATGCATGCATACAAACAGGAGGAGTAAATTCAGTAGGTCATAACTTTCACAGAGATATGTTACATGGCACATGTAGCATAAAACATATTTTAGTTACATATATACATTTATAAGCATCTCCCCATAAAGTTTTATGGGGAACACCGTCACAGGGAGTAGCGCTAAATTCGACATGGCCATGTCAAATTCGTGTTACTGTGGACGGAATTCGACGCTAATAGCTCCGGGAGCTATCCCACAGTGCACCACTCAGTGGACGCTCTGGACAGCAATCCATACTCGGATGCTCTGACCTGCCACTCAGGAAAAGCCCCGGGAAAATTTAAATTCCTTTTCCTGTCTGGCCAGTTTGAATCTCATTTCCTGTTTGGACATCGTGGCCAGCTCAGCAGCACTGGCAACGATGCAGAGCTCACCAGCAGAGGTGACCATGCAATTGCAGAATAGAAAGAGGGCCCCAGCATGGACTGATCGGGAAGTCTTGGACCTGATCGCTGTGTGGGGCGATGAGTCCATGCTTTCAGAGCTGCGATCAAAAAGACGGAATGCGAAGATCTACGAGAAGATCTCAAAAGCCATGACGGAGGGAGGATACAGCCGGGATGCAACGCAGTGCCGCGTGAAAATCAAGGAGCTGCGACAGGCATACCAGAAGACCAAAGAGTCCAACGGACGCTCCGGATCGCAGCCACACACATGCCGTTTTTACGAGGCACTGCATGCTATGCTCGGTGGTGCTGCCACCACTACACCACCAGTGTCCGTGGACTCTGACGACGGGGTCTTATCTATGGCCACGTCGTCTGAAGTTTTTGCGGACGGTGAAGAAGAGGAAGGAGAGGAGGAGGACGAGGCAGTCGACAGCGCTTTCACCGCTGATTTCCCCGACAGCCAGGATCTGTTCATCACCCTCACTGAGATCCCCTACGAACCCTCCCAAGGCAGCATCCCGGACCAGGAACCAGGCGAAGGATCAGCAGGTCAGTGTTTTAAACATTTATTTGGAATAGAATAGGCATGGTGTGTTAGCAATGTGTTTGTATTGCTTAATTGGCCATAGGCGCTTTAGTTTTGAGTCGTTTCCAGTGCAACTACTCGAAAAGTCTGTCAATATGTATGGGGATAGAGGAGAAATCCCCATCGGAGATCTCCGCGAAGCTCTCGTGGAGGTACAGTGAAAGCTTTTGCATCAGGTTCCCAGGGAGAGCGGCCTTATTGTCTCCTCCATGGTAGGATACTTTCCCGTGCCATGCAAGCTGCAGGTACTCTGGTATCATTGCCTTGCATAGCATGGATGCATACGGCCCCGGGGTTTGCTGGCATTCACGCAGCATGCGGTCTTTGTCTGTCTCCGTAATCCTCATCAGAGTGATATCAGTCATGGTGCCCTGGTTTGAATGAGTGGTTTTTTTAGTATAGTGACTTCTTCATTTTTCCTTTAAAGAACGACACCCGGCAGTTTCCATCCACATGGGGGGGCGGGAGCTGGGAGGCTAACCATTGAAACTTAGCAGTGTGCAGGCAGGGAGAGTTCCCGGGACCGGCCACGCGGAGGGGGGGAAAGGGTAGGCGAGCCGTTCAAACAGAGTGGTTCACGGGGACGTACAGTTCCCGGGGCCGGCCACGCGGAGGGGGGGAAAGGGTAGGCGAGCCGTTCAAACAGAGCGGTTCGTGGGCACGTACAGTTCCCAGGGCTGGCCACGCAGAGGGGGGGAAAGGGTAGGCGAGCCGTTCAAACAGAGCGGTTCGCGGGCACGTACAGTTCCCGGGGCCGGCCACACGGAGGGGGGGAAAGGGTAGGCGAGCCGTTCAAACAGAGCAGTTCGCGGGCACGTACAGTTCCCGGGACCGGCCACGCGGAGGGGGGGAAAGGGTAGGCGAGCCGTTGTAGATGAGCGGTTTTGGCAGCAGCAGGAACTGGCCACCGCTAGGAACTGTGCTTGAAACATGGGAGTAGAGCACTGTTGTGAAGTAAGCTCTCAGCAGTCCAAAGGCAACGGCTTACCATGGTCTCCAGAGAGCCGATTTCCAGTGTCCAGCACCGCTTGTGGGATCTGTACACCAGGACCCCAGGCACTCAGTATAAAGACATAATATTCGACCTTGTAGTAAGTGCACATGTGATAGGTACTGTGCATGGTCTTATTCACAGGGAAAGAGTATAGGCATTGTTCGGGAAAAAGTATCTTTCTGAGGAATTCACTCCCTTTCTCCCATCCCACAGCTGCGAGTGTCTCCCGCCCTACCCGTGGATCACCCTCCCAGAGGCTTGCGCTGATCAGGCGGCGCAAAAAGAGAACCTGGGACGACATGTTCTCAGAACTGATGGTCTGTTCTCGAAAGGAGGCGGCACAGCGGAGAGAGGGACGTCTCAAGGTCCGAGCGAGCAGTCAGCGAACGGGAGCAGAGGGCTGAAGCTCGCGAGGACAGGTGGCGGCAGGAAGACCAGCAGGCGACTCAAACGCTGCTGGGACTAATGAGGGAGCAAACTGACACTCTCCGGTGCCTGGTAGATGTTCTCCAGGACAGGAGACAGGAGGAAAGAGCCCCTCTGTATGTTATTTCCAACCACCCTCCCCCGCCACAAAGTCCAATCCCCCCCTCACCCAAAGTCACTAGAACGAGGGGAGGCAGGGGCCGTGGAAATAATCACTCCACCCCTGCGGACTGCTCCAGTAGCAGAAGGCTCTCATTCCCAAAACTTTAGATGGGTCCTTTCCTTCCCTCCAACCGCACCCCACAACAGTTCCCTGCCCAGGTTTCATCTCAAAACTATGCTCCCCTTAATAAAAATGTTTGTTCTGTACAGTGCTGTTTCCCTGACTTTCTTTCACAGGATGGTTTGGTTTTGGGGGAGGGGGTAAGGGGGTTTGTAATTTGAGACGACAGGCGCCTGAACCAGGGTACAGAAAGGGGGAAAGGTTCAACAGAAAGTCACACTCACATTGCATTCACTAGGCACACTTGTCATTCTGGGAGGGGGTTTTCATGTTCTCTATGGGGGAGGGGGGCTCTGTGACTTTCTGGTGGGGGAGGGTGGCTGCAGATCTTTTGCGGCCGGCGATAGCCTGCATGACAGATCCATGCAGCAGGGGATCTGTGGCCGCAATCCACGGCCAAAAAGTCACACAGGCCCCACCACACACAGTTGCGAATAGGAGGGGTTGCAGGCTCCCTTGAAACAAGCAGTCCAGCACTGCGGACTGCTCTGGGAGCAGGAGCCTGTCATTCCCCGAGTTTGGAAGCGTCCTTTCCAACACTCCACCCGCTCCCCAACCGCAGTATGCGTCCCAGGTTAAACCCTTAACCGAGAAATCATTAATAAAGACGGTTTTAATAAACAATGTTTCCTTTATTATACTTTTAAAGCGTTGAATGAAGGCGGGGAAGGGGGTTGGTAATTGGAGAGGATAGGCAACAGAAACTGGGTAAAGAAACGGGTGCAGGTTCAGCTTCTGTTTAAACAAGCGTAACAGTCACTGGTTACCCTGCTCGCTCTGGAAGCTAGCTTTCAAAGCTTCCCAGATGCGCAGCGCGTCCCGCTGGGATCTTCTAATCGCCCGGGTGTCCGGCTGTGCGTAATCAGCAGCTAGGCGATTTGCCTCAACCTCCCACCCTGTCATAAACGTCTCCCCCTTGCTCTCACAGAGATTGTGGAGCACACAGCACGCTGCAATCACAATGGGGATATTTGTTTGGCTGAGATCGGAGCGAGTAAGTAAGCTTCTCCATCTCCCTTTCAGACGGCCAAAAGCACACTCCACCACCATTCTGCACTTGCTCAGCAGGTAGTTGAAGAGCTCCTTTTCAGTGTCCAGGGCTCCTGTGTATGGCTTCATGAGCCAGGGCATTAGCGGGTAGGCTGGGTCCCCGAGGATAGGCATCTCCACATCCTCAACAGTTATTTTGCGGTCCGGGAAGTAAACACCCTCCTGCAGCCGTCTAAACAGACCAGAGTTTTTGAAAACACGAGCATCATGAACCTTGCCCGGCCATCCGACGTTGATGTTGGTAAAACGTCCTTTATGGTCCACTAGTGCTTGCAGCACCATAGAAAAATAGCCCTTTCGGTTAATGTACTGGCTGCCCTGGTGGTCCGGTCCCAGGATAGGGATGTGTGTCCCATCAATAGCCCCGCCGCAGTTTGGGAATCCCATAGCAGAAAAGCCATCTATGATCACCTGCACGTCTCCAAGGGTCACTACCTTTGAGAGCAGCAGGTCAACGATTGCATGGGCTACCTGCATCACAGCAACCCCCACGGTAGACTTGCCCACTCCAAATTGATTCGCGACTGACTGGTAGCTGTCAGGCGTTGCAAGCTTCCACAGGGCTATGGCCACTCGCTTCTGGATAGTCAGGGCAGCTCTCATTCGGGTGTCTTTGCGCTTCAGGGCAGGGGACAGCAACTCACAAAGTTCCAGGAAAGTGCCCTTACGCATCCGAAAGTTTCTCAGCCACTGGGATTCATCCCAGACCTGCAGCACTATGCGGTCCCACCAGTCAGTGCTTGTTTCCCTTCCCCAGAATTGCCGTTCCACAGGATCAACGTGCCCCATTGCCACCATGATCTCTACGGGCCGGGGTCCCGTGCTTTGCGAGAGGTCTGTGCCCCTCTCAGAGTTCATGTCCTCCCGGAGCTTCTGTTGCCTCCTCGCCCAATTTCTCTGCATCTGCCTCTGGAAAAGGTGGACGATAAGGCGCGAGGTGTTGACAACGGGCAGAACAGCAGCGATAATCGCGGAGGGCTCCATGCTCGCTGTCCTGTGGCGTCCGCGCTGTCAATCACCAGAAAAGGGCGCGAATTAATTGCCCGCCGGCGCTTTCACTGAGGGAGGGGGGGAGTGTGGGTCGAATGACGACATTTACCTATAACCACCCTTGACACATTTTTGGCCCCAGAAGGCACTGGGGGCTACACCCAGAATTCCAGTGGGCAGCGGGGACTGCGGGAACTGTGGGATAGCTACCCACAGTGCACCGCTTGCAATGTCGACACTTGCCCCGTTACTGTGGACTCACAAATTCGATGTAATGTCCTTGGTGTGGATTCGCACGAACGACTTTGCAATATCGGTTTCACAAGTTCGGTTTAAGAAAAATCGAACTAGTCTCGTAGTGTAGACATACCCTTAGTGGGGGAAGTCGCCTTTCCTCTAGCTAGGCAACTAGACAGAAGGGGATCTCCACAATAGTCTTAGCAACAAAGAGGTTCCTTGCAAGGAAAACCCTAGAAACAAGGGCTAAGGACCCTAGGCCTGCTCACATGTGTTTTGTCTCTCAGAAAGAGTAACAGTAATAATCCTATTAAAAGCCTGGTCCACGTAAGAGTCCATCCCAGGAGCAATGCATCCCAGGAACAATGCATTCTTCCTTACCCAATCTTGCTATCTGTTTGTATAGTTTGTATAGTTAAAGGGGATCCTCTAGATCATTCTCCATATCCTGATATTCCTCTTATTCCTCATATCTGAAGGGTCTCTGGAGAGGGAACCCTTTCCTCTCTAGAGTGTGACATCCCTGCTGTGAAACAGCCTGGCTGAGTAAAAAGTCATGGGCCACTTTTTGTTGTGCTGACAGGAACCAGAGCCTGACCTTATGGGCTCAGATCTGATTTACAAGCTGTGCCCAAAGAGCCTTTGTAGCTCATTTTCCAGTCCATACATGAAGTTCTTCAAGAAAACTAAACAAGATTCAGAGGGAATAAGCCGGGCCAAAAGCTGCCAAAATGGCTGGGCTACCTTTGGCTCCTCTGCTCTTAGAAAAAGCAGAACGAGAAAGGAAAGTATCAATAATAACTCAATGTCATTAATGGCCAAAGGCTACTGGCATCCTGAGCCCTCTGCTATGTCTCTTACTATAAGGTCAAGTTACCTGCTTTGATCCAAGTAATGGCACTTTTACAAGCAGGTAGGTAAATACCCTTCATACATCACAATACAATTTCTTGAAGCTTTGACTATTTGCTGAAAAGTACAATATTGTGTACATATACAAACATTTGCAGGTTTGGCAGGTCTCCCAGTTTCCCAGGGACCCACTGATTTTTCTGTAGGAGAGTCGGGAGTTTCTACAAGGGATACAGAGATTTTGTAAAGACTTGCAAGGTTGCTCTAATCTCCTGACCCACAGGCTGTAAATGGAGGCTGTCTGCAGCTAGTGAATACTATCCTCAGTGAATAACTTAAAACACACACACACTTTCAGGCTAAAAGGATCCCTTTTTCAGGTGGCAGTAGATGTTAAACATTTTTGGCTCAGAACCTTATGAACTATAATGTATTCATTGACCAAGTCGCAACATGCCTAGCTTCTATCTACTGCTTCTATTTATTTTTTTTGTCTGTCATTTTTACTATCACAATTTTGGCACATCACCTCTGAACTTGATTAAAATAAAACCACTTTTTATTCCCCACTTCTTCAATGATATAAATATACATCTACTTGACACTTTAATAGGGTTACAACTTGAAGTCACAACATCTGCCTTTTGGCCTGCCAAAATGATATGGGAGAAGAGAATCCTGGGTGTGTTCAAAAGAGGGGAAGACACAAAAACATCAAATGCTATAATCACCAGAGCTACAGTTTTGATGCCACGTGGTTACACAAAGTCTATGGCAGGCAGTATAGACTCTTCAAGACCCAGAAAAGGGCCCTAGTGGTCATGGTTCCCCATGTCCCAGTTTTCTTAACAAAAGAATGAAATGTTTGTCTGAAATGAAGGAAGCTGGGCTGCAAAGGAGCTCCCCCATAGGAGCGCAATGAAAATACGACAGAATATCTGCATCCATTTACCAGAGGCATATGTCAAGAGACCAGGTTACTAGAAAGGGTGATGGCGTTGCTCTGAAGAGAACAACTCTTCACTCCCATCTACGTAGCTTTGTTCTGAGTGAGCAGATTGAAGATCCAAGAATCTTTTGAAGAGATTAGGTTGTGTGCTGGCACTCTAAAAGTAAGAAAGCACACCTCTTCCCCAAAAGAGTGTTTTCCTTCTAAAGTACCTGGTTTACAAGAAAGATTTTTCAATTGGGCTGTGTCACAAAGCATGTACAGTAAATCACTCTGATTCGCCTTCCAGCTCAAAATATTGTTTCCTCACTAAATATAAAAGGAGTGAGGCTCT
This sequence comes from Chelydra serpentina, assembly GCA_037349315.1. NCBI lineage: Eukaryota > Metazoa > Chordata > Testudines > Chelydridae > Chelydra > Chelydra serpentina. The sequence continues at coordinate 60,732,271 of JBAIAC010000002.1, read as the reverse complement.
AAATGCACTGTTATGAATATTTCAGTGTTCCACTAAATGAACGTGGGTGCATCAAAATTAGGCTTATAGTATCAGGCGAGGTAGTTCTATGGAAGTTTCCTTCTCCTCTAACCACCCTCATATCACTAGTGCTCAAAATCTAGGGGTTGGACTCAAAGCCCAGGCTGGAGAGAATTTAGATAAATGTTATTAAATATGTAAATGGATGCAGCCATATTCCTTCAGGGGTGCAAGATGCTGGGCAATCCAGAAGGGGGAGTGTGAAAGAATGGGAAAGCTTGAGGCAGTGCCAGGTACCTGCAATCTCTGTTCTGCTGGGGGCTTTGCAGCCAGTCAACACAGCTCTGCTATTTTGCATGAACACGTATGTGCTGGAGGTACCTCCCCTTTGTACATCAAAATCTGTATGAATTGTCACCTTGAAACTAGCATCTTTTCATGCTACTCACATTCACACTCATTTGCGTTGTTGGCAGTTGCAGGTTGCCATTGTTTCTGATTATATCCAGGGCAGCAGCGATCACAGGTTTCCCCACAAGTGTTGTGCTGACATTCACACTGAAACCTGGATATTGAAAAAATTCTCATTTAATTGAAATAGGATTTAAAACTATATATGTTTTTCTTATTTTACCACAATCCAAAATTTACTTTTACCGTGAAAATGGCAAGACCCAGTGTAAAGAGGTCAACATGTAACACTAAACCCTTTCACAGCCATCCCCGCATTCCTCGCAATAGAGTATCTCACTCACACCGCTTTGAGCTTTTTAGCACAAATGATTTATAGAGCTCATTTGTAATTGGATTAAATAAACACTGGCTTAAGAAACCGTATCCTGAGAAGGTATTAATCCAGGATGATATGCCATAGTTGCAAATCTATCTTATTTTAGCTCTTGATCCAAGGCTCAAGCTTGCTGTCCTACACTATATCAAAATGTTTGTTACCGTTACATTCTGGACTTAATTTTTCATTATGTTTTCTAAAAAAAGTATGAGAGCTTTATAACATACTATGATGGGGTGACCTTCCCAAACCAGCTTTGAGAGAGTTGAATTAGGCCAGGTGAACCCAGTCAGTCAATTAAACTGCAAACAGGGGAGATGTAAACTGTGTGGAGGGTGCTAATTATAAGGAAGCTCACCTGTGAGGGAACAGATGGGGCTTCTATAAAGCCAGGAGGCTGGCATCAGAAGTGGCAGGGAGGAAGCTGCAGTCTCTATCCCTGAGGTAAGGGAGAAGGAAGGGGAGACAGAAACCCACAAGGAAGGGTTTACCTAGTAGGCCTAAGAAAGAGGGATCTGACTAGGAAGGTTGGTGAAGGAGAAACTTAAAGAAGCATGGGAGGAAGTAGTTCAGGGAAGAGAGCAGTAGGGTTGCTGAAGACCCGGACCTTAAATGCTCACTATAGGGCCCTGGACTGGAAAACCAGAGTAGAGGGCAGGCCTGGGTTCTGGTACTGCTTGGGGCAGTGAACGGGAAGACTGCTTCAGTCACTGTGGGAATAACATTGTCAGGGCTGCAAGTGTGATGACTGTCTGATGCTGCTTGAGCAGAGACACTTTGAAAGACTCCCCTAGAAGGGAAAATCAGTATGACCTGGCTGGAGGGCCGAGTCATGAGGACGCCGTACCGCAGGAGGAGAGCTGCAATGATGGAAGAGAAGAAAGGGGGTGCTGAATTGGGCAGAGCTAATCCCCAGAATTGCCAGAAGAGGGTGCCACCCAGCAGTGAGTACAGTTTCACATATCTAAGATCATAACATCATCTTATTCATAAAAATAATGCAAACTAAGGACTATTAGATCATCAGAAATAACCAAAAGTATAAAAATTAACAGTCATCCTACAAAAGGAAAAATTTTGTATCTATTTTGACTTAATCAAAGTGCCTATCTAAGGGATCAGTCCTGTAAGCACTTACTTCAATGTCTGTGACAATAATGAAGACACTTATGGAATACTTAGTGGTATCTACACATATATATATATATTTGTTATTGTTTTTTTCCCTTGCTACAAAGGTTGTGCTTTTTCCTTGATATTACTATAGTCACCAATTCTAGTCAGAAAAGGTATCATATAGATGGCTGAGGGGATTAGTAATAGAATCTAGTGCATTTACTTTCTTGTTGGGATCTTTCAACATAATGACCAAAAGTCCTGGTGTCTGAATCTGATCTCAGTTATTCTGCAGCTGGAGTAACTCCACTGAGAAGCTAGCCCATTATAGAAACATAGAATCATAGGACTGGAAGGGACCTTGAGAGTTCATCTAGTCCGGTCCCCTGCCTCATGGCAGGACTAAGTATTATATGTGGCTGTTTGATGGCTTATGCGAAATAAATTGGTGATCTTGCAGCAGGTCTCAGTATCCAAAAGAGATGAAACACAGCAGTTCCTAAACTTTTTACTAAGGTGACCCACCAACTCAGGTTACATTCTTATGTTCAGCTGCATTTTGTATTAATTTTTTTTGTGACCCACCATTTACATATATACACCTTCCGCCCTAGCACAATCGCCTCCTTCCCCCTCCCCACCAATCCCGAGCCAGAGGGAAGGGTGGGGGGGGCGGAGGAAGAAGAAAGGGATGAGGGGGCTGGTGAGTGAGCCCACCCTACACTCCCCACATAATGGTGGCTCCTGTCTCATGGGGTTAGGCCCAACTCTCTCCTCTTGTGTTATGACTTGGTGCACGAGGTCACAGCGCCACTCAGATTTGGCCTGGTCACCCCTCTGTCATGATGGAGGGGCAACTGGGCAAAACCTGCATGGCACTGCAACCCCACGCACCAAATCTCATGGGGCCCAGCCCCATGGAACAGGAACCGCTGCTGCAGGATAAGTGCAGGGTGGGCTCACTCTCCATTACCCCATACACCCTGGGCCTGCCCTCTACAGCAGCCGAGGAGAATGTTTGCCTAGGGCCCCATGACCTTAGATCTAGAATCTTTCCACAAAAGACCCACCTTGTGGGAAATACCAGTTTAACACACTATTGGGTCTAGGAAACCCTCATTTTAATTTTAAAAAGACCTAATGCACACTCTTTTATTGTTAAACTTAATCCACACAGAATACCTCTCAGCATATCTTCATATATGCCTTACCATACTCGCACTTTAAAAACATTAGCTTTCGTGGGCGAAGACCCACTTCGTCAGATGCATCTGACGAAGTGGGTCTTTGCCCACGAAAGCTTATGCTCCAATATATCAGTGTTAGTCTATAAGGTGCCACAGGACTCTTTATCGCTCTTGCAGATCCAGACTGACATGGCTACCCCTCTGAAATTTAAAAACATTATGAAGAGAGCTATCAGACATCCTTATTTGATCATTAAAAATTGTAATTTGAAAATACCTGTGTATTGGTTTACAGTCTGTGAAATGAGCATGCTGCTCAGTTTACTTACTGGTACAGGTTTTCAGCACTTTTTGCATTACAGACTTCAGCATGACCATTGCAAACACATCGTCCACCAATACTGATGTCCTTTATGCTGTAGTAATACTGTAAAACAAATCAAGAGGTATGTGTACATCTTTCCTTTGCCTGTAGGATGGCAGCCACGGTAACATCAGAAAAGCATTGCTATCTCGTTACATTTTGCTTATCAGAATATTAAACAAACATATCCATAAAAGAAAACTGATCCAGCTTTCCTGAAGTCAACAGCCAAACTCCTACTGATACCCATGTTGCAGGATCAAGCCCAGATTCATTACTCAAAGCCATTTCACACTAGGTCAGTGTTACCCACTGAACGGATACCGCACAGACGGTGGTATGTCACCGTTCCCCATGCTTTCCTTATAAAGTGTCTTGGCCGATTCTAGGAGCACCGCCCCTGGAAGTAATAGTTCAATCTCCATTCCCAGTAAGTTGATGTGTAACTGCCAACTGTGTAACTTCCTGCTGTGTAACTGCCAACAACGGTGCCAGTTGTGATGGTGAGCTAGGATCGTGCCAAGGGAACTCTAGGAACTGGACTGAGCCCACCGGCTCGCTTGCCATTATGACTGACATGACCTAGATTTGAACTAGTGACCTAGAGTTGAAATGCTTCATATCGCATCACCACTCCCTGCAATCATCCAGGCTGTGGCAGATAATGATTTAGTCATTTGGACTGACTCAGTGTAAATACCACTATTTATAGTAACTTCTGTGTACATTTAAGAAACTTAAGAGCAGATTCTCCACTCTGCTCAGTGGCAAGGGAAGGCTGCAGGGAGCCTGTTGCAGCTCCCTGATCCTCAGCTGCCTGGTCCCAGTGCACGTTAAAGGGGTAGCTCTACTTTATGCCAGGCACAGCTGAGCTATCCTCCACTACATCCTCTCCTCTAGTCCACCTCACCCCGAGATGTCCTGTCTCTCTACTTACGCCGGGGGTGGGGGGGGAATGGCTGGCATAGAGCTCCCTGCATAGGGGGACTCCTCCATTGGCCATCTCTGGCTGCTTTCAGGCTACTTTGTGCCAGATAGGTGCAATAAATTGGCCTTAATAGACCAGAGAGTCCAGTCCATATTTTTATTTCTGGACTAGTTCTATTTGGATGTACACATTAACAACTAATCACATCTAGTGTGGTTTATTCTTCTTCTTCTTCTTCACACACACACCCTCCCCTCACACACACCCTCCTGCTTTCAGTGTCTTGGTCAAAATAAAAAATGGTCCCTGACACTTTCTCTGGCAGTATCTCATTGTGTGTTAGCTCCATAATGATTGAGTTACAAGTAATCTCTGGTTTCTTCCTATTTTGTGGCATTACACTGGATTAACAGTATTATACCCAAATTGACAGAATTCAGATACCACATTGCTTGTGCTGTAGATAATTTTCAACCTTATCAAGTCAATGCATAAATTGAGGAAGTATGGCAGTTTTTTGTACAGAGGGAAGAGGATGGGCTGGTTTGGTTTGTTTATACAATAGGTTTAACACAATGACTCTCTAATAAAATGCTGAACTACTGCTAGTTTTCAAGGGCATCTAATATGGAAAGTCTTGACACTCTCCCTGTCAGCAAGTGAATGAAACACATTACGTTATATACCCATCCCATATGTTCTTTCACCATCAAATTAGACTATTTGATTACATCAGGAGGAGTTCCTTAGGCTGAAGTTATGGTGTTTGGCAAGCAGCATAACAAGTACTCCATTTATTTTAGCCTGTAAGTAATATCTTAAATAAAATCCTACAGCTGCACTTAAGTCTTACAGTCTTACATAATGTATGCTGCCAAGCAACTGGAATGGGTAAGTGTTGTTTTTTTTTGTTGAGGAGACCCATACGTATTGTACAGTCCCTAGCCAAATGGCACTGACGGGAGCCTTTGGGTTCTGTTGCAGTAATTGATAGGTAAATAAACACATTGGGTTAAGAAACTCTACAAATTCCAATGCATAGAGATTCTTATGGAATATTCTATCAGAGAGTCTGCCCCTCTCTTATTTCCCCACAGAATGGGCAGGGGACTTCTGAGCTGTGGCACTTCCTGGGGGTACCCAGGGTTGAGACACACTTTGCTGCCATCTTCTCTTAGTGTGAGGAAACCTTGTCTGTGCTTGTCATGGGTCAGCTCCCCAACTCCACCAGCCATGGGCAATAAAAACACTTCCCCCTAGACCTTGCTGGACTCCACGTCACCCTACAGGCTAGCAATTGGCATACCCCAACCCTCAATCCAAGCATCTCCCTCAGGCCTCCAGACTCTGGTCCACTGGACAGTCACAGTATTCACAGATTGGCTCCTTCCAAAGAAGCAGTACACGCCAGTTTACCAATTTCACCTTGGATCACAGCTCTGCTAACACACAGCACTTAGATATTTTATAATTAAATTAAGTTCATTTAACAAAGAGAGATTCAAATAATAGCAAGCAGACGTATTGGAAACAAATGGTTACATATGAAATAAAATCATATGCATTCCAGAGGTTTGACTTAATTAACTAGATACAATCATGTCTTGTAAAATATTGCTCATCCAAAATCCTTGCAGCACTTTACCGCAAAGTTGGCTGTGACCCATCTTTCATGAGACGTTTCGTTATCCATCTCTTAGGGGACTTAGGGAATAGGACCTTCTGATTATGTGAAAGGTGAATCCTCCTGAAGAGTTGGTTGCTCATCATGTGATGTAAGTGAGAAACTGTTTTAGGCAAAGATGTCGCTTGCTAGAATTCAATTTCTGGCACTAGAAAGTGTTTTTCTTTTGTTTGAAACAGGGATTTGGAGCAATCAAATTTTTGAATTGCTCCGCTCCGGCTCCGCTCCAGCTCCAGGCATAAACATACTGCTCCGCACTCCAGCTCTGGGTTCCGCTCCAAAGCCCTGGTTTGAAAGCATACCTGTCTCTTTTTCTCTTGCTTAGTATCACATAAATCTCTCTTGGTTAATAAACTTATTCTTAGTTTTTAATATAAACCATCTCAGTGCTGTTATATTAAAGTTAAGGCATGCATCCCCAGCTGAACTAACAGGCTGTTTGTATATTCTGTCTCTTTGAAGACAGGGAACTTGGTTCAGTTCTGTGAATGTCCACTGAGAGACTGGACACTGCAGAAAGATGTCTCTGGGGAACTCAGGAACTGGGGTTCACTGGATGTTACCTGCAGGGCAAGGTTTAGACTGACAGAGACTCAAGGGGTTTGCTGGCAAGGCCGACAGACTGGCATGGCAGGGAGTTGTCACACAGTTTAAGCTCCAGCAAAGCTCTTTTGCTAACGCAGAGAGGTAACACAGTGGCTTACAGTTCTGGGTGCCCTTAGAGAGCATCACACTCCCCTCTACATAAGCCACACAACTCTGATCTGTCCCAACTAGCTTCCCTCTGCTAGTGGAGCTGTACGAGATCATCAGGACCATACCCATTTGTTGTTGTTGTTTTGCAAACTAAAGACGTTCATGTCATTCTATTCACTGTAATGGAATGAAGGGCAACTGTTGAACATCCATTTATGAAAAAAGCTACTTACTCTGCGGGTTACAGTGGGGTCCCGTTGAGCTTTGGCTATCAAGTGTCCAAGAAGGGTATTGGTTCTGAGAAAACGCAAGCGGATGTTTGTTGCTTTCGTAAATTCCCTAAGTATGGGAGAGTGAGTGAAGTTTTTTGCTCCTGGACGACCATTTATCAAGGATACCACAATCTAATAAAAGAGCAAATATCTTTTTGTCAAAACATAGCAAATAGTTAACATTAGCAGTGGGGAGTCTTCCACAGGTTTTGATAATATAAACATCCAAGAATTTGCTCATTTCTAACTATGTCTAGTATTCATGGGAGTAAGGTTACAGACTCGGGCCTCTACATTTCAGTGAGAAGTAACTCTTCTATTTAAAATATATATAAAATATATATATAAAAAAGTGTCTGTAAATGCAAATACAGACTGTACTGCTCTGATTTAGCAGGATGCTTCCGCAATCACAGGTTCTATGAAAAGTATTATGAAGATATTCACAGCAAAACCTGAATATTGAAAACATTCCCATTCACTTCAGGCACAATTTACTCATGTTACACATCCATATAAGAAGGGCTTCATGTGTCTTGAATGGTTTACGTCAGAGAGTACTGAAGAGATACATGCAATTTTACAGAAAACAACAAGTCAGTTCCTAATACATTACTAACAGCCAATGATGTCCATAGGACTTTTACCTAAGTAAGAACTTCGGGATATTGCCCTTTTACCAACATGCATTCATTTTTGGGTTAAGGCACAAAAATTCCTGGAATAAATTTCAGTTAATAGCTACAGTGCCTGAGAGTGTGTTCATGTACTTTTGAAAGTGAGTACACAATGTTACTTTAGAATTTCCCTCCATGCGGGAGCAGGTTTGTATAATAATTCAAAACAAATGCTTCAATGCTCTTATTATGAAATTGATGCCAGCAGCCCAGCAATCATAAGTGAACCCTAAATTAACAAATCAGAATGTGTGTACAACTGAGCAAAAGCTATTTATTTGTTAATAACTGAACAGATTTCAGATACATGTTTCCAAGTGGCTAATATAAACTGTAAGTACATAAAATTGGATCACTGGAGTTTCCAATTACAACACAACTCCTTTAGAAAAAGTCATATACCATTTAATAGGGGATGATGCAACAGGATTCTAAAAGAAATTAATCCAAAAATCCACAGAATATAATAGAAAATGCTAATCTTTCTATAAGTTTTTGGACCGCTCTGCAGAAATGTTCATAGACCATTATAAATCAAACCTGGAACACTAGATCCAAACCCCCAAAACTTTCAAGAAATTTGGATCTGGATACAAGCTTCATCACAAGCCTTTCTTTGTAGTGGCATGTCACATAACATCCAATTCTAACAACCATGAATAATGAGGAAGTTTAGATTTTGATCTGATACAGGCCTATCTCCAATAAAAGATTATGTTGGAAAGAATGATAAATGCAACCACTAATAAATATTTGGATAAAGGGAATATAAATCATATTTCCTAGTGGTAAGAAGCATCTTGCTAAGCCAGAGCAGTATGACCTGTATTAGCTTTTACAGACACACTTACATTATACTATACATTTACAGCATTTTTCTTTTTTAAAAAATAGAGTTACTGCTCATTGCAATTTAGAGGTCTGATTCTGCAACCTTTACTTCCATCAGCAATTCTCACACAATTAGACCCATTGCAGTCATTGTGACTACTCAGAAAACAAAGCCAAAATTTTCATACTTGGATGCCCAAAGTAAGGCACCTAAATTATATTCATGAAGCTAAACAAATGGCCTAATTTCAGAAGTTCTGAGCACTCACTTCTCAATGGGAGTTGTGAATGTTCAGCACCTCTATAAAAATTAGGACATTTTCTTAAATGCCTGAATATTGATGTACATACCTGATGGATTTACATAGGCACCACGTTTGAAAATTGATTTAAAAGTTCAGGTTTTATTGAAATAGCAAATGTTTCATAATAACATACTAATAAGCAACCACCGTATAACACTGTTTATTTCCAATGTGAAAATTTAAATTTCCCAGTCTTCTGAAAAGCACTTACCTCACCATTTTCAAGAGGCACAATTCGAGAATACTCTGTACTGCAAATAACATCATCATCCCTCCCAATACGAGTACTAACTTTTTTTCCAAAATGTTCCAAACAGTCTGCTTTAGAATCTAGTAAAGTAAGAAATCAATTTTTTTACATATTGAAACATGCATTATTGTGCTAACATAAATCCATGAAGAACTATCCTCATGTTTTCTAATAGATTATCTCCCTGAATCAAATTACATCTCTGTATGAAGATAGAAATATTACTATAGAAAAATGAAAAATATTAAAAGCAAATGAACACATTCTTCTTCACTTTCTGTACGAAACTGTTCTTAGTGTTTGGCAATGCACTGAAACAGCTTCCACATATCATTACAAAAATGGCTGCATTGTAGGGTGCTTGTACATGTATTCCAGTTTAGGTATATAAAGAAGATTGATTGGAATCCTGGGGGTTGGGGGGGGGGGTGAAAGGCACTATTAAAAGACATGAACAAGATAAAAGGAAAAATCCCAAGGGCAGTTTTACATTTTTGCAGTACTATATTGGGTTTTAATAATGTGTTTTCTACCAGTTTAAATGAAAGTTGTCAGATTAAATCAATATACCTTGCTGCTTGCTTTGAAAATTGACCTCGTCAAGGACTTCTCTCAGTAGAGAGGACTATATATAAAGCAGTTCCTCTTATGGCTCTTTGGAAGAAAAATTACTGGCAACAAAACCTGTTTGAGTGTATGTCTCTGGGCTAATTTAATCAAAAAGATGCTGAACTTTCAAACCATGTCATGTTAATTTTGCTGATGAATGTAAGAACAGGGCTTGACTGAGGATAACTAGTTAACAGTTATGCCAGACCCCTTCTAAACACATCTCACATTATCATACTTCATTCAGGGAAACCACTAGGTTGATTTTTTTGTTTCTAAATTCTACAAATGATTAAAGCCTCTCTCCTATAAAACTGCAGGGATGCAAGAATTAATACTCACGAGCAAAATATTGCCAAGGTGCATAGGTTCTTCCAAAGTCCACTGATCTTTCTAATACCCAGAGATCTGGGCGAGGAGAATTTGCAAACTTGATAAGGATGTAAGCAACATGGAAGAGCTGGTAACAAAATACATATATACATTAACATAATGCTGGAATTAAACAGCAGAGCTTGTTAAGTTGTGTAAAATCAAGTAAATAGAACTAACATTCATTAACAACTTGTCTTTGTAGAACAGCAAGAAAGTAAATTGTTTTCCAGTTCAGTGCCCACAAAAACATCAGAGCAGATTCTCAGCTGGTACGTTCAGTGGAGCTATACCACTTGACACTATGGCCCAACACACTGAAAAATCTGCCGTGTGATTATGCTAAATGCCATCTTTTCTATATCAAAGTAGCTTAGTCTCGTATATGCTTAACTACATGGATGTGATAGAATTCAACAGTGAAAGGCTGGAGATTCAATTCATCAATGAATAGAGCCACAAAATAATCATAGTGCCCCATTCTGATTACCCCATTGCAGTACTTGTGTCACTGACGCTCAACATCATAATGATGCAGTCAAGCAAAGTCACAATGAAATTCATAAAAAGCAATGTCAAAACAGCATCTCACACTTACTTTGTAGCTCTCTCTAGCGCCACTCGATGATGAAGGGACTGTCCAGTTCTTGCACTACACTGACACATCTGGGTAATTTGTGCCATGGTAAACCTTATAACTTGCAGAAGTAAGCCTTCCCACAGCCATATGTGTATCAAGGAACACAGGGAGCAGTCATATGAATGACATTCCACTTACTCTGAGACCAAAGACAATTTGAAGAGCTCCTAATAGAGCCTAGTCTCCTCCCCAGACCTCAAGGGGCCTCCTGCATCTTTATAAACACATGTAGTGTGTTAGATCACAGAAGACTTTTAAAAAAAAGCTTACTCCCAAACACTATAGCAAAAACAGATTTTACCAAAAAATAAGAAACCTAACTGTAAGCACTTTGGAGGAAATGAAGCAATTCCTGGGAAAGCCAAATGACATGAAACTTCAAACATCAAGACTTTACAAGTAACAGACTAAACATGAGATGCATCCTGGAGATGTCTTGATTTATTCCGAAGGTTAAATTAAAATACAAAGTACTTCATACTATGGACATGACATTTGTCAATAAAAAACTACGAACAGACGATTAAGGCCTGAGACCTCTTTTAAAGGAAAACACCATTTAAATGCTACTGTCAAGACTGTACATATCTTTCCACACTACTTTAAGGAAAACTCCACTGTCACATACGTAAATGAAGCTTTATAACCAACTTTGCAAACAAGTGCACGACCAAGTGCTCTCTATACTAGTGCAGAGTGAGCAGGTGACAGGTCTAAAATGCTAACAATCCAAAATGGTAACTTATTGTACCCTCTTTGAACAGGTGTAACTGACCACACAAGGTGCAGGACAATGGAGTATTGGATCTCACATACAACTGAAAGATTAATTAACAAAGAGGAAGCTACTATCTTGACAATAGCATGACACACAGAAAATGAATCTCAGCATTTGAATGCCCTAAGAAAAAGCAAGAGATTTTCAAAAGATGCCATATGGTAATGTCTTTTTTAATTAAAACAAAAAAAAACATTGCTGTTAAATAAAATTATTGTAAAGATGAGTTTGATTACTGTACTTGTCATTACAAATTATACAGTTTAAGTGTCTTTTGCTTTTCTCATAAATTCAAACAACGAGTTGTGTTTGCTGTTCCTCAGATTACACCGTCAGCCACCACATCCTGCTGGGAAAGTAACAATACAATGGCAGCTGTAAGTGAGACACAGCAGTGACATTCATAATGAAATACTAAGGCAGGGGTGGGCAAACTTCTTGGTCCGGGAGCCACATCTGGGTGGGGAAATTGCATGCAGGGCCATGAATGTAGGGCTGGGACAGGGGGTTGGGGTGCGGGAGGGAGTACAGGGTGTGGGAAGGGGTGCGGTATGCAGGAAGGGGCTCAGGGCAAGGGGTTGGGGCGGAAGAGGAGTGCAGGGTGTAAGAGAGGGCTGAGGCTTGAGGTGCAGGAGGGGGTATGGAGTGCGGAAGGGGGCTCAGGGCAGGGGTTCAGGTGCAGGAGGGGGATCAGGGCAAGGGGTTGGGGCGGAAGAGGAGTGCAGGGTGTAAGAGAGGGCTGAGGCTTGAGGTGCAGGAGGGGGTATGGAGTGCGGAAGGGGGCTCAGGGCAGGGGTTCAGGTGCAGGAGGGGGATCAGGGCAAGGGGTTGGGGCGGAAGAGGAGTGCAGGGTGTAAGAGAGGGCTCAGGGTTGAGGTGCAGGAGTGCGGGAGGAGGCTCAGGGCAGGGGTTCGGGTGCAGGAGGGGGATCAGGGCAAGGGGTTGGGGCGGAAGAGGAGTGCAGGGTGTAAGAGAGGGCTGAGGGTTGAGGTGCAGGAGGGGGTATGGAGTGCGGGAGGAGGCTCAGGGCAGGGGTTCGGGTGCAGGAGGGGGATCAGGGCAAGGGGTTGGGGCGGAAGAGGAGTGCAGGGTGTAAGAGAGGGCTGAGGGTTGAGGTGCAGGAGGGGGTATGGAGTGCGGGAGGGGGCTCAGGGCAGGGGTTCGGGTGCAGGAGGGGGATCAGGGCAGGGGGTTGGGGTGCGGGATGCCAGAAGGGTTCGGGGTGCGGGCTCCAGCCCAGCGACGCTTACCTGGAGTGGCTCCGGGGTGGCAGCAGCGCTGCACCACTAAGGCAGGCTCCCTGCCTGCCCTGGCCCCACGCCGCTCGCGGAAGCAGCCGGCATCACATCCCTGCCGTCCCTGAGGCGGGGGAAGGGCTCCGCACGCTGCCCTTACCTGTGGGTTTCACACCCGAAGCTCCCATTGGCCGGGAACAGGGAATTGCGGCCAATGGGAGCTTCGGGTGTGGAACCCACAGGTGAGGGCAGCACACGGAGCCTTCTTCCCTCCTCCCCCCCCGCCCCAGGGGCCACAGGGACATGGTGCCGGCCGCTCCCGGGAGCGGCGCGAGGCCCGCAGCAAAAGGGGAGTGGCAATCCCCCGGGCTGGATCCAAAGCCCTGAGGGGCCGGATCCGGCCCGCAGGCCGTAGTTTGCTCACCCCTGTACTGAGGCCTGAGTTCAGCATGGGATGTAAGCATGTGTATATCTTGATGTCAACAGGACTATTCACATGCTTAAGCTAGGTCCATGCAGTGCTTAATTTATGCCAGTGCTTGCCTGGGCTCAGCCACAGCATCTCTAGGTTTGGCAGTTCATAGCCTCAGCAGCACCTGGGCCTTGCTGCGTCAGTTATGAAAGTAATACAACTGCAATAGCTCCAGCACCTAATTGCTTGAGCCTCAGCACCTATTTCATTACAAATTAAGCACTGGATCCATGCTTCAGTGCCTTGCTAAAACAGCAACTGTTGTTTCTAAAAACAATTTTGAAAGTTCAATTTAATTATATATTCTTAGCAAACATTTAACTATCTAAATTCCTGATCCCATTGACTTCAACAGAAGAAGGATCAGGCCGTAAGATATACCTAATCGGTATAGCTTTCCTTAAACAGTCTGTCATTCTCTATCAGTAGGCTCTTCTTATGTAAACAACTTTCCTTCAAGTTCCAAAAATTATTTCTTTTGCTTCTTTGTAAGACAAATTTCTGTCATTACAAGAAAAAAGATTCCACTCTGAACTGCTCAGAATCTTATCAACAATGACCCTTTTCCTGATAAAGTTTTATACCAAAAGTTATCAGTTTCAGCTTCAGAAAGAAAACTCAAAAGATTATTGGATCCAAAAAAACTTATTGAATTTTTTAAATAAATCAAGAGACAGAACATGATTAAAATATAAATTATATTTTAAGTGATTTTTTCCCTTCAAAGCGTCTATATTTTATGTCACTTTTCCAGATATTATGTGCTGCCTTTGAAGTAACAGAACATCTGCACAAAATCCAAATATATAGCAGGTGAAAACATGCCCCTGTATAATTTCTCTATATCTATTAAGACATGCTGCCAAAGAGAGAGAATTTAAGATCACCATAGATTGAATGAACTTCTAATCTTTCAGCATCTACTGGTTGGAAAATTCCACATTAAAACGCTACATATCACTTCCATGTCTTGTGGTTTGTTCTGAAACCACACACACAAAAAGTTGCATTAAAGTAGTCAAACAATCTAGCTAAAATAATTTCTGATATCCATAAGCTATCTGTTATCGAAAAGTATGCTTGAAAAGAGGATGCATGTTTTTCAGTAACCTCACACATTCATTACTCAATAAATAGTTTGAGCTTCTTTCTATTTAAGACAGGCAATGTGTCCATATGAATATGGGAAGACAAGGATTACAGTGATATGATCAGTAGTGGCAAGAGCCCATATGGAGGTTCTAATTAATATCGGAATACAGGCAAATCCTATAAAAATGAGTTTCTAGGGAGGGATTTAAATGAAAAGATAGGGAACGGATTAAAAATCTGTATGATTCAAGCCACTGGATAAATGCAAAGGATTATTATTATTATTATTATTATTTTATTACTGATAAAGTCTAAATAAAATATATGAAAAAGGCTTTAATCATTCAAAATCTTCACGTTCCAAAGATCAGTAGAGGCAAGACTAGGACTTTGAGAGTGAGTTCCATGCACAGAGGTTCCCATGGTAATAGACCCAGAATGGAAGAAGGTAAGAAAGGGGTATCAAGTAGGGTTGCCAACTTTCTATTTGCAGAAAACCAAAACACCCTTGCCCCTCCCTGTGCCCTGCCCCTTCTCCAAGGCCTTCTTCCCCGCTCACTCCATCCCCCCTTCCTCCGTTTCTCACTCTCCCCCACCCTTGCTCACTCGCTCGTTTTCATGAGTCTGGGGCAGGGGATTGAGGTGCGAGAGGGGGTGACAGCTCCGGCTGGGGGTGTGGGCTCTGGGGTAGGGGCCATCTTCTGACTTCATCTTTTTTTTCTTTAAAATTTCAGCAGAGGCTTTCCCAAGATCCACTTGCACATTGAAACACATTGGCAGAAAGGAAGGTTTGAAGTGTACGCACAATTGTGCGTTTTTATGTGCAATTACTGCAGCTGCATGTGAAAAGCAGGTGACAACATGCATCAACTGCTTACTGAGGCACCTAACTAGTCATTTGCTCTTTCAGTCACATAGTTTACTCACAAGATTGCAGTCCTCTGTCTGGAAGCTCAGCACTGAATGTGAGTGGGATATATACTACTCTTTGTTATCTATGGAGCTGTAAGCCACTCATAATAGAAAGTCAGGCACAAAACAAGCTTAGGTTCCAATTCAGCAAAAACTTACATACGTGCTTAACTTTACACATGTGAACAGTCCTAATGAAGTTAATGGGACGTCTCAAGTTCATAGTGATAAGTATGCGTGTGTATGCATGACGGGGGCCTTATTTACCATATGTTGCTTCAGTATCTTATACTTTAAATTCCCCAAAAATATGCAGCATAAATCTCCTTGCCCTTTCTCCCTTAATAGAAAACTAAATCAAATGCTTTGTTCACTTGATGCTGAAAATAAACTATTATGTAACAAAAACGTGGTATAAACCAGATGAGCATTTTGCCTGTGTACAGCACTTGAAAGAAAGATCTAACAAGTGTTTTCTTTTAACCTAGTTCAGACACTAGTTTCTTTTAAAATTAGTTTTAAACATTAATTTATCTTTCAATGGGAATAAAAACTGTGGGAGCCTGGTATGAAGTCTGCATAATAGCAGAAATAAAACGAATGTCAAAGCAGGCATGCTGATGTTAGATGTCTAAATCTATTTCCAGTTATCAAGATTAGATCCGACAGTATGCTTAGATTTATGTGACATAATATATATAATTCATACAATATAATTGAGAAGAAAAATATACTATGTACTATTGAGAACCTAAACCTGGCTAATTTGTCAATCTAACTGCAATTGTTCTTGTAATCTTTTCAGCAATTTGTTATTAGTTGTTGAGTGATGACTATTGTGCTTAGCATTGTATATTATGCAAAAAGACAACAGGATACCTACCCTGCTCATACAAACTAATGGCCCAATCCTACAAATACTGACTACAAAGAGTAGTCTAAACTCCTTACCAGCAGACACATGAACTAATTTTATTTGTTGCCTATAGAATGTGAGAGAGGGAAAAGAGTATGAAGACTTTCTACACATATAGTAACCTACCCAGATAAGGGCCCGATCCTGAAAAATGATGCGCACCTTTTGGAAGGTGCTGAGTGCTCTCAATAACCAACAAGAATTGAAGCCCTATTTCAGCAAAGCACTTAAGTACATATTTAACTTTAAGCACATCCTAGTCTCATTGATTTGAATGGGTGTTAGGCACGTGATTACCTTTAAGTGTATGCATAAGTGTTTTGCTGAATTAGAGCCTCCAGCACCACCCAGGAATCACTCTAAGATCAGACCCTAAAATGAGCAATTCTTTTAAATTAGTCAATTTATGATCCCGTGCATTTTGGTTACTGTTGCCAAATCCTGTGATAATGATATTGTGACGCTGTTCCCCATAAAACTTTATGGGGAGATGCTTATAAATGTATATATGTAACTAGAATATGTTTTATGCTACATGTGCCATGTAACATATCTCTGTGAAAGTTATGACCTACTGAATTTATTCCTCCTGTTTGTATGCATGTATCATTGTTGTAGTTGAAGTTATGAATATCGGTTGTATTTCTTGAGAAAGGAATGTGCAGGTTAAGTGCCCAATCAAGAAGCACTTAACAGACAATAGAACTTGCAGTCACCAATCCACATTTGAACTTTGCCAGGAATGTGGCTGGTCTGGAACTGAGTTGGGCAGGTGACTGGTCCATGTGACCCCAACTCCATTTGGTAACTGGATGCTACACAGGGAGAGGGAGGGGTGTCCACCCAGAGGAGAAAATCTATTTAAACCCCGAGGAAACCCCTCCATTTTGTCTTGAGCTGGCTAAAGGAAGAAGCTCTCCACCCCCCAAGGAGACCTGAAAGAGACTGAACAGAGGACAAAGACGTTAGTGGGGTGAGTGATTGCTGGACCCAGTGAGGGGTTTATCTGTACACAGGGTGATTAGACATAGAACTGCGTGTTCTCTTTTATTTTATTCGGTAATTCACTTTGTTCTGTTTGTCACTGATTGAACTCACTTAAATGCTATTTTCTGTACTTATTAAAATCACTTTTTACTTATTAAGTTTCCTTGAGTACGAGTTAGTGCAAAGGGAGAGCGAACAGGTGTGCATACTTTCTATCTGTGAAATAGAAGGCGAACTGTTTATGAGTTTACCCTGTATAAGCTTTATACAGGGTAAAACGGATTTATTAAGGGTTTGAACCTCCTTGGAGTTGAGCAGCTGGGTGTCAAAGGCAAGAGCGCTTCCAGGGGCCTTACAGTGGTGAGTGGACTTGGTTCGGACCTGGGTCTGTGTTTGCAGCAGATCAGTGGAATCTGGCTCAAAACAGACAGGATTCGGGAGTCCCAAGCTGGAAAAGGCCTGGAAGCAGGGGCAGAAGTAGCCTTGGCACACCAGGTGGCAGCACCAAGCAGGTCTCTGTGGCCCCAACCCGTCACAGTGGCGTAGTCGGCAGGATCTGTGCACAGCTGATTGCTTTGACGTACTGGTAGTGATTTTAAGTGAGTTTTAAGTGTGGTGGCTGGAAAACAGACAAAGTGGTTACTGGTTTGTTATTTTCTGTTTGCTTATTTCGGGTAAGGGAAGTAGGGACAGAAAAGGAAATCAAATAAGTAAGAGTGAAGATCGGGGAAACTGGAAAAGTCTCTTAACTGAAGAGCTCCTGATCTGAGTGCAGTCCAGTTTCAGTGAACTGCAGAGGGGCGTGGCCCAGCACCCGACAGCAATAAGATGTCTGTAAGCGAAGCCACGGTAAAACTGGACCTTGCCAGACTCGAAATAACAGAGAAAGAGAACGAACATCGGAGACGAATCGAATTACGTACGCTGGAAATTAGTGCAGAAAAAGAAAGAGAGGAGGTGGCCCACAAGAGAGCTATGGAAGCAGAAAGAATCCGGGAGGAGGCGGCCCACAAGAGAGCTATGGAAGCAGAGGAGCTGGCCCACAAGAGAGCTATGGAAGCAGAAAGAATCAGGGAGGAGGCGGCCCACAAGAGAGCTATGGAAGCAGAGGAGGCGGCCCACAAGAGAGCTATGGAGGCCCAGAAGCATGAACTGGCTGTTGCAGAGTTGAAGAGTCGCAACCCTTCAGCGGCCGGCTCCGCTCCCCCAAAAATCCCCAAATGGGAGCGTCTATGCCCCTAGTATGATGAATCCAAGGATATAGCCGAATATTTTATCACCTTCGAGAGACTGTGCTCCCTCCATGCGATCCCTGAAGATCAAAAAATGACCACCTTGATAGCCAAATTGTCTGGCAGAGCTCTGGACATATTCAATAAGATGCCCATTGGGGATGCCTCCAATTATGGTAAATTTAAGGAACTGGTTTTGAAACAGTTTCAGGTTACACCTGAAACCTACAGGGTTAAATTCAGGAGTCTTAAGAGGGGAGATGGGTTAAGTTACGTGGCTTATGCAAATGAAATGACAGTTCTGGTAGATAAGTGGGTGAGGGGAAAAGACATTACAAGCTTTGAAGGGATGTGTGATTTGGTTGCTCAGGAACAATTCCTGAATATGTGCAGTGATGATGTAAAACAGTACTTGTGGGACAAACAGGTAAAAGCAGTTAGTGAATTAGCTGGGTTTGCAGACTCTTATGAGCAGGCGCAAGCTGCAATTAAGCATAAACCACTGGCAGAGGGGTACAGGGTCGAAGGAAAATGGAGTCACCGTGTTACCCCGGGGAAGAAGGAGGCTGGGCGCTCACCTCCCCATTCCCCTAGTACTCATCCCAAATTCCCTGTACAATCAGAGGAGCCCAGGAGGTGCTATCAATGTAAGTCCACCGAGCACCTGAGAGATAAGTGTCCCCTGCTGAGTGAAAACAGGCATCAAGCGGCCCATGAAGCTGCTACCTCTTTCCACACAGGGTTTGTGAAGTTGACTTCTACACCACCAAGCAGTGAGCATGTGCATGCTGTTAGACTGAATGGGAAGTTAGTCACTGGGTTGAGAGATACAGGTGCTGAAATTTCTATAGTCAGGAGGGACCTGATCCAAGAGAAGGATTGGTTGCCGGGTAAAGTGGCAGAATTGGAGCTGGTGGGTGGCTATAAAGTCATTGCACCTCTGGCAAACGTACACATGCAAACGGAAAACTTGCAGGCTAGGCTAACTGTGGCAACAGTGTCACACAATTTTGCACCGTTTCTACTGGGAAATGATTTCTTTGCTGTGGCAGAATCTGTCCCAGGGCTGGGTGGCAGCAAGCAGGAACCTGGTGCTGAAAACCCCAGAGGGGGGGGCGAAGTCACAGGGACTGCAGCTGTGGCGGCAGGGGTGGCTGTGGCCAGTTCCTGTCCTGTAATCATCTCCCCGGGGGAGGGGAATGTTCTACCTCATAGCAAGGGGGGAATTTTGCGGGCCACTGAAGGGTCTATCTTAGCTTGCAGCTGTGAGCCCACAGCTGGACCAGGGTCACCTTCTCTTCAGGGGGACATGGGAGTGTCTGGCCCAGACAGAGGCCCAGGGAGGGAAGGTGAGGGGGGGCCGGAGAGCCCGCCCACCTTTTGTCAGGGGGATCTTGCCCAGGAGGAGCGTGAAAAGTCTGCATTTCAGATGCCAGACCCCTCTCCTGTGGATCAGGTTAGAATGGAAAGCTGGGGGTCAGACCTACCGGAGGGGGGAGTCCGTCCAGCTGACCTGTTGGGAACAGATACTGGGATGTCCAAGAAAGAGGTTGTTCTTGCTACACGGGTAGGAGGCAAACCTCTCTCTTCAAAGCAGAAGGGAGCGAGTCTCTGCATGGGTGAAGCCACACAAGGTGATGGGAACCAGCCCAGAGAAATTCCAGAGGGAGGGGCCGAGGGCAGGCCGGGTTGCAGTACACCCTTTCCTTGCCAGAACCTCAAACCCATGCCTGATTCAGGAGCCCGCTCCAAAGAGGCAGAAGAATCTGCATCAGAGTGCCTACCAGGATACACAGACGGGTGGGTAATCCTGTGTCTTTCCCTACTTCATCTGTGGGTTATAACAAAGGAGTTAACACTGAGGGTCAACCCTTTCAAGATGGGGAACATACCTGATTGGTGGGAAAAACTGTTGTACATGCTTGGGATGGTGACCTCACGGTCGTACAAACATGTTACCTGTCGGCCTATATCGGGTAACCGGCTGGAAGCTTGGCACAACAGCAAAAGCACAACAGGCCCAGGCTGCTGTGTGAAAGGGGAAACTGAGGCACGCCACCTCATGGCAAAGAGAGCTATATGCCGAGGTTCCTACGCCTTAACAGGTATTGCTATCTGTATCTTGTTAGCAATACTACACCCCAACCCATTTTCAGGCGCCCGGGGACAAGGCACCTCGCATTTTGCTAAAACCATTACGAATGACACCATGTGGTGTGCCGGTACTGAAGGGGCTTTATGTGTACTGCCTCCGCCATGGACAGTGTCCAAGTCTCTGGCAGTAAGTTCAGGAGGAGGGTGTGACGCTGTTCCCCATAAAACTTTATGGGGAGATGCTTATAAATGTATATATGTAACTAGAATATGTTTTATGCTACATGTGCCATGTAACATATCTCTGTGAAAGTTATGACCTACTGAATTTATTCCTCCTGTTTGTATGCATGTATCATTGTTGTAGTTGAAGTTATGAATATCGGTTGTATTTCTTGAGAAAGGAATGTGCAGGTTAAGTGCCCAATCAAGAAGCACTTAACAGACAATAGAACTTGCAGTCACCAATCCACATTTGAACTTTGCCAGGAATGTGGCTGGTCTGGAACTGAGTTGGGCAGGTGACTGGTCCATGTGACCCCAACTCCATTTGGTAACTGGATGCTACACAGGGAGAGGGAGGGGTGTCCACCCAGAGGAGAAAATCTATTTAAACCCCGAGGAAACCCCTCCATTTTGTCTTGAGCTGGCTAAAGGAAGAAGCTCTCCACCCCCCAAGGAGACCTGAAAGAGACTGAACAGAGGACAAAGACGTTAGGGGGGTGAGTGATTGCTGGACCCAGTGAGGGGTTTATCTGTACACAGGGTGATTAGACATAGAACTGCGTGTTCTCTTTTATTTTATTCGGTAATTCACTTTGTTCTGTTTGTCACTGATTGAACTCACTTAAATGCTATTTTCTGTACTTATTAAAATCACTTTTTACTTATTAAGTTTCCTTGAGTACGAGTTAGTGCAAAGGGAGAGCGAACAGGTGTGCATACTTTCTATCTGTGAAATAGAAGGCGAACTGTTTATGAGTTTACCCTGTATACGCTTTATACAGGGTAAAACGGATTTATTAAGGGTTTGAACCTCCTTGGAGTTGAGCAGCTGGGTGTCAAAGGCAAGAGCGCTTCCAGGGGCCTTACAGTGGTGAGTGGACTTGGTTCGGACCTGGGTCTGTGTTTGCAGCAGATCAGTGGAATCTGGCTCAAAACAGACAGGATTCGGGAGTCCCAGCTGGAAAAGGCCTGGAAGCAGGGGCAGAAGTAGCCTTGGCACACCAGGTGGCAGCACCAAGCAGGTCTCTGTGGCCCCAACCCGTCACAGATATAAATTAAACTTCTGGTTTCTTCATGGATGGAATCAAGGTTATTTCCATCATTCTTTGTTAACATCTTAGCAAGACATAAGAGCCACAACAGTTATCTAAAATAGTAATTACTATCGCTGGAAATTAGTATTTGCCAAATCCCGAGCCACAAATTTTGCAGCTGAAACTACAGTACAAAAAAGCCAATCCCAGGCAAGCTGAACCAGGTTTCTTACCACATTTGCTTACCCAGAAGTGATGAATTCTAAAACCCAAGTTCCATCTGCCAAAACCACAAGAGAGATAATTCTTCCCATTAGGATTCAAGTACACACTTGTGTTTACATTTACAAGACTTAATATACTTTCAACGTTCATGTCATTTTAATATTAGCCACTGATGCTAGACCAATACAGAGATCCACAAGTAGAAGCAGCTGCCGCACAAATTGCTTTGGGATTAAAGCTCCTTTCAGGTAACGGTGTAGAATAGATAGTGAAGTTAGTGATTGTAAATGACAGCTCCTTACTTCTGCAAAACTCTACAGCACAATAAAGTCTTTTTTTATTTCGTTGTATGCATTCAGTGTTTGTGAAATGTGCCTCACATTAGACAGCACTAGAGATTCCAATCCTTTGTTCACTGAACAGGGATGGTAGGTATCCCACTAGTAGTGTAAGGTTCCCCATACTTCTTGGCCAATGAGCCTTCTCCATGTTTCGGAAGAAACACTTCCAGAGATGAAAGGGAAGTTCAATATCCAGGCCCATTCAGCCCTGGGTCTTTCTGTTGAGACAGCTGACAATTGTGCCATTTAGTGACTGTTATAGCTATGTAGTTTTTTCATATAGGCACTTTTCCACTGGAAACTGGACTGAGACCAAACTCAATGTACATAATAATTCTTACGTATTGACTATTTCTTCACAGAACAGGGAAGCTATTCATATGAGTAAGGATTTGTGGGACTGAGCCCACAGGCAGGAGATAAAACAAATCCTTTTATGAGGGCTCAAATCTGGAGGGACAGGGAGAATGGCAGCGTTGTCAACACTGACAGAAAGCAGGAGGGAGGAGGAGGTTTGGCAGGAAAGATGGAGGGGTTCCATTTTGACCATGTTAATTTTAAGATGACAGTGAGATATTCAGGAGGAGATGTCAGTGAGATATGTTGAGATGTAGGACTGGACTAGAGAGAAAGCAGGACTGGAGACAGCTATGAGTCATCATCTTAAAGATGGTAATTAAAGCCATGTGAGTGAATGAGATCCAATGGAGAACAGGAGGGGATGAATGACAGGGCTCAGTTCGACACATACAGAGAGTCAAAGTAAAGGAAGTCCTTCCAAAAAGGATGCTGGAGGAGCCACCTAATAGTTAGGAGGACTCAGGGAACAGAAGATGGCAAGAACATGAAAGCAGAGGGAGGACAAGATTTCAAGAAGTGTGTGATCGTCATGATGCATGTATTCAAAAATGTCTTTCTATATATTTTACATGAGAACAATCTCATTGTGACGGTGTTCCCCATAAAACTTTATGGGGAGATGCTTATAAATGTATATATGTAACTAAAATATGTTTTATGCTACATGTGCCATGTAACATATCTCTGTGAAAGTTATGACCTACTGAATTTACTCCTCCTGTTTGTATGCATGTATCATTGTTGTAGTTGGAGTTATGAAGATTGGTTTTATAGTTGCTGGTTTTGTACATAGCCTTTGTAAATGCATGGGATCATCTTTGGAGCAAAGAATGCCTGTTAAATGCGAGCACTTGACAGACAAAAGACTTTGCAGACCCCAATCCACATTGGGGCCAGGTCTGGAATGCAACTGGTTAGACTGGTTAGGGCGCATGGGCAGGTGACTTGCCCATGTGATCCCAAAACTCCAGGGCAACTGGATCCTACACAGGGAGAGGAAGAGAGGCTATAAAAGCCCTGGCAAGACCCTTCCATTTTGTCTTCAGCTGGCTAAAGGGAGAGGCTCTCCACCCCCCCAGGGACATTCCTGAGGGGAACTGAACAAAGGACAAAGGGGTGTGAGAATCTGGTGGACTCAGCTGGGCCCAGGCTGATTCTACAGCCTGTAAAAAGGAAAATATCCGAATCTGGTGAGGCTTTTATCTGTGTTAACTTTGAATAGACATAGATGTGCGCGTTTTATTTTATTTTATTAAGTAACTTGCTTTGTTCTGTTTGTCACTGATTGAACTCACTTAAATGCTATTTTCTGTACTTATTAAAATCAATTTTTACTTATTAAGTTTCCTTGAGTACGAGTTAGTGCAAAGGGAGAGCGAACAGGTGTGCATACTTTCTATCTGTGAAATAGAAGGCGAACTGTTTATGAGTTTACCCTGTATAAGCTTTATACAGGGTAAAACGGATTTATTAAGGGTTTGAACCTCCTTGGAGTTGAGCAGCTGGGTGTCAAAGGCAAGAGCGCTTCCAGGGGCCTTACAGTGGTGAGTGGACTTGGTTCGGACCTGGGTCTGTGTTTGCAGCAGATCAGTGGAATCTGGCTCAAAACAGACAGGATTCGGGAGTCCCAAGCTGGAAAAGGCCTGGAAGCAGGGGCAGAAGCAGCCTTGGCACACCAGGTGGCAGCACCAAGCAGGTCTCTGTGGCCCCAACCCGTCACAGTGGCGTAGTCGAGCAGGATCTGTGCACAGCTGATTGCTTTGACGTACTGGTAGTGATTTTAAGTGAGTTTTAAGTGTGGTGGCTGGAAAACAGACAAAGTGGTTACTGGTTTGTTATTTTCTGTTTGCTTATTTCGGGTAAGGGAAGTAGGGACAGAAAAGGAAATCAAGTAAGTAAGAGTGAAGATTGGGAAAGTCTCTTAACTGAAGAGCTCCTGATCTGAGTGCAGTCCAGTTTCAGTGAACTGCAGAGGGACGTGGCCCAGCACCAGACAGCAATAAGATGTCTGTAAGCGAGGCCACGGTAAAACTGGATCTTGCCAGACTCGAAATAACAGAGAAAGAAAACGAACATCGGAGACGAATCGAATTACGTACGCTGGAAATTAGTGCAGAGACAGAAGCCCACAAGAGAGCTATGGAAGCAGAGGAGCTGGCCCACAGGAGAGCTATGGAAGCAGAAAGAATCAGGGAGGAGGCGGCCCACAAGAGAGCTATGGAGGCCCAGAAGCATGAACTGGCTGTTGCAGAGTTGAAGAGTCGCAACCCTTCAGCGGCCGGCCCCGCTTCCCCAAAAATCCCCAAATGGGAGCGTCTATGCCCCCAGTATGATGAATCCAAGGATATAGCCGAATATTTTATCACCTTCGAGAGACTGTGCTCCCTCCATGCGATCCCTGAAGATCAAAAAATGACCACCTTGATAGCCAAATTGACTGGCAGAGCTCTGGACATATTCAATAAGATGCCCATTGGGGAGGCCTCCAATTATGGTAAATTTAAGGAACTGGTTTTGAAACAGTTTCAGGTTACACCTGAAACCTACAGGGTTAAATTCAGGAGTCTTAAGAGGGGAGATGGGTTAAGTTACCTGGCTTATGCAAATGAAATGACAGTTCTGGTAGATAAGTGGGTGAGGGGAAAAGGCATCACAAGCTTTGAGGGAATGTGTGATTTGGTTGCTCAGGAACAATTCCTGAATATGTGCAGTGATGATGTAAAACAGTACTTGTGGGACAAACAGGTAAAAGCCGTGGGTGAATTAGCTGGGTTTGCAGACTCTTATGAGCAGGCGCAAGCTGCAATTAAGCATAAACCACTGGCAGAGGGGTACAGGGTCGAAGGAAAACAGAGTCACCGTGTTACCCCTGGGAAGAAGGAGGCTGGGCGCTCACCTCCCCATTCTCCTAGTACTCGTCCCAAATTCCCTGTACAATCAGAGGAGCCCAGGAGGTGCTATCAATGTAAGTCCACCGAGCACCTGAGAGATAAGTGTCCCCTGCTGAGTGAAAACAGGCATCAAGCGGCCCATGAAGCTGCTGCCTCTTTCCACACAGGGTTTGTGAAGTTGACTTCTACACCACCAAGCAGTGAGCATGTGCATGCGGTTAGACTGAATGGGAAGGTAATCACTGGGTTGAGAGATACAGGTGCTGAAATTTCTATAGTCAGGAGGGACCTGATCCAAGAGAAGGATTGGTTGCCGGGTAAAGTGGCAGAATTGGAGCTGGTGGGTGGCTACAAAGTCATTGCACCTCTGGCAAAAGTACACATGCAAACGGAAAACTTGCAGGCTAAGCTAACTGTGGCAACAGTGTCACACAATTTTGCACCGTTTCTACTGGGAAATGATTTCTTTGCTGTGGCAGAATCTGTCCCAGGGCTGGGTGGCAGCAAGCAGGAACCTGGTGCTGAAAACCCCAGAGGGGGGGGCGAAGTCACAGGGACTGCAGCTGTGGCCAGTTCCTGTCCTGTAATCATCTCCCCGGGGGAGGGGAATGTTCTACCTCATAGCAAGGGGGGAATTTTCCGGGCCACTGAAGGGTCTATATTAGCTTGCAGCTGTGAGCCCACAGCTGGACCAGGGTCACCTTCTCTTCAGGGGGACACGGGAGTGTCTGGCCCAGAGGGGGGCCCAGGAAGGGAAGGTGAGGGGGGGCCGGAGAGCCCGCCCACCTTTTGGCAGGAGGATCTTGCCCAGGAGGAGGGTGAAAAGTCTGCATTTCAGATGCCAGACCCCTCTCCTGTGGATCAGGTTAGAAGGGGAAGCTGGGGGTCAGACCTCCCGGACGGGGGAGTCCATCCAGCTGACCTGTTGGGAACAGATACTGGGGTGTCCAAGAAAGAGGTTGTTCTTGCTACACGGGTAGGAGGCAAACCTCTCTCTTCAAAGCAGAAGGGAGCGAGTCTCTGCATGGGTGAAGCCACACAAGGGGATGGGAACCAGCCCAGAGAAATTCCAGAGGGAGGGGCCGAGGGCAGGCCGGGTTGCAGTACACCCTTTCCTTGCCAGAGCCTCAAACGCATGCCTGATTCAGGAGCCTGCTCCAAAGAGGCAGAAGAATCTGCATCAGAGTGCCTACCAGGATACACAGACGGGTGGGTAATCCTGTGTCTTTCCCTACTTCATCTGTGGGTTATAACAAAGGAGTTAACACTGAGGGTCAACCCTTTCAAGATGGGGAACATACCTGATTGGTGGGAAAAACTGTTGTACATGCTTGGGATGGTGACCTCACGGTCGTACAAACATGTTACCTGTCGGCCTATATCGGGTAACCGGCTGGAAGCTTGGCACAACAGCAAAAGCATAACAGGCCCAGGCTGCTGTGTGAAAGGGGAAACTGAGGCACGCCGCCTCATGGCACCGAGAGCTAAATGCCGAGGTTCCTACGCCTTAACAGGTATTGCTATCTGTATCCTGTTAGCAATATTACACCCCAACCCATTTTCAGGCGCCCGGGGACCAGGAACCTCGCATTTTGCTAAAACCATTACGAACGACACCATGTGGGGTGCCAGTACTGAAAAGGGGTGTGACCAAAGACAAACAGGGGCTTTATGTGTACTGCCTCCGCCATGGACAGTGTCCAAGTCTCTGGCAGTAAGTTCAGGAGGAGGGTGTGACGGTGTTCCCCATAAAACTTTATGGGGAGATGCTTATAAATGTATATATGTAACTAAAATATGTTTTATGCTACATGTGCCATGTAACATATCTCTGTGAAAGTTATGACCTACTGAATTTACTCCTCCTGTTTGTATGCATGTATCATTGTTGTAGTTGGAGTTATGAAGATTGGTTTTATAGTTGCTGGTTTTGTACATAGCCTTTGTAAATGCATGGGATCATCTTTGGAGCAAAGAATGCCTGTTAAATGCGAGCACTTGACAGACAAAAGACTTTGCAGACCCCAATCCACATTGGGGCCAGGTCTGGAATGCAACTGGTTAGACTGGTTAGGGCGCATGGGCAGGTGACTTGCCCATGTGATCCCAAAACTCCAGGGCAACTGGATCCTACACAGGGAGAGGAAGAGAGGCTATAAAAGCCCTGGCAAGACCCTTCCATTTTGTCTTCAGCTGGCTAAAGGGAGAGGCTCTCCACCCCCCCAGGGACATTCCTGAGGGGAACTGAACAAAGGACAAAGGGGTGTGAGAATCTGGTGGACTCAGCTGGGCCCAGGCTGATTCTACAGCCTGTAAAAAGGAAAATATCCGAATCTGGTGAGGCTTTTATCTGTGTTAACTTTGAATAGACATAGATGTGCGCGTTTTATTTTATTTTATTAAGTAACTTGCTTTGTTCTGTTTGTCACTGATTGAACTCACTTAAATGCTATTTTCTGTACTTATTAAAATCAATTTTTACTTATTAAGTTTCCTTGAGTACGAGTTAGTTCAAAGGGAGAGCGAACAGGTGTGCATACTTTCTATCTGTGAAATAGAAGGCGAACTGTTTATGAGTTTACCCTGTATAAGCTTTATACAGGGTAAAACGGATTTATTAAGGGTTTGAACCTCCTTGGAGTTGAGCAGCTGGGTGTCAAAGGCAAGAGCGCTTCCAGGGGCCTTACAGTGGTGAGTGGACTTGGTTCGGACCTGGGTCTGTGTTTGCAGCAGATCAGTGGAATCTGGCTCAAAACAGACAGGATTCGGGAGTCCCAAGCTGGAAAAGGCCTGGAAGCAGGGGCAGAAGCAGCCTTGGCACACCAGGTGGCAGCACCAAGCAGGTCTCTGTGGCCCCAACCCGTCACACTCATATCTGCCAACATATACATTTAATGCCAGTGCCAGCAGACAGATTTATGCAACCATGAGAAAAAAGACAGTAATGAAATATTAGAACAGTTAATGAGGTTTTATAATTAAAGTTTTATTGCTTTTAGTAAAAATAAAATCAGCTCCACATTCAAAGATAGTATTTGAATAAGAGAGGGTATATTTATATTGATTTATAACTCGTAATTCAGTGCAGCATCTGATGTTTATAGTCTTAGTGTGAAATCCATGAAGTCACTTGGATGCCTAAACCCATATTTAGATGCCTAAGTCCCACACTGTGATGTACAAAATTCCCACTGAACCCTGTAAGAGCCTAAACTCACTTGGCACTTAAGTTTTTCAAAATAAAAGTTCCCTAGGTGCCTAAGTTT
Source organism: Chelydra serpentina (assembly GCA_037349315.1). Classification (NCBI taxonomy): domain Eukaryota; kingdom Metazoa; phylum Chordata; order Testudines; family Chelydridae; genus Chelydra; species Chelydra serpentina. Next base: position 60,703,490 of record JBAIAC010000002.1, on the reverse strand, counting down.
CTGCCTCTGGGCATGTGCACTCAGGACCGGCTCTAGCTTTTTTGCCGCCGCAAGCAAAAAAAAACCCCAAAAACAACAGCGGCCGCAGGGACCACGTGGAGGGCAGTCAAGGCGGCTTGCAGAGGGGTGAAGGGCGGCGCCCGCCCGCTCCTTCCGCCCGTGGGCAGCCTGGCACTGCAGCCCGCTTGCAGATGGGCAAGAGGGGCTCTGGCCTCAGGGTGTCTCTCCCGGCCGGGCAGGCGGAGCCCCCGAGGGCTGCAGGAGATGCCGGCTCAGCCGCTCCTTTAAAGGCAGCTCGGCCGGGCCGGGCTCAGAGTGGCGCGGGAGGCGGAGGCCGGTGCAGGCGGCGGGGAGTGGCGCATCCCGGGGAGCCTGGCGGCACGGTGAGTGGCGGGGATCACTAGTTCCTGCCCGCCCTGGGCCGGGGTCCGTGGCCCTGCAGGGCTAGGCTGGCACTGGTGGAGCATGGGGAGCCAGCCGGGGGCTCTGGAGCTGCGGACCGGGCTGCTGAAGGAAAAAAAAAATCACGGCAGGGCGGCCGGAATTTGCCGCCCCAAGAATCCCCGGAATGCCGCCCCTTACAAGGTGCCGCCCTAGGCACGTACTTTCTCGTCTGGTGCCTGGAGCCGGCCCTGTGTGCACTGCTGCCTCGCTTTAGGTGTCTGGATGCCTATCTCTCACCTAGGCCCAAGAGTGATTCACAAACCAGGGGAAGGAAGACAGGCATTCAACCACATACCTTGCCCATAGAGCTTATCCGGTGGACATGCTTAGAAGGCACTGTCCAGATTGGAGTCCATTCAAAATCCAGCCAAAGGAGGAGGTGGTGCCACCACCCACCTTATAACTTTTAGCCCAGTGGTTCACAGGCGCTGGCTTCCTCTGGATCCAGGGGGTGCTCAACCCCCCATTCTGCCTCAGGTCCCACCTGCACCGACCCCTTCTCCCAAGCCCCCACTCCTGCTCCACCCCGCCTCTTCCTGTCCAGTTCTGCCCTCTCCCCCGAGCACACCTCGTTCCCACTCCTACCCCTCCCCCGCCAGTGCCTCCTGCACTCCACGGAACAGCTGATTGTGGTGGGTGAGAGGCGCTGGGAGGGAGGGAGAAGAGCTGATTGGTAGGGCTGCTGGTGGACAGGAGGAGCTCGGGGGGGAGGGAAGGAGCTGGTTGCCAGTGGGTGCTAAGCACCCACTAATTTTTTTAGTGGGTGCTTAGGGCTGGAGCACCCACGGAGTCAGTGCCTATGCAGTGGTTAGAGTATTCGTCTGGGATGTGGGAGACCCCAGTTTCAATTCTCCCCTCCCTGGCAGAGCAGGAGAAAGGATTGGAAGTGGGCCTTCCACCTCTCAGGAGAGTGCTCTGACCACTGAGCTATTCTGATGTGGCGCTCCATCAGTCTTACCTGTTGAAGCTGTTGCACTGTGGATAAATAAATAATGAAAGAATGATTGGAGCAGAGGCTTTTGATCCAGGGTCTCCCACTCTCCAGCTGGGTGCCCGACCCACTGAACTACAGGGTGTGTGTGTCTCTCTCTCTCTTTGGCTCAATCACTCTTTATTTATCCAGTGGAACAGCTTCAACAGGAGAGACAGGAGCCCCACATCACAATACCCCATAGTTCAACAGTTAGAGCACTCGTCTGACAGGTGGGAGACTTCACTTCCAATCCTTTCTCCCCATCCTGGATCTCCCACTCCTGGGTAAGTGTTCTAACGACTTGGCTAGGAAGTATAAGGTGGGTGACACCATCACCAGCCATTTTGCATGGAGCTGGACGGGTGCCTAACTCATTTCCAAAACAAACTATGTAGGCCCCTAAGCCAGGAGAGGGATTCCTGTTCATGGATCATTAGCAGAGCTAGGCGCCTATCTTTGAGAAAGGAGTGGGACTTATCATACCTTTATCTCTCATGGGCCAGACAGGTAGCATAGCATGGTAGCTTTTGTGGATCATGTTCTTAGGTGCCTATCTATCCCCATTCATTGTAGGGCGAGCCTAGGTGCCTAACTCAGCTTTGTGGATCGCTATGCTGTTCCTTTGATTTTCTAGGCACCCAAAAGTTAGGCGCTTATAAGACTCAACGTTGCAACGTCTAAGTCTCTTCGGGGATTCTATCCTTATGGAGTAATAAATGATCGTTGATTATCAGATAGTATCTTTAGATAGTCAGTCTGTTTATTTATATTATAGTGCTAAGTTAAACTAGAGCTTATGATTGGTAATGCATATTACTGTAGTACGATCAAATATTGTGATGTGACCCCAGCAGAACGCTCAAGGATAGGAACACCAGAGATACAGACTTACCAGTCAACTGGACACCCTGTGGAACCGGAAGTAATCAATCAGACAGCAGGGGCTCAAGGCTTCAGCATCAGGAGGACTGGGACTGCAGCCGGATGCGGGGGAGAGGGATCAGGACTCTGGGCAGAGCGGGGGCGGGATTCTGACCATCAGGAGCACCAAGGCTCAGAGCTTTAGATGCGGGGGAGCGCTAGAGCTTTAGGCTTCAGTCCCACAGCTCCACTTCCAGCTTCAGCACTGCGGGGGGCGGGGGTGTGCCAGGGCTCAGGGCTTTAGCCCTGAGGGGAGCGCCGGCTTCAGCCCCAGCACTCCCCCTGTAGCTAAAGCCCTGAGGCCCGGCACCCCTGCCCCCGACTAGGCTGAAACCGGGAGTGGAGCTGCAGGGCTGAAGCCTCAGTTTTCTGCCCAGGTCTAAAGCCCTGAGCCCTGGTGCTCCCATGGAGCAGGAGCCCCAAGCCCCCCGCCCGGAGCCCTGGCATCCCAGGGTCAGAAGCCCCGACTCCCCCCACCATGTGGCTGCAGCCCCAACTCCCTTCCCCCCGCCCCCCATGGCTAAAGTCCATAACCTCTTGTTCAGAGTTACAGAACATTTCAGAGTTATGGACAACCTCCATTCCCGAGGTGTTCGTAATTCTGAGGTGCTACTGTAAGTCAGGATAGATCAGTCTTTGGATGGGAGACCTTCAAGTAACACCTGAGTGCTATAAGAAATTATGTTGGTGATTCAGAAGGTGGGACTCTTCCTTCTACATAGTAAACATATGTCTGAAAGTGATATTAGGATTTGCAGGATTGACCACTTTATGCACGGTGAATGAATGGTGCAATCTTTTGGGTAGGACAAAAAAACAGAGGTCCTAACCAGGTGTCATGCTTAAAGATCTGTGGCAGTTTTTGCAAACGTAGTAGAATAAGCACACATGTTCCCACACAGAGAAAAGTGTAGCGATGAGGAAAACTCCAAAATCACTTCAGCACTTGGAAAGGTTTTTCTCCCAAAGAATGGGTCACAAGCCTGCCCCCAAACTGCAAGGACCCCTTAGACCAGTGGTTCTCAACCTATTTACAATTGTGGGCCGCATATGCAGCTTTCAGAGCAAGCGCGGCATGCCCACAGCCCCCGCTCTCCCTGGCCGGCGGGCAGCGAGCGCGGCATGCCCACGGCCCCTGCTCTCCCCGGCCGGCGGGGAGCGAGCGCGGCATGCCTGCAGCCCCCGCTCTCCCCGGCCAGCGGGGAGCAAGCGCGGCATGCCCGCAGCCCCCGCTCTCCCCGGCCGGCGGGGAGCGAGCGCGGCATGCCGAGGGGTAGACACGCGCTGCGGCCGCTCGAGTTCTCTTCTCCCCCTCCCTCCCAGGCTGGAGGGAAACAGCTGTTTCGCGCGCTGCTGTTCGGGGAGAAGCCGGCGGCAGCCGCGCCGGCACAGAGCGGAGGTGAGCTGGGGCGGCCGGCCGGGGCACATTTCTAGGGGCGGCATGGCCGGTGCCAGAATGCCGCCCCATGAAATGTGCCGCCCCAAGCACCAGCTTGTTTTGCTGGTGCCTGGAGCCGGCCCTGCCAAAGGGACAATGCTACACAGGAACCTCTACATGTGGGTCTGTGAGAAAGCAAGGTAGCCCATTATGTCAAACTGAAAATCCCCCTGCAGGTTCAAGAGAATATAATATTGTTCTTCAACTGCTGTCCTAATGTTATGTATAGAACTCATCTGTGCTCTTAAAGAGCTGCTGCACTCCACACCAGAGCTAGCTGCATTTCCATGGTGAGTGAATTAATTCCTGCATATCCCTTACTCATTTCACAGAGGAGTTGTGATGCTTAATTATTTAAAAATGCTTTAAAATCTTCACTTGAAAGGTGCTATAGATGTGACAATTATTATTTTTTGTGAACTGAATCTTACAATCATCGACCAGGCAAATCTCCAATGGGAGCTTTGCCTGAGAAAAAATATTGCAAGACTGGACACTTATTTTACACAGAGCTCTGTGTATGCTCAAAAGCCTGTCTCTCTTACCAACAGAAGTTGGTCCATCCACATTGCCTTTCTAATACCCAGGGACCAACACAGCTACAACACTGCAAACTACTAATATAAAGTGTCAGATTTATGAGAAGAGATTTAAAAGAAGAGATTTTAAATCACAACATGTAACCAGACAGCTGATTAATAGTCTCAGCAGAGCCTTGCTAATTTGAGCACATAAAGGGTTAGTAATACAGGACAAATTCAAGTCACAAAAAGTGCCTAATGTAAAAGCACTTCACAATATTTGCCAAGTTGTGAGTAATGTTTAAATATTTTAAAACCTTCATTATCAGCAGAACTTGTAAAAATCTCAAGTCTTCCAAAGATCATACCACTGGCTTAAGGTTCTTGGTTGATTTGGGGGAGGTGTGAATACTAATTAACATTAATATTTGTGAGGTGCTCAAAATACTAAAGGGATTCATACCATAGAAAGTAAATACATAACTACTCTATTGCAACACAGTTACCTGGAGAGATTTCATAACCATTTTCATGGTGCTGTTGGTCTGTTTACAGCCCATATAAGGTACAGATGTGATAATGGAAAAATAAAATCTGAAAAATGTTTTCCTGATCTGAAGGCAAGCAGGGACCTGATCCCTGTTGCTAGATGAGGGCATCACGTTTGCTGAAGCAATTAGTTTCACCAAGTACTTTAGGGCTCTGCTCTCCACTCATTGGAGAGGCCTGTCACACAGCAGTTTGTCATGCAGTGAATTTCTGGAAAGTACTCAAGAATAACAAAATCCAAGTCCAACATGCAAGGTGCAAATTCCTCACTTTGATGAGAATTTATTTCCTGAGATGCCAAATGCTCCAGTAATTTATTTTTTTTTTGAATATTCTGAATACAGCAATAAAAAAACCCCAGTAAACTGCATTGTGCTCAATTTTTTTCTTTGAGATTCAGGTCCACCACAAATCATTTCTCCTCATATATTCTATGATGTAATCTGACCTTTTACTTTGGGGAGATGACTGTGTCTGTGTACATAGGCACACACGCACACAGAGTTCATTCCTGAGGCAATGAGGCCAGCTGAAATCCACAAGAACTCCATTGAAGACAATGGAATTACTGCAAATATACACAGAGTAAGGGAAAGCAAAATTTGACCCATATGCATCTACACACAAAGGAATCTCAGCAACATTTTTTTAATTGGTCTTCTAGATATTTCCCTAGCATTATCACTGACAGATGAACTATAAATCAGCTTTTAACAGTGTTTGTCCACATTTTCCATACCATGGCTCTATGTTACAATAGAAAAGAATTTCAGGACTCCTCTCCCATCTAGCCATAAACGAAGGCAGTGTGGTCATGACACACTGACACTTGTCTGTTAACCTCATGATGGTTAAGAACTTGTGGTTTAAAGAAAATATCATATTTTACTTAAAGAGAGATACTTAAATAGTATTTTGGACATAGCAATCCACTCCATAGCTTCCATTTACCATAGAAGTTTATTTAAAAGATCATTAAATGGAATAAATTATATAGCACATTTTTTATTTAGTGCACAAAATCTTACTGGGTCTGGACATTTGAGCATTTACATTACTGTCAATAAAGCACAGTAAAGAGACCAAGCATAACTAAGAGCAACGATAAATCTTTTTTTAAAGTTGTCAGACATCCTTTTCTCAGCAACCATCATTATGCTGCTCTCCTACATCTTCACCTCCTCCTTTCAGAACAGAAAATGTTGAGACTTGGGACAATATTAGAGCAGTGACTGATGGACTCTCGAAGAGTTTAATCTCCCTGGAAGCCAAATCTGAAGATACATCTGCTAAAATTAAGCAACCCAGGGAATCATGTGCAGATCAATGAACTTCAGGCAGACGTTCTGGATTCAAAGGGACAAAAGATGAAGAAACCAATTTTGAAAGAAACTGGCCTGCTTCAGTTATTAAAAGCAACAGTGAGGTTGCAACAGTGCGTATCAGCAAATTTAAAACCAGGGCCGGCCCTAGCTTTTTGGCTGCCCCAAGCGAAAAAAAAACAACCCACAAGCGCCGCCCCCCCCCAACGCCGGCCAACACCCCCCACCCCAACAACGCCGCCCCGCCAAAACTCCGGGGGGGGGGGGGCAGCGGGGAGGGCGGCATGCCCGCCGCCCCGCTCCCCCTGCCAGTGGGGAGCGCGGAACCCCTGCCGCCCCACTGCCCCGGCCAGGACGCCGGCGGGGAGCAGAGCACGCCTGCCGCCCCACTGCCCCGGCCGGGGCGCTGGCGGGGAGCGGAGCACGCCTGCCGCCCCACTGCCCCGGCAGAGGAAGATTAGTTTTTTTTGTAAATTAAAAAAAAACAAAAAAAAAACCTTGAGTGCCGCCCCCCTCCAGGTGCCGCCCCAAGCACGTGCTTGGTAGGCTGGTGCCTGGAGCCGGCCCTGTTTAAAACAAGTTAGGAACAGCCACAGTGTAAGCAGGCATGTTATCAGGAGGGAGAGAATGCCTCAGGTAGCAGCATTACGCTTGTCTTATTTTTCAGGAGAATTGTGATTGATTGGAAAAATATAACTATAATACACCTAGCCAGAAAGGAAAATATGGCAGGATTTTTGCATTAAGGAGTCTGAAAACACTGAAATAAAGGGCAGCCCTCACAACAACAAAATGTTACTTTCTGCAGTAGGCAGATTTTGAGATCCTGGAGGGATTTAGACTTTAAAACCATCCCAGTCTCTTGTGAAATGGAACCACCAAGTGGGTGGTTTTCTGTTTTAACCAGCTTTCAAACATTCTCATAGAACAGATGTATAAAAAAAATGTCCTCTGAACAATGACATTAACAGAGCAAGTGAGAGACTTCACGGAGAGTCTTAAAATGTACAATAGCAGGAATACAGCACTTGAAAAGCATTTGATATTATGTATAACTCTGCTTTCTCTAATTGTGGGTATTTGATGACCAATTCATAACTGAGCCGCTGTTGTTCATTACATACATTAATATACTTATTCTTGGTCAATACGATGGGAGTGCGGTATAATTTGTGCACTTCATCTGCACGGAGATTTGCACTGTGTTAAAATAAAAGGTAGAACAATCGTCCCCTAGCATGGTTAGTCATATTCCCTATTCCTTTTAGTATTACAGCCCCCCAATTCTACAACACTTTTAAACAAGCGAATAACTTTAAGCAGGTGAATAATGGGTCTACTCACATGCTTAAAATCAGGCCTGTGCTTATGCACGTTGCTGTATTTTGGGCCAAAGCCCTTACCATGTCTTCTCCATTAATAGCACTGTGCAAATGGCCTTTATTAGAATGTTTTATACACATCAGACTGATGTGGAATAGGTGTGTGGGTATCATGCAAAATACTAAGAGTGAACCTCAAATTCAAATTGATCCTGGGGTTGAAGTTTAATTAATTAAGCAGAGAGGAGTGGGACTAAGTCTATAAAGTGGGAAAAGAACCCACTGACCTCTCTTTCCTACATACCCCCATGTCTACAAGCACTCCCCGCTACCACAAGACCCAAGGCCATCAGCCTATCGGCTCTTGGGGTTCCTTAGTTCCCATGTTAGGGAGCAGGATAAGGCTGGCTCCCAGAGTCAAGGGATTGGAGAAACCTAGCAGATCACCAGTCCAGATAACACCAGAGGGGAAAGTCACATTTCCGGATTTTCAGAAGTGCTGAACACCTGCAGCTTTAACTGAAATCAGCAACTTTGAAGAATCGGGGGGAAAGGTAAATCAACCTGGGTACACAAAAACTCAGGCAACTAAAAGCAGTGACCCCTTTTTAAACTGGAAGCTTGAACTTTCAAGTTATTCTCAGATAGAAACACAGAACATCACAAAAGGATGTGGTATACATATGTTCTACCCCCCCTCCTTCAAAAAAGCCTTCTGTGCTAACTATATTTAGTTCAATTTTCTATTCCTATTTCTTGTTTTGATCTATATTATGTTCACCTGTTTTTATACTGAATAGACGCAAAAGAAAATATATTTTTAAAGCATGTAAAACAGCGGAGATGCAAATTAAGAGGGTTCCTGCTAAAGATTTTATTACAAAATCTCATACACGGAGATATGCATAAAACTAAGGAATGTTTTCCCTACTTCTGAGTTGGAAAGCTTAGAGAAAAGAATTCTGCATATGAAAAATACAGGCCAGAGCTATCAGCCTGTTTTCAGAACTCAGACAATGGCAATATTATGAAATAACTGAGAATGAGAAGAGCATAATAGGCCTATTTCCAATTCCACCCCAAGTGAACAGTTCCCACTTGGTTTTTCATTCCATTCAACTTTCTATAAACTGAGGGCCAAATCTGCAAGAACTTACATGTCTAACTTTAAGCATGACATTATTGACTTCAATGGAACTACTCACATAAGTGTTTGCAGGATCAGGACCACAGTTTGGATCAGAAAAATAATGCTTGGCAGAAGCTTGCCTAAGCTCAACAATGGCTATTTTATTTTTAATATACAGTGTATACGGCAGTAGTAATACGTGCCTGTTCAAAATTTGTTTTGTGCGTTAGAGATTTTATCATCAGTAAGGCTACGTTTTTTTAGTACAAGTATTTTTAGTACAAGTCATGGACAGGTCATGGGCAGTAAACAAAAATTCATGGCCCGTGACCTGTCCATGACTTGTACTATATAACCCTGACTAAATCTTGGGTGCTCTAGGGTAGGGGGCAGCCCGGGGGCACTGCGGGTGCTTGGGGGTGGGGTGCACGGCCCGGGACTCCCACTGCTGCTGGGGGGGGGGCATGGCAGCCCAAGGCCCCTACTGGTGCTGGGGAAGGGGGGGTGCAGTGGCCTGAAACTGCCCCAGCAGCAGCCAGTGTGGTGGGCCCAGGGGCTGCCTGAGCTGCTCAGGTGACCCCTGGGCCAGACACACCGGCCACTGCAGAAGTCACGGAGGTCCCGGAAAGTCACAGAATCCGTGACCTCTGTGACAGACTCTCAGCCTTAATCATCAGTAAAGATTCCCAGGCTTCTACACCAAAACACTTATTGCCTAAATGATAGAACCCTACAACTAAACTGGTCCAAAGAAACATTTCTAAGAAACCCCCCATTGGACAGAGCAAGGACATAATGGGAATGAAGGCTATGGGCCATATTCTCAGCTGGTGTAAATTGGCAGAGCACAACTGACTTTAATGAAGCTGTGCCTATTTATGGCAGCTGAGAATCTAGCCCTATAGCTAAAAAGCTGAATGTACATATGCAGAGTCTTTAGTGTTAAAGCTACTTGCTTCTCCCCTGCAGGGGAAGCCCGAATATTTGTATTAACGCCCATCTACCTGCCTCTGTTGTGTCTTTCTTTCTGGGCTGCTCTAAATCAATACTTTTCTTCTTTTAAGACAGTGTCCACCAGAGAGCAGAAGGCTTCTTGTGGATGGCTAATGAAATCCACCTACAGCTAAAGTAATCCTCTTCCAACTATTATCATCAAGAGAGTGTGCAGCATGAATTTCCCCTTGAGCCATGGGACAAGAGGTTATGGAATAAAAGGCAGAGCCTGAGTTCTAGGGGGGTGATCCTATGCAGCTTTAGATTAATGAATTGTGTTTAGATTCCAGCGGCGCCAATTCATAGCAACCAATATGCTGTCTGTGGCAAGAACCCACAGTCAACTTTCCTGAGAAAGATAATCACTTAAGTAAAGTTAAATCTGTAACAATCACCGAACATAAACCACAAAAGAATCACATGGCAGACCAAGAGTCTTAATTCAAACATTTTCATCTTGCTACTGTAAGGCCTTTGTATAGATATAGATTATAGCCAAACCCATTAACACTCCACATAAAATGATAACGTACTCACCTGTCCAAGATCTAAAGTGACATTCACTTCATTATACTGTAAGCCTAAAGAGAGAGGAGGACTCTGCCACCAGCGTTCAGTTCCATCAATAGCATTGGTTACTGGGTGAGCTTTATTGGGATCAGCTGCATTGCAATAGTCACAAAACTGTCCCTGAAAGACAACAAAAGATTTATGCTCAGTTTGATCTGAGAATTAGACACATCTTTTCATTAAATTATGAATGATGGAGCCTACTGCTAACTATGATACTTAGGTAGGGCTTTGACTGGGTGTGTGGTAAGATTTTGTTTTGCTTTTGTATGGTGTATTTCTGGTTTTATGTACAAATATTTTCCCAATAACTAAAATGGAATGCATAATTAAAACATCATAATCATTAATTTGTTTATATATTAAACTATCATTAAAACACACCTCTTTCCAAAGAAACTACAGTAGACCATGTTGATATTAACAATTTTACTGACATTTTAGTGAAATTATCAAGGCCCACTTTTGCAATGACATCAAGATATACCCAGTTCAGTAATGCATTTAAGCATGTGTGAAGTCCATTTTTATTCAAGAAAGCACTTAGGCCCAGATCCTCAAGTGTATTTATGTGCCTAACTCCTATTGAAATCAAAACCTTTGAGGATCTGGGCCTTAACCCCTCATTTAATTTTAAGCACATACTCAAATCCTACACTTTTGCTAAAGTTGCCATCGGGTCTGTCAGTATGCTTGTAATATTGTAATCCATTCACTGGAGCCAAAACTTTTAAGAGGTTTCAAACTATTTGCATACTGGATTCTGCATGTGGACTTCAGAGTTAGCAGATAACAGGGTAATGCTACAGACATCCTCCGAATGACTAAATAGCAGCAGATTCTGAAGAGTACAAGTGATACGACAGTCTACAATATTTTGGGGTTCTCCATTTTCATTTTAGGCCTTGGCTACACTTGCAGATGTACAGCGCTGTTAGTTAAACCCGTGTTCGTACAGCTGAGTAGGGAAAGCGCTGCAGCCTGTCCACACTGGCAGCCGCCAGCGCAGTAACTACCACTGACGTGGCTACATTTGCGGCACTTGCAGCTGTATTGGGAGCGGTGCATTATGGGCATTCAGGTAGCTGCAACGTGCTTTTCAAATGGGGGGGGGGTGAGGGGGACTTTGACAGGGAGCGTTTTGAGAGAGAGAGAGGGGGTTTTTGAAATCTCCAGAGTGTCAGCTCATTATTTCCACACCTCCACATCCCCTGCCTCTCTCTCAATCACTGAAAGCAAACAGCAGGGGCTTTGTTTGTTTTTAAAGAGCAGATAAAAGAGAGGAAACGGAGCCTTCCCCCTCCCCCCCACCGTTCTTCTCTCCCCCCCCCCCCCCCCCGCCGTCTCTGTCCAAGGCTTTGCTGCCGGCATTCCTAACGGAGCCCTCCCCTCTTCCCCCCCCCCCCCCCCCCCCCCCGCCTGCAAACAATAGCTGTGGTTGTAAAGCTGTTTTTGTAACAGCTCCAGACGGAGCTCTGAACTCCAACCCGGAAGTGCCGTTTCAAAACAAAGCAGCTTCCGGAGATCAGTAACTGCGTTGTTCCTCGGCTATACTGAAAGACCAACGTTCCACCCACTTTGCAACAGCTGTTATTCCTGTCGGGGAGGTGGAGTACATGCAGCGCTGTATCTGAGGAGATACAGCGTTGCACGTGCCTTGCAAGTGTAGCCAGTTAATGAGTTACAGCGCTGCCGGCAGTTTTATTGCGCTGTAACTTGTAAGTGTAGCCAAGGCCTTAGTGGTAGATGACAAGAGTAGACCAGAAATTTAGGTTTGGTTTCTTTCATTTAAAACAGTCTTTATTAAAAACAAATAAACAACATGCCTAAACTGCTGAGCATGGAGCCGGGAGGCAGGGGGGTGGCTCGCCGCGGCTGCCTCCTGGATCTGGGAGGCAGGGGAGAGGCTCGCCAGCTGCCTCCCGGCTCCACGCTCAGCCGCCCGTCACCCCCCAAATCCTGGCGCCCTAGGCGACCACCTAGGGTCGCCTACTTATAGTGCTGGCCCTGGCGACAGCCCTGTGGAATCTTGCAATGCCTGATTGCTACCGGTCAGTCGGGAATCAATTCAGAATGGGCAAATCTACCGTGGGGACTGCTGTGATCCAAGTAGCCAGGGCAATCAATACCCTTCTGCTAAGAAGGGTAGTGACTCTGGGAAATGTGCAGGTCATAGTGGATGGCTTTGCTGCAATGGGGTTCCCTAACTGTGGTGGGGTGATAGACAGAACACATATCCCTTTCTTGGCACCGAACCACCTTGCCAAACAGTACATAAACCGCAAGGGGTACTTCTCAATGCTGTTGCAAGCACTGGTGGATCACAAGGGTCGTTTTACCGACATCAATGTGGGATGGCTGGGAAAGGTGCATGACGCGCATCTTTCGGAACTCCGGGCTATTCGAAAAGCTGCAAGAAGGGACTTTCTTCCCAGACCAGAAAATTACCATTGGGGATGTTGAAATGCCAATAGTTATCCTTGGGGACCCAGCCTACCCCTTCTCCCATGGCTCATGAGGCTGTATACAGGCAGCCTGGACAGCAGTAAGGAGGAGTTCAACTATAGGCTGAGCACGTGTAGAATGGTGGTAGAATGTGCCTTTGGATGTTTAAAAGGGCGCTGGCGCAGTTTGCTGAGTAGGTTAGACCTCAGCGGAAGCAATATTCCCATTGTTATTGCTGCTTGCTGTGTGCTCCATAATATCTGTGAGAGTAAGGGGGAGACATTTATGGTGGGGTGGGAGATTGAGGCAGATCGCCTGGCGGTCAATTTTGAACAGCCAGACACCAGGGCAAATAGAAGAGCACACCGAGGCGCGCTGCGCATCAGAGGGGCTGTGAAAAACAGTTTCATGACTGACCGGGCTACGGTGTGACAGTTGTGTGTGTTTGTCCTTGATGCAAAACCACCCCCTTTGGTGAATGTACTTCCCTGTAAGCCAATCCCCCTCCCACCTTCGACCATAGCTGGCACAGGAAATAAAGTCCCTATTGTTCTGAATCCATTCATTCTTCATTTATTAAAAAAAACTTGAGATCATTGACAATGCTGACTAGTAATAGGAAGCCCGGGTGTACAAAGGGATTGATAACAGGGTGGGCTGGGGGAGGAGAGAAGGACAAGGCCACATTGCTTATTGTAGCCACACTACAAATCAAAGCTGTTTGAATGACTGCCTTCTGTTGCTTGGGCCATCCCCTGGAGTCGAATGGCAGGGTGCCCGGAGCCTCCCCCCCGCCACGTTCTTGGGCGTCTGGGTGAGGAGGATATGGAACTTGGCGAGGAGGATTCTCCAGGATTATCCCTTTTAGCCAAGCGCAAACAGCCCAGCATGCCTAGGGTCTGTGTCAGGGATCACCAAACAGAGGGGATTACTGTTCCCTTACAAAACTTTCCCTATTTCAACCAGGTGACTATGAATGATATCAGTCTCCTGAGGCTGACACAGAAAGATAAAGACCGAATGTTGTATGAATGCAACCAAGACCCAGGACCATTCGCTGCCATGCTTTGTGCTGCAATGACTCCAGACCACTTGCTACTGGCTTGGTGTGGTAAAATGTCCTACCGTGGAGGACGAAATAAGGCAGCCCGCCCCAGAAACCTTCTGCAAAGGCTTTCAGAGTACCTCCAGGAGAGCTTCATGGAAATGTCCCAGGAGGATTCCCGCTCCATCCCCAGATACGTTAACAGACTTTTCCATTAGCTGTACTGGCTGTGAATGCATCACAATTGTTCAAGACAAATCAAACATTAAACACAATTGCTTTTAACCCCTGTAGCATCGTTACAAATGTGCGCTCACCAGAGGTGCCTTCTCCACTCCACCTTCAGGGTCCAGGAACAATATGCCCTGGGAGGAAAAGGTCCTGGCTGCTGGGGAGAACGGATTCTCCGCTTGCCTGCTGCACATTCTCCTCCTCTTCCTCATCCACAAAATCCTCATCCGTTTTGTGTGAGGCTGCCACCTTGCAGGTGTCCACGGAGAGTGGTGGGGTACTGGTAGGGTCCCGCCTAGAATAGCATGCAGCTGATCATAGAAGCAGCATGTCTGGAGCTTTGACACAGAGCGACCATTTGCCTCCTTTGTCTTTTGGCAGGCACTGCTGTGCATCCCTGGTGTAGCCTCTCTCCACCATGCCCTGTGCGATTTTGGCATATATATCTTCTTCTGCTGGATCGGAGTTCTGCCTGCACAGATTCTTCTCCCCATACTGCAATCAGATACAGTGTCTTCCATTCGCTCCATGCTGGAGCTCGTTTGCGATTCTGGGACTGTATGGTCACCTGTTCTGCTGAGCTCGTCACACTGACCAAACAGGAAATGAAATTCAAAAGTTCCTGGTGCTTTTCCTGTGTACCTGGCTAGTGCATCAGAGTTGAAAGTGCTGTCCAGAGCGGTCACATTGGAGCACTCTGGGATAGCTCCCAGAGACCAATACCATCAAATTGCACAGCGCTGCGTCTACACTACCCCAAATTTGACACAGGAAGGTCGATTTTAGCACTACTCCCCTCGTCGGGGAGGAGTACAGCAGTCGATTTTAAGAGTTCTTTAGGTCGGCGGAACGGGGTTGATTGTGTAGACGCATTCATTATTAAATCGACCTAACGCGGCTAAATTCGACCTAACCTTCTAGAGTAGATCAGCCCTTGGTCTGCACTAGCAACTTATGTTGGTATAACTACATCGCTCAGGGATGTGGGAAATCCACGCCCCTGAGCACCGTTCTACCAACCTAACTCTCAGTATAGACTGTGCTATGGTGACAGGAGGGCTTCTCCCATCAATATAGCTACTGCCTCTCGGGGACACGGAATACCTATGCTGAAGCTCTCCTGTCAGCATAAATAGCACTGAAGTGCAACAGCATTGCTATAGCCAAGTATAGACAAGCCCTGAAAAAGGTGAACTAGTGTTAACAAAAGTGGGAAATGTTGGAAAACCTGGCATAAACAAGGCCTAAAGTGGATATTAATTTATACTCAAAATTTCCTTCAAGTTCTGTCCGTGTCAGGCTGTGTAATATGTTTTGGTGCTGAATCATGGACTTTTGACAAAATGCACCCCAAGAAAAACCAAAGAACATGCAAATATGGAGAAATGCCTTTTAAAACAATTAAAGCATTTATTTATGGAGGATGCTATCCAGCCCTTTAAATACATAATTAAAACGAAGTTCTGGAGATCCCTTGTCTCTCTCTGATAATATATAAAGCCTATTGTACTGTAAAGGAATAATAATGAATACTCTTTAGAAAATCTAATTGGCTTTTAATTTAACTGCTAGTGGAGTTAACCAAGCTATATTTTTTCCTTCATAAAACTATTTTCTACTATCCAAATACTGTTAAATAGTTAAAATTAGTAAAGTCAATTTCCAAGGGTCTCTCTCCCCATCACATTCTACTCCAGTAATGCTATTTTTTATCTACTCTACCTGCCTGCTCTTCATTTTTTCCGCTCATTCATGTGTCAGTTTATCATTTCGCCTCTTAATTCTGTTATACTTCATTTTCGGAACACTTCATCTATATTTTGCATGGGGATCTTTTTACTCAGGACCATTATATGGATGTTTAAAGTTTTTTTTCATTGATACATATAATTTGACTGCAAAACTAAGTACAAAAAGCTTCACAAAGCAAAAAAAGGACAGACAAGGAAGTGTAAATAACCCTCTTTCGCTACACACACCCACATCAGCTTTTCCCCCTTGTGTGTCCTTTCAGTTAAAATTATTCTGATTCAGACAAAATAAATACATATTCTGGCAACTTCATATGGATTATAGAATATTTACAGAGACATTAAAATAAAACATAAACGTATAGTCACATCTGTCCAGATCAACTTTGTATGACTTTAGACCCAAATACTTTAAAGAGATAAACTAGCACAGACCCTTTGCTGAGCACAAGTTGCTGCAGAATCTGGACCTTTGTTATGAAAAAAAAAAGAACTTTTTAAGGGAGGCTTGTATCCCACACACTGTGAACCTTACATACAGAGCACAATTTATTTCAATCTAAATAAGAGAGAATGACTACTACCAATATTTATGTATCTATCATTCTAATGATTTTCTAAGGCCTTGACTATGCTATACTTCTTTGGGAAATCTCCCAACATTGCACTAAAACTAGGGTAGCTCCACTGATGATAGCAAAGGTGAGTGCACAATTGGAGACAGGACACTAGTGCATGTTCACCAGTGTTTTTACCACCATATCATCTAGACCTACTCTATTCAGGTATAATTGACACAGTGGTAAAAACACCAGTGTCATCATGTCTACTCTTCTGCCCCCACCTTTGCTACCACAGATGAAGCTGCCCTGGTGCTGGTGCAATGGCGGAAAATTTCCCAAAGAAGTCTAGTGTAGACACAACGTAAGGCATGTATTGTGATATCTAAGGGTTGAGAACATGTATGGGGTCAATGTATACGTAGAAATTATAATAAAGGCAGCCCGTTAGCCTTGTCTATACCAGAACATTCTGTATCTGCCATCAGCAAAGGGTAAGCAACACAGTGTCAACAACTGGCTAGCACTTGTGATACAAGGCTAAGTTTGTCACTATTTCAAGAAGACTTCATCCAAGACTTAATGTAGTGTTGAAAATGATTTGGTCCTGTCTACACTAGCATTTAAACCATTGTCAACATCAGTGCAACTGCAGCTGTCCCCGTTTCTGACAAGTACTGAACAAGTATAGCAAACAATGCTATAGACTTCACAAGAAATGATGAGTCTGAGTTTGTGTCAGTCAATACTGTGCTTGTCAGCCTGGGTCAGGGATTAACTCTTGAGAATGTCAAGGATCATTTAGAAAAAAGGCTTGGCCAAATCCCCATGTACACAGGCTGATGAACTATCCAGGGATTATGTGATAACATGATGCTCCTCCAATCATGCTAGAACCTGGCTTGGTTTTACTTATGTACAAAGGACCAGGGTAAACCAGGGTGCTACTGTAAACTCAGGCTGTGCATTAGTGAGGTTTGCCAGTGTAGACACAACTTGTCATACTGCCCTAAGGGTCAGTGATACCATTTTCTATCACAACCAGAAAGAACAATGTGTAATAGTGACCAGAGCATGGTTTTATAACAATATTGAAGCATGAGTCTTTAAAAGAAAACCAAGTCCACACTGGTCATGCTAGAACTATGCAGCAACAGCCTTGTTTTAACACAGTTCTTGCTAGTGTAGTTTCAGAGTTTTAAACTACACTCTGGTGATAGCCTTAAAGTAAAGATAAGGGTGAACAGAAAACTGAATTAGGAATATAAAATGCATGTGTTGGGAGATGGGTTATTTTAAGGAAACTGCAGCACTTGAAGATCTGAACTCAAGATTTAATAATTTTCCCGATACATAATTCAAAGAATGATCCTGCAACAGCTGGAGTTTCAGTTATATAAAGTACATTCTACGAAACCTGCCAACAAAACAGCAAGTGAGAAATAAAAGAAAATAAATTGTTGGACAAAACATTCTCCCTAGCTTCCCACTGGCAATATCTACAGGCATTCCACACTGAAGCCTGTCTGGTAGACTGCACGTGTCTCGATTTCAAGAGACTGAGCCTCAAGACATTGTTTGATTTTGGCTTGAATTCATCACCAGGGCAGGTGTGCATTTGCTAGTAATTTAATTGTCCTCGTCTCCTGCAGTTCTCCCAAGTGTGCAGAATGGTGATCTCAGTTTGAAAACTGAAACTGCAACAAGCAATCTATGGAAGTATGCCAATGTGCAAAATTTACACCCAATGAAGATAAAGGTCCTATCTACACAACAGAAAAGAACCACGTTGCAGGACTTGGTTACACCATAATAATATCTGACAGTTATGTGCCCCGCAGCAGGCCAGGTATGCTACCAAATGCTAATTCACATCTGCGCACTACTACTATCAGCCAATTCCAGTCACGCCATTTACCCATCATTTGAATCACTGAAATGCACATCACTGCACTGAATCGGTTCACTAAAAATCATCCTAATTTAGTGAAGGGCCAATTTACCAATATGCTGATTAAGGGAAATAGACTGTATGCTATACTGTCGCTTGGACAGTGCCTTACAGGCTCAGTCCATGTCAGGTAGCTGAGTTGTGTGGAGGGGCCTCACTGCAGTGGAAACCCCAGAAGGAATGGTGGATGACACACACTGAATTCTTTCTGGAGCTCCCTGGGAGTGCAAACTCCAGTAAACACTATGCCATGCATTGAAAGTGTACACTAAGGGTGCCAGGTTAGCTCCAGAGAGCAAAGCTGGGGACATTCTGCTCCTCCTCATCCTCTTTGCGGAGCTAGTGATGGCACTAGCATAGAGCAGTGACTCCACTCCCCATCCACTTCGTGGTTACTCCATGAACTCGGCATGAGTGGGAGAAGCTCCTTGGACCCTCTCCCTTTGCACTTACAAACTTGTTCAGGGCCAGCCACAATCCAGCCTTGTACATACCTCAATAGTAAGGCACAACAGAGGGAGTTAAGTGCACAGTAGCACCTTAACTTGGAATTTCCTTGTTATTGTGGTTATTCTCTCTGTGAGTTTTTTAAGACATAGTACTGCATGTAAGTGGGCATGTCACCTGGATCACCTGGATCGATCGGACTTCAGCTGTCGTTAAGACTGCACCGATCACAACACGTCTGCCATTCTTCTCGCACTCTTGCCTCTCTTCTCCACATTCGTCCGAAACGTTTAACGATGTCATCTTCCCATCTTCTTGGAGGCCGACCGGGGGGTCTTTTCTGTTCTCGCGGGTACCACTCAGCAATGATTGCGGTCCACCTGTTATCCGTGAGCCGTGCTGTGTGGCCCGCCCATTGCATCTTGTTATGTCTGCTTTCCACGACAATATCTTTCACACCGCTGCGTTCTCTGATGATTTCATTTGGTATACGATCCAGAAGGGAGATTCCCAACATAGCTCGTTCCATTGCCCTTTCAGCTACCAACAACCGTTGCTTTTCTCTCTTCGTCAGTGCCCACGTTTCACTGCCATACAGCATGGCTGGCAGCAATGCTGAATTGAAAATATTTTTACGTGTGGTCTTGTCAATTTTTCCTTTGAGGATGTCCTTGATGGAATTAAAAGCACACCATCCTGCCCGAATCCTTCGCGAGAGTTCTCCATTCAGGTCTTGGCGCATATTAACTTCTTGGCCCAAATATATGTACTGTTCCACTTCTTCAATGTCTTCTCCTGTTACCGTTATTCGGGCTTTTCGTAAGACGTCTGATCGCATATGTTTCGTTTTGCAGCGGTTCATTTTCAGGCCGACCTGACTACTTTTCTTGTCGAGTCTTCATAGCATGCTCTGCAGTTGGTTGGTGCTTTCGGTAATTAGTACAATGTCGTCTGCAAATCTGAGATGAGATAATCTCTCTCCGTTTATGTTGACACCACTCCTCCAATTGATCTTGTTCATAACCATTTTGAGGCAGGCGGTGAATAGTTTCGGTGAAATTGTATCTCCTTGCTTTACGCCTTTCTCGATTGGGATGCGGAGGGGAGTTTCAAGGAGAGTAATGTCTGTTGTACATCCAGTATTCGCTTCCTTCAACAAACTAATGTACTGCGTGTTAATGCCCTGCTCTGCGAGCGCCTTTAATATTGCATTAAACTCAATGCTATCGAAGGCCTTTTCATAGTCGACAAAAGCAATGCACAGCGGGAGTTTGTATTCCCTCGCTCTTTCTAGGAGCTGGCTAAGGGTAAATCCATGGTCGATTGTACTGAAATTTCTTCGAAACCCTGCCTGCTCTCTCGGCTGTTGTTCATCCAGACTCTGCGAAAGTCGATTCGTTATCACCTTTGTGAAGAGCTTGTAGATGTGAGAGAGCAGGCATATAGGGCAGTAGTTCTTAAGATTTTCTCGATCACCCTTCTTGTGCAGCAAGATGGTATTCGACTCCTTCCAGCTTGATGGTATTTTTCCTTCTTCAAGATATCGACTGAATCTTAAAGCGAGGGCCTTCCAAAGTTTTTCGCCTCCTGCATAAATCATTTCTGACGTTATTCCATCTTTGCCTGGAGCTTTTCCCTTCTTCATCTGGTGTACTGTGCTTCGGACTTCACTGACGATTATTGGGGGGACACGTTCTTCTGACTCTTCAAGGGTTGGGAGGGGGACGTTGATTCTTGATTTGAACAGTTCTGTATAGAAGTCCTTGCAGACCTCCTCCATCCCTGCTCTGTCAATTACTGTCTCTCCATCCTTGTTCTTCAATGCTGTTACGCTCAATCTATACTGCATCAATTCCCGCTTGCATGTCCTGAGGCTCTTGCGTGATTCAGCTGTTTTAAGGAGCTTTTCTTTCCGGAAGTTCTCGAAGTCATCCTTCAGTTTTCGCCGTATAAGCTTGCACAGAATGGAGTACTCAAGGTTGTTATCCGAGCTCCTTTTCATGTTTCTCCGCTTCTCCAACAAGCTTTTCGTTTCAGTTGAGATTCTTCCCTTCGCCTTCTTCAGCTTTTTAATTTCAGCTGCTTTTATGCAACATCTCAACTTGAACAGACAACACGAGTGGGCATGTGTTTGTTTAAATCTTATGAGCTAAGATTTCATAGGAATTTAATGCACTTTTGCCCATTTTTGCAAGTCTAACTGCAAAGATAGATTCTCTTCCCTTATTTAAAGTGTATTTGAACTTGAGAGGTGGAGCAGTTTAATAATATGTACATTGTGCTCTTATCACATTTTCTGTGGCTGGATTCCCTGGCCTTTTGAAAGAATTTCCAACCCCTCTTGAATCACAACAACTGCTGGTAAACTACAGAAGTATTCATGTTATGTATCTCAATGGGGCTTTGTTGAAACTAGAGAGAGACTCTGCTGTATCCACGTTTATACACATACTGTAAGAAGCAAAACATGTTTCTTTGAGCCAGGGCTGAGCTATCAGTAATTCTTCCAGGAATTTGGATCAGACACAAATCACAACTGGCCTCTAACCCAGGACCTGTAAGGTAAATATTTAACAAAGGGCATTCTCCTTCTTTCTATCCTCTCCCTACATACAGTAAAACCTCATTAATTCACACTTACAAGTGGTATTAGTATATAAAAAGACAAAAGACAAGAAAGCAAGGATACTGCATCACAAAATTAACTTTGTTTACTTATTTGATTTTGTTTATTTGTAGTTTATATTTAATGACTTCTAATACTTCATATAATGTTAGTAGTATGAGATCACAATACACTATTCTGCTATTAAAGCACTGCTGAGAAATAGGGAGAGATTGCTGCATTTTCTGTTCAAATTATGCGGTGTCTATGTTAACCAAGTATCAAACAGCAAGGTTCAGCTGAATATGTAAGGGAGAAGGGATAGACTTATGCTTAAAGCACAAAACTAAGAGCGAAGGTATTCCTGACTGTCACAAACTTCCTCTGTGACCTTGGTCTAGTCACTTAATCTGCATCCCAGTTTTCCCATCTGTAAAACAGAATGTTGTGCAGTTTGTTAGTATTGGTAAAGCACTCTGAGATTTTCTGATGGAAGTCATTATAGAAATACAAAGTCAACTGAGAATAGATTATAGTGGTGTGATATGGAAGAAAGGCACTATTGACTATGGAAGAAAGGCACAAGGAGTATGTGTTGGGGATAGCACACTCCTCTTGATCTTTCCCCTGCAAAAAACTATGGAGAGAAACTCCCCCCAAACAGGAATGATTCTTGAAATAAAACTGACACAACATAACCCCCTCTTCAAGTTCCTGTAAAAATGACTTGCCTAGTCCTTCTATCAATTGTTGTCACAAGTTTGACCCCATAATTCTGTAACAACCTATTTTAAATCTTATTTTGATCCTCTTCTAACTCTCTCCCTCACTCCTACCCCAAAACAAATTCCTTTGAAAGTCCTAGAGAATGTTTGTCAAACTATCTCCAATATCTCCCCTGTAGTAATGTAATGTCAGAGCTGATACTGCATGTCCATTGCATTGGATCAGTGGTTAATGTTTTCCTCACCCTCCTGACAGACAAGTTCACACAAGTTTCTGCCAAACCACCTGGGGAAAGTGTATTTCTATCAACCCAGTCCTGGGAATTTTGCTCTCTTTTTTTCTCTTTGTGGCTGTCATAAAGTGCATCTAGGTCTCATGCCCAGATAGGTCAGATCAGCATCTGCAGCTTTATCATCATCCTTTCCTACCACACCACCCCTCACACTCTCTTCTCAGAGAGAACCCCCACTCCCTGACCCCCACAGGAATCTCTGGCATCATCCCACAAGCAGCTCAAGGGGTACATTATGAGGCTCAAGATTCAGTACTTGTAAAAACCAGGGCATGTCTTGGGTCTTCTTAATACATTTAAAAGGCATTTCCCCGTCCATAGCCTAGAGGGCCTTTCCCTGATGCAGCAGTTATTACACACCTCTGTCAGCACTGAAGAATTGGGGATGGGAACAAGCATGAAAGCCGTAAGGTATCTGATCTACTCTGCCCAACCCTTCAGTGCTTGGGAGGGTTTGAGAGAGCAAGGTGATCCTGCACCACTAACTCCTGCACCAAACAGCTTTCCAGGCTGGTGGAGTGGGGGGAGATTGCTTTTCAAACTGTATTAAGAAAAACTGAGTAAGTGGGATTGGGCAGCTGGGCTCCTTCCCTGAGCACAGGAGAAATCAGGATCCAGAGGTTACTGCTTCACATCTGTCAGCTCTTGAAACACCAAAGCAAGGGTGTGGGGAGGGCTGAGGGAAAACGTGCACAGTTACAGGAGCATACATGCTTGTCTTCCTGCCCCCCAGTACAACCTGAGCCACTTAAAAATATTCAGGGAAACGTGGCTTAGAATAACCGTCACCATCAGTTGCATACTGCGGATTAGTCTTTAACAAAAGGTCAAACAATATTATCCTGCTAGCTTTGGGGAGACTACAAAGTGCTCCTTGAGGGCAGAGGCTGTGCAGGCGAGGTGCGGTCTTCAGTTAAAGTTTCACCCCTTGCCTATTACCGAAAGAAGGGCCCGCCCACCACCACCCCCAAACACCCCCAGACTTTGGGGGAGCTGAGATCCCGACGGGCACTTTGCCAGGCGGGCCCCGCTAGGTTTTTAAGCCTAAACTAACCTGGCCCTTCTTGAGCTCAACTCCCCCCCCTCCCGCCAACCTCTCCCCTCCCCACGCAAAATCTCTCCGGGGTGGGGGGAAAGTCGCGCCGCGCGGGGCCACCGGCCGGGGAATGAAAGGCGGGGAGGAATGAGACTGAGCCCAGCGCTGCCTCCGGCGCGCACCTGTACCGCTTCTCCAGGGCGGGCAGCCCGTGTGCCGTGCCCCGGAGGCCCCTAGCCCGTGCTAACCCGGGCTCCCTCGCCCCACCCCCGTGTGTCCAGCGCCCCGGCCGGGGATCCCCGCCGCAGCCCGGGGAGGTACCTGGATGGTGTGCCCCGCGGGGGAGGCGGCCGGTCCTCCCACCAGCTTGCAGTACAGCTCCAGCCGGGGCCTCCCGCCGCCGCCGCTCTCCTCCGCCCCGCAGGTGGCCGTCGCCCGGATGCTGGCTGTCTCGGCCAGGTTGAAATAGGGCGGATGGAGGCTGAGCCCGAGCGCCCCGGAGTCGGGCGGCCCCACCTGGGCGGCCCCGGGGCGCAGGGTGAGGAAGGGGGATAAGACCACGAGGAAGAGCCCGGCGCCCGGCGCCAGCGGGGAGGGAGCTGCGCGGCCCCACTGCAGCGCCGCCGCTGCCATGCTCGGCCGGGTCCCCCCGCCCCTGGCCCCTGCCCACGCTTGTCGCTGGCGCTGGCGGGGCGCACGCGGGGGCAGCCGGAGGTGAGAGGCTCCGCGCGCTCTGCCTGTGCCGCTGCTGTGCGCGGCCCGGCCCGAGAGCCGCGGGGAGAAGCACACCCCCCTCTGGTGCACAGAGCGAGACGCGCAGGGCAGCGGACGCAGGAGCGCTCCTGGCTTGTAATGAGGAGTGAGACATGCAGGAAATATTTGGGTCCTGAGGGCTAGGAAGTGGGGGGGAGGGGGCAGCCCCCTTCTGCTGGACCAACAAAGTGTCTGATAACCAGAGATGGGTCCAGTGGAGAAATCTGGCTCCCAATCCACAGCGCGCTTGGGAGGGGAGGGAGGTTCTGGTTGGGTCCATTAGAGCAGTGGTTTTCAACTTTCTTTCTAGCTGTAGTGTATTAAACTGCTCCACGTAGGAATGTGCTACGGGTAGCAGTTATACACCCGCAGCCTGATTTTTCACCCTTGCTGTCTGGTCACCCTAGGTGGGGGGTAATTGGTGCCTATATAAGACAAAGCCCCAAATATTGGGACTGGCCCTATACAATCAGGACATCTGGTCACCCTAGCTGAGGAGTGCGTCTCTCCCCCCGGGCTGGCAGTGATCCATCTCATCCGGGGGTTGCTGCGCAGGGTAGGATGAGCTGCTGCCGGTGGCTCCATGGGTGCCCCCGTCCCTGAGATCAGATGCTATGCTAATTTCACCATGGTCCATGGTGCTGGCGGTGGTGCCCAGTGACGTGTGATCAGACCTGAGGGTTTGCTGCTGCTGTTGCCACTTTGCACCCCCAAGAGGTGGATTTTGGGGTCCTGCAGCTTTCCACCTATCTCCTCCTCTACTGCAGCTGTTGGACCAGCAAGCTGGGGGGGTAAGCCAAGCATGGAAGCAGTACTGTGTTGCCATCTAGATTGTAATTTAACAAGTTTCTTTGCCAAAAATGCTTGCCAACAATCCTGAATCCAATTTCAATATTTTTTTAAAAGAATCAATATCTTAGCCAAAAACAGAAAATTAAGTTGTTGACAATTATTTGTGACAAGTTTGGTTTGAGGCAGAGAGTGGGCCAGTTTTTATCAGAGAAACAAAAAATGTTGACTGGCTTTCCTATAGCCCTGTTACTGCTAAATAGAGCCCTCCAACAACTGTAATATGCTCATCTCCTGACTAGTGTATAGAGTGACCATATGTTGTACTAAGAGTCTCTTGCTTTTTTTCCCCAGTGAGTCAGTATAGCTTTTGCCAGCCCTGAGGTTGGGCAGTTAATGTCTTACATTTTCACAATGTTTTGTCCAACTTTCATAAAGTAAATACATGGTTAATGTGAGTTAAAGAGGCCAGGGACACTTCCTTGTGAAGAATCTGTGCAGCAGATCATGCTAGAGCTGTGAAAATGTCAGTTTGTGATGGAACTTTAGAGGCAGTGATTTATCATGTATTTCTGGCAGTGCCAAAAATGTGCTGTTATTGACCGTCTATCCAAACAAAAATAAGGCACAATAGGACTTCTGTAACATTTCTGTCCTACCTTAATCTAGATGAAATGATTCTGTGCTGACTTCATTTTGGTCACTTTGTGCTTTACCTAAGAATAAAACTAGGGTTATATTTTCCCACTGCTTGGAAACCCAGCTTATTAAACTGGATAATGCCATTGATCTATTTACAGTATAAGGTTCATATAGAGTTGTAACTAACATTAAGACTGATGCCCATTACACATTTAAAACTAAAAAGTGGCTTTGTAAAAATGACATGGATTTCCAACTCTACTATGTCTCAGTCAGGGTGGAGCACCTTGTGAGGCATCTTCACACTAGCTCAAGGTCACAGACTCACGGCTATCCTATATTAGTTATTTTAAATAATATTTCTGATAATCTGACAATAATTTAAACAGTTATTTCTTTAAAAAACACCCTTGTAAGTTATGTCGCATCGAAAACAACTTTCCAGGTCACAAAAAGAAATAGGATTAGCTATACAAGCACAGAAGGGTTCTATACTTAAGTTTGTATGTCATGAAAACAATGAAGTTGATCAAGATCATCAAGTAACTGCCAAAGAAAATTTTTATGCAGACGAAGCTCAAGAAACGCAACAACACACAGAACAATCATTTGAAACAGATGCAGACACAAACCAAGAAATTATAACAGTTGAAACTGTACTAGCATGGGATATAGATGACATTGGCACATGGCCGCAATCTTTAAACAATGAATTCCGTGCCCTTATACTTGAGAAAGGCCCTGTGAAAATAAAAGGTCTTGAATATCCTAAAGACATTAGAGGTAGGAAATTCGCAGAAAACAATTACTACAAAAGACTTTCTAACAGTGAAATTGTCAACAGACGGTGGCTTGTGTACTCTAAATGCAAGCATGCTGTATTTTGTTTCCCATGCAAGATTTTCAATAGTTGCAATTTTAAGATAGCAACCATGGGTGTTAATGATTGGAAAAATCTTAGTCACATATTACCGCAACATGAAAAGGCACAACACCACATTGAAAGTATGCACAAATTGTGTGAGCTGAGTGTGAGGTTAAAAAATCAGACTCTTGATGCCCAAAATCAAAGATTGCTGGAGTCAGAGAAGCAGCATTGGCATCGTGTTCTTGAATGTCTATTATCTATTGTTGCATATCTATCAACAAACAATCTTGCTTTTAGAGGAAGCATTGAGAAATTAGTCCAGCCCCAAAATGGCAATTTTGGGGCCTTGTACAGCTGCTGGGAAAATTTGACACAGTGATGAATGAACATCTCCGAAGAGTAACTGAAAATGAAATACATGACCACTATTTGGGACCAAGAATTCAAAATGAACTGATCATGCTAATGAGTGATAAAGTGAGAGACAAAATTGTTTAATTGGTTACTTTGGCAAAATATTTTGCTGTAATTCTAGTCATCAAGAACAGGTGTCGTTAGTAGTGAGATTTGTCGACATTAGTGATTCAGCACAGATTACAGTTAAGGAATCGTTTATCACATTTTTAGAAGCAGAAGATGCTTTTTTAGAAGTAGAAGAAGAAGTTTTCCAATACCGTAAGCTTATGTTTGTGTTGCTAAGAGCAAGTCAGGCATAAGGGCACCAGTTTAATAATCCTGCCTAGGGCACCATAAATCCTAAGGATGGCCCTGGGCAGAGGGCTGGGGTGCGGGAGGGGGTCAGGGCTCTGGGCTGAGGGTGCAGGTTCTGGGGTGGGGCTGGGGATGAGGGGTTTGGGCTGCAGGAGAGGGCTCTGAGTTTGGGGGGGCTCAGGGCTGGGGCAGAGGGTTGGGGTGTGAGAGGAGGTCAGGGCCCTGGGCTGGGGGTGCAGGCTCTGGGGTGGGGCCAGGGATGAGGGGCTTGGGGTGCAGGAAGAGGCTCCGGGTTGGGGGGTTCAGGGCTGGGGCAGGGGATTGGGGCATGGGCTTACCTCGGGCAGCTCCCAATCAACGGCGCAGCGGGGGTGCTAAGGCAGGTTTCCTGCCTGTCTTGGCACCATGGGCCACGCTGCGCCCCAAAAGCGGCCAGCAGCAGGTCCAGCTCCTAGGCAGAGGCTCGCAGCTCTCACCCACAGGCACTGCTCCCCACCCCCCATTGGCTGGGAACTGGCCAGTGGAAGTGCAGAGCCAGTGCTCGCGGCGGGGGCAGCGCGCAGAGCCCTGTGGGCTCCCCCCCCCCCCACCTAGGAGGTGGACCTGCTGTTGGCAGCTTCCTGGGCGCAGCACGGTGTCTGAACAGGTAGGGACTAGCCTGCCTTAGCTGGGCAGCACCGCTGATGGGACTTTTAACACCCTAGTCGGTGGTGCTGACCAGAGCCGCCGCGACCCAGTGCCTTACATTCCATGACAATACTGGGTCACGACCTTCAGTTTGAAAACCACTGCATTATAGAGGTAGTCCCAAGTCACAAAACTCACACCAAGATCTGGATCCAAATCTAAACTTCTGCAAAGTTCATGCGTGTTTGGCATCACCATTCTTGTTCAGCCCAGTGCAGAGATGGGCCTGCCCTAGAGTGACCAGATGTTCTGATTTTATAGGGACAGTCCCAATATTTGGGGCTTTGTCTTTATAGGCGCCTATTACCCACCACCACCCTCTGTCCCGATTTTTCACACGTGCTGTCTGGTCACCCTAGATGGGCCTGAGTCACAAAGTTCAGATCCAGGTTTCTATTCCTTTTATTCTTTATAAGAAAATAAGAATGGCCATAGTGGGTCAGAACAATGGTCCATCTAGTCCAGCATCCTGTCTTCCAACAGTTGCCAATGCCAGATGCTTCAAAGGGAATGAACAGAACAGGGCAATTATCAAGTGATCTGTCCCTGGTCCTTCAGTCCCAGGTTCTGGCAATCAGTGGTTTACGGACACCCAAAGCATGGGGTTGCATCCCTGACCATCTTGGTTAATAGCCATTGATGGGTCTATCCTCCATGAACTTATCTAATTCTTTTTTAAACCCAGTTATACTTTTGGCCTTCACAGCATCTCATGGCAATGAGTTCTACCAGTTGACCTGTGCATTGTGTGAAGAAATACTTCCTTCTGTTTGTTTTAAACCCGCTGTCTATTAATTTTATTGGGTAACCCCTGGTTTTTGTGTTATGTTATAGGGTAAATAATATTTCCCCATTCACTTTCTCCAAACCATTCATGATTTTATATACTGCTGTCATATTCCCCCTTAGTCATCTCTTTTCTAACCTGGACAGCCCTGTCTTTTTAATCTCTCCTCGTATGCAAGCTGTTCCACACCTTGAATCATTTTTGTTCCCCTTCCCTTTTCCAACGCTAATATATCTTTTTTTTAATAAGGGATGATAAGAAGTGCATCCAGCGTTCGAGGTGTGAAGGTACTAGGGATTTATATAGTGGCATCATGATATTTTTCTGTCTTCTTACCTATCCTTTGTCTAATGGTTCCTAACATTGTTAGCTTTTTGACTGCTGCTGCACATTGAAGCAATGTTTTCAGAGAACTATCCACAGTGACTCCAAGATCTCTTTCTTGAGTGGTAGCAGCTAATTTAGAACCCATCATTTTGTATGTATAGTTGGGATTATGTTTTCCAATGTGCATTACTTTACACATATCAATATTGAATTTCATCTGCCATTTTGTTGCCCAGTCACCTGTTTTGTGATATCCCTTTGTAACACTTTGCAGTCAGCACTAGACTTAACTATCTTGAATAATTTAGTATTGTTTGCAAACTTTGCCACCTCACTGTTTACTCCCTTTTCTAGATCATTTATCATAGAACTGGAAGGGACCTTGAGAGGTCATCTAACCCAGTTCCCTGCACTCAAGCCAGGACTAAGTATTATCTAGACCATTGATGAAGATATTGAACAGAACTGGATCCAGAACCGATCCCTGCGATACCCAACTCGTTATGCCCTTCCACATGACTGTGAACCACTGATAACTACTCTCTGGGAATGGTTTTCCAACCAGTTATGCACTCACCGTATAGTAGCTCCATCTAGGTTGTATTTCCCTATTTTGTTTATGAGAAGGTCATGTGAGACAGTATCAAAGGCCTTACTAAAGTCAAGATATACCACATCTGCCACTTCCCCACTATCTACAAGGCTTGTTACCCTGTCAAAGAAAGCTATTAGGTTGGTTTAATATGGTTTGTTATTGATAAATCCATGCTAACTGTAACTTATCATCTTATTATCTTCTAGGTGTTTGCAAATTGATTGCTTAATTATTTGCTCCATTATCTTTCCGGGTAGAGAAGTTAAGATGACGGGTCTGTAATTCCCCGGGTTGTCCTTATTTCCCTTTTTATAGATGGGCACTATATTTGCCCTTTTCCAGTCTTCTGGAATGTCTCCTGTCTTCCATGATTTTTCAAAGATAATTGCTAATGGCTCAGATATCTCCTCAGTCAGCTCCTTGAGTATTCTAAGATTCATTTAATCAGGCCCTGGTGATTTGAAGACATCTAACTTGTCTAAGGACGTACAATGCAATTCCAGTATTATTACATGGTTAGTTGTGTCCTGCCCAGGAAAGGGATACCAAATTATTCAATAGTTACCCTATGCAGAGTGAATTTAGCTAATTGTGTTTCATTAGGACAGTCTCCTCCACCTGCCTTCATGTTCATACCGAGCCACGGCGCATTCCTCGTGTTCCTTTCCAATGCAGTTTATTGCTTGGCCTTGTTCTGAACAGGGAGGTACAGCTTGAACTCCACTGGAAGCTCATCCTCCGAGTAGAGTCTGTCAGAGAAATACACCCTCCGGATGCGACAGTTCGGATGGATCTGGACCCTGAGGGTCTCAATGTAGTTCGTGCCATAGGCGCGGCGTGTGACTTGTCTACGTAATTTTTGACTTGTTCTTTCCCTTATGAATATGTTGAACAGCAGAGCTCCCAGTACAGATCTTTGGGGGACCCCACTATTTGCCTCTTTTCTATTGTGAAAACTGACAGTTTATTTCCACCCTTTGATTCCTATCTTTTAACCAGTTACTGATCCATGAGAGGGCCTTCCCTCTTATCCCATGATTGCTTTGCTTAAGCCTTTGGTGAGGGACCTTGTCAAAGGCTTTCTGATATGTAACTTAATATTTTTATTTATATGGACCAAGTTCTGACAACTCCATGCACACTGAATCGCACCTTCCTCTGGGATGAGCAGTGCCACTGAAAATAGTGGGGACACTTGTAGAGGAAGGTCTATTCCACCAGTAAGGATATCAAAAATCTATTTATTAAATATATACCACAAAACATGGAGGTTCAAGCTTATTCACAGTGCAGACCATATCTTAATAGAGATTGTCTCATGGACATACACCAGTTCCATGCATGATCCCCCCCTAGACTGGCTTCCTTTTACCATCCACAATTACAGGGACCATCTAGCACACCAGTCCTCTTGTTTTCTCCAATGCCCGAGGGCTCTGCAGATTCTGCCATCACAGAGCATCACTCTGCAGCACACGAGGGTGCAAAGGCTCCCTACACAGGCTCTTTGCAGGTTGTTCCTGCTCATCCCTCATCCAGCAGGCATGATTCCCCTGCTTTTCTGATCTTGTTTTGAGCATGGTTGCGGCTTGGTTTGAGTAACACTGAAGTTTTTCGAGGGAGCTAAAAAACATATCATTATAAAAAGGCTCTACCACATTAGTAAAATTACCACGCTATATTTAATTTAATTTCATTCTCATTCTCACACAAACAGTGCTCATTTTACAAATAACATTTGCAGGAGTCTAGCACAACCCTATGCTTAATCTGTGATGTGCACATACTTAAAATACTTTAATAGTGATTCAAGAGGAGTTAACTACTTCATAACTTTATGAGAGCTTTGCTACATGCCATGCAGCACGTGCAAGGGATATCCTCAAAGCATCAGCCAACTGCCAATGATTTTGGCTGCATATGAACAGCGCCCCCCAAATGTGTCTTGGTCTTGTGCCATTGTAGCTGTTAGCACTAATGATGTCCAAACCCCATCTATGGGAGAGCACTTTCATCTTTAGCACAGAAAAAGTTATCATTCATTAATGTAGGATTTCCTGGGTTTAAATACAACAAAATCTGATTTTCTTCTATCCACTGATAATGACAATTTCTAGAGGAGTGATACTCAGACCTCAGTGGTAAAGGAGCCAAATTAGTGATCAGCATTACCCAAAAGAGCCACAGTGGGGTAAAATTACTGTTTCATTTACTGTATATATATATATATAATTCTCACAGCAAAATGACTGACCAAATATTCTACAATTGGTTAATAACATAAGAAAAGCATCCTGATTGGTTAATTGCTTAGATACATTGATAATTAAATCACTGGTTTTTAATATCGTGTGCTGCAAAGAGCCGCAGGAGACTCATTAAAGAGCCACTTGCGGCTCCTGAGCCTCAGTCTGTTCTAGAGCAAATTACAGGTTTCTATGAGACCCTAAAGAAAGAGGAGGGTATTTTGTGTCATTTCTTCATCATGTACCAGCTCCTACGAGACTACATGTGGTCCAACAGTATTAGAGGTCTGAATCACAACAGCCATAGGAATATCAAGTATTATTGACATTTCTTTGTTCAAATGTTCCTCCATCAAAGGAGACACTACCACCAAATTCTCTCAGAGGAGAGATATTATGTTATCGTAAAGAGCATCAAGTGGTCTTTTCAACTCATTTGTTGCTGCTGTTAGGAGGCTTGGCTTGTACCCACTAATACAAATAGAAATCTAAAAGTCTCATACCTTGGTGGCGTAAACATGCATAGCCACCACCTAACAACAGCATCCTACTGTAGTTGCTTTGTATCAGTTCACATCATGAGTTGGGAGGTGGCGGTAGAAACCGTGGAGCCAAGAAGTAAATACAAATTAAAAACTGAATTTAATAAAATCTGGACTGAGCTTGAACTTGGTGAAAAGTAGGTGCTTGGGGTTTCCATGGGACCCCAACACAAAGTTATTGAGAAGGATGTCAAGTGACAAGACCACAAAGAAACACCTAATTAAAAGAATTACACAATCATTACAAACTCTTTTTGATACTGTGGCCTGGGTGCTTTACCAGTTTTTTGTAAGATGTTGTCCCCGTACATCGTCTGGCATGCAAGGAAATAGTTTCTCCCTTTAACTGAGAAGTGTGTTTGCTTACTGTGATCTTCTGCACAAAAATTTTGGAGGAATTCATTTACTTTTTAACTTTTAGGGTAACTTGCAGACTCCTACAAATGTGATTCCAGTGATAGGTTTGTTGATTTTAAAGACAAAAGGCTCTTTCGTGTCAGAATCTGAAATTGTTGCAAACAGATGCTAAAGAAATATGTGATGCCCTGTTATCTTCTTTAAGATGACCAAGAGAGCAAACCTGCACTGGTAGCTCCTGCAGAAATACAGTAGAAGCCCCATGCTGCCTTGAAGCGACCTCAACTCAGAACTGTAAGCCACTGCAGAAGAGACAGTGAAGCATTGGCTTATGAGCTGAGGAGGGAACCTCCTGACCCTTTTATATAGTGGCATGTGTTGTGGGCTGATAGCCAGGCCTACACTGTGCCTCTGGAGAGGCAGGGATGTGGTAGGAAGCACATTTGTGTGGTAGGAAGCACAAGCCACCCCCCTATTTTTTTCGTGTCCCCTCGCTCCTGGCTCTGCCCCAACTCTGCCCCTTCCCAACCCTTTCCCCAAATCACCAGCCCTGCCTCCTCCCCCGGGCGTGTTGCATTTCTCCTGCCGCAACCCCTTGCCCTAGCTCACCTCCGCTCCACCTGCTCCCCTGAACTTGCCACCGCTCTGCTTCTCCCCCGTGGCCCCGCTCAGGTGAGGGAGTGGCGGCGCATTCAGGGGAGCAGGCAGAGCGGAGGTGAGCGAGGGTGTGAGGGGCACAGGAAGTAACGGGGGAGCGCAGGAAGTAACGGGGAGGGAGGGTAGAGGAACCGCTCCCCGCCCCAGCTCACCTCCGCTCCACCACCACTGCCTCCCCCGAGCGCACCGCCACTCGGCTTCTCCTCCCTCCCTCCCAGACTTGCCATGCAAAACAGGTGTTTCGCACGCAGCGAGCCTGAGAGGGAGGGGGAGAAGCGGAGCGGCCGCAACGCGCTCAGGGGAGGAGGCAGAGCGGAGGTGAGCGGGGGCACATTTCTAGGGGAGGCATGGCTGGCGCCGGAATGTCGCCCCTAGAAATGTGCCGCCCAAGCACCTGCTTGTTTTGCTAGTGCCTATTCCCGGCCCTGTATACATCACATGACATAATCTTTAATTCCTGGAGACTCCAGGACAATCCTGGAGTGTTGGCAACCCTAAGAAAGGACTTAATCACCTGCTTAAAAGTTAAATGGGCATTTACATGCTTTGCTGAATTGGGGCCTTAAGAACATGCTTAGCTTTAAGCATGTGAGTAGTTCCACTGAAGTCAATGGGACCATGCATATGTTTAAGAGTCAGGGGAGTGCACAAGGTGGGGCAATGCTGCCTCCCCTCAATAATCGTTGGGAGCATAGAACTCCTCCAGCCCGGAGGCCGCAGTGTCAGGAAGAACAAGCTCCTCCTGGCCCCAGGGCTGCGGGAGGAGAGCAAGCTCTTGCCGGGGCAGGGGGTGGGAACAGAATATGTCCCCCCAAAAGGAGTCAAAGTTAAATTTCTGCGCATGCCCCTGTTAAGAGCTTTGGTTGATCAGGCCAGAGGGCTCAGTACCTTGCAGGATTGATCATATAGAGTAAAATCCTGTCTTTTGACGTTGACTTCCATAGGGCCAGTATTTCACCCATAATGGCTACCATGTTTTACATCAAGAGGCATGAGTTTTCTGGGATCCCCAAACTATCCCAGCTAGAGAGAGGGTCCAAATCAACCCCTAGATATGTCTAGCTACAAACTTTGGTAGTGATGGGGACTGGGTTCACATTCTGTAGCTGGCGTTCATCTCTAATCACGCCACACTGTAGCTAATCTAAGACTCTCTAAACAAATTACACTTGATTGTCCTCTGCGGGGATAGGGGCCTTACTGGAGCTGGGCCCATTTCATTTTAATATGAACATAAATATAGAGACATTAGTAATTAGATAACAGGATCAGGCCCTTCAAGGGTGTCTTTTGAATTGGAGGCAAAGGTCCCACTAGGAAGAGGGTTGGAAGCAGAGGTGAAAGTAAGCTGGTATGCCCCGGTACGGTGTACCGGCAAGAGCCAGTGTGCTGTACCGGGACGGATTGGCTTCCCCAGGCAGCAGTTTAAAGCGCCCGGGACTCCTGCCGCACCTACCACCCCGCGCCCTTTAACTTGCCGCCGGAGCACCGCCACCTCCCTAGGGTTCTGGCAGCAGGTCTCCGGGGACAATTTAAAGGGCCCGGGGCTCCGGTAACCGCTACCGCCCCAGGCCCTTTAAATCATCCCCGGAGCCTACCGGAGCCCTGGGGTAGCGGCAGCAGGGCTCCGGCGGCTATTTAAAGGACCTGGGGCTGTAGCAGCGGCCAGAGCCCTGGGCCTTTTAAATCGCCACCAGAGCCCCACCGCTGCCTCCCCAGGGCTCCGGCAGCAGGGCTCCAGGGACGATTTAAAGGGCCCAGGGCGGCAGCCGGCACCCCAAGCCCTTCAAATCGCCGCCTGAGCCCCCGGCTGCCGCTGCTACCCCGGGGCTCCAGCAGCGGGGCTTGGGTAGTGATTTAAAAGGCCCGGGGCTCCCAGCTGCTGCTACCACAGCCCCAGCCCTGGGCCCTTTAAATCCAAGGCCCCGCCTCTTCAGGTAGAGGTCCCTCCCCCTCCTAAGGACTCTGGAGTACCGGTAAGTCCTTTAAGTTATTTTCACCCCTGGTTGGAAGCTAAGTCTCTGTTTGTACTTTTATACCCAAGAGGAGTGTTTTATAGCCAATGTGAAAATACTGGCTCGTGTGTACATTTTAATCATGTACTGCTGTACATAAAGAAACGTTATCTTCACACTGGTCAGAGTTCTATATGCTCTTCTAGTTTTTTTGTTTTTTTAACGAATTTCCTTCTTATTCTTGGCTTTCCATTTGTTCCCATACCTTTTCTGAGAGCTGTTTAATTGATTTAAAGTTCCAAAACATGAAAGGCTCTTCTCTGAGTATCATGGCCAGGTAGAGCCTGCTTCTTTTTCTGGGAAGCGCATATTCATTATGGTTGACTCCTGTCCCCTGGCCTGAGTTGCCAACCAAACATCTGGGGAAAATAAAATGTTTAATCTCTTGTATTTCACGTCCTGTTTTTTCTCTGTTGCTGCCAATGTTCTCTCTTTGTCATAAAAGTCAGGAAAAGGAGCTATTTATGTACCCCTTGCCGCTGCATTCTGAGAATTACCCCACCACACCATTTCTTCCTAAACAGCCTTTTTTAAAACAAACATCCATAATAGTGGTAGTATTAGTTGGCATATTAATTCCACAGAGTTACACACTTAATTCTCCGCAAGATTCTCCTATGGTCTGTTTTTGTTAAAAACTAGGCAGTGTATTTTCTGCCATTTCTGGGTTCTGTTTCCAGAAAGCAGGTTATTTGCAGCTATTTTGTTTTCACAAACCTAGATTCTGCCTTTATTTCTTTCATCCTATGCTTTAGTCTTACTATATTCTTAAATTGTCCAGCTTTAAAGAAGAAATTTCGGCCTAACGATTTAATGAAGATGGGGGCCAGATCCTCAACTGGTATAAACTATGAGGGCTCCATTGACATTCAATAAAGTTGTCAATTTATGCCAGCTGAGGAGCTGGCCCAGAGTGTTTCCCATACATTAAAACTGATTCCATTAAGCATCATGTTAAGATCCACTTTGTTGGGTATAGGCAAACTGGTGAGCTTAGAGAATATTCCTAATGGAAAAGTCCCAGGAAATTTAAGGGAGAATAACTTTGCTATAGAATTTTTAAACCAACCTATAGATTTCTATAACAGGGATATAACATGGCATTCAAATTCTATAGGATAGTTTAAAAATCTGTAAAAATATATATATATATTTATAAATGAGATGGGTTTTTAACATACTTTCTGAAAAAACCCTATTAGTTTCATCTCTATTAAATTTTATAGGACCTTTCCATAGGGGGTATGATACTGCTAGCCTCTTGGTGCTGCTTGTGATATAGACACACTTTTAACTTGGGGCGTATCTCCATTCAATTATGCCCCTGTGGTTACTTGGCTAGGTTCTGCTCTTTTAATAAGTAGATTGCTGTCTTGACTGGCATAGTGTAAAATGGATAAATTGGCAAAAGCTGTGTGAGGAACTAGCCAGTAGCCATAATGTCAAGTTTTGTCATCTGCAACACAAGTTTTGACATAATGTGGTGCAGTAGACCTCAGACCATCATCTTGCCACACATCGTCTATGTATTTATACATTACTGTACCGAGATATATCATATTCTGTACATATAGACATGCATTCACTCCCTTTCACACATTCAGTTTCCTGTCAAACTCATCCATGTTCTCACCGACTCAGACACTGTAGGGCCAGACGGGACAATCGTGATCTATTCTGGCCTCCTGCACATTGCAGGCCACAGAACTTCGCCCACCCACTCCTGTAATTGACCCCTAACTTCTGGTTGAGTTACTGAAGTCTTTGAATCTTCATTTAAAGACTTCAAGTTACAGAGAATCCACCATTCTGTCATTCTCAGTCTCATGCTCCCTCTTCCTCTCTATAGTGAATGTTCAAAACAATGTGTTTTCTAATCATTTGTTTTGAGGATTTCCACTCTTGTGGTATGACAAAGTTAATCTACCAGTTCCATTCTACTAGCTAGTGCTGGGGAGCCCATACAGGGTACATGGAGCCTGTCATAAATATGAAGGGAAGGGGGAGAGGGTCTGATGCAGTGCTATAAAATCCTCTTTCCAGTAAAGGGTTAAGAAATGCAGGTAGCCAGACTGACACCTGACATGGTGGCAGAGCGGTGGGATATATTGAACCAGAGATTTTTTTTTAACCAGACCCAGGGAGTTTAGAATTTTTTTTCTTCTCTCTGACTCTTCCCTGTAGCTGCTGGAAGCAGGGACGGGGGAGGGGTTAAGCTGCTAGGAGCTAGAGTATCTACATATGAAAGCAGGTAGTTAACCCCTACAGGGAATACCCAAGCAAGTTTTTTTTTCTTTTCTAACTCTATCCGGTTAAGACAGATTAAAAACAGAAAGGCTAAGATGACTGCCAGTGAAGCAGCTATTAAACTTGAGATAGCCCGGCTACAAGCTGATGAGGAGGAGAAGAAACATGCAAGACTGCTACAAGTTAGACAGATGGAGATGGAGGAGAAGGAGAGAGAGAGGAAGCATGCTGAGGAGGAGAGGAAGCATGCTATGGAGGAGAAAGAAAGAGAGAGGAAGCATGCTGAGGAGGAGGAAGCATGCTGAGGAGGAGAAAGAAAGAGAGAGGAAGCATGCTATGGAGGAGAAAGAAAGAGAGAGGAAGCATGCTGAGGAGGAGAAAGACAGAGAGAGGAAGCATGCCCTGGAGATGGAGAAGACCAGGGCGGAGCAGAATCTACAGGATAACACTAATAATCCTTCCCCAACAACCCACAAATGGGAGCGACTATGTCCACCGTATGATGAATCCCGTGATATTGCTGAATATTTTCTCACCTTTGAGAGACTATGCAATCTCCATACCATTCCTGATGCTCACAAAATGACCATATTGGTAGCAAAGTTGACTGGAAGTGCTCTGGACATATTCAATGACATGCCTATTGATGAGGCTTCTGACTATGAGAAATTCAAGGATTTGGTTTTAAAACAATTTCAAGTTACACCTGAAACTTACCGAGTAAAATTTCGAACCCTTATCCGAGGGCCTGGACTAAGTAATGTAGCTTATGTAAACTGGCTAAAGGAGCTGTTAAAAAAATGGGTCAAAGGAAGGAATATTACTAGCTTTGAAGGAGTGTGTGATTTGATGGCTCAGGAACAATTCCTGAATATGTCCAAGCATGATATAAGACAGTGTTTATGGGATAAGAAAATGGACTCAGCAGACAGCCTTGCTGCTTATGCTGATCAATACGAACAGTCCCAGATCAGCAGAGGGGCAAGGAAATTTGGCACACAAGGGGTGCAGGAAGCAGAGAGGAACAACCCTGGTCATAGTTTGGGGAGATACCAGAAAGAAAAACCCGAGACCACACCCCCTCACCAGGAGCAGCCCAAGGCCCCACAAGGAAAAACCCAGACCCCTTATTGCCCCACCACCCCATTCTCCAGCAACCCACCTCACCCCACTGACCAGTCAGCTGGGCGATGTTTCAAATGTAACGAATTGGGGCATGTGAAGGCCAACTGCCCCAAGAACCCCAACAGAATACAGTTCATTGCACCGGGGTCACACCAAAAGTCCTCAGGCCCAGATGCCTCCCAGATACCCTTGGAACGAAGGGAAACGGTGAGTGTGGGCAGGAAAAAGATTACAGCGTGGAGGGACACTGGAGCACAAGTGTCGGCTATCCACAAATCCTTAGTGGACCCCAGCTTAATCAACCCAGAGGCACAAGTGACAATTCAACCCTTCAAGTCCAACTCTTTTGATTTACCTACAGCCGTGTTGCCTGTCCAGTACAAGGGCTGGTCAGGAAATTGGACTTTTTCAGTCTATGATGATTATCCCATTCCCATGTTGCTGGGGGAAGACTTGACCAATTGTGTGAAGCTAGCCAAGAGGGTGGGAATGGTCACCCGCAGCCAGGCTAAGCAAGCTGTCACACCTAGCTCTGTTCCTGAGACTTCCACCAGAACCCCATCTGTACTACCAGAGACCCGGATAGAGGTGGTGGAACCAGATACCCTGCCAACGACTGCAACAGCCGTCGTAGATCCAATCACAGAAACCCGACCCAAGCCAGTCTCGGAACCGGAACTGGCAAAGCAACCAGCACCAGAACCATTGCCAGCACTGAGTCCAGCGCTTGCAACCCCATCTACAGTGCCAACACCCGAGGGCACCACCGAGCCGGCAATGGCAGCAGCAGCCGATAACTCAATACAAGAGGCTTAGCCAGAGCCCGAATTACCACATTGTGCACCAGCGGAGAGTGGTTCACAGTCAACGGAAACAAACCCATCACCTGCATCGCTTCCAGAGGGACCCAGCCCAGGTCCACAACCCAGTGAGGAACTGATGTCTCCAGCATCTAGGGAACAGTTCCAAGCCGAGCAGGAAGCAGATGAAAGCCTACAGAGAGCTTGGATACTGGGACGGAGCACCCCACTGCCTCTCAGCTCTTCTAATCGATCCCGGTTTGTTATAGAAAAAGGACTTCTATATAAGGAGACTCTTTCTGGTGGACACCAGGAAGACTGGCGTCCTCAGAGACAGTTGGTGGTTCCGACTAAGTACTGGCTAAAGTTCTTGAGCTTAGCCCATGATCATCCTAGTGGTCATGCTGGGGTGAACAGAAATCTATGCGCTATGCTATCTAAACTTACTTCAGAAAAGGGAGGTTTGATTTTCTGCAGGTTCCTTCTGTCTTCCAAGATCACTCTGACTCAGACAAAGACACACACAAAAACCTTCCCCCCTCCCAAAGTTTGAAAGTATCTTGTCCCCTTATTGGTCAGATGCCAGCCAGGTCAGGTGTCAGTCTGGCTACCTGCATTTCTTAACCCTTTACTGGAAAGAGGATTTTATAGCACTGCATCAGACCCTCTCCCCCTTCCCTTCATATTTATGACAGAGCCCCACATGCTGTACAGCTATGCTCTGCAGAAGCTCCTGCACTATCATGGAGTCGGGTTTTGGGGGTTAGGAAGGCATGGCAGTGGATCCATAGCTACCTAATTCTGCCATCCAAAATCCACCACAGTGAGTGGATAGGCAGAAGCCTTATGCCTGCTGTAATGGCTACAAAACCAGTTTCATTGCTGCTATCCAGTCTTGAGAGAAGAGTGTAACCCCCTTGCTCTTGCAGAATCCCTTGTGCCGAGTCTGCATACTCAGGTTTGGCACAGGGACCAGAATTTGGCACAATATCTTAAAAGAAGTCTATTCTTTCTTTCATAGAGAAAATGTGCGTAATTTCCATTATTGTGTACAGTAGTTAAGGATATACATTGTGTAAAGAGTAGTCAGTAGGGAGCCCTAATTGAGCTACTATTATTCCTAGCTATTGCAGCACATGTAATACATAAGGTCATCTATTGTTCTCATACTCATGCAATATGTAAGCAGATTGCTCCCCCCCCCCCAACACAATCCACACAACAGATACACACACAATAGGTAAGAAGGATGATCATGGTGTAACTTAATTTGAATGTGCCTTTACTTTTCAACAGCCCTGTTGGCCAACAAGACCACAAATCATAGGTTCCCCCTGGCTTCCAATTTTAATGTTGATTTTCACAAGCCTTCGTTAGGCTCACCCTGATGAGGAAGCCTATGAACACAATAGCAGGAAGCTCCTTAGTGAAGACCACAAACTTCAATTTGCTGCTTTGGCTGAGCTAACTGAGGACAGATAAATAGCTAACTCCAGACTGAGTCATAAAATCTACCTATACAGAGAACAAAGGCGAGAGGAAAGGGAAAAATTGGCAGAAGCGTGCAGTTACAACCTGAACTACAACGTACCAAAGCTGTAAAAATATACACGAGGAAAAATACCAACCTTGGGAGGGGACAGATAAAATATTTTTAAACAAGCTGTATCTTTATATATGCTAAAATGAGGCATTTAGGAACATATATACTAAGGATGAAATTCACTCAAAAGCTAAGGTGGGAGTGTGGGTTAGTGCTTAAAATTGGGGACTGGACGTTAACCTTGGGCCAGTCACTTAACTGCTGTGGCTAAGTCTGTGCTAGCCTTTTTCTACAGATTTGCCACTTGTGCACTCCCACTGATGCAGTTTCACCAGTGGCAACATCTGTGAGAGCACTAATACATACAGAGCACAGCCTCTTTAACCACCAGGTTGTCTAACTCTGCTCAGACCAGGTCAAGATGAAAAGAAGGCTAAAACGAGAGCTTGTCCGTCCGAACGCTCCCACCATTACTACCACTGGTGGAGTTGCAAATATGAGGGGGGAAAGCTATTGTGGGTAAGGCCTCTCTGTCTTTCAGTTTTCCTGTCTACAAGAGACGGATAATTGTACATACCTCACAGAGTTGTTGTGTAGCTTAATTAATATTTATGAAAGTCTTTGAGATTCTTGGAAGGAAGATGTTAGCTAAGTACAAGTTATTATTACTACAGTCCAGCAACAGAGTGATAGCTGCATGAAGCAAATACAAGGCCAGAACCACAGTCCTGGTTGATGGCATGGAACAAAATAGAAATCACTTATATTATGCAATTGGGCCATTGTGTCTATTATGCTTCCAACTAGAGCTAAACAAATAACTTGCAACAGATACTTTATTCAAAGAATGTTTCCTCTTTTTCTGTTGCTAGGTTTTCAAACAGACCGTGAGTTGTTTTTTTTCACATGCATTTCTATTTCAGCTGTGTTACTCAGCTGCGATTGGTCACATAAGTCAATCTGATATTGTTTCTGTTCTCTAACTAGATGAGCATAAATGCTATATGTAGATTTTAGTCGTAGGTGCTTGTGGAAAATGAATGTAGTTTTCTCTGAGCCTTTGAATGTGCAAGCTCAAAATTCACTTTCCATGAACACTTGCACTAGTAAAATTCAATTGCACAAATATCTGTAAAAAGTGAATAAACAAGAGGAAAGAAAATAGTTGTGGCAAATTCATCCAGAAATTCAAATCACGATTTATGGCAATTATTTTGTGTTATTTACTCAGGTACAGAGCTAATTTGCCTTTCCCTTCTAGATCACTAGCTCATGTCCAACCTACATCAAAATATAACCAGACATCAGTTACATGGCATACATGAAATGGGTTAGTGAGATCGGTATAGTTCCTAGTGGCCAGGTATCCTCATCATAGAAACTACCATCGAATTTGGCACTGACTGTTCTATTGTTGGCAGTCTTGACAGAAGAACCAAGGACTGAATGGGTGAGGAGAGATTGGTCTGCCTTCTGATCCTAAAGGCAATCTCTCCATAATAGGATTAAGACACATTTTTAGGGTAGTGAAGGGAAATTTGTGCAATCACTGCCTGAGCTTTGCCTTTTTGGGGCCCAATTTTGTCAGCCCTCCACTTCATGTGAACAGAGTTTATGGGATTAGGCCCTTTGTGGATAAATATTTGACTTCAATTAGAGTTTGCCTGAGTT
Organism: Chelydra serpentina; assembly: GCA_037349315.1. Classification (NCBI taxonomy): domain Eukaryota; kingdom Metazoa; phylum Chordata; order Testudines; family Chelydridae; genus Chelydra; species Chelydra serpentina. The sequence goes on along the minus strand of JBAIAC010000002.1, from coordinate 60,660,857 downwards.
CAGACGTCAGGGTTCGATTCTAAAAAAAACTTTTATTATTACTGTTATTATTATTATTTTATTACTACTATTTTTAAAACACTACATCCCAAAATCAAGAGCTAATATCAAATTGTTTACATAGTACATTTAATCATATACTGTAGTTCTGTATTTTTATAAAGATTAAGGAAGCAAGAAATACCAGCACTAACAGATTATGTTACAGTCTTGTAATGGAAGGTTTGTAATGGATAGGTCAAATGGAAATGTTAGTGTTTTATTGACTGAGTTATCAGAGTTACTTTTGATGGGATAATGAAAATACAGATTATCCCAGAAATATATTCTGTCAGGACATTTATATCTTTTGTCTTTTATGGAAAGAGAAAGAGAGCTTAATTATGATCTCATACTGTAATTGGTTTAATCTTTGAATACATGGTTTGAAAGGTTACTATTTCACAACTATAGACATGATGTAACCTGAATGACTTTGTCAGTGGGGTATAAGTAACTGACTCATTTAGCCAATGCAGTACAAACAATACATTTTAAATGATTAACAGCATGCTAGGTAGATTCCATTGTTCCAGCATTAGCCACCACAGAATTAGATGTACAATATTAGGATGCAGATTTCATGATATAAAATTAAACAAATTCTAAATTGTTGCCTCCTTTGTTACAAAATTAAATTAGTGCCTAAATGTATAATTTATCACAAATATCAGTAAAAGAAAACTAATTTTCACAGATGTAAACAGAACCTAGTCCTCAGCACAAACCACTAGTCCACATTTCTGACCTCAGCATACTCCATCAACCTATGTCTTGCATCTTAAGACAAATCATATTGTTAATTGAAAGAAGAAAGTCTTTAAAAATATAGTAACTGAAACTGCTGCAAGGGAAATAACTCTAAATTTAAAAATACATTTTCTTTTATACTTTTGGATAAATCAATTTGTTTCTGCAATATTCCACAGAAGCATTTAGACTCTAGATTATCTAAATAATTACACGCATTTTATCATTTACATGTGACAGGAAAGAAAACAATGCAAGTACAGATATAACCAATAAAACTGTATTAAGAGCTCTACTTTTTCTTTCGTAAGTTCCTAAAAGAAGAACAGAATGTACGTAAAAAACCATCATGGGTTCTATCTAAAGGATCATTACCCTGTACAGAGGAGGACCAAGGGAAAAAATAAATCTGTGCTTCAGTAAAAGACAGTATAGGAAGGAAGATAACTCTATGAGCAGAAACATATTTGCAAGTGAGACACATCCTGACTCATATTGTCTTTGTGATAGATGTAGAATGTGGTATGCCAACTGTGGATTGCCATGGGCACGCAGGGGCGAAAGAAAATCCAGGCCTGTTATTTACTAGGCTGCACGTGGCAATAGACTATATTGGTAAGGGATGCAAGGAGAATATGGGTCACGCTGCAAACTGCAGACACGCACACACACAACTAAAATTAATCAATTTAAAGTTTTATTGGGGATAATTACAAGGGGTAAGGGAGCAGCATTAGATTAGCTAATAGAGTTAATGAAACTTAAAACACACAATAATTAAATATGTACTAACAATATTTATAAACACAGATACAGCATTTAGTAATAACTGATACTCACAAATACAAACCAACGCATAACGACCAGCAAACGTAGAAACTCTGTTTGAAACACGTGAGCTGAGAGAGAGGCTTCGAGGTGATCAGGCTCGGTTACGGGTGTACACGGGATACACAGGATTCGTTTTTCTTTCTCCTCTTCCTGCCTGCACATGGCAGGCAGCCCCTAAAGTACCAACTATAACATCATAGAAGGGTCATAGGGGACGGGGCCCAAAACCTGTTTGTGTTCGTTTCTGATTGGCACAAGCAAAGTTAACACCAAGTGGGGGAGCAGGTGCCTCAAAGTCTGGCTTCGCCCCCAAAAGGTGAGGAAATGCATATTGCTTTAGAATGTGTGCCACACTGAATGACAAAAGAAGAGGCCAGGGCAATACCGGTATGGGCAAGTTTTACAGGAAGCAGACAGGAACTCATCTCAACACCAACAATCCCAGGTCTGAACACCTTTAAATACAGACACACATGCTTTCAGATATACACTACCCAAACGTAGATATCTATTTACCCATGTAGGCATTGATATTGTAGCTATCACCATGGTCTCTGAACACTGTTAAAAGTTATACAGACACACTTGCTTACTGATACACATTTTCCTAATACAGCTGCACACACATGCAACATATAAACCCATGGAAGATTGGATCTAGATCCATAAATTAATGTTGTAGCTGTTCCATATTGCCGTAATGGGTCTACCCAAAATTTGAACACTCCTAATTTCAGGGATGTTTGTGTTCAGGTCCATCTACACAGGATCCTAAAGAGCTGGGTTTGATAAGGATTGGAGTGCATTGCTTTCAGTTATTAATTTTAAATATACTTTTGATTTGTACCAAAGTAAGGAACTAATCTTATTGATTACTATTATGAAGCACTATGCTGTGAGTGTGCATCTTTCTGTACTATAGATGAATTGTGCCAAACAGATAACATATCCCTGGAGAGTCAAACACCTTATAGTCTGAGCAACTGTCTAGATTCAAGTACAGTGTGAGGAGAAGCCTTGTTCACACAGTAGGGATTTGCCTAAAGAGTATGTAGGGTATCTTGATGCACTAGAAGAGAGAGACTGTTCCAAAATGCTTTTTGGATCAAATTTTCAAAGGGTCACCACCAAAAGCGCACATGCAAAATGTATGCATTCATTCATCTTCATGAGAAATGACCAGACCTGCTTGTGAAAACAGGGATTTACGTACACTAATACACCTTGATACATGCAAATGTGAATGACTGCAAGTGCAAATGGTGCACTAGCAGATGTAGTGGGCACACGCTCAAAGGACCTTTGAAACTTTGGCCCTCTATGTCTAGATTTACAACAGTCACAAAGAAAGATTGGATCATAATATTCTCCATGTTTCTTTGCAGTTCAGCCAAGAGGAATTATTTTGCTTTTTTCTCTATCAGAAAGCTAGTGTTTTGGCTGTTGAATGTCACTTGGCTGGCATAAGATTCACAATAGATTGCATGAAGACTGAGATTTTCCAGGGGTGGAGTAGGAAGTTTGTACAAATGACAAGTATTTTCCTCATTAGTGAGCAAAGAAAACTGTGTAGTCATCAGCTGGATCAGAGTGAGGATGATTCTAGCTATGTGATCTACTTTATTCATTCAGTACATTTTACATTTCAGATAGAACCAAAATGATCATCCATGTCTATACATCCATCTCTGATCAAGATTAAGGTTAAGCTGACAAGAGGCTATACTTTTGAGGTGGAGGGGGAAGCATGGCTGGAGCATGAGGTTATAATATATCTGCCTTCATCTAGAATGCATGTAGTTTGTTTTACTATATGCACAGACTTATTTAATTTTGCCGTAGGAAAAAAATTCAGCAGAAAATCCTGCAGTTGTTAGGGTGAGCAGAGAGCAAGTGTGAAAAATCGGGACAGAGGGTGGGGGGGTAATAGGAGCCTATATAAGAAAAAGCCCCAAATATCAGGACTGTCCCTATAAAATCGGGACATCTGGTCACCCTAGCAGTTGTAGACATGTAGCATAAGCTATTTGGATCTCACTGCAATATAATCTCCTCGCAATAAACACATGGAACTCCCATTAATGTGACTGCAAGTTACATGTGCATATCAAAGGGAGAACAATAGCCCTAAGGGCCTTGCATAAATGAACAAAAGCAAAGAAATTCAAAACCCTCCAATCTTAGTGCATGCTGTTCTGTCTATCTTGGATCATACAGGTTTTCATGGAGGTCTGCAACATCCAGACAAAATCGGGCATGTTATGGACAGTATTTCAGCATCAGTTTTAAAATTCCTCGCTTTTATGGATTTAAAATTAAGCCCTTAAGTAAGAGTCTCATCTCCACCTAATGAATGTGCATCATTCACATAAAAAGATAATGGAGTTACACACCCATGCATCCATGCAAGAAAGGAGATTATTACCATAATGTAGATTATTGCCTTTGGATTTCCTTTTTTGGTGTAGTGTTTCTTCACAGTACATTCCCAAATCTTCTGCCAGGTCTTTTGGAGCTGTACTAATTTGAATGGAAGTCTATGTCCAACACTAAACATCTTTTATGGGGATGACATCAGAAGCACTGAATACGGTGAAGAATGGTAAAGCAGCTGGTTAAGATGTGATAACTGTTGATATTATCAAGGCAGTTGGAGATACTGCAGTAAGTGGCTTTCATAGATTACTATATGTTTACTGGAATCAAGCAAGGATATCAGATGACTGGAGAATGGGGTGATTGTGCCTCTTTGGAAGACTAAGGCTGATGCAAATGATCCAAACACTTATCAGGGCATCGTTCTGATGGGGGGAGAGATACCTCAGTGGTTTGAGCACTGGCCTGCTAAACCCAGGGTTGTGAGTTCCATTCTTGAGGGTCCATTTAGGGATCTGGGGCAAAAATCTGTCAAGGGGCAGTACTTGGTCCTGCTAGTGAAGGTAGGGGACTGGACTTGATGACCTTTCAAGGTTGTTCCCATTCTAGGAGATTGGCATATCTCCATTTTTTTATTATTATTCTCTTGAGTCAGCATTTCAGTGTCCTTGAGAGTCCTTTGAAGGCAAGACTGACATGCAAGGTGGTGGAAAATATAGTAGCAGAGCAACATGGCTTTAGGAAGGGAAAGACTACTATAGATGCAATATGTGCAATGAGATAGAAGTTTGAAGGAATGATAAATGGAGGGTGTAACACCTGTGTTGCATTTATTGATCTTGAGATAGCATATGACTTGGTTCCACAGGAGCTGGTGTTTGGAGTATTGAAATCGATGGGAGGGGAAATGGAGTTGTTAGAGCTGCTGTATTGAGAGTCAAAAGCTAAGACGATAATATAAAATTTCAGAGAGTTTTGATGTGATGGTGGGATTGAGATAAGGCAGTGTTCTGAGTCTCCTTCACTTCATCCTAGTATGGAGTTAATAAGTAGGATAACCAAGCCTGTAGAGAGAAAACTAATGTACGCTGACGACCTGACCCTTTTGGCTGACAGCAAAGAGGAATTGGTAAATATGGTATTAGAGTTGGCATCTGTGTTTGAAGACCATGGTTTGAAGGTAAACACAAAGAAAACTGAAGTTATGCAAGTAGGGAAGGTGGAAGAAGAGCTGTTGATTGAAGTTTCAGGAGAGAAGCTGAAGCATAAGAAAGAATTTGTGTACTTGAGACGTACAATTAGTGCCATCAGAGAGAGGTTTGGAAAATTGCAAAGAATGCAATGTGCATGGGCGGCAGTGAAAAAGTGGCGGGGGTATTGTGGGACCAGCAATTAAGCAACAAACTGAAAGGAAAAGTGTATTGTGTTTGTGGGTCTTACAGAAATGGAAGAAAAGAAGATACAGGTAGCATGAGAACGGCTGGCAAGTGGAGGTGAGGCGGTATGCATGGAATAAATTAGGGGGAAGATGAATTTGAGACTCTCAGTGATAGGCTGGGTAGGGCACATTTCAGATGTGCTGGACATGTGATAAGTATGTGTAGCCCAAGGTCCAGTCTGCTTCAACAGCTGCCATGGGAACTACAAGTTGTGGACTACAAATTGTGGCATGTTGGGAGAGCTTCCTGGTTCCTGCCAGGAAGTCACCTCTGCCCCTCCGAGCAGGAAGTTTCTGCACTGACTGAAGCTGGGGGGAGGAGACAAGCAGTAGAAAGGAGGCTGAACTGTAATCCTCTTCTATGTTTTTTTTACAGAATAAAACCTTGTTCCTGGTGGTTTGTTTGTCTGAGTGGGTCTGGTCTGAGGTGAACACACACAACGCAGACCACATAGAGACACCTCAGGCCCAGCTTACCAAAGTTGTGTAAAAAGTCACAAGGCAGACTTTCCCTATGTTGAACACCTTCATATTGGGCCAGTGAACAGGAGGGGGGGCTACAAATGGAAGAAGAACAACCAGTAAAGAAAGCATGAGAGGAAGAGGGTGGCAAGAAAGGATGCACAAGACTGAGGATACAATGGAAAGACTCTGTCAAAAGAAGTTTGACGAGAAAAGGACTGGAGCTCCAAGACCCACAAATGCATGCCATGGACTGGAAGGAGTAGCAAAGAATTGTGGGCATGTAAATGGGAAAAGAAGTCAAGAAGTGAAGTTTCGTGGGGGTGACATCAGTGCATCTATAAAGGCTTGTCAACACTCAGATTTTGTACCACTTTAACTATATCTGTTTGAAACCACTATAAAGTCACATGGTACACCCTTTAGTATGGAAGTGGCTATACCTGCATAAAGGTGCTTATGTAGCTTATTCCGGTAAATGTAGGGCCGGGGAGCAAGGCAGCTATAGTGAAATAAGGCACCTTTGTACCACAATAATTGTATTCATATTAGGGAGTTGTGCTGATTTAACTATTTTGGTTTTTAAAAAATTGCAACCCTAATGGAAAGAGTTAAATTGGTGTAAAAACTGTGTGTGGACTAGGCCTAAGATTTAGAACAAAACTAAAATGATAGCATTATAAAAATCATTGTGTCTTGTTTTATCTTTGATCATATTGCTCATCTACTTGATATCAAAACTCCACCTTTGGAAGGAGGGTGTAGTTTGGCTCAATATGCTTGCATTTTCATGAGTGTGGGTTTGTACAATGCATATGTCTGTCTGCATTTGGTTAGTGTATATCAGTAGTGTCGGATCATGCATACATTTATATTTGGGAAGTGTATATCATTAAACATCCAACTTTATAGGCTGCATGTGTGTGATGCATCTGTACATTTGTGTGTTCACTGGAAGTATGCGAGTCAAGGAGGAGGCATCTGTGTGCGCTTGGCAAAGTGTCCATCGTTAAGCACACGGGTTTGCACGATGCACCGGTGTATGTCTGCATTGGGGCCACAAGCCTGCATTGTTCTATGCTGTGAGGCGGGTACACGGCATAAATGTGTATGGATTCGCGAGTCGCGAGTGGACGGTGCCGCGTGTAGCTCTCTCTGAGCAGCTGCTGTCTCCGGCGCGATGCAGCATGCAGCCCCTGCAGACGCTGTGCTCCAGTCACTCTGCAACGCGAGTCTATGATCGCCACCCTGCCAAGGGGGCAAGGGCTAGAAAGTGCGGGAGAGGAAAGCCGGCTCTGCTCGTCCCCCGGGCTAGCTCGGAATGAGCCGCTGCTGTGATGTGCAAGATGTCTTTCAAGGTAAGCTTTGCTCACTGCACTGCCGAGCTGGGGAGATCCCATCCCGCCCTCCTCCTCCTCCTCCTGCCGCTGCTGCCATGTCCCGTTAGCACTGCAGATGCAGTGGCTTTAGCAGGCCTGGCTGATCGGCTGCAGTCTGAGTCTGCCTCTGCTTCTCTGCATACGGCCTCGGCTCTTGTTTCCCTCTGCCATGGATACATTTCCTCCCCACGACCTTCCCTCTGCAGCCGATGGTCCTGGGGGGTAATGGGCGCAGTTGCAATTGTTGTATTTCATAATATGTTGATCTTCCTGTATATAAAGCAGGGAGGAGTGGGGTGGTTAAAGTCTAAATCTATGTGGACTTTGGTGAGTCATTGTGAGGTTAAGTTTAGTATGGGATAACTCCTGAACATCATGAGTGCTGATTGTTAGGGGTAGTAGTGGAGTGTGGAAGAGAAGAGCTATACTTAATACAGAACACAAGAAAGGGGGGCATAATGCAGGAACTAACTTTAGATTTTTCCACCTACAAATCTGTAAGCTATTAGGTCTGTTTTACATTATACTGTATCTCTTTACTTGTTTTATACTTTGTCCCAAAAGCCCGTCTCTTTGTGAAACTGTCCATAGTATTTGTTTAAAGAAAAAGTGGGATTGTTTGACCTCAAGGGAAACAAGAAGTAACTCTGTAGGTTTATGGGATGCATAAATCTTATTATTTTAAGTGTTAATGGAACTAACATTTTGTCTAGAAATTAAATTTATTAACTTAATATTTATATATAAACTATAGAGCTAAGTTAGTCTGTACATTTGCTTTAGGACAGTCAGAATGTACCCATGTATATATTGTGTATATATTATTTGTAATTTTAAAACCCCTACCTGTCATTGAATTTTAAAAGAGAGAATTTAAAAAACGGAATTTACTTTTTCCCATTTGTTTTCCATTTGTTTACAATCTGCATTTCACTCAGTTAGTGAAATTAGACTGGTTAGTCTCATTTCTGTTTCTAGTCAGTTTCATTTTTGTGACCAGTGTTAATTAAAACAATGATGTTTTAATTGGGTTTCCATATCCCAGTGGAATGTTTATATTTAAAAACCTGAGTACGCCTTGTTCAGAGTCATCCCAGTGGAAACATGCATGAGGAAAGATCGCAAGATCTGTCCCTTATACCTGATCTCATAAAAGAAAAAAAAAAGGAGATTAATAAGGACCAATAAGAAAGGAGGAAAGCAAGAAGCAATTTATACATAACACTGGAGAACATTTACTCTGAAGACATAGCTCCTAGCTAGTTGTGCAATTTTCATATCATTTATTTACTCTTCACCTATTGATTGCCAGCTCAGCGCCAATTCATTGCTTTGCATTGCTTTGATTGATTATTCGTTGTCATTTCCCCTTTTTCCTGTAAATCCCTTTATTTGCTCCATTGTCTCCTACTCTCCCCACTAACTGTAGCACCTGCCCTTTCTTCTGTATTGCCTTTCTGCCGCTCCACTGTATTATTTTGATTGTGGTAAAATGTGCGGGGCTCCAAACACAGTTCCTACGCTGAAGAGCATACCCTTTCTTACAATGCTCTTCACCCTTATTCTCATCCTTGAAAACTCCATGGTCACATCCCTTCAGCCTTCTGTTGTCCTCAAAACCCTTCATCTTACCTCCCTCTACTCTGTTTTCATTCTTCTTCTTATCCTTCTGCTAACTCGTCTCCTCCTTTCTGGCCTCACAGATATTCATCTCATTTCCCCCTTTCTCTGTCTCTCATTCTCCTGGATTCTGGTAGCAGCTGTTCTACATAATTCCAGTCCTGTATACCTACATTCTCCTATCTCAGCCAGTCCTGCCTCCTGCCCTACCCCTCAGGCTTTGCTCCTCTAACCTTGTTCCTGTCAGCTGCCTCTCTCATGGCCTACTTCCCTTTTCCTGCCCCCTCTGGGATTTTTACTCTATCTAGCTCACTGCCTGACTAATATAACTCTTGCAAATTCCATCTCCCCACCCTCACCCTTTCCTGGCTATGTCTGTGGCGGCCCTGTTTTATGGTGTTCTCTCCTTCTCCCACTTCCCTGCCCAGAAGGCTGCAGTGCCTCCTTGGCGGTTATCTGTCTCCCTCCTTCTCCTCTTCCATCTCCGCCTATGAATTACACGTGATTTTGATTTTCTTGCCCATATAATATTTCATATGACTGTCATATTTTCTCCTAGCAGCTCTGCGCTTTTGCGTACTTAAGTCCTCTTCTGCCTCTCCGCCTATCACCCTCCTCTCTTCTTGGGATATTATACATGTATTTAAGGGCCATATTGACAGTATCCAACAAAGTCCTTGACTCCCTTCTTCACACTCCCACCTTTCATTGTATCCTCCTTGATCCAAGTCTCCAGCTCTACTTCTTGAATCCCTCAACCAACCCCCCTAGCTTCTAGTGGGCCTGATTCAGAGGCAATTGAAGGAAAAGGGAGATTTTCTATTGACTACTTTGGGCACTGAATTAGGCCCAGTCTGGTTAGATCCCTTTCTAATCTTCTCCTTCTCTCTTTTCTTAAACCACTCTCTGTCCTCTGGCTCTTTCTCTCCATTTTCAAGAACACTGTTGTTTCCATAACTAAGAAACACACCCTCTCTATTCAGCTGTCACCCCCATCTGTCTTCTCTCAGGACAAACAGCAAGTCAGAGATAGAGCAAGGAATTGAACCTGGGAGTTATAGAATGTAAAAAGTATTATTATTTTTCTTCTAGCTGCCACTAAGCTGATACATAAAATTACATTATTATTTTACTTTTTTCCTTCACTGCCATCCAGAGATGGACTGTCTGATCTAGAAAATATCCATGTGTTTTCTCTTCAGCATTTTTGAAGAGGTGCTTATGGTGGGTGCCAGTTTAAAATGTATATAGTACCCCATATCGCCTTTAAAGTTTACTGAAAGTGTATGTGATCAAAAATATCAGCACAGCCATAGTTTAGAATAATGCTTTAAAACATCTTGATGAAGTAAAGGAGATCTGTCACAATTGTCAATGTTAGGGATTAGTTGTATACTTTAAAGATACTTTTTTCTAGGGTTTAACTAACTTTATAAATAGGTCATAGTTTTATCTAACATCTCTTGTAAGTTAGTAGTACCAAAAAAATCAAAAGAATAAAACCAATTGTTCAAGTCAGATTTTTTTGTGCTGCACCTAGCACAATGGAGTTCAGGTCCTTGACTGGGGCTCCTAGGTGTTGTGGTCATACAAATAAATAATAAAGATAGGATTGAGTCAGGAACTGAGCAATAATGATCAAGGCTTGTGGCATTTCCTGGAGATTAAAGATCAGTGGGGAGGAGTTCATTGCTCAAGGGTCATTAAATCCAGCTGGTCAATAATCCCAAAATAAAGCCCTATTCTAAAATTACTATTGCCCTATAATCTGAAAATGAAAATAAAAAACATAGATGTATAGATCTTTGTTTTTAACTTGGTGGTGTAATTCCAGTTGGTATGTACAGGGTATTTTTATAGGATTAATGTCCTGTTCGCTGGCCAGGTTGCATGAATCATCTCTGTACATTCCATTCAGTTTAGAACATAAAATAGCAAATGTTTTTTCTCATCTGATTGTTACATGCTTGATGTTCTAGGTCAGTGGTCCCCAAACTTTTTACCTCGCGCTGCTCCCCTTACCCTTGCCTGCACCCCTTCCCCGCCCCCCCTCCCCAGTCGCAGTTGGGAGCTGGGGCTGGGAACAAGGCCACTGTTGGGGCGGAGGCTGGAATTGCAGCTGGGCTGGGAGCCAGAGGCAGAGGCTGGGGCCACAGATGAGAGCAGGTCTGTGGCTGAGAGTGGGACCACAGCCGGGCTTGGGAGCAGAGCCATGGCCAGGCCATGATTGGGGCCTGTGGCTGGGGGCATGGCCGGGAATGGGGCCAGGAGCTGGGTCCGGAGCAGAGCTGGGGGGCAGAGGAGGACTGGGTGACGCTCCCTCACCGCCTCCCATGGGGGCTGGGCTGGGCCCTACCGTGCCCCCCAAACATTCCTCCACACTCCCTTAGAGGGCCACACCCCACAGTTTGGGGACCACTGCTCTAGGTGTATTGCATACTTAGCTTTTGCAAGGAATGTCTGGCTATACAGCATGAGGAGAGGAAAGTGCATTGCTAGCATGGAAGCTCCAACAGATTCATGTCCTTGATACATTTGACAATGCTACCATGACTTGGTATGGGGAAGCTTTTGCTGGAGAATTAGTGCAGGATTTATTCCCTAGCAGGGCAGGGGAAACTGTTCATGGGCAGAAGGAATGAGGAATGTCATGAACTACAAGGTTAAAGGCTCTGGGTTTGATTCTTCTCTCACACTGTTTTTACACTGGCACAACTCCTTTGATCTTATTGGAGTTATTCCTGACTTACATCAGTCTAAGTGAACAGAGAGTGAGGCTCTCTAACTCCTTCTGCTTAGTCTCTGAATCCTGATTCCAGACCCTACCAATCCATAAAGGCCCTGCTGTAGAAGTCAGCCACAGCAGTATGGAGTCAGACAGCCATTATGAGTGGTGAGAAGACTGTGGCAGGCGAAAGAGTCTTTCCTATAATAAGCACATATTGCAAGCCCCAAAAGACTTTCAAAACATTTAGGGTCAGAGTGAGATGATAAAACTAATCCAAGGAGTATTGTCCATCAACACTGAACTCTCTTCCAGAGGACCTCAGAATGACTACAAACCTCATCACCTTCAGGACAAAATGCAATACATTTTCCATAAACATCATAACAACCTTTTGCAATACATTTTCCATAAACCTCATAACAACAACAATGTTCTACAAAATTAACTAACTAGACGTCTTCCTCTGTTTAGTAGGTAGGAGAGAAACGGGCAGGATGGGTCAGCTGATTGTTTAGGTCACCTGGCTGGATTTATGTAAAATTGTCCAATGGCCAGAGGTGAAAGTAAGCCGGTACGCCCCAGTACGGGGTACCGGCACGAGCCAGTGTGCTGTACCGGACCGGCTTCCCCAGGCAGCAATGTAAAGGGCCTGGGGCTCCCAGCAGCGGCTGGAGCCCCGGACCCTTTAAATTGCCGCCAGAGCCCTGGGGTAGCGGCGGCAGCTGGGACCCCCGGGGCTCCGGTGGCAATTTAAAGGGCCCGGGGCTCTGCTGCGGTGGCTGCAGTCTCAGGCCCTTTAAATGGCCCCCAAGCCCCGGGGCTCCCAGCTGCCTCTGCAGCTGGTAGCTCCGGCAGTGATTTAAGGGGCCGGAGCTCCCATCCACCACTACTGCTCAGGGAGATTACTGAGGAGGGGAGTTTCCAGGGAGCCTGAACCAAGTAAAAGCTGTGTCCTAGGGTAGAGAGCCTGAATTAGGTGGAAGCCATGTTCGCAGGGCAAGGAGATTGAGCTAGGCAGAATCTATGCTCCTGAGCAAGGGAGCCTGAGCCAAACAGAAGCTGTGTTCCTAGGGAAAGAAGCCTGGATAAACAGAAGGCAAACTCCTAGAGCAAAGAGCCTAAAGTGGGAGCCTGGAAGGAATGCTTTTGGAGAGGGGAGATCTCTAGTGGGAGAGTGACATAGTGGGCACACAGCCCAGCCAACCCCATTAGTATTTGGAGTGGTCCTTGAAAAACCTCCATGGACCATGATGTCAGAGGAAGACTCCACCCAGGCAGCATCAGGAGACCTGAGGTGAGAGAAATTAGAGGAAGTACCTGGATGGAGATGAATACTGAACTTAGGACAGCTGACAGCAAGTACCTCAGCTCAGAAGCTGAGCTAGGAAGGTGTGGTGTGTGCTTGTGTGAGGCTTTCTGTTAAACAAAGCAGAGCCTCCGGGAAAGTGCTCTCTAATACCCAAAGCTGGTTTGGACTTGTTTATACTCTGGGTGGAGGGAAATCAAGGCAGGACTCACCTGCAGTGCTGCACCCGATCTTAAGGTGATTACCAGGGTGACTTTCCACTCCTTTACAAGCTAGTACTAAACTAATTAGGTACACTGAGTGTGACAGATCCAGGACACACATACTAGTGAGCTTATGTCTGCAGGATTTTGTGAGGGAAAGAAAACTGAATTGGAGCTCTGATGTGTTTTTTCTATTTAAATATCCTCTTATGTGGCACTGAGCACTCTCAGCAGCACTAATATGCCATTGCTTTGCTCAAACGTCTTTGCTGCCTTCTGCATGGGCTTGTTACAGTGGCCAGGAATTAATGGGTTGTCTGTACCCTCTCTCCCCTACTGTCCCCATGCAAGGCAGTGATAATTCGGCCCTTGACGTGGGGCGTTATTGAGATACTGGCTGTGTTCCTAGGATTGAAGCCCAGGGAGATCATTACTGTAAAGAGGGCCGGCCCACAACATTTTGGCACCTGAGGCAGGGAGCTCAAATGACGCCCCCATGTCCTCTTGCTTGGGCCAAAACTTTGAAAGGTCTCAATTCTGCCTTCTTCCTGTTCTAGTCCTCTCATGGTACTGCTCTGCTACCTACCCCAATAAAGGAGAACTAACAACTTTAAATGCTTTGTTCAAAAATTTTAAGTAACACAACTTTCAAATGCCTGAACAGCAAATGTAACTTTTCTTGTCTGCATAGTAAACATTGGCATTTTTATCTGTTTGAATAATCAAAGTGGTTTCTTCTTGGTTGCAAAGATTTGAACTGCTTCCTGAAGCTCCACAGTCTGGGCCAGCTCATGCTCTATTGAGATGGTTGCAAGGCAGACCAGCCTCTCCTGTGTCATTGTGGAGCGTAGATGTGTTTTTATTAACTTCAGCTTGGAGAAGCTGCATTCTCCACTGAGAACTGTTACAGGAAGTGTTAGAAGTATGTGCAGAGCAACAAAAGTATTTGGAAAGAGGGTGGTTATCTTATTTGTGCACATATATTCCAGAACAGCCTTTGGAGTTGATCCTGCTGAAATGTATCTTGAAAGGGCTTTCAGTTCATCACCTAAATTACTCGCATCAATATCGCGCATGTCATCATGTGTCAACACTGTCTCTAGTGCCCTGCATTGCTGGTGTAGGTCTTCTTCAGGTATAGTGAGGAGTTTTGGAATATCATACAACATCCCAAATATACTGCTGTGTTCCTTGAGCTGCATGAAACGTTCTTCAACTGACTGTATTGCACAATCTAGCACCTGGTTAAATAATTCAACTTTGAATTGTTGTCTGGGGTCTCTTATGGGATTATCCAGTGCCTCGTAATCAAAATGTCTTCTTTGGTGACTCTTGTATTCTTGAATGGATGGGAAAATAGCTTCAGTGTGAAGTTCCCCTGCCAACTTCTGTGCACTCTTCAGAACGTTTTGAAATCCCTCATCTGACCGGTAAGACTGTAGGTATGACTTTGCTTTGTCCAGTTGTTCCATTGCTCCAGATATATCAAGGTAAACACCTTGGAGTCTCTTGCGTACAACATTTATTTCGAACAGTATGTCATGCCACAACACTAAGCCACACAGAAATTTGAAGTTATGTATGTTTCTGGTGATTCAATTTCCCTCTGCCACTGTTCTCCCACAACAGTTCCTGTCATAGCATTATCCTCCATAATGGCAACTAAGGCATCATCTATCTTCCCAACTTGGTGTTTGACAGGCTTTATCGCCTCCACTCGACTTTCCCATCGTGTGGCACTCAGTGGTTTCAGTGTCAGAGAGGATGTTCCCAGATATTGCTTCAAAATTTGCCATCGATGAGTTGATGCAGAGAAAAATACACAGATGCTTTGAATTACATTAAAAAATTCAGCAGCCTCACTAGAAACTGATGCTGCATCACTGACCACCTAGTTCAATGAATGAGAACTGCATGGGACAAAAAAAGCTTGAGGGTTTAACTCTTGAATCTGTGTTTGCACTCCTTTGTTCTTTCCTCTCATGTTGGCACCATTATCATAGCCCTGACCTCTCATGTCAGCTATTGCAATTCACGTATCTTCCAGCTTTTTAAGAAGCACATTTGTCATACCAGCTCCTGTAGTATCATCAATGTCAATAAATTCCAGGAAATGCTCTCTGACAGTCACCATTGCAGGGACATTTTCACTAGGTTCTGTTGTTGTTACAAAATGCACCATTAAAGTCATTTGTTCTGTATGGCTGATGTCAGGTGTGCAGTCCAGAATAACAGAGTAATATCTTGCTGACTTCAGATCTGCCACAATCTTTTGTTTGACTTTTGTTGCCAGTAACTATATGATCTCATTTTGAATTGTTTTTCCAAGGTAGTGGTGTGTGTACATTTCTTGGGTGATGACTCTTCTTAGATGCTCCTGGAGTACAGCATCAAACTCAGCCGTCAGCTCCACAGTTTTAAGTAAGTTTCCAACGTTTGGCACATACAGCTGATCTGAGTGCCACGCAGTGCTAGGTTTTGGGTAGCAAGCATTCTCACAATGGCAATGAGCCTTTTCAGAACATTTTGCCGGTAAAGAAACTCTGATGCAATCTTCTCGTGATGCTGATCATCTGTGGTGGCCTTTAACCTTAGTCTCATCTCAAGCTCTTTCCACCTATGGAATGTTCTCTGGTGATTTGTTGCCTTCTCATGGCATGCCAGATTTCTAGCCAGATTTTTCCAGTCCTTTGTTCCCGTAGAACCCAATGTGGCTGGAACATTAGACTGGAAGAGTTTGCAACAAAAACAGTATGCAGCACTATGGGTTTCTGAGTACACAAGCCATGGCCTCTCCACTTTGTCACCATTGGCGATTTCATGCCAGTAATGTGTTGGATGGAAACTTCTATTTTCATTGTCTTTGAGGAACATGAAGTTTTTCAATTGCTGTAGCCCATGCTGTACAAGGAAGTCCCTCAGGCTACTGCTCAAGTGAGTCCACATTCCTGGGACATCTAGACTTAAGGAACTAAACTCAGCAGCAGCTGTTTCTTGCGCCTCCACCACACTCTTCTCTGATCTACACTTTTCTTCAGGAATGTGCATGGTTACATCCATCTGAGATGGCGATATGGATGCTGCAGTAGCTGCCAGGTCACCTGCACTCTGACTAAGTGGAAGATCAGGCATCTCCTCACCACTCACATCCTCAATGGGGCCGGAAGGCTCACTGTAAACATTTGTGTCTATGTATCTCAGGAGAGCTCCTTCCTGCTTAGATAGAAAAGCTTCCTTTGCTTTCTTTCTTTTTCTGAATGCTGCCCCAGAGGGGCGTTTTTTTCTTTCACTCATGATTGCTGTTCTGTGCCAGCTATAGTGGCTCTCAACACTCAGTTGAAGGGGACATATAAGCAGGCTGGTAGCAGGAAGATATCAGAGTCTTAAGGGCCTAACTGGCTTCTACTGCTTCAGTTGACTTCCTGTTCTCCTCAAGTGGATTCAGGGAAGCTCCCTGAGAAGGTGGTGTTAATCAGTCCAGGCTCCTGGGGGTGCTAGAGAGGTACATAAGAGGCTCCTCCTCCTCTCTCTCCCTGCAGCTCCTGCTGCTTTCTGTTATTCCCTCTCACCTTTTCTCCTGCCTGCCTGTTGTGTCTCTTGTCCCCTTCTTCCTCCAGCACAGCACTCCACCCTCTCTGTGCATCTAGAGCAGAGAGAATACATATGCACCAGCAACAGACACAATTTTCTACATTCTGGGTCCTAGTGGCGCCCCCCCACAGTCTGGCACCTGAGGCGGCCGCCTCAGTTTGCCTCATGGTAACGCCAGACCTGACTGTAAAGTGATGTCAATCTGTACTTTAACTGTTCAGCTGTACTATCTATATCGTGTAGCATCCCTATTTTGCTATTATATCTGCCCAGGATGTTGCTCTACATGTCTAATAAATGCTATTATAGCTCTCTGAGGGCATCATATTTAAGGGGCATCATCTCAAAGACATACCACGTGCAAGAGAATCTGTGCCTGAGGTGCACATCTGTCAGGCCCCACTAGCTGAGTAGAGAAGAGAGTGTTTGAAACATAGATTGTATTCAAGACAAATTAGGGAATTTTGTCTGAGCCAGGTGTTCTTGTGAGACTGAGACTGAGTACATGCTGCCTGAATATGATCTAGAAGCATCGGTGGGAGGGGTTTGTATATGAAAATTAACGTTTTCAAATTTTAAAATCATCTAGTGTGAAGAAAGACTCATTCTGATTCTAAGTGTCAATTTTGTAAGGTCTTAAATTCAGCTTACAGCCCTGTAAGCATCCCTGACTTCAAAACACACAACTGGGATTCTTTAAATGAATCTGTTTTTAAGTGAAATGTTAATGTTAAAGATGACAACTGATAAAAGCTCTGTGACACAAACCCTCTCCCCACTGATGTTTAACCATGCTTGGAAAGGGTTGCTTAGTTTGTACTTTAATGAGTGCCCCAGACACAGACCATTGAAATGTGGGATATGCTAATATGATGTATTTCAATGTATTGTCATCATGTTTCCTGCATTGCTTCTCTTTGACTCCGATATCACTTCCTCTCTTCTTTGTCTTTGTCTTGTCCCCTCTCTTTGTCCCCCTCCTTTTACTTTCCCTTTTCCATCCCTTTTTATCCACTGTAGTTTCTCCTCCCTCTTTTCCCTTTCCTGTGTCCCTGCTGTTTCCCCATCACCTTTCTAGCTAGTATCTCCTCTCTCTTTTGAGGAACAGAAGCATTTCTCATGTAGCTCCCATACTGCTAAGTTTACTCTTCTCCACACCCTCTGTCCTACCCACAGTTGACAGCAAAGTGCTAATTAAGGGGAGCAGGCAAACCCAGTAGTATGGGAGTTGTGTGACCAGCACGTTTCACGTCTTGGGACTTATAGGAAGCAGGGAAGGAGGAAGCCAGGAAACTGTCTGAAAACCAGGAAGTCCCACAATGGGACATTTGAGTTGTATGGTTGAGTATCCATGATGATCCGGTCTTTGGTTTCTCTGCTGAGACTGTCAATATGGATACCAGTTGTCACTGTTTGTCATTCTAAGGGTACGTCTATACTCACGCGTCCTGTCAGAGGAGTCCAATCGATCTTCTGGGTTCGATATATCGCGTCTTGTCTAGACGCGATAAATCGAACCAGGAAGTGCTCCCCCGTCGACACTTGTAATCCTGCTCCACGAACGGAGTAGGCGGAGTCGACGGGGGAGCCTGCGCGCCATGTGTGGACCCCGGGTAAGTACCTTTTCATTCGAACTAAGATAGTTCGACTTCAGCTACGTTATTCACGTAGCTGAAGTTGCGTATCTTAGTTCGAATTGGGGGGTTAGTGTAGACCAGCCCTTAGTTGTGATGTGGACTCCTTTTCACTGGGAACTGGATTGAGATCACCAGCTCACATTACCTAGGCCACCAAGAGTCAACAGAGTATAATGACTTTCAGTCAGTACTGACATGGGACAGATTGAAAACAAGATAGAGCAGTTTATAGAGGCCAAGCTTTCTAACAAAGCAAATTAACCCTCTTGCACCAACTTGGTTATAAAAGAATGACACAGTGGTTGAACTGAGAGTATGTGATATTTGTATTTGTTCTGAAACAGATTTCAGTCCTTTTTGTCTTAACAGAGGGAAACACCGCTCGCAAATGCTGCATTCTGGGCTGCAAGGAAAGGAAACCTGGCTCTTCTTCAGCTGTTGTTGAACAGTGGGCGAGTAGATGTGGACTGCAGAGACAGCGTAGGCCCTCAATACGTGCACGCCAAGAACATATGCTTTACATCACTTTACACAACCCTCTGTGGCAGTAGTGATTTTACTACGGTCATTTGAGTGTCGTATGTTGCTTAAGCAAGATTTAAAACCTTTAGCAGCCATGAAAGCAAGTTTCAAAGCTGAGTTGTAACAACATGATGAATTATATCAATAGCCGGTTTTGGATGGCGTTAAGAAATTTGTGAACACTCAAAAACTTATCTGTTAATTATTTCATTCTTGCACTTACTTTGCACTAGTGTAAATAATTCATAAGGTGCGGGGCAATGCAGAACCAGGCTTAATAAGATTTACTAGTGAAGAAAAGCCCAGATACCCTGCAAATATATATGTGATTCTTTTCTCTATGGATGGTCATCACTTCTATTGGCATCAGTGGGAATTAGATATGAAATTAGAGATGGGCTGAAATCAATAATGCCCTGTGTCCTGTTGCTTCTGCACAGAATATACATACAAGCAGTGGGCTGTACTTGGATTTCCAAAAAGGCAGGGAAAAACAAGGTTAAGACATTACTTGAAATAGAACAAGTACTTTGTGCTTAGTAAAAAATGTGAGCTGTTGAGAGACACTGCCATATTGTACGATTTTAGTGCCACTCTGGTTTATAACACAAACCTAGCCAACATCGCTCGCCTTGAAAATAGTTTAGGGAGAGATTTTCAATAGCACAAAAGGGAGTTAGGTACTTAACTCCCATTGACCTTAAGTGAAAGTTGGACCTTACTGCCTTTTTGCCTTTCAGAATCTCCCATGTTGTATTTTAGGGATCAGTCCTGTGTGTGTTATTCCCAAGTAGAATTTTGCACATGGAAGGATGGTGAGATCAGGGTGAGAGTCAATCTGGAAACAGATGGAATGTGAAGAAATCAGAACTATTATTGGTTAATTATTTTGTATCAAATTTGGTGCTCAATTTTGATCCAAGTTTATGCAAAACACTGTGAGAATCTGGCTTGCTAACTTGATTAGGCCTCTGTTTACTATAACAGAATTACAAGTTTTCTAGACTAAAATATTTTAATGTGATGTAGGCTACGTGCTCTTTCACTAGTAATGTCTCACATTCGCAAGCACAATCAGTGCATACATTTTTCAGAAGGGGGGTGAATTTAATCTCTATGCAAATGGCCTCTGCACAACACGTACACCCCTCTTATGTTCCAGAAGCCTTACATTGGATTTAACTAGTGCATTGAGCTTGTGTGGGTGTCTTTTGCACAGGGTTGAATTCTACCCACAAAGCAGATTTCTGAGCTATCCCTCCACGGGGAGGGATAGCTCAGTGGTTCGAGCATTGGCCTGCTAAACCCAGGGTTGTGAGTTCAGTCCTTGAGGGGGCCATTTAGGGATCCAGGGCAAAAATCTGTCAGGGGACAGTACTTGGTCCTGCTAGTGAAGGCAGGGGACTGGACTTGATGACCTTCAAGGTCCTTCCGGTTCTAGGAGATAGGTGTATCTCCATATATTATATGGAAGTATATTTGATATAATTTCAAACACTACATCATTTGATAGGTTTCAGTGTAGTAGCCGTGTTAGTCTGTGTCAGCAAAACGAAAATAAGAAAGAAAAACTTGTAGCACCTTAGAGACTAACAAATTTATTTCAGCATAAGCTTTCGTGGGTTAGTACTTATGCTTATGCTGAAATAAATTTGTTAGTCTCTAAGGTGCTACAAGTTTTTCTTTCTTATTTTCGTTTTACATCATTTGAGACAGTGTAATCTGGTGGTTAATGCAGGAATTAGACATCAGGACAACTAGGTCCTATTCCTGCCTTTGTCTCTGACCTCGCTGTGTGACATTGGGCAATACCATTCAGTTCTATGTTTCAGTTTCCTCCCCTATGAAGTAGGGTAATGATGCTAATCTATCTTTGCAAGGCTCTTTGAGATTCCCTGACAAAAATTGTATATAAGTGAAAGGTATTATTGATTATTATTGATTAATAGGGACCATAACATGAGATCATTGCATAGTAATTATGTCCTGTTTGGGCTACACTGTTAAGCTCTAATCGTGCAATGGGCTCAGTGCAGGGGGCATCTTGTTGCAGGATTGGGTTTAGCACTGAAGGTAAGTGTGTGAATGTTTGTTCCTGTAACTACTTTTATTTATTTGTTTGATTCTTTACTTTTCAATGGGTTTTAAATAGCAAATATTTAAATCTATTTTTTTTCAAAGTAACTTATTGCCCTACAATTATATGTAAAGAAATGAGAGGGGAGAACAGTTTTTGTACCCTGGGGAAATTATAATCAGTTATCATAAATGTCCCCCGCAGTTATGCTGAGAAGTTGTTGTCTGTTTTAGATAGTCTGATTTATTATTAGAGGTAATAGTCTAATATACTGATTTGTTTTTCCTTATGCCCAGCTTGGCACAACAGCTTTGATGGTAGCTTCTCACCATGGCCACATAGAATGTGTGCGGGAATTGGTGTTACAAGGAGCAGATATCAATCTGCAGAGAGAGGTAAGAAACGTTCTGCATTTTAAAAAGAGATTGCAAAAGCAACCATTACTGACTGGAGTGATAGAAACCATAGAGGAATATTACCAATTGCTTATCTGTTTGTTGCTATGCAGTATAAGTACAAACAATATCTATTCGGTAGGTTCTCCTGAGAATACATAGGATTCAGATTTCTGGAGTTTTAAATTGAAAAAATGAGTTGCAGGATCTGCTCCTATAAATAACCCATCAAGAGTTTCTAGTGCACCCAGTTTGTGTGGACCAGTTTCATCCCTACTGTAATCCCATTGATGCCAAGCATGCATTGACCATGACATTAATTGATGCAGTAACATGCAGATTTCAGAAAGTGATTAATAAGGAGAGGTCGCTTACCATTAAATTATAGAGACTAGCCATGAAAATGGAGTTGGCAGAGTTACCCCAGAAATTATTCTGGCCCAGTGTGCTTTGTATATATTCATTTCAATTGGCAGCAATAGACTCCATCACACATCTAAATCACACCTTACTTTGTGAGGACAGGACACAGTTGCCTCCAGTTTGTTTGTAGAACATTAATTATAACTTTAAGTCAGGGTTGGCTTTTGTGAACGTCCTGCCAGTAGCAGCATCTATAGTCATTCTGATTTGTGGGCTGTCTAGACATACAGCAAAATTGCTCTGTTGGTTAATGGTCCTGAGAGAATAGTAATTTAACAAGAGTTTGCAGTAATGTTGGCTGACTGCAGAATACAGTGATAGTTCAAAATAATGGCACTGTTCTCTGCACTGTAATGATAAGTGTATACATTTCTAACCTCTCTTGGTTACCTGGAACTAAGACATAAATCCCCTGCTGACATCTGGAAATTATTGCCTCAACGAATGTAATAGTCGATGATATCAGTTTTCTGGAATTGATTTAACCAGTATAAAATTGCTCTAATAGTGATTACTAGTAGATTTTCAATAAGGCCCCAATCCAGCAAAGCACTTAAGCACAAGCTGCTGCGAAAGCAACACCAAAAGGACAGGAACGATCTGAACAACAGACTTTTCTGAACTCATTTTTATGCATCACATTGGACATGTTAACTGGGCAAGGCAGAAAATAAAGAACCAGAAAGGAACAGAACCCCTCAAAAGGTAAAATTCACCCTTGGGCACAGGGTTCCTATGGTGACAGGAATACAGGAGACCCTATCTGAAGTTTAAACCCTACATTAAAGACTTAGACCCTTATCTTGTAAATAGATCCACATATTCAGACTTGTACTCCTGCAATCCTATTGGAGTCAGTGGGACACCGCATAGGAGGAAGGGTCTATACATGTGGATCTGTTTTGCAAGACTGGACCCTTGAATGGTACGTAAGGCCTTGTAAAGGCCTTCTGCACTGGAGTGAATTTCCACATGTAGCTCCCTTTTTCCTGCCTTTCCAGATGCGATAAGAAAGCCACAAGCAAGGAATGCAAGAGTTTCTAGGGATAATGCTGCTAACCTTCCTTTGTAAAGTGCTTTTGAGATCTACTGCTGAAAAGTGCTATATAAGTGTGGTATACCAGGGTACAATCCAAACTAATGAGCTGCTGTGTCACCTGTGCCCTTCAACCTTGGATGCCTTACAATGCTTTGCTGAAGTAGCTCCCATCTGGATGGCTCACAAACAGCCTTCCAGCATGCAAGCCACACCCTGTGTGTCTGTGTAATTGCAGTCTGCCAGCCACATTTGGGTTACACTCTGCCTCTCACCAGCCTTGGTTATACTGCAGGGTGACCCCAACACACCCCCAATCCCAGATGTGAATATTCTGTACCACCCAGCCCTCTCCTGGACAGTACAAAATATTTTAAGTCCATTATTCCTTTAAGGGACCAATTTGCCAACTTATTATTATGAATAGTTATTCAGACACTTCAATTTAAACACGCTGGATTAGCTAAAAGTGTGAAACAAGTTTATTAAGAGAGATTTTAAGTGAGTGCAAGTAATGAGGAATGAACGTTAGAAGTGGTTCCAAGCAAAATAAAGATACGATGTTCACTAATATCTAACTTAAACTGTATCAGATTCAAGCAAAGTTTCTCACACATGCTTTCAGCAGTAGCAGTCTTACTGACCAAACCCTGTAGGTCAGGATCTCTCCCGCAGAGCATTTCCAGCTGGAAGCAAGGCAGCAGACACTCTGTATGGAAGGGGACTCCATGCTGTTCCTTTGCTAAAAATGTAGATTTTTTTTTTTGCCCTGCCCTTCTTTCCTGCCAAAGAATGGCCACTTAGCAGGTAATGGTCCATCAGCCTTGTTTACACTTGGCTGAGACAGCAGTTTACCCATTGTCTCTGAGAAACTGGTCTGACCATTCCCCAGACTTCTCTGGAAAGCAAACTTTTAGTCATGATCTCAGCTTATGTGTATAACTTCACATGTAAAGCTGCTACGTGCATTTTGCCATGATATTATTGATCAGCAAATTATGAGGTTTTAAAGGAAATGATACCTCCGAAGACATGCCTTGTACAAAATTATTACAGTAGTGTGTGGGGTGTGAACACAGGGGCATATTCTGTCACAATAGGTATCAATAATAATAATAATATTCTCTGGTAATTTTGTATCCTAGTAATTTAAGTCTTACAGGATGGATTCTCACCTTGATTTACTGGTATTTTAGTGACAGAACTAGGCGTGGAAAATATTTGGGCTTTGATTCTTCGCTGTATGTGAGCTGAGTTTGACAGTGGGAGTTAATTCCCTGATTCAGGCTTGCCTGGCATTGGCATCTGTGCAGGATAGCATTGTCCCTATACAGCCCTAACTTAGGCCAACGGTGGGGACCGTGCGCCAGTGGAGGATAAAGTATAGGGGAGCTCTGCTGTGTGACGGCCCCTCTGCTCTTACCTAAACTTCACTCCCAATACATCCCCTTGTTCCCCTTTCACCGGGGGTAGAGTGATACCTGGTGCAGGATGTGGTGGAAGTTCTCCTGTGCAGGGAGGATTCTCCACTGTCTATCTTCAGCCTGTTTCAAGCCACTTTGCTCTGTTTATGGTGACTGACAGGACTGGAGAATTTGGTCCTGAATTTTTCAAAAAGAAAAATATATTTGGGGGGCGGAGGGAAGGTGAGGTAGGAGACGCAATAGTCTGTAAAATATCATCCGTAGACATGGTAATGGTAATAGCCTTTAAGATTTAATCAGCGGGGATACAAATATTACCAGAGAAAGAAAGAGAGACTCGTGCTTACCTCACTTTGGGCTTTCTTGTCTCACTTGAACACACAGGACAAGGAAATGAGTAAAATAGTAGAGGCTTCACGAAGAAGCCCATTTATGTGAATGGAATGGGGAATATGGATTTTATGCAGGTAAACAGGATGTGGGATAAACATCGGCAAGGATACAATTCTGTCACAGATTCCGTGATTTTCCGGGATCTCCAGGACGTGTTCTGGGGAAAGGGTGGAGCAGCTGGCAAACCTGGGGCTGCTGGAGCAGTGGCTGCTGGAACAGCTGACCGGCGGCCGGCCCAGGGTTGACAGCTGGCCGCTGGCCAGCCCCAGGTGCAATGGGCCAGCGGCCAACCCTAGGCGCAGTGGCCCTCTGGGGCTGGAGCAGCAGTGGTCACCCCCTGCTTCAGGAGCAGTGCCAGGGCTGGAGCAGCTGCAAGCCCTGGCAACACTCTGTTTGTGTGTGTCCCACCCCGGTCCCGTCCCCTCCCGCCTCCCTCCCCCCCGGGATATTTTTAGTAAAAGTCAGGGACAGGTTGCGCTTCCGTTAATTTTTGTTTATTGCCCGTGACCTGTCTGTGACTTTTACTAAAAAATACTCATGACACAGACTCTTAACCTTAAACATCAGACATTTCAGTGCAGTGAGATGAGAAATGACCGCCTCCCTTAAGTTCTGTTGTATCCTCTACAGTCCCAAAGATCATCATGAGTCTGTCCAGCTCTTGTTCAGTTATTCAAGTTCAATCCATTTTAATTCTGTTTAAAAATGAAGTGCATACTTTATTCACATTTTATCCATTTGTTTGTCTGAAATATGTTTCCTTTTTTGTTTACAGTCAGGCACAACTGCTCTGTTCTTTGCTGCACAGCAAGGCCACAATGATGTTGTGAGGTTTCTCTTTGAATTTGGCGCCTCTACTGAATTTAGAACTAAAGTAAGAGATTGGTCTGCTTTACTTCCAAAATTCACTTCTGCGTTAATGGCTTGTTTCCTCTTGATCTGCGACATGGCATTACAGCAAGAGGATCATAAAAGAATTTCCCTGCTTGCACATTTTCTAAGCTATATGAGTCTTCTGGCAAAATATTAATTAAAGGCTAGTTTTTATTGTCTAGGCTTGATTGTTTGAGTTTGGTACCATTTCATTACAGTGTATATTTTCAGATTGTGAAAGCTGCAGTGAAGAGATCAGTCTCTCCTCTCATGCTGTCCCATAATATGAGAACAAGAGGTCACACAATGAAATTGTTGACAAGTAAATTTAGAACAAATAGGAGGAATTAACACAGTGATGAGTCTGTGGAATTCACTGCTGTAGGAAGTTACAAAGTTAAATACGATAGCTGGATTTTAAAGAGCACTGGTTAATCATGTATAGTTACTGTATGTGTGTTAAGAGAGGGGTAATTAAATCTGTTTGCTTGATGCGTTAGGATGATCATGGAAGAAATCAGGAAAACTTTTTCCCTTCATGTTCAGCATTGCACTCTTGGCTGGTGGCACTATGTCTATTATTTAGGCAGCCTGGTACTTTCTATTATAAGACCCTGTTATAACTGCAAAACTTTCATTGTTTGAGCTGAACTCGTCCAGGCTGGGTGTCTGCCTCAGACCAAATTTATTTTTTTGAAAATTTTAGTCAAAACAGTTCTGCTGTTTCAAAGAATGAGGCTAATGTTAAAATATTCTGATGAACTTTTCTTTGAAAAGCTCTAGACCCTCTGCTTTAGAGCAGAGACTTTCAATTTAATGGGATGGCAGCCTTACTATTAAGGATGCACCTTTTGCCCTCCCTTGGAAAATCCACCCAAATCTGGCCAAGTGATAAGCCTTTGAAATATTGCAGTTCCTGCATGATCAATAGAGATTTATTTTATTTTTAGCAGCTAAAACCTCCAAAGATTCCATTCTCATTGAGCATGCTCCATCCCCTCCTAGCTCCTGTGTGTGACTGGACTGTGCACGTGTCAACCCCACAGAGCAACTGAGCATGCTCCAGCCCAGAGCTATGGGAGGCTCAGAACGACTTTCCCTGTAATGGCTGCTCCCAGCTGTTCCAAGCCAGGGTGGTACATGGTTTCTTTGTTCTCCGTGACCTTTTTGCTGGCACTCAGGAAGCTGTCTTATTTGAATGCAGTCGGGATGAAAGCTAGACTGAGGGGGGAAGGAAAGGAGTAGATTGGGACAATGAATCTGGTGAGAGACTGGGACCGAGGAGGGAGAGAAACTGGGACTGGCTGGGCAAGAAGACTGGGACTAGGAGCCAAGGAGGGGAGTCTGGGAGCTGGGCAGGGAAGGAGCACCCTGGGACTGGTTGGGTAAAGAGACTGGAAGCCGGGAGGGAGGCAGGTGAAGCTTTGGCTCAGATCCCTGACATGAGCAACATCCTCAGAGCACAGTGGCCTCACCCTGGCTGCCACCAGTCTGGTTACCCCTTCCAGGATGACACCAACAGCTCTTCTAGCGCTGTAGTGTCCAGTCCCTCTTACTGGAGCACGCACAAAACCGTACAAGTTTGCTGCTGCTTTAAAGCGATAGTACACTGCACGAGCCAGTTAGTTTGGCTGAGGATTTCACTCTTCAGTTTGAAACACTGCACTGGGATGGCTGTGTAATAAAACAAGATTAAGTTTATTAGCAAAGAACATCTATTTAATTGATACCAAGTGGAATTAATTGGGATAGAAACGGTTCCGAACAAGCAGAAGTAAAAATACACTTCTAGGACTCAAAGCTAACTTAGAGCCTTTTGTTCCAAGCAGTTTTCTCACCACAGTTTTTCTTCCAGCATGGCTGGCCACCCCTTAGCCAGGGTCCAACACATAGAGCCCAAAGTGCTTCATTTCCCTGTCTCCTCAGGTGAAAAATGCCAACATAGCTTTTTCTCTCTCTGCTTATATCTTTCAAAGTTAATAGTCTTGCTGGAGCAGGCAGGAAGGTTTCCTGGAGATGCAGCTTCCACCCTTGTTCAGTGTGTTAAGTGGCCATCCCCACACTGCATGTAAATGTCATTTCATTGTCTCTACTTGCTCAGTTCACATTGGAGACACATTCAAGCAGGTGAAACTCACATTCCTTTGTCTAGGACAGTGTGATTTAAGCCCTGGCTGCCAAGCGCCTTTTAAGAACATAATTCCAGCACATATTAATAAATACTCCATGCAGTAATATTAATGACCAGTGTATTGCCAGTTCACATATGATACCTTACATGACACATTTTAGATACAGATTATGACAGTGAGTTGGGGTACACTGAGCTCATCAGGCCTAACTGCTACATATGGGGGAGCCCCTTGTCCTCTGAATTGGGGTGATCTTAGGGTCACAATCACATACTGTTTCAATACTGCTAAGTCATCCTACCCTCTTTCCCATAACCTCCCAGAGACAGACCTGGTTACAGCCTCCTCCCACTCCCTGCTCCTCTGTTGCTGCTGCTGGAACACCCTTACCCTCTGCTTTGGGAACAGCTCTCACCTTCTGCACTGGTAGCTATGTGAGTGGTGTTGGAGGATGTCACACCTGGGAATTACCCTTTTTTGGCACGGGCGACCGTGTTTATCAACATGGCAAGCCAGGCATTTTGTTGCTAGTTATTGCTGGTGAAGTCTCTGTCCTTGTGGCATTGCAGCTCTTTTCCTTCTCAGATGGCAGTTAAGTTACATGTGAGGGAGCATATCATACCCCGATTTTGTACACTGATGTAATGAATGGCATTATGTCTCCCTCTAGTGGTTGACTCACAGTGCCTATAACAACCCGTGATTGCTGACACCTAGAGAAATTACCTTTAGCTGAAGTGGTAGGGTTTTGTGCCTATGGTCTCTGGTCTGAGCATTGTGTGTGCTTCTACAGTTCAATACATATCTCATCTAGCAACACAGTCTTGTGTCTGACTTCCCCTGCTGCCAGTTCTCAGGCAACTGGGAGTGGGTGTGGGGATGGAGAGAGACTGGGACTTGAACACTGAAGCTAGATGTGGAGATTGAGTAGGAGGCAGGGCATATCAGGAAGTCAGGCTATGACTAAAGGAGAATTGCGTTTGAGGTGGATCTAGTGGCTGCTAGAACAGAGTTCAACAGCATACAGCTTAGTCCATTGGATCAGAGGCAGGGTGTGCTGGCAGTCACCGTGTGGGGCTGGATGTTATATTTGTGAGAAGGACAAACTAGGAGTGGGGAGGGAAATAAGTTCATACGAGGAGAAAAGGAGAGTCAGAGCAGAGTTTTCTTGGTTTCCATTCCTAACAAAAGAAACCTCAGGTCAAGAATTCTCCTAGGGACAGAGCTAAGGTCTAACTTATGGGGGAAAGACTCAAAGTACAACTCACAACAATTTACTGGCTAGATATTGCATAACTTCTGTGAGCCAAATTATGAGCGGTACTCAGCACTTGCTTATGTCTTACGCACCCGTTCTGTATAGCACTTGTCTTCTTTTCTTATAGTGCCCATTCTTTGCTTGTTTGCAGGATGGCGGTACCGCTCTGTTAGCAGCTTGTCAGTATGGCCACACACGAGTGGTGGAAACTCTACTGAAGCATGGTGCCAACATACATGATCAACTTTCTGTGAGTTCATTGGAAGTAGATATAAACACCACTGACAGTGGAACAATCAAAGTGTGGGGTTTTACAATTCAGCTACTACAGATGGTCTTAGCGCCAGTGCAGTAAGGCATTAGCCAAAGGTTTTCTCTTTATACATTTTTAATGTAAATGTTATTAACTGTGTGTTCCTTATGATACTGGGAGAAAAGCACAAAGCCAAGAAAGGATATTTAGTTGATCTATATTACAAAGTTAGGTCATCTGAACTACATCACTCAGGGCTGTGAAAAATTTCACTCTCTGTGTGATGTAATTAAGCCAACCTAATCCCTGGTGTAGATACTGCTAGGTCGAGGGAAGAATTCTTCTGTTAACCTACCTACCATCTCTCAGAGGTGGATTTACTACAGTGACAGATGAACCCCTTCCGTTGCTGTAGTAAATGTCTACGCTGCAGCTGTGGCGCACTTCTACCGTATACATATCCTTAGGTGAATTGTGGCTAAAAGAGAAACTTTCTAATCTTGGGGCCTGATTCTCCCTGCCCATTGTGTCATTTTTTACAGCTGTTCAAAGAGAGTGTCAAATGCTACCACGTCAGAATGGTAGTGTTTACACACCGGAGTAAATAGCTACATAAGGTGCAAGGCAGAGAAGGATCAGGCCTTTAGTTTTTCTCTTGACATGCAGATATCATTAAAGGTAGAACTACAGTTACATTTTCTTAACATCTTTACATGCTGACATTCAGGTAAAGGGAAGATATTGGGGGAATGTACCTCTCTCACCTGATAGTGCTTTGAAAACAAATTAAAATAAACAACTGGCTTGATGGACATAATTTAGCTGGATTTTTAGAGAGCTGGAAGGGGCTGATTAGGCCTTAGATGAATCCCTATCTGATTTACTGTGGTGGAGTTGCATACAAGCTGGGCTATAATAAAATAAAAATGTGTGGCTTATCACCCTCTGCCACCCTTCCCTAACTCAAGTCAGCCCAGACAAAAAGGAAGTCATTCCCTGTGGGGTTAAGATGTTCTCTCAGCTAACTCTACTGGAGCTAACTCCCATGATGGGGAATGCTCCCATGAGGTGCTAAGTGCCTTCATCCCCACTGATTTCACAGCAGTATTCAACATCTTACAGTTTCAAGCCCTAAACACACAGTATCCCCTGGGTGTGACATACCTGGCTATGACTTCCTGTAAAGAAAGGTGTTCCATGTTTGCTGTTGCACAGTGATTACTTTTTTTATCCTGAAGGGCCATATTTAGCCATGTTTGTCACTTCCTGGTAGGGTGTGCTAGGTATTTCCACTGAGGTCTAAAATAACATTTGCCACACCCAGCGCATGCACTTAGCCCTGGGCTACAGTAGGGGCGGGGTCAATCTACGATACGCAACTTCAGCTACGTGAATAGCGTAGCTGAAGTCGGTGTATCGTAGATCGACTTACCTGGCCGTGAGGACAGCGGCGAGTCGATCGCTGCCGCTCCCCCATCGACTCCACTTCTGCCTTTCACAGAGGTGGATTTCCGGAGTCGACGGGAGCGCATTCGGGGATCGATTAATCACGTCTAAACAAGACGCGATAAATCGATCCCCAATAGATCGATTGCTACCCGCCGATCCGGCAGGTAGTGAAGACAAGCCCTTAGATGTGAAGGCAATAAAGTAACCTCCCTGTCATCTCTCCAGGAACAGCGCAGCATTCTCAATTGTATTTATAAGCTTGTTTTGATTACCTATAGCCATTTTATGTAGAAGTTGTGCAATAACACCCTTATGCAGGGAGTTAAAAAATTAAAATAAAAGAGAATTCAGAGGAAAACAAGTATTAGCTCTGATTCTTTTGCATGGTGCTGATGAATTGAGTTTGCAAAGTGGTGGTGGTGTCTGGCTGCCTATTTGATTGGCAAGCTTCCATGTAAGAGGGAGTTCAAACCCACGCTTGTCAGAGCAATTATTCCAAAAGCATCAGGATTTCACTTTCAATCTTTAAGATGACTAAATGTTAGCAGTGTGGGGAAGAGAAGGAGCCCTAATTAAAAGGAAACCTTTTTAGCATTGATTGGTGCTGTAATAAAGAGCGGTTTTCAGATTACTAAACATTATTTGTTCTGAAAGAGGAACCTGAACAGAAGGACTCCTGTTGTGTCTGTCTGGTGCAGAAAGCCTGCAAAAGGGGCTAAACACAATTACCCAACCCTGTGCGCCTGCCTACTAGCCAGACACAATCTAGCCTTCAGTGTGCCCAGTAACCCATAGATGACTTGTATGTTGGAACAAGTCAGTGTGCAATCGAATATAATAATCTAATGGCTTGTCCACTCAGCACATTACTGCATGGCAAGCCATGGTGTGAATCTACAGACCATCAGCTTGCCACGCAGTAACGTCCTCTGCAGACACTGCTACAGCGCAGTGAAAGTCCCAGAGTGTGGCTTAGTGTATTGCCCTTTCAAGTAGTAGTACCTCAGCCACACTCCAGGACTTTCACTACACTCTAGCAATGTCCACATGGGATGTTATTACACAGCAAGCTGTGCCCTGTAGATTCATATTATGGCTTGCTGTGTAAGCAAGCCCTAAAACACATGAAGTGTAAGAATCCCAGCCAAAGAGAAATATGGGAAATTAAATCCTCTCCATCAGACACCTCTTCTGATTCCCAAGATCTCAACCCTCTTGGCATTAGGGGCAAACTTTCCAAATCTGGGACCTGAAGCAAGGACCACTGCAACCCACTGATGCTGGATCAGGCCTCTGGTGATTGGAAAAAATAAGGTCTTCTATAGTCTAAGAAGCCCAGCTGAGTATAAACAGCTGCAGTTAGTCCCCAGTGTAGTGATGTGCCACCAACATTTAAGCAAGGGGCTTTTGCTAAAATACTCCCTTTAGTCTGTGATAAACTTAGTGTGCCCGGGGAGCATAAAGTTGCAGAGAGAGGGTGGGGGGGGGGGCTTTAGCATCTTATTCATTTGTTTACACATTTAAACCAAAACACTTCCTCTTAACCATAGGGGAAACAAAATCCCCTTAATATGCACTTCACTGGGAACTACACAGGCAGAGACTGCATCATGTCTGAATGCCTGTCCCAACACCAGTGCAAGTTTCCACTCCTAGCTAGATAAATAAAACATTACAGCTGATTGAAATTTTGAAACCTTTTTTCCATGGAAAATGGCCTTTTTTCAAAGAAGAACCAAAAAATGTTTGACTTTTGAAAACCTAACACAGAAAATATTTTGGTTGTCAAAAGCTGAAAACATCTACAATTTAAAACAAAATGTTTTGTGTTGAAAAACCAAAAACTGTTAGTGAAATGTTTTGAAAAAACAAAAATTGTTAATTTCTTTCAAAAGCTTTTACAGAAAATACCATTTTTCATCCAGGTCCACAAACTACCTTGCTGTGTGTAAACCACTGGTAAGTGTTTATATCGCAGGTTCTCCTTTTATGGCTGTTCTACGGAGATGAGTCTACTGCAACTGCCAGCCAAAGGAGTTACTCCTTCAGCTCGACTGGTAGAAGTTAGTGCTTTTAGGCCCCAATTCAGCAAAGTGCTTACGCAGATGCTTTAAATTAAATTCATGGTTAAGTCCATCCTTCTTTAGCAAAGCATTTAAGAACTTTTCTGCATAGGGATGGATTTAAGTATGTGCTTAAGTGCTTTGGTGACTTGGGGGCCTTAACATGGTAGGCCCTGGGTTCAGATCGCAGCTTTGACCCACGATCGCAGACATTACATTTGTATACTTAAGAGGAATGCTACACACCCAGTCTAGTTTGTTGTGGACTAAATTCAGGATTTTGGTGATGACTAGTTTCTTGTGTGTAGCTATTTATACGTTATAAAGTTGCATAAAGGCACAGAAAGGGAAATATGTTTTGATGTAAATATCTAGTGTAGCTTTACCAATTAAGCTTTATTTATTTATACTCAGGATGGAGCTACTGCACTTTTTCTGGCTGCCCAAGGAGGTTATCTGGATGTCATCAGGTTATTGTTATCTTCAGGAGCAAAGGTCAACCAGCCAAGGCAGGTAATGTTCAGCATTGCACTACCAAAGCAGAGATGGCATTTAATTAACATTCTCTTGCTAAAAAATATGGCTGGAATTTTTAAAGGCCCTAAGGGAGTTAGTCTTTCAATTGGAACTGGGCACCTAATATCCTCAGGCCCCTTTGAAATTCCATCTTAAAACACTAGCAGTAGATAGCAGTCCACATATCCCCTGCTAAAGTCAACCAGTCAGACTTATGTACTTATTAAAACCCTACCACAGCTATGTCTTTAGTATCAACGTTAATCTTTGATAAAAACCTTTGACTTTGAGTTTACTTCATGCTGTCTATACACACTGTAATAATCAGACGTAAATTGTAGTTTAACCTCCTTAAACATTTGGTACCAGTACAACTGCCATCCCTGTTTCCACTTAGTTGCTCTCTAGGTTCTGATGCATAACCACATGCATAACTTTAAGCATGAGAGTAGCTCCACTGAAGACAGTGGAGCTACTCTCATGCTTTGTTACACAATGTGCTTAGTGCTTTGCTGGATCTCACACTACTGCTCTGGGGGCCTAATCCAACTCCCATTAAAGTCAAGTGGAGTTGATTCAGGCCTCAAGGGAATGCAAACAATTTAAACTACATCAGGAAGTAAATACAGATGAAAGGTTTCTAACATATCCATAATTTTGCCTCCTTGTATCTGAGCACAGTGGGCCTACTTTTCAAAAGAGGGAGTCTTAATAGGTCAGCCATTTTTTGGCCTTTGGATGCTGAAATCAGCACTTAGATGTAAAATGAGCACTTATGTACCTAGCTACCAATTTGAGCATCCAGATGGGGATTTGCAGATCCAACTTAGATAACCATATTGGAAAATGGAGTTTCCCAGAATCCTTGATTTTACATCGGAGAGTCTCACCTAAGGGTTGCTAAACCATTTCAAATAAGCTAACTACCCTGAATCTTCACCACACTTAACCTGTACATTTAAAAATATTTGGATAATGTTCCCTTCTTGCATTGTTCATGTATGTCTCTGCTAGCTGGCTTAGGTTTACTGGTTTCAGTTGGATAGGAAATGAAGAAATAGAAGATAATGGGATGAGAGAATCACGTAGCACGTGAATAGGCTGTCTAGCTTTTCCTATATTTCCTGACTTCCTATCCAGAAGAGCCCAGCAAGTCACAGCCAGGCAGCAGAGAACTACATGTGCTGCTTCAGCAGCTTATTTGAGGGCCATGGGTGTCTTTTCACTGGAAAAATCTCTGCTGCTACTTAGCACAAGGAAATAGGACCATCCATTCATATACTTGTGTATCCACATTGAGACCATCCTACCCCTCTCTCTGTACCCTCCCTCAGCCACCAGATTTATCTTTATAGGAAGGTTGGCAGGTGTTCTCTGAGCTGATGCTTAAATTACTCCTTGGCTACCTGTGATTATACTGTCTCTCTGGCTTTGTCTAGACTGTGGTTTGTTAAAAGGTGGTAACTAACACATTCTAGATATCTAGGGCAGTGTATACTTTAATATGAGCTAAACTGGTCAAGTTAAAGCCATGGGGGCAGCCTAGCTTTAACTCGACCATGTTAAAGTGTACACTGCCTTGTCTACACTAGACTCTAAGCCAGGGATCTCAAACTCAAATTACCACGAGGGCCACATGAGAACTAGTAAATTGGCCTGAGGGCCGCATCACTGAAACCTTTTCATACAATGATACAAAAGTATAGTCAAAAATGAAAAAAATGAAGAGTAATATAGTATTCTATTAAAAGTCAATGTATTAACTTTTTAAAAACTGTAATGCAAAGAGGGGTTTTAATAAAATATAAACACTCAGTAATGTTTGGAGCTTGGCTGCCAGTAGAGTCGGCGCCTATGGCGGGCTGCAGGAAATAACTCCGCGGGCCGCATATGGCTCATGGGCCGCATGTTTGAGACCCCTGCTCTAAGCTAACATGTCAGCTAAGTAAGATGTTCTAACACCTACTAATAACAAACTCTTAAACTCTAATCCAGGCTGAGTCTCTCTGTCTTATCTCTAAGGGTATGTCTATGTAATGCATGCCCTAAGTTTCCTGTAAGCCGTGTGGGCGCGCAGCAGCCTATTTAGCACCGTGCAGGTGCTCAGGGAACCCGCCTGGGGACTTGTCACCTGCCGCGGCTGTGGGAGGAGCGCCCCTTCCCCAACCTCAACCTGCCAAGGCCCGTACCTGTCGCAGCCAGGGCGCCCCTACCCCAGCCAGGGCAGCCTGGCCCGAATCTGGACGATCCAGCTTAGACCCAGCTGCAGCGGCCCGGCCGCAGCTGGGGCAGCGCGGCTCGGCCCAAACCTGGGCGGCCCAGCCTAGATCCAGCCACGGCCAGGGCGGCCCAGCCCAGACCCAACCGCGGCCAGGGCGCCCCTCTCTCAACCCAGCCCTGGCCCTCTGGGGTTGGGGGAGAGGTGCCTATCCTGTGGCCCCAGCCCCGGAGCTGCTGCGGCAGGGAGAGGCACTTCTCCCCCACAGCACAGGTGCTGCTGCGGGGAGTCTTTTCTCCCTGCCATAGCCCCGGAGCACCGTCCTGCACCCCAAATCCCTCATCCCTGGCCCCACCCCAGAGCCCTCCCCTCACCCCAACCCTCTGCCCCACCCCTGAGCCCATCATCCCTGGCCCCACCCCAAAGCCCACACCCCCAGCCGAAGTCCTCACACCCCTGTACCCCAACCCTCTGCCCCAGCCCTGAGCCCCCTCCCACATTCGGAACCCCTCGGACCCACCCCCACCACATGAATGTTGTTATGAGCACCAGTATGAGGGTGATGTGTAATATATCACCTCCATATTGGTGCACATAACAAAATTCATTCTTCACATGGGTGGGAAAAATGAGAGGGAACACTGTATGCCCGCTGGGTGTGGTGCTCTGTGTACTTCTAGTGACACTTAGACAACCTAGAGATTGATGAGTCTATTATAGCCTTGGTTAAGATTGTGCAGTAGAGGCTCATGCACTAAGTTTC
Source organism: Chelydra serpentina (assembly GCA_037349315.1). Taxonomy (NCBI): domain Eukaryota; kingdom Metazoa; phylum Chordata; order Testudines; family Chelydridae; genus Chelydra; species Chelydra serpentina. The sequence continues at coordinate 60,624,702 of JBAIAC010000002.1, read as the reverse complement.
AGAGGTTCCAGATTCGATCCCACCCCTCAACAACCGGGGTCTGTCAGCACTACATCTACACAGTAATTAAACACCTGCAGCTGGCCTGGGTCAGCTGACTCAGGATTGCTGACTCGGGCTGCGGGGCTATAAAATTGTGGTGTAGACAATTGTGGGCTATGGCTGGAGTCTGGACTCTGGGACTCTCCCCCCTTACGGGGTCCCAAGGCCCCGGCTTCAGCTTGAGCCCAAACATCTATACAGCAGTTTTACAGCCCCACAGCCTGAGCACCACGATCCTGCTATATTGCAGATCTTTTATTTCAGTGTAAAAGTACCTTAGCAGTCTACACCTTGATTGGTGCAAGGTACCTTTTGGCCTTTGCTGAGTTCAGTACCTAGTGGCCAGCTGCTAAGTTTAGCTCTGGATAAATTCAGTAGTGTTTATGTCTGGAGCCTGTGTTTGGGCCCATCTCTAATCTGAACTGTTTTCTTAACAAATGAAAAGCCTGTTGCTATCACTCAGATAATTAAAGAAATGGCTTAATGGGCTTTCATAACTTCCCCCCACAAAAAAATTAGCCTTGGTTCAAGTGTGAGAAATATCCATCCAAGAGTGATATTTAAACAGTGCCTCCTCAACCAGCAACTGCAACAATGCTATATTGTCATCACTGATGTAGTAAGTATTTCCTGGTGCTATGTTGCATTGTATATAAGGCTGGCCCTAGGCTTTGTAGGTCCCTATGTGAAGTAAAACTTACCAGGCCACATCCTTCTCTTTCCCCCCTCACGGCCAGGCCCTCTTTCTGCCTTGCTCTCGTGAATGTACATCTCAACATTTACATTATTTAATAATGTAGCTTTGGGACCAATTTCATTTGTATCTTCCTTAACAGTATAATTTCTGCCTGCACAGACATCCTTTCCTTCCTTGTGACATTGTGACAAGGTCTCCATGGGGGCTGCTGCACTGACATTCTTTTGTCATCATTTGGTCTAGACAGAGCTTTGGGAGTAGCATCTGAACCCTGGTACAGGCTAGCTTTCTTTGTCGCTTTAACTCCAAAACAAATATCAGAGGGGTAGCCATGTTAGTCTGTATCCACAAAAACAACGAGGAGTCCGGTGGCACCTTAAAGACTAACAAAGCAAGGTGATTGTTTGCCAGTGAGGTTCACAGGGAGGGTGACATGCTGCATCACACCAAGTTTTTAGTCTGAGATGCCAGGGGGAGATCAAAATATTCAGTTTCAGAAAATTCATCTTTTAAAGGGTTTTTTACATTATTTTCCATATAACATGTATTATATGTGTGTGTGTGCATATAAATGTATATGTATATACACACACATACACACAATAAAACCTACAGACATTGTACATGTGTATCAAGAAAGCATTAGTATAAGCAAGGGGACAGAACTCCAACTGGTGTTAAAGGCACAGCTCCATTGACATCAGTGGAGCAATGCCAGTTAACACCAGCTGAGGACCGGACTCTTAAGGTTACACAGCCCATCTGCCATGGGGCTTCTTAGTGGCAGTGCCATGAACACCATGGCTACTACCTTGATTTGTCCCTTCCTAAAAATCAAAAATCACATCCAAACACTGGTGTATTGTAAAGCCCAGAGCCACAAAGCGGTCTCTTGAATTAGTGGAGTAAGATAAAGGGCAGCATAAATGTATGTCAGGAGGGAATGATATGATGATAGGTTATAGGGCTGTTAGGTGTAGCCAGATACAGTTTGTCTATTTGTTTGCAATCAAATAAGAAAATAAAAAATAGTTTTAAAATAGGTAATGTATTTAAAATTCCCTGTATTAGAAATATAATGGCCCACATCAGGTCCAACCAAGCTCTATTTGGAAAAGGATCCAGTGCTGATGGGGAAGAAAAAGGCAGAAAGGTAGTTTAGAGCCATCTTTTGACCTCCCACAATCCCAGGGAAGCCAATGGCTGCTCTTACTGAACCTGGCTGGTAACACACACCTGTGAGCTGTTACACAATTGGGAATGGCTGAAGCACAGCAGCACTTTGGCAGTGCTCACTATACTGTGGGGTGGGAGTGAAATTGTTTAGCTACGCTGCGCTGGCTCTATGCTACTGAGGAGTCCTATATACAAGGGAAATCCTCAGATGGCTTTTTTAGGGCAGCTTCATGTCTCTTTTGCACCATGGACCTGCGCAAAGGGGACACACGTCAGGGGCCAAGCAGCCGGCCTAACGTGTAAATACTGTACCTATTTGGATGGTACCACTCTCCTCACCCATTGGGTACACCAATCTCAGAGGAAGAAGCTGCAGCTAACAGTTTGCCTGTGTACTGTATCTTGCTCCGCCCCCAATTTCATTTGTTTTTGTCATCTTAGCTTGTCAGCTCTTCAGGGCATGCACCTTCTCCTATTATGTGTTTTAACAGCACCTACCATAATCAGTTCCCTGATCCTTTGGACACTACTGCAGTATAAATAATAGTGTTATCATTTCCTTCTGCTTCTTTTTATTCATATAGGTAAAACCTTAACTTAGCCTTAACTAAAGCAAAGCTACCAAGTCCCCTGTGCTAAACTTGTCTCGTCGTGTTTTGCAATTCTTATATAAGTAGAACCACAAATTGCACAATTACAATACATGTTCTATGTGCAGATTTCCCTGTTTTGATGGGACTTGGATCTTTTCCAAACTTTTACAGCTCATGATTGGTGCCATATCCAAGCGCTCTCTGCTGGACAAAGTTTAAAAATAATCATGAAATGCTTGAGTCATTGAGAGGAAAAAAACTGTACATTGGAGATGGACAATTTTTGCCATCCCACTTGTTAGTTTGAGGTATATACTCCGCGTACAAGAGAGCCTTTGAATTTTAGTTTTGGATCTCTAAGAAAATGTACTGTGTAAATTTACATTGTAATATCAGTGAGAACATTTATACAGAAATTAAGCAAGAAGGGGAAAAGCTCCTTTTTTGTATTATTACTGTTATTGGGCCTTGACTATGAAACCATGATTTCAGGATGTATCTTTGCTCTTTCTGTGCATCAGAAAAGATAGAAATGTAAAGACTAGGCATGTATTACCACCCAATGTGCTAAACATCTAACTGGTGAGCACACAGTTGGTGAGAATAAAAAGGTTTTAACAATAAAAAGGAAAGTAGGGTTCTATGTATGTAGTGTAAAATGTTCAGCTTGGTTATTCATGGGGAATTAGGTTTGATACTTCCATTCCACAACAATGGGAGAGGTCTGCCTAATACACTCAGCTCCCAAATGGTGCTTAAATGAAACTGTTTGTGTCTAGTTATGGCAGTGGTCCCCAAACTTTTCACAGTCGTGCCCCCCCCCCCCCACTTACTCCTGTCCATCCCCTCCTCCGCATGGAGCCAGAGCCAGGAGTAGGGCCATGGTGACAGGGGTAAGGTGGATGAGGGCAAGTCTGGGGCCAGGAGCTGGGAATGGAGCTGGGGCCAGGGCCAGGAGCAGAGCCACGGCTGGGCCGTGGTCAGGAGCCAAGACTGGGGCCGGGAGCGGAGCCACAGTCAGGAGCTGGGGCTGCGACAGAGCTGGGGGCAGAGCAGGGCTTGGTGGCACTCCCTCCCCACCCTCCGTGGGAGCTAGCCCGGGCCCTACCACGCCCCCCAAACATTCCTCCATGTCCCTCTAGGGGGGTAAGCCCCACAGTTTGGGGACCACTGTTTTTATGGCAATAAGATTTTATTAAGGGATCCAAGTTCACTCCTTCCAGTAGCCAGAATCTAGCAGTAAGCTGTCAGAGTGCAGTGTCACAAAGTGAAGCCTATATCAGTTTTGTTTTGCTTGAAGGATGGGACAGCTCCTTTGTGGATAGCATCTCAGATGGGTCACAGCGAGGTAGTGAGGGTAATGCTGCTCCGGGGAGCTGATCGAGATGCCACACGGAACGTGAGTAATTTTCACTTTTGGAGTGACAAGTTAAAAACATTCTGCATTTTCATAGCAACTTTCATCAGAGGATCTCTGCACACTATACATCAATTAACTTTGTCTCAGAACACCCCGGTGAGGTAAGCAAAAATAAATATGCCTAATGTACTGTTGGGGAAACTGAGGCAGAGAAACATTGCAATTAGCTCAAGATCACACACACAAATTCTATGGTGGACATGGAAATAGGACTTACATCCTCTGGAATCTTCTAGGGCCCCAAAGCCATCTGCATGAAGGCATTACACCTCTGTGCAAGTTTTGAGATCCCTGTATCCCCTCTCATTGTCAGGCAGTGCAGCTCCAGTGAGCCAGGATGCCATGAGCTACCCTTTCCCTCGGTCTCTGGGCCCATCCTTTTGGAGAGGTTCTCTAGTGTAGGAGTAGGGGAAAGAAAAGTTCATATAAATTCCCTGTGGTGTTTGAGATGTGTGAGACTGAAGATGATGCACGTTGTCCCTAGCTTTACCCCTCCTGCATTCTCCCTCCCTGCTCCCCATTCAAAGATCCCTGGGTCTGCAGATGGCCCACCATGAATTCCAGAGACAGATGGATTGATGCTGTGAAGGTGGATATGAAAAGATCATGCATGGAGGGGACTATCCCTACATGGAGTCGGAGGAGACAACCCTCCATTCAGTCAGAGAGCATGTAAAGCTGTCGTAATAACTGAACCCGTCCCTTTTCTTTCTCTCTCCATTAAAGGATGGTACCACTGCTTTACTTAAAGCTGCTAACAAAGGGTATCACGATGTTATAGAGGAATTACTCAAATTCTCTCCTGCACTTGGCCTGTTGAAGGTATGTACTGAAGTATGTTGATATTGGCATATAGAGTTTGAGAGCCAAAAGGCCTGCTGCTCTCCTGCCTTCATTGACACCAATACAAAGTGAGCGTCCTGATTTGGTGCTGATTCACAACCATTTTATGGGTATTTATGACTATGCAAAGGGAAGGCAGTGAAGATCCAGGCCCAGAGAGTGCAAGAAAGACATGAAATCTATATTCTTTCGATTTCAATACTCTTTCAATATGATTAAAACTCTTCTTAAAAATCCTACATACTAAGTTTTGGGAGGAGGATGCATACTGTGCTGTAGATAAAATTCAGCTTTGTTTTCTGCTATATGTGTCTGAAATAGATTGATGTTTATGATGCAATTTTAGTGCCAAATACTGGCCTCTGTTGCACTAATGTTACTGAGGGTAAAATTTGGCACAGCAAGTTAGACAGGAAACTAGAATTCTAAGAGTTCTATTCCAGACAAAGCAATTCTGTATTTGGTTTAGTTCTCTTTGAATGAATGTAGTGGCTTTGAAAATTAGATTGGCTATTTGGGGGCAGATTGTTAAAGGCTGAGTTCATGTGCTTATAGATTGCAGGTGCAAATATTACTGGCATGGTTTTGCAGCTATTTTGGGGTGTAACTGTCACCTGGAGGTGTTAGTACCAGATTTTCAAGTAGAACCAGGTACTTAAACATCCAGGTGACATTAACTGTAAGTAATTAACCACCCCAGTTATTTGCACTTTCAATTCTGTGGCCCCAAAAAGGAGGCAGGCCTGTGGTAAAAAGTCTGGCCCCAACTCTCCAACATATGTATTTTTAAAGCAGAGAGAGAGAGAAGAAGAAGAAGAAAAACCCCCCACAAAACTGGTTTGCCTGGAATATATTTCTAGTGATTTTATTTTGCTTTCTAAAGGCTGAATTCTGCCAGGCTGAAGTTGGTCTCCAGATCAACCTTTTGTTGTTAATTTAACATACTTCTAGTCTATTGAAAAATAGAATTACAGAAAAAACACTATTAATTGGTAATGTGAGCCTGACTCTCATTTACACTAACACGCCTTGAATTACATTGATACCCAATTTAAAGCCCTTTTACATTGCCGGGAAGGAGACTCATTGTTAAGGCCCTGTGTCTTTAAGTATGATCTGATCACTTTGATGGCCTAATCTCTATAGTGTTGTTTCTCTTTTCCTCATACGCAGGTCTGTTCTTTCCTGCTGTTTCTGTTTTTGTTGTTTTCTCCCATGCACCTAGTACAAATGTTTAGATGTATGTTTATATTTTCTAGAATGGGACTTCTGCTCTTCATGCGGCCGTGCTGGGTGGCAACATTAAAGCAGTAGCTCTACTTTTGGAAGCAGGAGCAGATCCTTCTCTTAGGAACAAGGTACATTTTGGTGTTTTATCCAGAGCTTGTAAAACATACCAGTGAAAACATTAAACATTGTTTCTTCCATGTTACTACTAAACTCATTTTGAACAGTGGCAGTCTGCACTTTTGCATGTTGTCTTTGCAATGTGCCTCAACCCTCATCCAAAGAAATTATTCTCCATGCCCATTCAATCTTTAGTTTCTCTATACCACTGATTACAAGGATGCCAATTAGTGCCACTAAGGATAGTGGTATTTGTGATGTGGACATTAACCCAAGAAAAATTGGACAGGGACTATGCACTCATTCAATATAGATAGACCACCAAAGATTCAATTGTCACAACTTTCTATCATACCAACTCAAACCAATCAACTAGAAGTGAAAAGCTCCATATACCATTACTGCTCCACTGAGGTATCCAGTCTCACTAAATCATAAACTCTGTGTTGATATGCAAACTATATTTGAGAGAAACTGTGACCAGCTAGTGTTCTTGGACAATCATAAATTACAGATAACTATGTACCAGAACTGGGTTGAGCCACAGGAGTTTGGATCTGGATTCAAACTTTCCCAAAGCCTACATGTGTTTGGATCTGAAATTTTGGATTACGTTTAGATTAGATTAAATTTTGGATTAAAAACAGCACGTTAAAGTCATATCTTGTTATTTACAAACTTTATATAGCAGGGTCCTTGAGAAGATTCAGCTTCCTGGGTCTCCCTTTATTAATTATATTGGGGAGACAGAACAAATTACTAAAATCCCATAATTTATTACATGACTTCAGCACTTTTCATGTTTGCAATTGCCTGCAAACAAGTTTCTACTTGATTCCATTAAGTATTTTACATTATATATTGCATAATTTATGCAAACATTTCTTCCTCTGTAGTTTGTTCATGAGCTATTTGTTGCAAGTAGTTGCTATCAGGTTGGGTTGGTTAGTTGTGATTGGACACAGGTCACATGGTATTGTTTTCTATTCTCTGATTGAATGTGTGAACATTTCAGAATCAGGTTTCTGGTACAAATATTCTTGTTTATGAATTCATCAACATTTATTTTCTGAGTATTCTGTAACAGTTGCTTAAAATATGCTGTTTCCATGAACACTCCTCCCAGTAAGCTCATTTGCTGAAATACAGAAGAAAAAGGCTGCAAACATAGGTGGAACAAACTCTGATTTTAAATCAAGAGAATAGTCACATAAAATATTTAAGTAGTCTGACTGGTTTAATATTGGGAAAGATAAAGATTTTGTAAAGCATTTTAAGATTTACCATATAAGAACTAGAAATTATAATTATCTTGAATAAGGGAAATAGAATGTACATATACTATTTCTATCACTTTCCACTAGATCAGTGGTTCCCAAACTGGGGTTCATGAACCCCTGGGGGTTCACGAAATGTTACAGGGGGTTCTTAGGAAAAAATTCCCTAATGGCGGACAGAGCTGTCCCTAGGGACCCTGGGCAGCAGGGGCCAGCAGCCCGGAGCCCCTGGACTTCCAAGAGCTAAGCAGATCAAAGCAAGCATATCTATCACACTGAGGAGATTTCAACTTCAAAACTCCTTATAAGAAATGGAAAGGGATGTGGATATTTTTTGCTGTTTTTAAAATTAAATAGGCAGCTAGTATTGTTTTTAAAATTATTATGAAGAAAAAGTTTAAGCTTTGTTGTAACATGTGTTGTGTGCCTGGACTGCTCAAGACCTGAATGCTTGTGTAGGAGGAACTCTTTGAGTTGGCTTCTTAAATACGTTCATGCTGTTTCACATCTGATACTCCTTGATGAAACATAGGAGCCTTGTCTTATAACAGGCTTATTCAAAGTGATACAAGCTACGAAAGTGAGATCTTGGAAGAGTGTTGCCATTTTCATAATGTAATAAAAATACTGTAATGATAAATAATAATTAATAATTAATAGTGTGTAATAAGCATGTCATAAAAACAAATGTTATATTTCCAAGATCACTGCTTTTATAATGTATACGCAGGTAAAGGCGAAAATCCCAGGAAATATCATTTTAGGAGGGTGTTCGAGAGACTTGACATTTTAGTGCAAGGGGTTCACAGGTTTTTAAAGTTTGGGAACCACTGCACTAGATGGAAGCAGAGCCAATCTCTTTAAAACAATAGTTTATATTTTATTAGTAGTTCATGATTTGTTTTGATAATATTATCCAAACAGATGTGCCAGATTTTGCAACTACTAACACAGTTATTTGCAGAGGGTAGAGGGTGATAGAGTCCTTTCCTTGAGCTTTATTCTATAGTTCTTTCCCCTCCTCCCTCCACTGGAAAATATTTGGAAAATAACATGCCATTTGGTGTAGTTGGGTCAATTTCCAAAACAAGAATATTACTTTAAAGAAATATCTCCATTATATCTAAATGTTAATTTCTACAGGTCCTGTTCCCATCGTTTTTGTTTTTGGTGAATATAAAGTAGGAGACAAAAATCTTTGATACTCTGGTCACTAATAACCTAATATAAACCCATTTGCTGCTGGGTGTGGGTTTTTTTGTTTGTTTGTTTGTGTTTTGTTTTTCCCCATGCACACAGTACAAATGTTAGATGCCTATTTACTTCTGTGGGCTTTGGATAATGTCCTAAAGATCTGCCCTTCTCCAATTGAATTCAATGGCAATATTTTCCTTTGCTTCTATGGGACCATCATAGGGACCCCAAAATCCCGCTCCTGCGCAGAGCCTGTCAGCTGTTCAGATTTCACATAGGCCTTATTTTGAGGACTTGAGTGGAGCTTATATGTTGTATAGGCCTTGTGTTGACCCCTTTGTACAGGAGCAAATTTCACTTTTACGGCCTCTCTACACTGTCTAAAATTGGAAATGGTTTTAAAAACTGGTCCACTAAATGATAAAGGAGACATCGAGTAGACCAGGGTTGGGTAATCTGAACAGTTTGTGATGAAGTGGCTTCAAAACAAGTATATGGCAGGATTATAGGAAGTGAACGCAAGGAAGAAAGAAATTGTGATTACTCTTTCAGGACTAGATTTTAATTAGCCCTAATAAGGCCACACAGGTAACGAAGGGTGGCAGAACAAGTAAGGTGAGTGTGGCCACATTGGGGTACCCAGAGCACAGCATGTGGGGATGGGGCTTGAACAGGAGCTACTTGCCCAATATCCCCTCTCCCCATGAGCAAATGGGTAGAACCAGAGCTCTACTGCATGCTAGCCTATGGAGCTGTCCAGACCTGTGGGAGGGAGGGAAGTAAGTTGCATCCTAAAAAAGGGGGTGAAATCATTTATTCCTCCTCAAAGCGTACAGGGAAGGAACTGTGACTGAGTCACTGTTACGTAGGGTTGAGCCTAAAGGTTCATCTTAGCCCATAGTAACTAGAGTGCAGCCTACATTTAAACACTAATGATTCTTTATTGTGCCCAACATTTTCTCTAGGACTTTAATGCTTTTAAGCCATGTTTTGGAAATTCTGCCCCGCATTTTCTAACCATGCTGTTTCTTGTTTCAGACAAATGAACTGCCAGCAGAACTAACACAAAATGAACGCATCCTCCGGCTCCTCCGGACAAAAGAAAAGCACAGGAAAAGCTAACCCAACTCTGTGTCGGATGTGGTTTGACAGAGAGGAGCCATGTCCACACTGGCACTAAAGCAAATCTGGTTTTGAAAATGGCTTATTGAACCTGATTGCAGAATTGATTTTAGCATGTCCAAGATACCACTCTGTGAACAAGGTCAGCCTTCAACACAGAGCGGGGGTGCACTAAAGCTTCAGTTTTGCGCCATTAAACTCAATGGGAGTTTTGCCATGGGCTTCAGTGAGAGCAAAATAGGGCCCTAAAGACCTGTTTGCACCACAGCCCTGTCTATACTTGAAAATCCCAGCATTCCCAGCAGTGCTATAAATCTTAAAATGTGTGTAGTACACCTTATAGCCACACACAAGTGCTCCAACCATTTCACAGGCATTCCCACTACTGTTATGACTGCACCAGCTGAGATCAAGTCCTAATGCCTCCTTGTGCACCTGTTCAGTTTGAACCATTCAGCTTGTGTAGGTGGGAAGCACAGATGTTCCAGCTGCACTGGTTCAATTAATCTCCTCAGCACAGTCCCACAAGGCTTCAACCCACCCTTCAGTGATGGCTTTGGCAGATTGGAGACCAGGCTGTGTCCACCTTCCTCCCCGCCACCATTCCATGCAGGCCTGAGAGAAAGCTGAGGGGTGCTCGTCTGGTCTCAGCTGTGCCCAATAACTCCTTCCCTGTTTGCAGCCACGTGTAGGGCAGGAATATAGAACACAAAGCAGCTTATTAAAATCACAACTTTATTTAGAATAAGGAATTTTTTATTGGTCAGGAGGAAAACAACCCACAACACAATGGGGAAAAGTTAGGGAGCGGAAACACCACAGCATCTACACACCCACACTAGAAACTTCAGTTTCATATGTAATGGACTACCTTACTCTGGAGTTGACATGGCACTGAGGTAACTGTTTCATCTGTATCTCATATTTGCTTGAGACCTGAAAAGGAGACTTAGGCCTTGGCTACACTTACAAGTTACAGTGTAATAAAACTGCCGGCAGCGCTGTAACTCATTAACTGGCTACACTTGCAAGGCACGTGCAACGCTGTATCTCCTCAGATACAGCGCTGCATGTACTCCACCTCCCCGAGAGAAATAGCAACTGTTGCGAAGTGGGTGGAACGTTGGTCTTTCAGTGTAGCCCAGGAACAACGCAGTTACTGATCTCCGGAAGCTGCTTTGTTTTGAAACGGCACTTCCGGGTTGGAGTTCAGAGCTCCGTCTGGAGTTACTACAAACACAGCTTTACAACCACAGCTATTGTTTGCAGGCGGGGGGGGGAAAGAGGGGAGGGCTCCGTTAGGAATGCCGGCAGCAAAGCCTTGGAGGGGAGGGGGAGAAGAACAGCGGGGGGGGGGGGGAGGGGGAAGGCTCCGTTTCCTCTCTTTTATCTGCTCTTTAAAAACAAACAAAGCCCCTGCTGTTTGCTTTCAGTGATTGAGAGAGAGGCAGGGGATGTGGAGGTGTGGAAATAATGAGCTGACACTCTGTGGAGATTTCAAAAACCCCCCCTCTCTCTCAAAACACTCCCTGTCAAAGTCCCCCTCACCCCCCCCATTTGAAAAGCACGTTGCAGCTACCTGAATGCCCATAATGCACCGCTCCCAATACAGCTGCAAGTGCCGCAAATGTAGCCACGTCAGTGGTAGTTACTGTGCTGGCGGCTGCCAGTGTGGACAGGCTGCAGCGCTTTCCCTACTCAGCTGTACGAACACGGGTTTAACTAACAGCGCTGTACATCTGCAAGTGTAGCCAAGGCCTTAAGTGAAAACATGTCCCAGGCTACCCCACCCCTATCCCAAGTAAATCCTAGTTCTCCTGCTTACCAGCAGGGGGAGTTAGTAACTTCTGGTTCTCCCCTCTATGCTTGAAGATCAGAACATCTGCTAGAGGGGCGACTACCTGAGGTGGGGGAGGAGGATTGGAGAAATTGGCTGTGTCCCAATGGGGTGTTCTCAGAGGGGTGTTCTCCCTCCAGCCCCTGGCCTTGACTGGGTCTGTTTGGATCATAGAGGGAGACACAAGAGAAAAGGTAGCTGTTACTTAAGCAACAACTCATTAAAATGATCCAAAACTTTACAATTTACCCCAAAAGTTATCAAGCAAATGAGAGCAAACTCGTTTCCTCCTCAGAGTAAACTCTGACCTGTGTGGTACCACAATCCATCCAACAGTGGGTATGGGGACAGCTGGTGGCCTTCTGCAATGTAGTTCCCTTTCCCTCCTAACATATGCTCAAATCCATGGACAGAACAGAACCATTGGAAATAGTCACTGAGCAAACCAAATGTAGCATGTTATTAACATATATTTAGCTGTGAAGCATACCTGTATGGGTGTTATAAATGTACAGTATACATTGTACACACAAACACATGTCTATGACACGGTTTAGTGTTCACCAGCTACTATGCAATGCAGCTGCTCCAGGGACCTGTGCCTGGAATTATGGGAGAGGGGCCACTATGAGCAGGTACATGAGCAGTTGGTAGGCCATGTGTAATGTGGGCACATTATACTCCGGAAGGCATTCTGTGCCCCGCCCCCCCAAAAATTCTGTGCCAAAAAAATCAAAAAATCTGTGCACAGTATTTTAAAATTCTGCAAATTTTATTTGTCGAATAAATGTGGAGGCTCCAGCATGGCATGGGGGAACACAGGTCACTGGCTGCACAGAGGTAGGAATCACCCTGCAGCGTCCCCTGGGATACAGACTCACCGGTGAGGCTGCACCCAACCTTGACACAGCGCAAGGGCTGGGCCTGCCCCAGAAACACCCTAGGGCCCTGCTGCTCCATACCAGGTGCACCAGGTGTGGGCAGGCAGGTTCAGCCCGGCAGGATCCAAGTGTGGAGGGGCTTAGTGTGGGGGAATCCAGGTGTGGGTTGAGAGGGTTCTGTGTGGGGCCATGTGGGTGTGGGCAGCTCAGTGGGGGATTCAGGTCGGGGGAGATCTGGATGCACAGGGACTTGTTAGGAGGTTCTGGATGCAACGGTAATGGGATGCTGCAGGAGGGTCCAGGTGAAGGTGGTTCGGGCTCAGTGTGTGTGTGGGGTCTGGACATGGGGGGATAGAGCTCGACATGGGGGTCTGGGTGTGGGGGGTCCAGATGCTGGAGGAGTGGGGCTCAGTGGGGTGGGGATCCAGGTGCAGCTGGTTGGGACTAGGTGGGGTGGGGATCTGGGTGGCTTATCGGGGTGGTCCAGCTGCAGGTGGAGTGGGGCTCCTTAGGGGGGTTCTAGGTGCGGGGGGTGAGGCTCTGTGGGAGGGTCTGAGTATGAGGGGGAGCAGCTCTCTGTACAGTGATTCTCCCCCCCTCCCTACAGCTGAGGAGTGACGGGTGCAGGAAGCGGGGGGGCGGGGGCGTAGTTTGCAGAGGTTCCTGCAGCTGGGGGCGAAATCTCAGGATGGGTCTGACCCAGCCCCAGATGCCAGGCAGGGGAAGAGGAAATCCCAGCCAGGACTAGCAGCTGAGCCCGGCGCAGTGTAGCAGCCACCAATCAGGTCTTCCCCAGTTCCGCTCCCTGCCCCACAGAGATTTCCTCTCTGCCGGCTGCCGTGGGCATCCAAAACATACTGCTGGGGAAGGTTGCATGACTGCTCTTCTGGCTTCCCTTTGATTCCCCATCAGAAAGTCATTTTTCTGCAGGGAAGCAAAGAAATCTGCAGGGACATAAATTTAGCATATGCGCAGTGGTGCAGAATTCCCCCAGGAGTAACATTATACCAGTTCATACAATACAGGCCCATTAGTGTGGCCATAACAAATAGCTGCATTAATAAATAGTTCTAGAACACTCAGCTGCAACCTTTAACTCAGCTTCAGACCTCTAGTGTAGCTGGGACCTGATACAGCATGGTTAATGTTCTGTAATGTGGATAGGACCTTGTCATGTTTTAACCATGGCCCTGTACCATGTTACATCAATATACAGTAGTTATTGCAGTCAGTATAGACACGCCCTAAATCATGTTAGTCAAAACCAAAGTTACAGATTTCCCTTGGTGAGGTTCAGACATGGTGCTAACTCAGTATGTGGACACAAACCATTCTGCCCACCTCCAAATCATGACAAGTTGCTTCAAAGTGTTAGTGTGGACAGGGCTTTCGTTCCCAAGGAAACATGAACTGCTGCCGTTAAAATTAGACTGCAAGTCTAACATTTAGTTGAATCATTGCACTCTTCCTTTAGTGAGTAAAAAAGAGCCACTTTACTATTGCTTGAGAGAGTATAGTTCACTTTAGTGCAAACTGTTTCCTCCAATGTATGGATCAATGTATGGATTACAGCCATAATTATTGCAAAACCAGGAACCTGGTACTCAGTGCAAGTTATTGTTTTCTTGAGGGCAAGGGAAGTGGGGGAGAATCCAGGTCCTGGTTAATAGAAGCGAACGCACCTTTGCTTGCAAGCTACTATTGTTATATGTGGTATTAGAAAGAAAAGCTGAATGCTTTCCTGTTAGAGTATGAGATGGTACCAGAACAATCTGCTTGGTTGGGTAATTAACACTGTGCTTTCATTGAATTTATTAAAGCAATACTTTTACCTAACTGAATCTTGTAGACAAGCTAGTATGGGATTAAAGAATTATGCATAGATATTTAAAGCATTGCTGTCTCCATGACACTTAGGATCTGACCCTGCAAGAGGCTGGGAAGTACTAAGCACCCTCAAATCCCATTGACTTCAGTAGGAACTCGGGTTGTGCGGCACCTCACAGGACTGGACTCAAACTTTGTCACATGAAAAAAATGAGACTCATGTTCATTAATAGCCCAGTGTGGGTCTCTGGGGCTATTTTCTAAAGTTGTTGTTTTGGAGGAAGTTAAGGGATTCTAGGCAGCCCTGGCCCCTCAGGAGTAAATCTCTCCCCCGGCCCGATCACTTCAGAGAAGGGTCTCCCTAGAGCTTCTTCAGAGCAGCAGCGGGTGGAGGTGACTAGAGGCAACCAAGATCATACAAAGAGAAGCCAGTTGTGAGGCAGGCAGACAACCATTTAAAGCCCTCAATAGCCAGCCTTGGTGGGTGAGTCAAGGACAAACACACCTTAGTCATGCAGTACTGGACAAGCCACAGTCCCGAAGAGAGGAATATTTGGCTTCTCTGGCTCCAGAAGAGAGTGAAACTGGCCACTGACAGCCCTCTTTTCTCACACCCTCCAGATGGCAGGTCAAAGTGGAGAGAATAGAATAGCCAGCAGTGATCCTATCTGCAGCTGGAATAAAGGAACTGAGAGATCAAAGCTCAGGTGGCCAGTTAGTGCAGATTTCTCAGTGAGTACTTGTCTCCAGTCCTGCCCAAGATGGGCAGAAATCAAGGAGGGGACTGTTCCTGGCCTCTCCATGGGTGTCTGCTCCCTGCATTACTGCAGGACTTTTCAGGTTCTTGTTCCCCCTTTCTTTCACATCTGGCTAACTGTTGGGGCAGGGAGGCTCTAATGACACAGCTGTTGAAGAATGGGATTTTTGCTGCTATGAGGAAGCCCTAAGGGTCTCTTTTAGAGATGTCAACAGCAGAGAGTGCACGGCGCACTACCAGTCTCCTTGATCCCCCCTTTTAAAGTAGAGCCATGCTGGGCTTTGTAAAAAAGGGAGGATCGGGGGAAATTGACTTCAGCCAGACTGGGATTGACAAACAGGAAAGATCCCAGCCCTTTCCTTTGAGTATTTATTTGAGCTCCATGCCTCTGAAGGAGGCTGTTTCAGGCTCAGATGGCCAGGAGGAAAACAATCAAAGATGCACAGTGTAAGTGCAGATAGGCTTGGAAATTGCAGTGGCAGACCTTCCCATGCAATGAAACATCCCTCCTCACAGTGAAAGTGTTATAGTATTTCTGTACACTTAGATAGCCCCTTTTGTCTTCACAGTGTTGCACACACATATACCCTAATAGGATTTGTTGATTATTCCAAAGAGGAGACCTGCTTTCTCTTTGTTGCTGGAGTGAGTCGGCATTTATATTAATCACAATCATAGAATCGTAGGACTGGAAGGGACCTCGGGAAGTCATCTAACGCATTTCCTTGCCTTACTTTCAATTTTTGTAATCTTAGATGAATCATTTCAGTATGTTTTCAGGAGATGTTGTCCCTGCCTGGTCTCTCTCTCTGTCTGGAGAGGGAACAAACAAAGAGAGCACAAACAAAACCTCCTCTCCCCCCAAAGATTTGAAAGTATCTTCTTTCCATATTGGTCCTTTCGGTCAGGTGCCAACCAGGTTATTTGAGCTTCTTAGCCCCTTACAGGTAAAAATTCAGTACAGCTGCCCAGGAGGAATTTTATGCTACCCGTATCCATATGTTTATGACAGCTGGAGATTCCACAACCTCCCTGGGCAATTCATTCCAGCTTAACCACTCTGTCAGGAAGTTTTTCCTACTGTCCAACCTAAATCTCCCTGGCTGCAATTTAAGCCGATTGCTTCTTGTCCTATCCTCAGAGGTTAAGAAGAACCATTTTTCTCCCTCTCCTTGTAACAACCTTTTATGTCCTTGAAAACTGTTATGTCCCCTCTCAGTCTTCTCTTTTCCAGACTCAACAAATCAATTTTTTTCAATCTTCCCTCATAGGTCATGCTTTCTAGATCTTTAATAATTTTTGTTGCTCTTCTCTGGACTTTCTTTAATCTGTCCACCTTTTTCCTGAATTGTGGCGCCCAGAACTGGACAGAATACTCCGGCTGAGGCCTAATCAGCGCAGAGTAGAGCGAAAGAATTACTTCTCGTGTCTTGCTTACAACACTCCTGCTAATACATGCCAAAATGACGTTTGCTGTTTTTGCAACAGCGCTACACTGTTGACTCATATTTAGCTTGTGATCCACTCTGACCCCCAGATCCTTTTCCACAGTACTCCTTCCTAAGCAGTCATTTCCTATTTTGTATGTGCAACTGATTGTTCCTTCCTAAATGGAGTACTTTACATTTGTCCTTATTGAATTTCATCCTGTATACTTCAGTGCTAATCATCCTATTTACTTTGCACTGCTATTGTACATTTTGTCCAACAATTGTAAAGCACTCTACAAACATTATTAGCTTCATAAGCTTCATAATGTATGTGTGAAGTAGGCAGGGAGATATATATGAATCACTTAATCCACCACTGAATTTCATTCACGTCTGGGAGGGTGGAGGTGGGAAGAGAGCAGCAGCTGTTTAACAGCTCACTGCAGCACTACACAACAGTTTAGGCCACACATTAAGCAGGAATAGCAATGGGAATGAGGGTAGGCAAGTGAATTAAAATTTGGCCAGGACTTCAGGGCTAACACCTTACTTTCATAAAAAGTGCCATGGGGTCTCTCATAACCACATGTGCTTGGGACATTGGTTTTACATATCACCCAAAAGACAGCATCTCCAGAAGTACAGTGGCCCTGGTTTGGCCACTACGCAAAGTAAGATTCATGGGGCCCCCTCCAATACCCCTCTCCACCTGTGACTTTTCCAGGCACCTCATGACCTCCCCTCAGCAATGAGTGAGTGCACAGTCTGTTAGAGTATGTGCAAGCTAGGAAGCAGGCCTCAAACACAGTAAAAAAGGAGGAAAAAATCTCTATCACCATCCCTTTCAAGCACTAATGTCAGACCACAGAAGGAAGAGAGGAACAGCATGGAAGAAGGACTACAAGGCATTGAAAGAGCTGACGTTCCAGACTTGGTACTGTGCTATCAGAGCCCATGGACACATAGAGATCTCTGTGACCACATAAACTTAAGCCCACCACCACAATGCCCCCAGTAATGTGCTAGGGGACATGTCTGGTAATGACACGGGGAACAGTTACACTGATTGAATCATAGCACCACCACTTCTTACAGCACCTAGGTCTTCCTTGGAGATCACCTAGCCAAGTACTGGCCCCGCCCAGCTTATGAGAGCTGACAGGAGCAGAGCACAAGGTGGTACAGCTGCTGGCCATAAATGCACTTTATGAACTACAGTGCTAATTTGCCTCAGAGTCGGGGCCAAATTGGAAGAATAATCTAGCTTTTTTACTCATCCAACCATAATGAATATTGTGGCACTTTTGTTTTAATTAAATTGTCCTGTCAATATATTTCATTTCCCCTTTAAAAAGTCACGGTTTATCCCAGAAAAAAGTTAAGGGTGACTTATTCATGGTTTATAAGTACCTACATAGGGAGAAGATTTCTGATAACAGAGGGCTAGTTAATCTAGCAGATAAGGGCATAACAAAATCCAGTGGCTGGAAACTATACACAATGATCTCTCCTGGCCTTAAAATCTATTGAATCAATAGCAGTTTCTGATTTGCCAATCTAAAGAATTAAAGAGACCATCTCCCCCATAAAATTGGTATAAAAAACACGAGTCCAGTCATAGTGTGAGAGCACTGCTAGATCAGGAAAGAGCAGGGAAAACACCTACTTGTCAAAGCACATCCTTTTCATCCTGCTCCCAAGGACTGGGAGTAAACTGAAGGGATGCCTGGAGTTGTTAGCCATTCACAGGTGCAGTTTGAATTCCCTCAGGTTTTCAGTGCTTGTGAACTGTGTCAGTTTGACAGCACTTCAGACTGAAGTTCTTTATCCACAGAATGTGTACAATATGTGCAGCAGAAGTGCAGAATTTCCTTAGTCAAACTGATGAAGCTGTGAAAAATTATACTACTACATCCACTACCTTGCTTTTCTATGGTGCTTTCCTACTGAAAATCCCCCAGAGCTTTATAGACTTTAGGCCAAATGACATCTCTGTGAAAAAGGAAACTAGCCTCATTTCACAGATGAAATTGTAGCAGAGAGGTTGTGACTTGCCTGGATCACACAGCAGGTTTGTAGCGGAGTTGGAAAAGAGCCCATATCTTTTGACTCAAAGGTCCATGATTTAGGCTTTGTCTACACGACAGCTTTTAGTGACACCACTGTGTCGCTAAAAGTCGGGCAGTGTAAATGCTGTTACTTCCACCCCCTACAAGTGGTGTTTGCGTTGTCGAGAACGCACCTGCCGACCACAAGCCATTTACACTACCACTTGCCGTGGCAAAACTTTTGTCTTTTGGGGTGGGGGATTTTTTAAGCACCCGTGAACAACAAAAGCTTTGTCATTCAATTGGCAGTGTAGACAAAGCCTCGGTCACTACTAGAAAATGGTTCCCACCGACGTTTTACTACAGCTGATCCTGTTCCAGTAACCTCAGTGACAGACACAGATAAGACATGATTAAAAATTACAACAGGGCCTGCAATCATTAGCTGAGTAAATAAGGGCAGTACACAGGTGGTGAAACAGCCACAGAAATGTGCAGAGGCAGATATGGTGATCAAAGACACATTGTAGCATTAGATCCACCAGCACTGGGGAAACGGTGTAAACATTTCCGCATAGGCTGAGGCAAACTAGGGAGGTGAAGGTATTTCTGTGCCGAAATGAATTGCGCAGATCATCAGAGATATTTAGGATTTGGTCCATTATGTCTTCTTACACAACCAGGTGATTGCTAGCAGCATCAAGCAGATAACAGGCTCTCTCTCTTCTATAATATATGGCTTGTTGCTTCCAGCTAGGAACTTGGAAGCTAACTAGGGTGACCAGACAGGAAGTGTGAAAAATCGGGACAGGTGGTGGTGGGTAATAGGCGTCTATATAAGACACAGCCCCAAATATCGGGACTGTCCCTATAAAATCGGGACATCTGGTCACCCTAAAGCTAACAGCACTTGACCAAAGTATTAAGTACACTGAGGAAAGAGTAACAAAAGGTGTAACCCTTCCATGCAGATGAAGAAGGTTAATACAGACAAGGCTACAAAAGGAATGTGTACAGAACCAACTAGCAAACACCAATTTTCTCAGGATTGGCAGCATTATTTTGATTAAATCTGAAAATCATCCTTGGAACATGCTGTACCTGTTTGGATTTACTGTAGTAGGAGGTGGGTGTGACATTAGTTGAAACCTACTAACTCACTTGTTGCATCTTGTCTGTAATTGCAAGATCTCCAGGGAGAGACCATGCCTTTCTGTCTGTTTGTACAAGCCCAGAACAATGTAGTCCCCAATTCCTATTGAGGCCTTTGGGTGCTGTTGCAATACAAATCACAAATGGTAATATTAATAATAAATTACTGGAAAACCAGAAATTTTACTGACATTGTTACACAGATCTCAGGGGTGCTGGAACATTTTTTATAATGAGGGTACTGAGAGCCATTGAACCAAACTTCAAACCCTGTATATAATGGAAATCCCTTCAAGCCCGGGGGTGCTGCAGCATCCCCCGCACCACTAGTTCCAGCACCTATGACAGATCAATGTGAAATGATTATGTACTGCCTTTCCAGCTGTGCATGCAGATCTTCTTTAGCTGATTCCACTTTTGAAACTTCAGGGAAGCAGTTGTGGTTTTTGTGGAAACTGTAGACTCAGTTATGTGTCGGTATAGGCCAAGCCACAATAGGGAAGGGAAGGAGATGCACGGCCCAAGAGATAGCACCTAGACACGTTATGTCTTTGCAAAGTATAGTGCTGCCTGGGTTCTGGAATGAGCATGCTGGATGGTGGCACTTATTACTTTTTTTCAACAAGGGTAGACAACTTTCCTCTCAGCATAGCCATTCCTGCACACAGTGAGGACTGGGCCATGGTTCTACCTCCTCTTTGGTCACAAGAGTCCCCTCTGAGCCGGTAATACTGTTGATAAGATGGGGGGTTTATACTTTTGGCATTTATAAACAGCAATTCATCTTTTCACCAACAGATGGTGATGGTTAGTCAGGTTACCAAGCTTTTGGCACCTTCTGTTGTAGCAGGTATCATTTGTATAATAAATGTTTGCACAAGACAGCAGTTGCTGTATGAATCATGGACTATGAGTGTCTTTGTGGGTGTGTCTCACTCTCTGTTTATTCAGTCTGTTTCCTTAGAATCAGATTATAAATACATTAGCAGATTGGATACTCCTTCCCAAACCAGTGATTACAACATGGATCAGGCCACTTGACGTCAGCAGTTTGTACATGAGCATGTGTCACCTATGTAAACAAAAGTATGTGGGCCAGTGAAATCAACAGGGTTACACTAAGATGGTGGTTCTCTACTGTGGTCCACCGCTTCTTCAGGGAAAGCCCCTAGCGCGCCGGGCCGGTGTGTTTACCTGCCGCGTCCGCAGGTTCGGCCGGTCGCGGCTCCCACTGGCCGTGGTTCACCGCTCCAGGCCAATGGGGGCTGCGGGACGCGGCGCAGGCCGAGGGATGTGCTGTCCGCCACGTCCTGCAGCCCCCATTGGCCTGGAGTGGCGAACCGTGGCCAGTGGGAGCCGCGACCGGCTGAACCTGCGGACGCGGCAGGTAAACACTCCGGCCCGGCGCGCCAGGGCCTTTCCCTGAAGAAGCAGTGGGAGAATCTCAACTACAGTTGAGAATCACCGCACTAAGAATAGTTTCAGAAGATAGTGTTAAAACATATTGTTTGTATTAACATTGCACTGATCCATCTTGCACGGGGTTGAGATTAAAATATTAAAACATGTAAAAAGCCTGTCCAAAGTAATGTTTTTGAAACTATTTAGCAGTTTGTAATGTACAGCATATAACTTACACTAACTTGCAGATTTACAGAATAAATGCATTAGCTAGACACCTAATAATATAATTTATACAGAATTTTTCATCCTGAGGGGTCTCAGATCACTTTAGCAAACCAATATACAAAATGTACACAGGGTAGATTATAGACTCAGCCAAAGTAAAAAGAGTTCTAAGTCGTGGACAGGTTGGTTACTGGTGAGCAGATGGAGTCAAGTAATCCTCAATTAAAATAGAGTGTAGTGCTGGCTATCTCTAAACCCAGGCTGTTTTCCTATAGGTTTGCCGCTCTTTTCAGGACCTGCCTCTACTAGAAAAAATGTCATCGAACATGTGGGACAAGGTGTGTACACTGGGAAAGTGGCTAGTATGCATTTTTAACGCTTGGATAGGATACTCTGAATCACTTGTCTGTGTCCCTGACTGGCTAGTCTCTAAGTAGGCTGATTGCAGTCTTGTGATGCTCATAAATTGGAAAATTCAGACCATTTCACCACAACATCCCGTTTCTGCTATCTAGCATCTGAAAAACGCTTCTGTGCCCCACAAAAGGAAGCAGCATTTTAAATGCTTTAATTCATAAAAAAGATGTCCAAGCCTTAAAATGTTATGAACTAATGAAATTCCACCATCATGATAAACTTAGCACTTTTCTGCAGCTTCTAGGGGACCAATGCTAGAAACACTTATACAGATGAGCAGATCCATAAAGTCAATGAGACTACTCACATGCATAAATGTAAGCACACAAATAAGCTTTTGCAGCATCAGGGCCTACCATAACGCTTTCAGGTCAGATACAAATTGTGCTGTCACAATGAGAATAACGGAGATTGCGAAAAAGAAACACAGGGTCTGTTAAATCAATGCTTACATTTTTAAGGAGGGATTTAATGATAACCTCCTAGTATTCAGGGTGACAAAGTGGGTGAGGTAATATCTTTTATTGGACCAACTTCTGTTGATGAGTAAAGCTTTCGAGCCACACAGCCCTCTTCTTCAGGTCTAGGAGAGTACTCAGAGGGATAAAAGCCCTGTGGCATGGCTGTGGCTTGCCCAGGTCAGCTGACTCAGGCCTGCAGGGCTTGGGCTGGGTGGTAAAAATTGCTGTGTAGAAGTTTTCTCTTGGGCTGGAGCCAGTGTTCTGGGACCCTCCACCCTAGGGTCCCAGAGTTCAGGCTCCAGCGAAAGCCCAAACATCTGCACAGCAAATTATCAGCCCCAGCCTCTGAAGCCTGAGTCAGCGCTGGCCTGGGAGCAGCTGTGATTTTTTTCTCCCCTTATAAACATATCCAGTGTCATAGCTAAATACAAGGTGTAACCGATTGTTTAGCATAAGTAGTTAACACATATTAAAAGAGACCATTTACAGTGAAGTAGCCCATTAACACTTCTGTAGTCATAAGTTTTTTTAAAAAGTGGGATTAGTGGGTTACAGATTGTTGGAATAAATTTAAATCCAATTCCAGTGTCTTTATTAAAATCATGATTTTTAGTGTCTAGCAGATATGAGTTTAATCTCCCACACTCATCTTTTGAGTGTTGTGCAGGTTTCTGTTGAGGACAAGGACTGAGAAGTTAGAGTGACAGTATTCAGTGCATAAATGAAAGGCATGTCTACACTACAAATTTGCAGCTGCGCTGCTATAGTGCATCTGGTGAAGACACTAAAAGCCAATGGGAGAGAGCTTTCCCATTGGCTTAATAACTCTACTTCTGCAAAACGTGGCAGCTATGTTGGTGGCAGAAGCTCTCCCATCCCATTGACACACCGCTGTCTACACAGGGAGTTATGGTTAGAGGTCAGTATAACTACGTTGCTCAGAAGTGTGGCTTTTTCACACCCCTGAGCGACAGTTATACCAAAGTAGTATGTAGTGTAGTGTAGACCAAGGCTATGTTTGTGCTCACAAATGAGGCAATCAGTACAGAGCAGTCCACAGTGCAAATTTTGGATCCAAAGAACCCTAAAGCTCAGGGGGTTTAACTCTGAGATTTTGAGCTGGCCATTGCAGGGCCCAGCCATAAGTCTGGGATCTGTGCTTACCCGCATCTCAGGGGTGTTTGGGTTCGTGGTTGTGTTCCAGGCCCTCCCTTCGAAACTGCCTCATCTGCTACCACAAAAGCTCTGCTCCTGGCGGGCCCTGTAGGAAGCTGGGCTAAAGGGGATATTTTGAACAAGCTGCCACCACCCAAACCCCAGGGGATGCCACTGCCAGGGCCCCCGCTGTGGCGACCGCACCAACTGGGCAAGCTCCCCTCCCACGCCCGCCAACAGGCCCGAGGCCTCTCCCTGGGGTGACTGGCAGCCCCGGGCTCGCGCTGCGCGTGAGAGGCCCCAGGGGGCGGATCAGCGGGCGGGCCCCGGCTCTCGCCGCCCAGCACCAGCGGCGGCGGCCGCGTGGGGTGACAGAGCCGTAGGTGGGCGGGGAGAGGCCGCGGCGCCGCGCCCGGAGGTGGCGTGACCGGCTGCGGCGCCTCCCCCCGCGCAGGAAAAGGCGGAGCCGCGGCCGGGCCCGGGGAGGAGGAGCCGCGGCGCCAGGGCGGTTGCAGCTGAGGCAGGCAGAAGCGGAGACGCGGTCGCCTCTAGCCACTCGCAGGGAGCCCCGTGGTGCCCGGCACCGCCCAGCACGGGGAGGAGCGGCCCGGCTGCCGGCGCCACCCCCCCGACGAGCTACGGGAGCGGCAGGCAGCAGCGGTCCCCGCGCCCCCAGGAGAGACACCCGCCGGCCCCGGCATGAGGAGCGAGCCGCGCAGCCCCAGGCGGGGCCTCTGCAGCCTGAGCCTGCTCGCCTGGCTGCTGGTGCTGCCCCCGGTGCAGGTGAGTGAGGGGCCTCCCCGGCCAGGGCGGCTCCTTCCCGCCGGGGCGACCCCCTGGACGGGGGAGGAAGGGCGGCGCGGGCTCCCCTCTGCCCTGGATCCCGTCCTCTGCTGTAGCCTCGCCGGCATCATGCCCCCGCCACCCCCCAGTCTGCGAGGCGGAGCCAGGGGCTAGGAGGGGCACCCGGGGTGGAAGCGGTGGGACGTGGGCCAGGTGGGGCTGTTACGCTGGGGGCTGTTGGCCGTTGTGCCTCTGCTTGCGTTAGCCCCCCCCGGCTGAGCCTGCGGCTCTGGTGGGCTCTCTGCGCCCACACGTGCAGCGCTCTGCCCCGGGGGAAATGCACGCGGGCCCCCCTAGCGGCAGGAAAGTAACAGTAATGGTTGTTTCTTGGAAAACGCACGGGCTCGGCCGCAGCTTCAAGGGGTGGTGCCGGGCCACACCTTCCTGGAAGGGGGCTCACGTGGGGCAGGAGACACGACTTCACTTGGGAAGAGAGGCCTGAGCTTTTGTGGGAGCAAATTGTTTCTTTTCTTCTATAATTCATAGCCCCTCAAAAAGCTGCATGTCTGCAAACGCAGATCTGCTGACTGAACTAGTTTTTTTCTAAAGGCATTGCCAAATTAAAATATTAACAGTTGACACTTTTGTTCCCCTGCCGATTTGTTGTGGTTTTATAGTCACATTTTCCCTCCCTTGCTAAGAGTTTCTCTTGTTGCTGTGTGGAAGTCACACAACAGGAGAAGCTGACTCTACATACTAGGAGAACACTGAAACTGACTATGCAAGCTTGCCCTGCAAACGTTTATGCATTTAGTCCCATTGATTTAATTGGACTTGACTGCTGCTTTAATGTTCTGCGCCCTTCTTCTGCAGACTATGACAACTCACGAATATAAAGTAAGATAATCACGTGTAAATATTTTCAAAATCAAGGCCTGAGTTTACAGTTTTCTTGGGAACCATATAAATATTTTCTATCACAGAAAATAGATTTAGTAACTTACCGTCAAAATCCCATCACTTCCAACCAGACATACTAGCACTTAGTACAGGGATCAGCAACCTTTGGCACGCGGCCCATCAGGGAAATCCGCTGGCGGGCCGGGACGGTTTATTTACCTCCAGCGTCTGCAGGTTCGGCTGATCGCAGCTCCCACTGCCTGCGGTACGCTGTTCCAAGCCAATGGGGGCTGCGGGAAGCGGCGCGGGCTGAGAGAATGGCGAACTGGCCTGGAACGGCGAACTGCGGCCAGTGGGAGCTGCGATCGACCAAACCTGCGGACGCAGGTAAACAAACCATCCTGGCCCGCTAGCGGATTTCCCTGACAAGCCACGTGCCAAAGGTTGCCCATCCCTGACTTAGTATATAATAATACAGGGGTTCTCAAGCTTCATTGCGCTTTGACCGCCTTCTGACAACAAAAATTACTACATGGCCCCCAGGAGGGGGGACGGAAGTCTGTGCCCGCCCGAGTCCTGCGAGTGGGGGGTGAGGGCAAAGCCAAAGCTTGACCCCACCATTCTGAGTGGGGACTGAAAGCTGAAGCCCAAAGGCTTCAGCCCAAGGCAGGGGGTCCTGTAACCTGAGCCACCCTGCCCTGGCCTGAAGCCAGCCCTGGTGACCCCCATTAAAATAGGGTCATGATCCACTTTGGAGTCACAACCCACAGTTTGAGAACCACTGTAATATATAATACCTAGCACTCTTCATAAGTAGATTTCAAAGTGCTTCACAGTTATTTCTATATTTATCTCAACATCCCTGTGAGGTAGGGAAGCATCTTGATTTTTACTGAGGGGGAACTGAGGCACCGACAGGCTAAGCGACTTGCCTGAGGTCACACAAGAAGTATGTGGTGGAGCAGGGTATTTACCCTCTAGATCTTCTAGGTCCTAAGCTACTGCCCTAATCACTGGACAATCTTTTCTCTCTTGGTGTGTGTGTTTATAGCTATCTCTTGATAATTCATTCCACCAACTTTAAAAGTACAGTTCTCCTATTGTAAAACTTCTATATGGGGGTCCAATGTGAACTTCTTAAACTGAACAATTTCTTGGGGAGCCTGAGGCAAACCTTAGCAGGGGTACAACGTAATTAAGTTCAGAATAATATCTCCGTGTAAAAGGTACATAAAAATATACTGTTTTACACTTAAGGGCTCTTTCATTTTTATAACCAAAAAGGATATGATCATTCACATCTTGTAGTGTATCATGGTACAGATGTAGGTTAGAGATCCTCGATGAAACACAGCACAAATGCTTTAAGATGAAGCTTTAAACAGTGCAAGACAAAATAATTTTTAATGGCCTCTGTAACCTAAAATTCACTATAAATTATTTCACTTCTAAACTAACTTAGGGTAGGTCTTTAAAATGCTGCAGTGGCACAGCTGCACCATTCTGTGGTGAAGACGTTTCTACTCCAATGACAGTGAGAAGTTTTAAGCCACCTCCATGAGAGGTAGTAGCTGTGTTGAGGATAGAACCCCTCCCATTGACGCAGTGCTGTCTACACTGGGAGATAGGTCAGTATAACTATGTCGCTCAGGGGTTTGGACGTGGCTATAGTCCTTAAGCTAGGAGGCATTAGGAATGCTTTTTTTCAAGCTTTGCCCAGCTCTAAAAGAGGAGATATGTTAATTGCAGGTCTTTCACTGAATACTTGCTGCTTACAGTAAAAACTCTGCATTGGACTGTAACTGAGATCTGGTGCAGATCTTAGTTTTGTTTAGGAAAGAATGAACAACCCTGATGGATAGATGTGTTCCGTAATCAAGGTTGTTCATTAATATTGTATGCTTTCCTTTGGTTTTGTAAAAAAGGATCTGTTTTGCCTTCCTTTTAACAGATTGCAGCCATCTTTAGTTGTGGTCTGTATATGAAGATATACATTTAGTGCTTTTCCGGAAATGTTTTTTGAGGATGGTGACAGTCCTTTCCGTGTTAATGGTATATGGTTTTTGCTTACATGGAAGTGTGAAGAGGAAGCAGTCAGAATAAACATTTAGCTCTTTGAATAGATTATTTGCATTTCTTTCTTCCCAACACAATTATTTAATAAACATTTCTGTAACCTTGGGACCCATTGGTTTAGTGTTTCATAACACAAACTGAGTCAAGAGACCTTTTCTCCAGTTCCTGTTCATCCACAGACTTGCTTTGTTACCTTGGACAAGTCACTTAACCTCTATACAGTAACTCCTCATTTAGTCATCCTGGTTAACGTTGTTTTGTTGTTACATAGCTGATCAATTAGGGAACATGCTTGTTTTAAAGTTGTGCAATGCTCCCGTCTAACTTTGGCAGACTCCTGCTTTGTCCACTGCTTGCTGGAAGAACAGCCTGTTGAGCTTGCTGGTGGGGGCTTGGAACCAGGGTGGACCGGCAGCCCCCCCTATCAGCTCCCTGCTCCTCTAAGGTTTCCCTGTGCAGCAGCTGCCAGCAGGCTATCAGTTGCTCACAGTTCAGCTGTCCCTCCCCCCACTGCCGTGTGCTGCTCCTGCCCTCTGCCTTGGAGCTGCTCCCCGAGCCTCCTGCTTGCTGGGGGGGGAGGGGTAAAAGGGAGGCTAATATCAGGGTGTCCCCCTTGCTCTTGCACCCCACTTACCCCTTCCCTTCTACATATAGAGCAGGGTGGGGACACCGACGGAGAGAGACAGAGAGAACTTGGGGCAGCAGCTGCTGTCTCAACGTTTTAAAAAGACAATGCACTTAAAAGTGGAGTCGGCTTACTTAAAGGGGCAATGGGCATCTCTCTCTCTCTCCCACACACAGGGTGTGTGTCTCTCTCTGTCTGCCATGCTGTCTTCCCTCCCTCAATTTGTGCTGCCTTGTAGAGTGTGAGAGGCTACATTAACAACAGTGTGTTAACCCTTGAGGGCTCAGCCAAAAGCTAGTTCATCATTTAGCAGTAAGGCATTCCCTGGGAAATATTCTACCCTCTAACTTCACCACCTCAGCCAAGCTTTTATATATATATATATATATATATTTATATTTATATATATTTATAAAATGAGAGAGAGTATTTTTTGTCTGGTGAAAAAATTTTCCCTGGAACCTAATGCCCCTCCCCCCCTTACATTACTTCTTATGGGGAAATTGGATTCGCTTAACATTGTTTCGCTTAAAGTTGCATTTTTCAGGAACATAACTACAACGTTAAGTGGGGAGTTACTGAACGTCAGTTTCTCCATCCGTAAAGTGGAGACATTACTTCCCCCTCTTTGTAAAGTTATTTGAGATGCTTGGATGAAAAGCTCTATATAAATGTTAAAGTAATTCCTAAAGTAGTTGTCAAAACATATTGGTGTAAAAATGAAGGGAGTCACTGAAAAGACAAACGTTTCCAGAACAAAACAGTGAAAACAGGTGGCTCCTGTATATTAAGGTTCTAATTTGGGTTTTGCAGTTGTTCTGGTGGAAGGTGGAGAGAAGGGTTTTTATAAGGCAAGGGGTGATGTATAAATTGTGTTTGGGAAAGTGAATGTCTAATAGATATGGTTACAGCCTGCAATCTTTCCTACTTATCTCCTGAGTGTCCTTCATTCCTGATGTGCAACAGCCTCACTACTCAAATGCAGGATATTTGAACAGGGACTGCCACTAGTACTGAATTATTTGGTACTTTTGTGATTGTAGACAAATTTTAGCTAGGAGCTATGTACTGCCCTTGATATGCATGCAGCATTCCCACTGCTAAAGTGATTTTTACTTGTGACCAAGTCAAATTGAAACCCCGGTCAAACAGTAACCCAGTGCATCTGCTAGCCTGCCTAAGTTACTTTAAAAAAGTCATCTTTAACCTAACTTTAGTTACAACTTTTGGCTGCTTTATTATTTGACCCTGAAAGGCCATGACACTTATGCTTATCAGTTACACTTGGCAGTAATTTCCAGTCCTGTGGTCTGTATTGGGAAACTTGACCTATTAATAGTGAATGAATTCCCAATGAATAAACGTGCTGTTACCTTGAAAAAAAATTCTTTTTTGGAGCAAATATGAATATTGGGACAGGGGGATGTAATTAGAAATTCCAACAGAAGTATTGATTCTGCATTACAGGAGGTTAGGTACAATACATATCTCGGTCTGTATGTGTGTTGGGGGAGAGACGGGGGAGGGCAGCGCAGAAGGAGGGAAATAAAGCTGTCTCTCACTGGTGCTGCTGTAATCTTTCTCACTGAATTTCTTTCAAACATTTTAGATTAGAAATTAAAGATAAAGGAGGATAAGGAAAGCTGAATACGATCTTTGATAACCATCCCGTGTTTGGTGCAGGATGATAAATAATTCCTCATTGTTATCCATACAACACAATCATTGTTCTCTGTGTTTGCCTTAAAGTTCAGGGATCCATCATAGTTTTTGTTTTGTGGTGGTCAAGGCTGTCTGAGACATTAAAGATGTTGGTCTCTGAGTTTGATATATAGGACACCCATTTAGTTCATGGGAGAAATGCTAACCTTATGTTGGAGTGGGGGTTGGAGGCTGGTGATTGTATGTTTTCGAATCATGGATAGTGTATATTACTACAAGTTTCCTTACATGTGGTGAATTTTTTAGCACTTTATCTTGTATAAGTAAGAAGAAAAATATGTTTAGGTCAACAAGAGCTAAATATTAACCTGTTTTTTGTGTGATAACTATTTCTGCACTGCATATATAGTGCTGAAAGTGTAGTAAAGTCAGTTGTAAGTGCATTGTATTGCTGATTCATGAAATGGATTTTCTTTTAGCTTGAACTATGACCCAGTCCGCTCTTAGCCAAAACAGCTGAAAGTAGGTGATATGCTTCTCTCTGAGTGATATCCAACTAATGCCCCAGCATGGTGTAAGATTATACTCTTCTTGTGGATGTTCTATTTCAGATTAGATATAAAAGTGAAGTCTTGGCCATGTGGTGGTATCAAACAGCCCAATGGCACTATTTCTAAAAGTAAGTAATTCCTGTAGTGCTCTGGCTGAACTAGGTTAATTTCAGAGCATTCTGCTCACTTAACGCCCCCACCCCCTTTAGTTAATTGGATGAGTCTGACTTTTCCAGGATTAAAGGTGTACACTGTCAACTTGAAATGTGGTCAGTTTCAAATAAGTTGTAAGTAGTTTCAGGTACTACACCTGCTTTTGACAATTAATGATTTTTTTTATCATCACATTCTTATTTTTTTTTAAAGCTGTGTACATCCCTTGCTATACGCATACAGAAATTCTACTAATGTCAGAGGATTAAATAAGATCTTTAGTTTGTATACCTGCAACAGAGACAAGAGTAAGGTATTTTATCTTTTTTATAACTTTTTCTTTTTAAAATATTTAACATCCAGCCTCCCTTGACACGTGTGGAACTTACTTAAGAAATTCCCTGCAATGTCTTATCAATGAGAATGAAATAGTTACTTGTGTAAATCCCTTGAACATTGATTGAGGGTGGGGAGGAGATGAGCTCTCTTTACAATAATTGTAACTAGATGGAATACTCATATCATCAGTTTGCTAGTCATTTGTGAACATTTTAACAGTGGCTTCCTGCTACTAACTTCAAAGAGGTTTGAGATTTTACTCTCAAATGGTCTTGCAAATTTCTTGTAAGTGATAGCAGGAATTGACAAGACTTAAAAGTAGTTTTTTCTTTCTAGTTTCATTGGTTAGGATCTCACTAATGCAGGTTGTAGTGTAAATATACCCACTCTAAGGGATGGTCTATAATGACAATTACACTGGCATAGCTTCATCTCTCTCTCTGGTGTGAAAAATCCACGTCCCCGAGAGATGTAGTTAAGCCAACCTAACCCTGGTGCTAGGTGGATGGAAGACTTCTTTCGTCAATCAAGATACAACCTGTTGGGGAGGTGGATTATTACAGTGACGGGAGAACCCCTTCCACCTCTGTGTTGGATGTTTATGCTGAAGCGCTACATACCCACAGGCCTGTCTACACTAGGAAACTTACTTCGGTATAGCTATGTCTCTCAGGGATGTGAAAAATCCAGTGCTGAGTTGATGGAAGAATTCTCCTGTTGACCTAGCTTCCACCTCTTGGGGAGGTGGATTACCTACACTGATGGAAGTATCCCTCCCATTGGAATATGTAGGGTCTACACAGGAGTGCTACAACTGCAGTGGTAGTGTTGAACCGCTGTAGTGCTTAGGTGTAGACATGACCATCGCTTAAAATGTTAGACTGTATTCCACTCAAACTTGCTTGGGGAGAACAGGCTGTTTATGACTAATGTCATGAAAATAGTTACTGGGTTTTTCTGGTCTTTGTGTAATTGTGCTTGATTCTTTAGTAATGACAACCACCATTTGAGAAACAAGGTGAGGTAATATCTTTTATTGGACCAACTTTTGTTGGTAGAAGGGGCAAGCTGTGGAGCTTCACAGAGCTCTTCCTCAGGTATGGAGAAAGTAACCAGCTAAGATACTCTGGTTATTTTCTCTAGATGTGAGGAAGAGCTCTGTGAAGCTGAAAAGTTTGTCCCTTCCGCCGATAGGTGTTGATCCAATAAAAGATATCGCCTCATCTACTTTGTCTCATGTCCTGGGACCAACATGACTCCAGCAACAGTACAATCCACCATTTAAATGATAGATAGATGTTTTTATTGACTAGAAAAAATACAAGTACTAATTTCTGTATTTGATTCCTAATTCTGTGTATTACGTTTTACATATATGTAACACTTGTTACTTTGTACCGTTTTCTGAAAATTCAGATTCCCCCAGTCACACAGTTAACTCCAAAATGAGCATAAATTAATATAATACAAATCACATTGGTGGTATTTAAACTATCAAGCCAATCAAATGGCTTGTTTTCTTTACTGTCTTTGTTTGCTAAATCCATTTTGGTGCCATGGTCAGCGTGCACTTGGAAATGATCAGAAACATCATGCAAAAATATGATGAGTGGGTAGAATTGAACTGTAAACGTTTTGGGCCAGATCCTGCATTCTTTGTGCACCAAAGTTCCCATCAAATTGGAGCTTTTGGTGTGCAATGAATGGGGCTCTCATCATACGTAAATCTCAACTCTGCTTTCTCCACTGAGCATACATTGTGTAGTATGGCCTTGCCTTTATTTTCTAAAGTCGAATCTGGGACTTCCTGTTGCAGTCTCCATGACCTATTATGTATTTTAAGGATTGTGAATTCACCCACATAACTTTCCAGCTGAGGATGCATAATGCACATGGATGCTTGGTTCAATCAGTTGTTGCCTATATACCATATATGCACACAATCTAACTTCTATTCATGAAAAAATATCTTTTGTACTTAACTCTTTTAGTACTCTTCACTGTATACTTGTATAGAAGAAGTACAGCTAATGATATGTTGGAATATGAAGTCAGCAAAAAAATATTTGCGACACATGGAAGGAAACTTCTTTCTTTGTCAACGGATAAAGGATGCAAAGATTTGTAAGCATGGAGGTTCTTCAGTTTGTGGGAATTTTCTCCCTTTTGGAAGGATGAAATCTGGATGGGTGGCCAGGTTCATGATCTAGCTGACCAAATTGTTCCAATAAACTACAACCCCAAATCCAGTGAGCAGGGCTTTAATTTTATTTGTATGTATTACTTCTCTCAAATGTGAGTTGGAATTCAGAAACGGATATTTGGTTGGGGAAAAGATCAGTTTTGTTTGGCTCCCCATCCAATTAACAATGATAGTTAGATTAGTAGCGAAAAGAAACTCAAATACTTCTCACAGCATCCAACTTTCATTCTGATACAGTTGAGAAAATCTGTCCCAGTGATTACTGCAGTATTAGTAATGTGGAACAAGTAGTAAAGAATATAATAAAAACATCAAGAATGGGTACCAGGATGGCAAAATTAAAAAGATGGCAACACCATTTCTTTTTAAAGCACCACTGAGAAGAAAATTTCTTTATTGCAGGGTGAAGTCAGTTCTGCAGAGCTGGTTATAGTCTGGCATCAAAGCGTTTGTATAATTACCATATAATGCTATGTCTGCAGTGCAGCTTGGGGGTGTAATTCCAAGGTCAGGTAGATATATATATATACACACACTAGCTGTGCTTAAGCAATGTACTAGAAATAGTGTCGCCATGGTAGTAAGGTGGTTGCTTGGGCTAGCCACCTGAGTACAATCCTGTTCAAGATCCTAGGTGTGTATGTACTCAGGTGGCCAGGGCTGGATTTACACACAGAGACTTCCCCACTCCACACTGCCAAGCATGCCCAACAAACTCCCCAGCACCCCCCACAACCCTCCCCAGAGACCCACTCTCCCATGCCCTGTTCCCTGTCTGCGCTCACTGGCCCTGCTGTTAGGTGACTGTGTCCGCCGGCGGCTGAGCTGGCAGTGTGGCCAGGGCCGGTCGGAGATTGCTCTGGCCCAGTTGGAGTGGCACAATCAGCCAGGCTGGACCAGGAGTGGGGCCTGCCCGGGCTGGGCTTGCTCAGGACCCACTTGCCTGGCATGGCCCCCTGAGTTGGACTGCTGAGCTCTTCCCCTGCCACAGGGGGATGCTTTGCCTTCCCTGCTGGCAGGAGCGCTCCAACAGGGATGTGTGGGGCTGTCTCCCACTCAGCTGGCCCTGACCCCTGCCAGGACCTGGGAGCAGCAAACTTTGAATTTTTAGGTGCCCCTAAAACGCCGGTGTCCGTAGGCATGTACCTATTGTGCCTAATTGGAAATCCAGCCCTGCAGGTGGCTAGCTCTAGACAAAGCCTCAGAGTGTTTTCCCATGTATATATTCCACTGTTGGTGCGCATGTCCCCAATGTACTCAAATCTAGATTATTTTGATCAGTAGTGTCTGTTGGGGCTATGCCTTATCCATTCCGTGTCCTTCTGCCTCTAATCAAGAGTGGAGCAACCCCAACCACCTCTCAATTCTTTCTCACCACTTATGTCTACCAGCCTCTTTGCACACTGTGTGGCCTATTTGTTTACTGTGTAAATAGGTACTTAGTGAATACCTAATTAGTGATTAGGTTTAATGTTAGTAATTTGCTAGTGTTTCCTTTCTTCCCTTTTTGTAAGGAAACTGCTGCTGTGTTTGCCGGTGAATTACCACTAGTACTGGGATCAATCACTTAAGACTGAACTTCTAATCTCCAGTCTTCAAAAAATTGCCTTTCATGTGAAGCTGTAATGCCTCTAAATAATGGGCATACCTGATGTTTATCATGTCTGGGAGAGGAACACATTAAAGAGATGGGCCATTTGTAAATCATTTTCTAAGGCCTTGTCTACACTACACAATTGTCCGCCACATGGTCTGGTCTGGCCACAAGGCCAGTTGTTGTCGTCTTGAGCATAGATGCCAAATGTACTTGACTGTCTCCTGAATGTAAAGAACTGAACTCTCCATGAGCTTGTTGAGGGTACATCTTGCAGCTCTCCACCCTCCAACACAGGTGGGCAGATGCAGACAAGATGATCTAATAGTGCCTTCTGGCCTTAAACTCTATGGATCTACACTTAAAGGGTTTGACAGTTTACAAATACCCCCTCTTTTCCCCCCACTCCCCGGGGCACACAGTTATGGAATCCTTCTCCCTGGGATCAGAATATTGCTCTCAAGGGGTTAATGGGCCTATCTTTTGAACCTTTGGCTACATGTTCCCTATTCCTTCTTTCCATTAAAACAGTCTTCTTGGCCATAACAACATCAGCCAGGAGTGTAGAGGAGGTTAAAACTTCGATCGTAGGGCCCCAGCATATAATTTTTCATGAGGACAGGATATCAAGATCTTACCCAAAATAGTCTTTCATTTACATCAGATTATCCACCTTTCTTTCAAAACCACATGCAGATTTCCTTAGAGTGCTTTCTTTCTGTATAAAAAGAACTAAGCCGGTTAGAGTATTCCCTGGATCAGTGGTGGGCAACCTGCGGCCTGTCAGGGTAATCTGCTGGCGGGCCTCAAGACTGTTTGTTTACATTGACTGCCTGCAGCTGCCCACAGCTCCCAGTGGCTGCGGTTTGCTGTTCCCAGCCAATGGGAGCTGCGAGAAGCAGTGCGGGCCGCAAGGACATGTGGGCTGCTACTTCCCGCAGCTCCCATTGGCCGGGAATGGTGAACCACGGCCACTGGGAGCTGCGGGTGACCGTGCCTGTGGACGGTCAATGTAAACAAACTGTCTCGTGGCCTGCCAGCAGATTACTCTTGACAGGCTGCAGGTTGCCCACCACTGCTCTAGATCATTAATAGCATATCTGTTAAAGTACAGGCTGTTTCAATCACTCAAAAAAGAAGAAATTGATATTTAACCTACAGTAACTGTGGGTCTTTGAGACCTAATATCTTGATAGATTCTATGACCAATCTCCCTTCCCTGCTATTATGTAGTCTGATAGCACCCAGAATCCAGATACTAAGGAACTGAGGGGAGGTTGGGGCTTCCTCACCCTTAATGCCCTTGGCTGGAGACACTTGGTGTGCAAATGCAGCCCCAGCAGACACTGCTGAGCAAAATAATCTAGACTTGATTGCATGCCAACAGTGAAATAAATAAATAAATAAATACACACACACACACACACACACACACACACACACACACACATATATACATACACATACACACACACACACATCTCAAAGAACCACAGTTACTGTAATGTAAGTACAGTTTTTCTTCCCCTGACAGATGTCTTATAATTATTTTTTTCATCTTTTGGGTGTGTTTCTCTGTCAGTCATCCAGTACAGAAATGTTTAGTGTATTGGATGCTGTGAAATCATTTAATGTAATTCTGTGTAGTCCTTAGATGCTATGTTTGGAGACCGTCAGGGGTCCCTTGGATTAGTGAACAAAAGTTATTCATGGTCAAGCACAAAGCGTAGGAGTTTGTCCGTGCGGTATAAAAATGTGATGTTTGACAAACACTAGTAAAGGTTGTTTAGAAGATAACTTCTGCCCCATCTTTATCTGTAAAACTGTCCTATGCAACTTTCAGAATGGAAAAGCTTGCAGAAATATGTACTGAATGCGTGTTTGTGATGTCATTCAAGTGTTGCTTATATATTTGCACAAGTACTTTTGCAAAGGTTTAGAGGTTGTTTAAAATACTTTTTTTGGAATAACAGGATGATAGTGTACAGTACTGTGTATTGATATGTGTTGAAATTGTCAGAGTAGATGAACTTTGAATTGTCGATGTAATTGTTTGATGGTGATGGAAGAGACCAGAAATTCTAGTTTCAGCTACATACGGTAGAATCCAAAGGACTAGTAAGAAATTAATTCATGTTTAAAAAAAAAAAAAAATGAGAGGGAGGAAGAAAGGCATACAGATGTGGTCTTCTGAGCATTTCAGGCTAAGCTTTCCAAAAAGAGGTCCCTTCAACTTTTCTACCCTTGATATATACTGCAGTGTAAATTTTGAGCTAGTACCAAGTAAACTTTCTCAAGTGCATTGCTAACAGTGACCTCAAGTTCCTTTCTATAGCTAATTAAAAGCAGTACAGAGAATAGGTAACAAACAGTCTGCTTAAGCTAGGAGTGGGGAGGGGAATGCTGCTGATGTTTAGCACAACTCCCTGAATTTTGCCATTACCAGATGACTCTCATGTGATGAATGAGACATGCTTGAGAAACTTGCATTACATAATCCTTGCTCTTTCTGTAATGTTTATGCTGCATCTTCTCTGAATTTGAAATTATAGCAAATTACTGATGGCAAACTTGTATTACAGCTTTCCCATCTTAATAAATCAACTTGTCACATTAATTTAATGCATTTCTGCAGCATACAAATACATTACTGATTCAAAATATTCTCTATAGGGTTTATAACAGTAATGGTTACAAACTGCTCTGTCACCTGTGAGCATTTTAACTCTTATGAGCCAGGTGCTTTTCCATATTGCCCATCATTAACATTCATTTTTGGGGGGTCTTTATTGAAAAGTACTACCCATGTAGGATAGGGAGTTCTCTAGAACCCATGCATATTATAACACTGCCAATGTGATTTCCCACACCTATCCTGTCACTGTCTATCAACAGGGTAGTAAATGTGCTTTCCTTGGGAATACAAATGGGCGCGTGTGTGTGTGTGTGTAACTAGCCAAGCCAGGAAAATGTGTATGTATTGCTGGAAGAGGAAAGTGATTTTGTGTGTGTGTGTGTGTGTGTGTGAAATTAAACTGATTTTTTTATCTTGTCTGCTGGTCTTGTTTTAGCTTTTTCTTGTGTGCTATTTAAAAGCTTGAACTGTCTGGTATCTACTGAACTGATATGATTCTAGTTTGATAGTACTCTGCTTTTGGTACTATTAAAAGAAAAATGTCTAGATGGAGGCCTTTCTCCTAATATTTACTTTATATTTTCTGTATCCATTATACATATTTTAAAATTCTCTGAAAGTCTATGATTTGAAACATTTGCTATTTTGGTACAAAGTCTCTTGGTTTTAAATAGTTTCTTTACCATGCAACTATCTAACTCAACTTCCTCTATTTAGGTACTTTCACAATCATGTGTTTGGTATGGGGAGTGCGGAATAGCTTCTGAAGGTAAAAGATATAACTGCAAATATACAGGACTACCAATACCATTACCAAAGGATGGATATGACTTAATGCAGGTATGTTTCTTTTGGACTGTTCTTCTAGAAACTAGAAGGTAAATAGAATATGGGCTGGGATGTGTGTAATAAGACCTAAATATAATTTTCTGGAATAATCGATGTTCTTGGGCCTTAAAACATGAGATGGCTGCGCACATTATGGAACTGAATGCTGGTCCTAAGCAATGGCACCAATGACTTCACATCTTTGTTTAATAGTGTTTAGGCGAGCCCCTTGATACTTATCACTCTGCATTATGCCTAAAAAAAATTGGTGCACACTTTCAAGCATGTGTCACTGCCTTGTATGATTTAGGTCCTGCCAAATCCATGCCAGTACCTTGTATATCATTGAACTAAAACGTCTGAGTTTCTGTAACAAATCTTCAGATTAAACTTTGGTTTCCAGGGGTAGAGCATCTACACAGTGCAAAAAAAACCCCAACCCACACCCCATGGCAACAAGTCTGAGAGGCTGGTTCAGTTGACTTGGGCTCACAGGGCTAAAAATATCCATGTAGATGCTCAGCTTAGGGTTGGAGCCTAGTTTTTGAGACCTTGGGAGGGTCTGAGTACCCAGGGCCTGAGCCCAAGTGTCTACACTGCTATTTTTAGCCCCACAGTCTGAGCCAGAGACAGTTGATCTGGTCTCTGAGACTTGCTGCTGTGGGTTATTTTTGCTATGTAGACGTAACCCAAGTGTTCAAGGTAGTCTGAACAAAATTGCTTTGTATGTATATTTCATGTTTAGTGGCTGATGGGGGTAGGCCCGGGACTGTTGGTTTGTAAATTTGCCTTTTGGAAGCTCTTCTGAGATTTATCGTCAAATTACACTATCAAACTGCAGGAGTAAATCATTCCGGTTGGGATGTGTACACATTATCCTGTCTGCTCCATCAGTACCCTTATACTATATTTACATACTGGTGAATTGGTGAGCCAGACAATGTCCATTCAGCTCTAAAAAGACACACACTCCCTTGCAGGCAAGAAGAATTCTTTTCCCCTCTTCCATAACAAATCATGTTAAGTCAAGTTCATTATCCTGACAACTTTCTAATTAAGATGGTAATTTTATGAATTCTTTGTCACAGAAGCAGAATGACTAGTGTTCTCTTAAATTACCTTCTGCTGACATCTACCTATGAAGTTGTTGTTAAATGCCTTAATCCTACTTTTTTTCCACTTGATTATAATTAATGGCTTTGTGACCTTTTTTTATTTAAGGAACTCTGCCCGGGTTTACTCTTTGATAACGTTAGCGTTTGTTGCAATATTCAGCAGCTTCAGACTTTGAAAAATAACTTGCAGCTGCCTCTGCAGTTTCTCTCCAGGTATGCTGACAAACCACTTGAAATGATTAGCACTTTGTAACATTAATGAATAAAAGCACATTCTGTTAGCTGTTTTTTGAGCTGACAAAAAGAAAATAGCATTTTTGTGACTTAGTGAAATTGGTGTTACTGGGGAAAGCTTGTCAAGAAGAAAACTTCATGGGAATGGTTGGGAGAAACTTGTATTCAGGCACCGTGGTTCTTTCTATTGTTCACCAGTATGGGAATGTGAGCTCCCTTTAAGGCCCTGTTTCTTATCCTGCCCTTCGTAAAACTCCTACTATCACAGGTATTTTTGTTCCAACAATAGACTGCATTCAAGTGACACTGAGTCAGATTAAACATCACCTTTACAGCTCCTGCCATTTTTGGTGGTAACAGGACAACTCCCTAAGTTTGTTTCTGAGTTGGTTTTTACTCCTTTCTTCCATCCTCACAACACTGCTGAATTGCAGTTAGGAGAAACAACTCTTCTTAGGTGTGACATTTGATTAGGAAAATCTAGAATTATTATGTAATTGGTAGATGCACCACTTAAGCTTAAGTCTTGATAGAGTAGTTTGCAAGACTGAATTACGCAGATTGAGTCCTCAGTAGTTTTAATTGTAAGAAACCTTTACCTTTCCTGATAAAATGTTTCCTTCGAAGTGAATCTCTTCATATTTTGTGTGTACATGTATGAATCAAATCCAATGTTTAACTGGCTTTTTTTTTTCTTCTGCAGATGCCCATCTTGTTTTTATAATTTAATTAATCTGTTCTGTGAGTTGACCTGCAGTCCACATCAAGCTGACTTTTTGAATGTTACAAAAACTATACCTTATCATGATCCTGTCACAAAAAAGAACAAAACCAGCATCACAGAGCTGCAGTATTATATTGGAGAGAGTTTTTCCAATGGTAAGCAAACCCTGTTCAGTTACTATGCTACTTGGGTATGGTATATTGTGAATTCCTCATACTCCATCTAGATTTTCAGATAAACACTATTGTCTTTCTGACTGTAGACTTCTTTCAATAGAGGAACTGGGAGAGAGGGAGTAGAAATTATCCTTTTGATCATTTCACATTTGCTTGTAACTTACCTTAGAATCTTTCTTGTCCCAGGCAAGTGCCTAAAACTATAGCAATGGACCCCTTAGAAAAGTTTTATAATAATCTGCTTAAAATATTAACGTGAATGTAGAATTTCAATTATAAAATGACAACCTCTGATTTTGCTGAAGTGGTTTTGCATTATTATAATATTATGGTAGTGCCTAAAGGCCCTATCAAGATTGGGGACCCATTGTGTTAGCCACTGTACGACATGTAATAAGGGCTAGTCTACACTGGCAACACTAAAGCGCTGCTGCGGCAGTACTTTAACATGCCTTGTGTGGTCACGGCGCAGCTCCGGCTCTTTCCCAGTTCTCTTAAAAACAAACAAACAACCCACCTCCCTGAGGGGCATTGCTCCTAGCGCTGGGACACAGTCTACACTGGCGCTTTACAGTGCTGAAACGTGCTGTGCTCAGGGTTGTTTTTTCACACCCCTGAGTGAGAAAGTTGCAGCACTGTAAATTGCCAGTGTAGACAAGCCCTAAGACGGGGTGGGCAAACTTTTTGGCCTGAGGGCCACATCGGAGTTCTAAAATTGTATGGAGGGCCGGGTAGGGAAGGCTGTGCCTCCCCAAACAGCCTGGCCCCTGCCCCCTATCTGCCCCCTCCCACTTCCCACCCCCTGACTGCCCCCTTCTGAACCCCCTATCCATCCAACCCCCCCGTCCCCTGACTTCCCCCTGGGATCCTCTGCTCCTTATCCAAGCCCCCCACTCTCCGCCCCCTTACTATGCTGCTCAGAGCAGCATGTCTGGCAGCCGCGCGGCCTGGCCGGAGCCAACCATGCCGCCGCGCTGCCTGGCAGGAGCTCGCAGCCCCACTGCCCAGAGCGTTGGCAGCATGACGAGCTGAGGCTGCGGGGGGACGGGGGAGGGACCGGGGGCTAGCCTCCCCAGCCGGGAGCTCAAGGGCAGGGCAGGATGCTCCCGTGGGCCAGATGTAGCCTGCGGGCTGTAGTTTGCCCACTTCTGCCCTAAGAAATAGGCCCTCTTACAAAAAGCTTACAAAGTATTGTCATCCAAATCTGAGAGAAACAATGAAGTCTTGTGTGAACATATAGTGGCTTCAAGGTTTTGTGTGGGACTTCCATTTTTGACAGTTGTAGAAAATTGCATTTTGTTTCAATGTGACAAATGAAGTCTAGAGACTGGTGCTGTAAAGTTGCTCCTGTTTACATAAAGCACTGCTACTTTTTAAAAATAAAATTGACAAAAGATTAGTACTAGTGTTTTCCAGTATTTAGGAGTATACACTAGTAATTAAGACAAATGATTCTTACAGAAGTGTAAAA
This sequence comes from Chelydra serpentina, assembly GCA_037349315.1. NCBI lineage: Eukaryota > Metazoa > Chordata > Testudines > Chelydridae > Chelydra > Chelydra serpentina. The sequence continues at coordinate 60,583,328 of JBAIAC010000002.1, read as the reverse complement.
ATTCTAAATTGTACTTGAATGCTTCGTTTTCTCTGAAAGGAAACTGTATGTGGCGTGCCCTGTCTATGCTATAATTGCAACTGAGTTAACATAATTCCAGTTTGTAGTGTGAGCTGTCCAAGGCTTTAGCCCAGTTAAACACACACATTCAATGTACATTACAAATTTGAACCTTATTGTAACTGGGTCTCCTGTTCATGCTGGGTACGGGATTATTTGGAATGAAAGGTTGAATACTAAAAATGTACCTCATGTGGTAGTTAGGAGGGCCTCCTCCTTTTAGGTACTCAGGGTTGAGCATCCCTAGAAGTTCCTCCATTAAGTACATTAGCTTTGATAAAAGCAATTTTCCATCGGTTCTTCCCCTTCCTCCCCCCCCAGTCTGGATGTAAATTCTGCATCTGCTGTTTAAAGCTTAAGGCATCGTCTGTGAATTTAAGGAACTAAATTTGGACTTGTTTACTTCCAGAATTCAAAATGCAAAATAAACTTTAAAAATTGCACTGTTTTGTTTAATACATAGACTTTTTATACTTTCCTAATAACACTTTTTCTAGCCATGTATAATGCCTGCAAAGATGTGGAAGCACCATCAAGTAATGTTAAAGCATTGGGGCTGCTATGTGGGAAAGATGCTAAAGACTGCAATGCTACCAACTGGATTGAGTACATGTTTAATAAGGATAATGCACAGACTCCTTTCACCATCATTCCTATTTTTTCAGGTAAGAAATGGAACTTATTTTCTTCTGTGTACAGCCTGTGACCTAAACATAAATGTTTACATTGTATGCATTGTTGTGGTAGTACAGGTGATATTCTAATACATTATTGGATTTTACTAACATGAGAATAGTATATTACAGTAGTATAAACTATATAGTTTGATGATAATACCGAACCAGAGAGAATTTTAATTGTCTTGGCTTGTTGGTGATTGTTGCTGAATGTTAGTGTTGTTGAGAAGCACCACATTACACTGAAACAACATAGCAAAGTAGATAGTTGTCTCTTTTGATAGTCAGAATTTGCTGTTCTAATCACTATCTTCCAATTGCATTTTTTTATTCAGTAGTAAGAGGTGAGCTGTTTAAAAGGCAACCAGTTTAAAAATCTCTGCAGTATTTCTTAATAGTTTAGATTTCCGAGGGTTTACTTAGAGTGAGAAAAGTGGTTAAAGTTAGTTAACATTTTTAGTGAAGCTGGACTTAACCTTGACCGCTTTCTCTAGTGTAGACGACATGCTAAAAGGGGGGGGGGGGGGAGAGTTCCCCCCTAGTTCATCAGAAATAGTTGGCATAAGCCAGTGATTCTCAACTTATTTACCATTGTGAACTGCATTGTGAACCATTGTGAACTGCATTGTGCAACTGTGTAGCTCTCTGTTATGTGGGCCGCATCAATGCATATATACTATCTGTATAGCCCTGAGGATGTCACATGGGCCAGAGCTGTGTGCTGATTGGGCTGCAAGCGGGTTGAGAACCACTAGTGTAAGCAGTCCTTCCCTTTATATCTGAGAACATATTTGGAAAAATCTGTAGTATTTGCACACTGTAAAATGTTGCATGTATTTTAAGAGTGATTTTGGTGCTAAAAGTGAAGACAAGCAATAGATTTAACTTCATTTATGTTTTTTTTTTTTTAAGAACAACTTCATACTGCTTGCTCTAGAATCACCTCTATATTGCCAAAGTTCACAACTTTTATTGCTAGTTTTATGATGTTGGATGCTCCAGCTTCTTTGGTCCTGTGATTATTTGAGAATCTCAACTTTCATGTTTTTAAAAATAAGTTTCTAGCTCTCACGGTTGTGGAGAAAATTCTGAAAATGTGACGCTAGTGCATCCTGAAGGCTCAGAAATCAAATGGCAAATATCTAATGATTTTGGTGGGGCCTGACTTGTGAATTTTGAACATTTGGGGATGGCAATACCACTTCTTTAAAAAATAAAGAAACACAGAAATGAAATGGGAGTTTCACATTTATAATTCATTTTCTATGTTCTTAGATATTTCTGTCCGTGGAATGAGTCCTATGAACAATGCCACCAAAGGCTGTAATGAATCTGTGGATGATGTTACAGGACCATGCAGCTGCCAGGACTGTTCCCTTGTTTGTGGTCCCAAGCCTCAGCCCCCTCCACCTCCTGCACCTTGGCTTTTGCTTGGTTTGGATGCTATGTATGTCATCATGTGGATCTCCTACATGGGATTTTTACTTGTATTTTTTGCAGTCATTTTTGGAGTCTGGTGTTACAGGTAAATAGGCAATTCAAAATGCTCAATATTGATGCAAATAAACTCATTTATATTTTCTGTTAACATGTTCAAAAATTATTTTGCACTCTGGGAAAGTAAGCAGAGTTTTGTGTTAAGAACAATAGTATTTTCATGTACAGTGTTTAGGAATAGCTTATTAAATTACATAAGCTTGTAATAAACTAAAATTACAATAGCTCATTAAATTACATTAGAAATGGAAAAGTCAAAGTTCTCAGTAACTTATCCATATACATATACAGTGTATATTTATATGCAGTTGAATATTTTCATAGTCACATTAATTTGTATAACTGTGATCTCTCTTCATTTCCTAACTTTGTGCATTTAAACTTACATTTGCGTAGTCTACTGTATGTAGTTTTCTTCATTTTTAAGAGCATTGGGGAGAGAGGACATTCCTTGTATTCATTATCAGTTTAAATGGCCCACCTGAATTAAGTTTGAAACCTGAAGTGAATGCAGAGAGATGAGTTCACAGCGTTGCTGTTGCTGTTTTGGCTAGGGACAGTTTTCAGCAAGTGTGGGTTAACAGAGCACCAGAACGCTAGATTTTGTTGGAGGCAGCTGTTCTCATTGGGATCGGTACGTACTTCTAACAGAAAAAGTTGGGAACTGAATTCTTGGGGAGGTATGGTAAAATGTTCAGAAAATTGTGGAATTCTGATGCAGTTGTGGCAAAGAGCTGAAAATAGAAGGCTACACAAACTACTTTCATGTTCCTGATTTTTTTCACCTGTCCCTGCAAGGGAAAGATCAAAGGCAAGTGGAAGATCTTGTACATTTCATTGAGAGTCTTACAATCCAATGCATGTAGCAGCAGTTGTTGTGCCGGGTCAGGCCAGGCGGGGAGAATGTGCAGTTATCTAATCCTATATGTCTTATCCCAAAGGTCTCTGGTAGGCCTGCTGAAGTCCCACAAGATAGCTACTATGCATGCTCACTAACTTGAATTTGAAAATTATTTACACCATCAGTTTATTATCCTTTGCATGCAGAGACTCTTCCTCATTGAGAACTAGCAAGATGTTAACTTCAGCGTATTTTCTTCAGTCTTTTGTTTTTGGGGGAAGCTTAAATCTTACAACTTTCAGCATAAAGTGTATATATTTTTCATTCTCCCATAATACAAAAATGGCTAAAGAAACTTAAACTCAGCGCTCTCCCACTATCTACTGCCTCCCTTCAAAAATAAATAAATTACCTGTTGGCTGAGACAAAGCTTTGGAAACTTTTCAAGCCCAAAGAGGAACTTTTCAGAAAGTTACAAGCAAGTAAAAATAAACCTGTGTCCAAGGGTTTTTCAAAAAAACTCCCACCGTTGTATCTAGACTATAGAGTAGCACTTACACTATTGATAACTATACTATACCAACAGTGGAAGTGAAAATCTAGATGACATAGTGGGTACATCTACAGTGAAATAAAAAATCCCTGGCACAGCTGTGGCTGACCCAGTCAGCTGACTCAGGCTCCCAGAGCTCAGGCTGTGAGGCTAAAAATTGCAGTGTAGATATTCAGACTTCTGCTGGAACTCTGGGACCCTGCAAAGAGGGAGGGTCCCAGAGCTCGGCTCCAGCCTGAGCCAAATGTCCCCCACAGCCTGAAGCTTGCAAGCCTGAGTTAGCTGAGCTGGGCCATCTGCAGTTGTTTGCTTGCTGTGTAGATGCACTCAGTGGAGGAAAAGCTCTAGAGGCCTGTCTTCACTGGTTGGTTTACACCAGGGGTCTCAAACACGCGGGCTGCATTTCCTGTGGCCCGCCATAGGCGCTGACTCCACTGGCAGCCAAGCTCCAAACATTACTGAGTGTTTATATTTTATTAAAACCCCTCTTTGCATTACAGTTTTTAAAAAGCTAATACATTGACTTTTAATAGAATACTATATTACTCTTCATTTTTTTTCATTTTTGACTATACTTTTGTATCATTGTATGAAAAGGTTTCAGTGATGCGGCCCTCGGGCCAATTTACTAGTTCTCATGTGGCCCTCGTGGTGGTTTGAGTTTGAGATCCCTGGTTTACACAGTGCTGTGGGAACAGCAGGAGACTTTTGTCTATGCTGGTTTTCCAAAGGCTCAGTAGTGACAATAATAGAACTCCATGTATAACTTTTGACAAAAGCCCTTGTTGTAGCTATGGCAGTATAAATATACAGACCCATAACAATGTGATACAGTGGGAAGTGTAATAAACAATAACTGCCTTTTGACAAATGGTCACGAGTGTTGATTTCATCCCTGTTGAATTCTAAAAAAATACCCCAAACAAAACTAAAAACAAAAGCTGTTGAACTGATGGTAAACATAGCCTGCTTACTAAGCGTTATCTCACAAATGGCTTGTCTGCCCTAGAGAACTGTAACTTCTTACAACAGTACAATCAAATCATTGAAGCTTGTAGTGCAGTGTGGGATGCTAGCCAGTCTGACAAATGTAAACTTGTTAAGTACATTCACAGGCAGCTCTCTTTGCAAAGCTGGGGCTTGTGAGAGTAACCATCTGCAGCAGCAGACCTGTCACCAAGAGGGGTGGTGATCCATTAGGTCTGCTAAAGTCTTGGCACATATCTATGGAATATGATCAGTAATTTTAAAGGAACTTTGTATTTGGACAAGATGTGTGTTACAATGGAAGCAAGTGCTTGCAACACATCTAGTGTAGACAAGACCACAAAACACATTAATGCTCGGATCTACACTGGGTACCAGTTGACTTCTGAGTCACAAAGCTCTAAGTATCTTGACTGACAGCTGTGAAAGGATTAAGTGGTTTTTGCTGACTTACTGAAGGCAATTAGAGAGTCAGCAACTCACTAATGGATTTAACTGAATGTGGATGGTGACTGTTCAGTAGCGAATCAGGCCTTCACTGTGGAATTTATATCCTCCTGTGGTTTTTGTGAGCCTGGATTTTGTCACTTTTGGGACATGCTGCAATATTATGTTTCCCCAGTTTGTGTGAATATAAGTGGAGTTCATTTTGGGGTTAGGAAGACTTTTCAAGGAAGAGCTTTTTAACGTTCATACTGTGCTAAGATGATTTTGAGTCACAAGTGGAACCAAACCTAAATACATTATTTAAACTGTAGACCATAGGAGCAGATGTGGTTCCTGCTCTGCAGAGGTTATCTAATAGGATGAACAACATATGAAGGGTGTATGGCTAAGGTCACAAGGGAATGTATACAATATTTATATATTATGTACACTTTGGCTATTTGTTTAGCGTCATATGTATAGACTTTTCCTAGCTGTCCCTCAGCTTAGCCATTACAGGTTGGTGGTTTTCTTGCAGGTGTCACATCAGAGTTGCTCTTCAGAAAGGGGGTTTAAAGAAGTTGTGACCATATGGGTCTGTTCAGGGAAGGCCTAAGTAGCGGTGTTGGAGAATAATGCAGAGATGTTTGGGGCGGGGGGGGGGTGGGGAGGGGCGAGGCGAGGGAGCGTCTGGTCTTTCAGTCTTCACACTTGCATTTAAAAAAAAATATTGGCAAACTTTTTAGTCTAAAACATTAAACCCCAAATTTCCAGAAATAGTTTATCTTCATGATCTAAGTTTAAGGTGAGTTTAGATATATCATAATTTCCCCTTAGTTTCTAAAATATGACACATTTAAAATGCGTAAAGCTTATAGTGAAGTATTGTTGTTTGTGACGATATTGGTTAGAAATGGACCTAAAGTGGAATGCTTGCCAATTCTTATCCAGACTTTGGATCTCCTGATTCACCTCTATTACTGTATTTATTGCAACAGTACAGTGCTGGAAAACAGTTGTCTTGATTTTTGCAAGAGAACCACATACTGAATATATGATTTGTGTTTTTTACAGAAAAAGGCATTTTGTCTCCGAGTATACTCCAATCGACAGCAATATAGCCTTCTCTGTTAATTCTCGCCATGACAACGGTATGTCTGGGATCATAATGATAGGGTTTGATTAGATATTATTTCCTTCTCTGAGATGTGGACCACAAGAGTCTGAGACATTTTAGGAACCCCAAAAGACCACCTAGTCCAACATTCTTGCCCTAGTTGGTTCATCTTAATTCAGTTTTTCTGCACTTTCTTCATACTCTCATTGTCTGTGCTGACTTTATATGGAATTTGGGAATAACATTTAAATACAGTCCCTGCTAAACTACTTTTTGACATCATTTGGCTCATCACTGTGGATGGGGCCAAATCGTGAGTCCCCATACACTTGAAAATGAAGCCGATGTATAGTTGTTTGGCATTCTTAAGAATCATTTTTACTTTCTCCTGTGATTAGAAATTATGTGAACAGCATAATTATAGAGAATCATGTCATGACCTAACATGATTTTAATGTTCTACAAATGTCCTGTCCCATCCACACTACAAATAAGTGTTAAAGCTCCAATGCCTCTAATCCTGCTAATCATGGGTATGCTCAAGTGTAGGTGAGACTACTATTAGCATGGTTTTTATAAACATGGTTCCATCTAATTGTGCCACACTGGCTTGCCACATTGTTACAAACTACTGTAGCTAGAACAGTGTTTTAGCAGTTTTTCTCCTGCTTGAGCCCCTTTGTTGTGAAGACCTTTATCTTTGGTTTATGGTAATAAAAAAAAAAATCTAGAATCAATAAATGATCTCCTCTGTAAGGATGCCTGGGAGTATCTGACTGATCCGAAGAAATTACTGGATAAGAAAATAATTCATTTTAATAGTTTGGATCTTGTATCTCTTCTTCCTACAGGTGGGGCTTCCTGTGGTGAAAAACTTGGTGAGAGGTTTGAGAACTGTTTACGGCTCACATTCACGTCCTGGGGGGCTTTCTGTGTTCGAAATCCACGGCCTGTTGTTCTCTTCTCTCTGGTCTTCATTGCCATGTGCTGTTCAGGTCTGATGTATATGAAACTCACCACAAACCCCGTAGACCTTTGGTCAGCCCCAAGCAGCCAAGCTCGGAAGGAGAAGCAGTACTTTGACACTCACTTTGGACCTTTCTTCCGCACTGAACAACTTATTATCCGAGCCCCACACACTAAGCCACACACCTACTCACCATACCCTTCAGGAGCTGCTGTGTCTTTTGGACCTCCGCTTGACAAAGACATCCTATATCAGGTAACATGGGTTTTGCAGGCCTATCTCTGTGGAAGAGCTGTGAATGCAATGTGTTTTGCAATACTTGTAGGACCCTAAAAGGGATTAATTATCAGTATGAAGCTGGGTTTTGTTTCACCTACGTGGTTAGCATATAATATGAATTTTCACCAAAAACTAATGTTATAAATATCTAAAATGTATTGTCCTCTAGAGTTAGCAAAGAGACTGCAAGAACTTCCAATCTGCCTTGCAGCAAAGGGCTAATCACTTCCCCCCCCCTGTTTTAAGCTCTTGTACCTTCATTCCCACCTGCTTTGAACCTCTATATGTATGAAAAATACTCCTCTAGTACTTAGAATGAAAACCATGTTTTGCTTCATCATTTGCTGTGTGCTTATGTTAAAAGCATGGTACCCAACTCAGAAACCACCAAAAAGACCCCATGACTTTTAAAAGTATTTGATCTTACACCGAGAAGAGAAATACTCTTTCCGCTCTGCCAAATGCCTTCTGTTTGAATTTTACAATGTTTTTTGTTTCAGGTGCTAGATTTGCAGAATGCTATTGAAAACATAACTGCTGCTTATGACAATGAGACTGTAATGCTGAAGGACATCTGCCTGGCTCCTCTTGCTCCCTACAATAACAACTGCACTATTCTGAGTGTGCTCAACTACTTTCAGAACAGTTACTCTGTTCTAAACCATTCAGTTGGGGACGAGTTCTTTGTCTATGCTGATTACCACACGCACTTCTTGTACTGTGTCCGGTAAGCAGAGCCACTAAATACATGCTTTTACAAATATTTGTGTACTGATGTACTCTTAAAAACTGTTTCGGGGGTTTTGTTTCTTCCATTTGACATGCTGCATCCAACGCCCTCTGCCTCTGAATTTTTTTCCTGGTTTATTTGATAGAATGCCGTCTGGGTGTGTACTTTTGATTGGTAGTATAGCATCTTTTTCCTGCATTTCTTTGTCTACCAGCACTCCATTGAGCTTTTTCTCAGTCATCGTGATGGATGCAGAACCGGAGACTCGTACAGAGGCTTAAGCCAAACCCCGCCTCCTGGAAAAAATGCAGGATATTCTTCTGCTTCAAATAAGCAAAATGAGGATTCCTGGCTTATTTCTTCAGGGCATTAAAGAGAGAAAAGTGTTTTTTTTTTTTTAAAGTAAAATACTTCTGTAGTAGCAATTTTAAAAGGCTTCACCTGAGAAAACTAGCTGTGTTTTTTTTGAAGATTTTTTCAGTTTAAAATATTTTTCAAACCACAATAAGTAATTTACAGATAAGCTTTCACCTTTCAGTTTACGTCACAAAACAAGCAAATTGTGTTCAGTTTACAAATGTAGTTATTGCTCTTCCACTCTAATACCCAGCATAATCGCTCTAACACTGTAAATGATATGTAAGTGTACAAATTTTCAATGCTGTTTTGCACCCCCAAATACCAGATTATTAAAAACAAAACAAAAACAATAAATTGCGAATATGTTTTGTAGGGCCCCTGCATCTCTAAATGATACAAGCCAGCTTCATGATCCCTGTTTGGGAACATTTGGTGGACCTGTCTTTCCATGGCTAGTGTTGGGAGGATATGATGGTAGGTGTCATTGCAAATAGAGCTGAAAATATTGTTCATGTACTTAAGGTCGATGCTTCTTAAATTAGATCACTGTCTTTGTTTGTAGGTTTGTACAACTTGTACTCTGTTCTTCTTGTCTCTTCACCTTGTGAATGCCTTCTGTTTACTTGTAAAGTGCCATGGACATCTTATGGTGCTGTATAAATGTACTCCAGAGAGTTGGGGGTCTAGTAAACTGCTTGCTTGCAAGAATGATTAGATAGTCATGTGAGGATGTAATGACTTTCTCCCAGACTTGACCTGGGAGGGATGGAAACAAACTGTTTCAGAAAGACCATTAATATTGTGGTATATTAGTAAAAAAAGATTACAGTTCCTTCTAAATATTCAGAACAGAACATACTCTGTGTCCCCTGAGTTCCACCTGCCCTATGAAAGCTGTGTGTATTGGTTTATTGGAAATATTTAAAAGATTTAGAGGGAAGAAATGAAATAGACAAGAGTTTGAGGGATGGTGGGATGTGCTCTGGCCTTTTGGATCACTTAGAACAGAGGAGATGGGATAACAATGATGAAAATTTAATTATTTTAGGAGAGTCTTTAGATACTCAGGATTGGGAGGAGCGCGATTATTTTAAAAATGAACATGATGTAGTGCCTCCAAAATAAAATATAGCCCCATTGACCTTGACAATGTCCCTTTTGAATATTTAATGTGAGTGATAAGGTAGGGTCAAGGAGAATATAATCGTAGTCATTTCAATCAAGAACATATTACATGTGATAAATGTGCACTCTGAGAAACTTAATGCTTTTTCTAATTGCCCAATCTTGTCCCATTTTAAATAAATGGTAACTCACTGGCACTTCAGTGCTAAGGGATCAGAGTTTGTGTACAAATTAATGTCGTATTCTCTGTTACTTGGATTTCTTTTTTTTAGTTGTGACACAATTAGAGTGGGGGTGAACAGGAGTGCTCGCCACTTACATGCTAGATGAGGGGTGAGCAAACTTTTTGACCTGAGGGCCACATCTAGGTATAGAAATTGTATGGCGAGCCATGAATACTCACAAAATTGGGTGTTAGAGGTTGAGGGCTCCGGCTGGGGGTGCGGGAGGATGTTCCGGGCTGGGACCATGGGGTTTGGAGGGCGGGAGCGGGATCAAAGTTGGGGCAGAGGGCTGGGGCGCAGGAGGGGGTCAGAGGTGCAGGATCCGGGCAGCACTTACCTCCAGCAGCTCCCAGAAGCAGCGGCATGTGTCGTCGTCCCCCGTCCCCCCTCTCCCCTTCCAGCTTCTATGCGGTGGCACGGCCAGATGGCTCTGCGCGCTGCCCCTGCAGCTCCCCTTGGCCACAGTTCCCAGCCAATGGGAGCTGCAGGGGCAACGTGCAGAGCCCCCTGGCTGTCCCTACACGTAGGAGCCAGACTGGGGACATGCTGCTGCTTCCGGGAGCCATGCGGAGCCATGGCACGCATGGAGCGGGGCAAACCCCCAACCCCGCTTCCCAGTGGGAGTTCGAGGACCAGATTAAAATGTCTGAAGGGTCAGATACAGCCCCCAGGCCGTAGTTTGCTCACCCCTCTGCTAGAGATACAGGCACAATATCTATATGAATTGCTTTATTTAGGTTATGAACTACTTCAGGATTACCTTTCTTAACACTTTACGATATCACACTTATCAATAATGTTTCTCCTTGGATGAGCTCCAATATTCTCAGCAGTTTCTCTGTAATAGTTTATGGGTGCTCCTGACCTCTGAGGAGTGGTTGCACGTGACTAAGCAGATTGGATTCAGTGGGACACCAGAGACAGGAAATGAGCTGCTTGAAATAACCCCCATTAAAATCAAAGAGAGAACTTTACAAAAAGTGCCCTGTCTTCTTCACAAAGAGAGATCTGTGTCATGTTTTCATAGTGGGTTTTAGTGTTTTCTCCCTCCAACCTCTTCCTTTTTTACATATAGATGAAAACTACAATAATGCTACAGCCCTCGTTATTACCTTCCCCGTCCGCAATTACTACAATGAGACACACAAGCTGATGAGAGCTCTGGCCTGGGAAAAAGAGTAAGTTTCTTGTATTTAAGACTAGACTGTGACAGTTGGAGTAAGCTCATTTTTTCTCTGAGCTTAGCAGACTTCACAGCAAAGACAATGTTCTAAACATGCACTGAAAGTAAAGAATGCTTCTGTGAATAAATTTAAAGTGTGACATTGATTTAGGATTGACTGTGCCAGTGATCATACAAAGCTGAATCAAAAGTATAAACTTTCACCTTCTGTATAACTTTTTGTTTCCGATGAGATCCTTGTTTGGCACATAAACCAAAAGTTGTATCTCTGTGCTCTTGTCAGCAAAGTGCTATCAGGCAACTGAGAAATCCCTGTGAAAATGTTTATGTAGGTCTCACTGAAATAACTGTCTCAGTTCAGTTTATTTCAGTTTCACAAGTAGATTTACTTCAGTAGTTGTAGCAGTCAATCTTGTGAACCTTTTTTCAATTGCCTGTATTTGAAATTAAATTAGTCTTGTTCTCTAGAGTCTGAAAACATTGCTCTTCTGTTTCTTTGTAGAGATTCACTTTCTTCTTGAGTAATTAAGTCATTGTCATGTCAAGGGACTGAGATTGGGTTTACAAAAACAAGTATCCTTTCTGTATGGCAACTTACTGTGAGAGAGAATAAGCTATGAGAAAAGCATTCCTATATTTGTGGAAGATAAGACGGAGAGGGTGGTTGGGGTAGAATGCTTTTCTAATTGGTATCTAATGGTTTAGCATAATAAACTCCGCTCAGCTGCACGTTTCTGGAGCTGAGAGGAGAGCCAAAGGGCTTGTCTAAACACATGTTGTGCTCCTTTAAGTAAAAGTGAGATGTTAAACCAGTGCAACTTTGTGCAGGGGAACGCTTACATTGGTTTAAACCTGGCTTACAGGTGCAAGCCAAAGTGATATGAATGTCCACACACAGTTGTACCAGTTTTGATACATTGATTTAACACCACATCTTTATTTAAATTGGTGCAGCTCTGTGTGTACACCTGCCTGAAAGGTAGGTATTTGGTGCTAGGAAATGATCCAAAGTTTTGGGATGCAGATCTGGCACTCATTCCACAGCACCATCAGTTACATGGTGGGGGAGTGGGAATGGGAAGTGTTTCAGATGTTCACCATGGTAAAAGTGGAAGGTATAGAGAAGTGTGTTCTTAACTACCATACACTCTTGTGCAGAAGGGGTTGATACGGCCTGTTTAACATTAAAAGCTTATCTTGATGTTTTTAAACCTTTTCCTACCATCTCAACTCTGTCTTGTGAGGGATAGGTGTACCGTATGTTAGTGTGAAAGATGTAGCTCCTTCTTTTTCTTAGCTTGGTGTTTTTAAGAAAACATTTGCTTTGCTTTTCAGGTTTATCAGCTTTGTGAAAAACTACCAGAATCCAAACTTAACCATTTCATTCTCTGCTGAACGGAGTGTTGAAGATGAGATAAACCGTGAAAGTAACAGTGATGTCAGTACTGTTGTAATTAGCTATGCTGTCATGTTTCTGTACATCTCAATAGCCCTGGGACACATCAAAAGCTGCGAAAGATTTCTGGTATGCTTAGTTTATGATGCATATTATTTTCAACATAATCATAATAACTTCTTACATTTTTGTGTGTGTATATATAGCACCTAGCGTTCAAAATAAATTAAAACACTAATCTTTGTAACACCTTTATTTTGTTAAATAGTTTAATCTCAACTTTGACTAGTTTTCATGATCAATATTTTAATATCAGCTAGTGGTGTTAGCTTTATTATAAAGCATCCCTATTGTGGTGGTGTTTCTGTCTTACCGGAGTGTTCTGGGTTACAAACAGCTTCTCTTTTTCTAAGAAAGAGAACGAACTGGGAAATCCATGTCCCACTTGATCCCCTTTCCTTCCATCATCAGATCCTCCCCCCCCGCTTTAAAAAAAAAAAAAAAAAACTTCTTTGTCATTATATAACAAGTCATTTCTGAACCAAGACCTTTCAAATTAGGTGCAGCTTTACTCTTCAATTTCAAATAATATAATCCTGAATGTTTAAAAGGGGCCATGCTGTAGGCAGCCTCAGTGTAATTAGTAAAACTACTTATTTTATCCTACAAATCAAGACTTCACTCCTAGAATGGGGGAGAGGTTCCAAAAGGTTCTGGTTGGAATGGCTCTGACAGATGTATTTTCATTACAGTTAATATTGTGTGTTTTTGTTTTTGTTCATTTGTCAGGTGGATTCAAAAATCTCTCTGGGCATTGCAGGCATCCTGATCGTATTGAGTTCAGTAGCATGTTCTCTGGGTATCTTCAGCTATTTTGGAATCCCACTAACACTGATTGTTATTGAAGTCATTCCATTTTTGGTGCTAGCTGTTGGGGTAGACAACATCTTCATTATAGTTCAGACATTTCAGGTATTATAATGATCTCTTGTGTGTTTAATGTGTATGTACTATATTAGCTCCTACTTTAGGGCTTCCATCCTGAGGTGCTGAATACCCTTCACTTCTACTGAACGCAGTAGAAGGTGCCTGGCACCTCGCAGGATGAGGTTTTTTCCTGAGAGTTGATTTGGGGGAGAAGAACCAGGATGATGCTCAGGATTGATATTTAGTGACTTACAGTTTCTCAGTGTAATGAATGTTGCTGATGCAGCTCTTGACCTTTGGAAGAATTACAATTATTTTTGGCCTCTGGACTGTAAATTATAGGCAGATACAGATCATTGCCTCAGCAATCAGTGGTGAAAGATTTCACCGTCATCTCACACTTTTTTTACCATCGTCTTGGTAGGCTGCATGTGAGCTGGATTATGGGGCTGAAATATTGTCTGTTTTATATGATATTGAACACAAGGACCGTGCGTTTATACAATGTGGTGGTTAATCCATTTTCTAGCTGACAGTTATCTCCAAAACCCACCAGAAATAACTGGCACCCTTGTGGCATCTCAGCAAAGACCAAACATTTGAATGGGAGACCGAATTACCCTTTCATCCCTATGAGCCTTCTAGATTTCAGTTGAAATGCGTTGCCAGGACATTGTGGGGAAGCTCATGCTGTGGCTGCTCAGGCTTTGTAGCTACTCGGTGGGTAAAGAGAGAGAGCTTCTGTCTCCCTGGCTGTAACTCTGGCACACATTAGTAGCACTGACTTGCTATAAATACATAACATTGACTTGACGTGCCTTTTGTTCCATACGTTTGAGAAGTTTCTCTGAAATATACAACTGTAATCTCTAATGAGTGAATTACATTTCCTTAAAACAGAGAGACGAGCGTCTTCCAGGTGAAACTCTGGATAAGCAGATCGGCAGAATCCTAGGAGACGTGGCTCCTAGTATATTGCTCTCGTCTTTTTCAGAGACCATAGCATTTTTCTTAGGTAAAAATTTTGCCCTTCTCTCTTCCCCCCCCCCCCCTCTTTCCCCCCCTGTGCTTGGAGATTTTGTACTAGTTGCTGAGTATATTATTTATTCGCTTTCATCATCCTCTTTGTACAATGCTTAACCAAGTAAGAATGTTCACTGTATTGCCTAAAAAAGTACATCCAAGGAACTAAGAGATCTCTACTAACAGTGAAGTGAATCTAACTCCACCTCTGTGAGGTAGGCATTAGCCCCAATTTGCATAAAGAGAAACTGTGATGCACATGATTCAAAGTGACTTGCCCATGGTTGCACTTACAAAACATGGTAGATTTAGAAATAGAAGCCACAAAATCTCCCTGGCTAGATGTATAGTTTGATGGGAGAGTGAAAAGATAGGAATAAGGAGTCTAGAAATCTCAGTCTTAAAGACCTTAAATATTTCCCCTCATCACAGAACCCACATAGTCTGGCACAATTTTATAGCCTTCTCCAGCACTATAACAGGAATGGCTTGGCTGGCATAATGGGATGTTTCAGATCCTATTTTAGGTGCAGCCACAAGATTGTATTGTGAAGATTCCGGTGACTGGTAGCAATATGTCTAATTCCCACTTGTGCTTTGCTTTCATCAGCATAAATATTTTAATAGAATAGAACAGGCATTCTATAGTGTCTTAAGTTGACTCCTGAGAGGGGAGACAAGGAATATCTTAGTCATGTTGATAGTATTCTGAACTAGTTTTAATCCATGGTTACTTGCTGCATAATTATATCTACTTGTATGGTACTCAAGTGGATTTTAACAAGATGTTTTTGAAGTCACCTTTTTATATGCAGTCCCCAAGGTGGTGGTCTGGCATCCAAGGATCAGTTGGATTCAAAGAAAAGCTAGCTATGCCCCACTTATCTTCCCACAGCGTCTGTGTGGGTGAACAGGAGCGGGTGGCATATAGAGCTGCCTTAGCAGTTCCTATGTCACTTGACTTACCTCCTATTCTGGGAAAATCATCCAATGGCATTAGGTAGCCTTGCACTGGCAACTCAGCTCTGGGGCTGCTCCAACATACTGTTGAATAAGGCGTAGTCTCTGTGTTTATGCATATGATTTGGGGATTGGGCCAGGCCTAATGTCCTGACCCTCTATATTTTTTTTTTTTCTTTCTCCTCCCAGGGACTTTGTCTACTATGCCAGCTGTCCGCACTTTCTCCCTTTTTGCTGGAATGGCTGTGTTCATAGACTTCCTTCTTCAAATTACCTGCTTTGTAAGTCTCTTGGGATTGGACATTAAGCGACAAGAGGTGAGTCCACTATAATTCCAACTCCATATACTGCAACTTCTGTGCGATATTGGGTGGTGACTGCATTAATTTTAATATGTTTCTCGGTTTTATTTTCTAGAGAAATCAAATGGATATTCTGTGTTGTATCAAAGGTGGCGAAGAAGAAAGTAGAGACCAGCACTCTGAGAGCATCTTGTTGATGTTCTTCAAAGACTTATATTCTCCATGTCTGCTTACGGACTGGTTGCGACCAATTGTGGTATGTACACCTTCACTTATAGTGAGACTCGTCCAAGAAAATCTTTTTGAACCAAATACAAATCATCCAAGAAAACGCAGAACTGTCTTAAAGACAGAACTAATGTTTAATTTCTACACTATTACATACTTTTTCGAAAATAATTGTTGCATTTAAATTACTTACTTAAATGTTTAGTAATTGATATTGGGTGCATTTTTAGTAGGGCTGTTGATTAATCGCCGTTAACTCGCAATTAATTCAAATGTAATGGTGATTTAAAAAATTAATCACGATAACTGGAATACATATGAGCAAGCACTCGAAGAAGAACAATAGAATACCAACTGACATTTATTAATTATTTTGGATGTTTTTCTACATTTTCAAATATATTGATTTCAGTTACAAAGTGTAGAGTGCTCACTTTGTTTTTATTACAAATATTTGCACTGTAAAAATGATAAACAAAATAAATAGTATTTTTCAATTCACCTCATACGAGTACCATAATGCAGTCTCTTTATGGTGAAAGCACAACTTACAAATGTAGATTTTTGTTATATAACTGCACTCAAACTTTTGAGCCTACAAGTCCACTCAGTCCTACTTCTTGTTCAGCCAATTGCTAAGAGAAACAAGTGTGTTTACATTTATGGGAGATGCTGCTGCCTTCTTCTGATTTACAATGTCACCTGAAAGTGAGAACAGACGTTCGCATGGCACTTTTGTAGCTGGCATTGTAAAGTATTTAAGTGCTAGATATGCTAAACATTTGTATGCCCCTTCATGCTTTGGCCACCATTCCAGAGGACATGCTTCCATACTGATGACTCTTGTTAAAAAAATGTGTTAATTAAATTTGTGACTGAACTCCTTGGGGGAGAATTGTATGTCTTCTGCCCTGTGTTTTACCTGCATTCTGCCACGTATTTCATGTTCTAGCAGTCTCAGATGATGACCCAGCACATGTTGTTCGTTTGAAGAACACTTTCACTTCAGATTTGACAAAACGCAAAGAAGGTACCAATGTGAGCTTTCTAAAGATAGCTACAGTACTTGACCCAAGGTTTAAGAATCTGAAGTGCCTTCCAAAATTTGAGAGGCACAAGGTGTGGAGCATTAAAGTCTTAAAAAAGCAACACTCTGATGTGGAAACTACAGAACCCAAACCACCAAAAAAGAGAATCAACCTTTTTCTCGTGGCATCTGACTCAGATGATGAAAATGAACATGTGTTGGTTTGCACTGCTTTGGATTATCGAGCAGAACCAGTCATCAGCATGGACACGTCCTCTGGAATAGTGGTTGAAGCATGAAGGGACATATGAATCTTTAGCGTATCTGGCACGTAAGTATCTTGCGACGCTGGCTACAGTAGTACTATGAGAACGCCTGTTCTCACTTTCAGGTGACACTGTAAACAAGAAGTGGGCAGCATTATCTCCTGCAAATGTAAACAAACTTGTTTGTCTGAGCAATTGGCTGAACAAGAAGTAGGACTGAGTGGACTTGTAGGCTCTAAAATTTTATGTTTTATTTTTGAATGCAGGTTTTTTTGGTACATAATTCTACATTTGTAGTTTAAGGGTAGGTCTATACTTACCCGTCGCATCGGAGGCGCGGGATCGATGTTCTGGGTTCGATTTATCGCGTCTTGTCAAGACGCGATAAATCGAACCAGGAAGTGCTCCGTCGTCAACGCTGGTAATCCAGCTCGACGAACGGAGTAGGCGGAGTCGACGGGGGAGCCTGCGCGCCGCGTGTGGATCCCGAGTAAGTGCTTTTTCATTCGAACTAAGGTACTTCGACTTCAGCTACGTTATTCACGTAGCTGAAGTTGCGTACCTTAGTTCGACGGGGGGGGGGGTAGTGTAGACCTAGCCTAACTTTCATGATAAAGAAATTGCACTACAGTACTTGTATTAAGTGAATGGAAAAATACTATTTTATTTTTACAGTGCAAATATAATAAAAAATAAATATAAAGTGAGCACTGTACACTTGTCTGTTGTAACTGAAACCAGTATATTTGAAAATGTGGAAAACATCGATAATATTTATGTAAATGGTATTCTATCATTGTTTAGCAGCACGATTAATCGCGATTAATTTTTTTAATTACTTGACAGCCCTAATTTTTAGCAAGCAGAAGTAGAATAAACATTTTTCTTTTGGATTTGATACTTGAGCCAAATTCCATTTAAACTCAATGGAAAGACTCCCAATGACTTGAATAGGAGTTGGATTAGACCCTTAGTTCCCAACTTCATTTACTACTGATTGGTTCTGTGATATGATTAAATCGGTCAGCTGGCATTCCTGAGTCAGCAATATGGTACTGTATTTAATTTGGGCTTTGATTGTACCTTCTCTCTGAGGTGAAAATAGCTCTTTTTTGTGCTTCTGCCATCACCATACCAGTCCAAGCTGGTATACTTATTTTGGAACTTTACTGCATGATAGAAATATAATAGATGATTGATTTCCTAAAATGAGGAGTATTAACGCATGGAGTCACTGTGTAGGACTGAAGTCTTTAAAACCGTTCTTGTGTGTCATAAGCTGTTCTTGTGTCATTTCTTACAGATATCCTTGTTTGTGGGCCTTTTGTCATTCAGCATAGCAGTTGCTCACAAAGTAGAGATTGGCTTGGATCAGTCTCTTTCAATGCCATATGTAAGTGTTGATTTAAAAAATTGTTTTTTGCAGAAGGAAATGATTTAATCAGTACCAAATAATTGAAACATATCACCTACCTCTGACTCGACAAAAGTTGTCATGTTACAGTTCCTCAGCATTAACACAGTACAGATGAGAAACATCAACCGACTGAGCTGTTTCAGAGATTTAACTCAAGTTTTCTTTTTTAAGGATTCCTATGTAATGGATTACTTCAATTATCTCAGCAAATATCTGCATGCAGGTCCTCCTGTGTATTTTGTCCTAGAAGAAGGGCACAACTACACCTCTTTGGAGGGGCAGAACATGGTGTGTGGTGGAGTGGGATGTAATAACAATTCACTTGTGCAGCAAGTCTTCACTGCAGCAGAAATTGACAGCTAGTAAGTGCAGCATTTTTCTCCTACTGATCTGTGGAGCAAGTAGTATAGATAAAGTTACCCAGCACATCTGTGATGGGTTCGGTTACAGACACCCCCTTGGGACTGTCACCTGACATGCTGAATTTACCCCTGAGCCCATTTTCCCTGCCAGCTTGGGACTCCAGAACCCTGCCTTGTTGAGCCAGACACGCTAGCCTGCTACAACACAGACCCAGGTCTGGTCCATGCCCCCAAAGCTGCAGACCTTAACCAAAAACTGCTCAGCAAGTCACCTATCTCCAGCTCCCAATGGGATCCAAACCCCAAATAAATCCGTTTTACTCTGTATAAAGCTTTTACAGGGTAAACTCATAAATTGTCTGCCCTCTATAACTCTGATAGAGAGAGATGCACAGCTGTTTGCTCCCCCAGGTATTAATCATTTACTCTGGGTTAATTAATAAATAAAAGTATATTAATAAATAAAAGTGATTTTATTAAGTATAAAAAGTAGGATTTAAGTGGTTTCAAGTAATAACAGACAGAACAAAGTAAGTCACCAAGCAAAATAAAGCAAAACACACAAGTCTAAGCCGAATACATTTAAGAAACTGTTTACAGGTAAAATCTCACCCGCGGATGTTCCAATAAGCTTCTTTTACAGACTAGACGCCTTCCTAGTCTGGGCCCAATCCTTTCCCCTGGTACAGTCCTTGTTAGTTCCACCAGACATCTTATGAGAACACCCCTGTTTTCCACCTGACTGGCAGCCTCCTTTGTTCTCTTCCACCCCCTTTTATAGCTTTGGCACAAGGTGGGAATCTTTTGTCTCTCTGGGTCCCCACCCCTCCCTCTAAATGGAAAAGTACCAGATTTAAGATGGATTTCATTACCAGGTGACATGGTCACATGTCACTGTAAGACCTCAGTCTTCATTACCCAGGGGCTGGCCCACAGGCACACAGGAAGGCTTGCAGATAAATAAATCATCCACAACCAATTGTCCTAGTTAATGGGAGCCATCAAGATTCTGACCCACCATTAATGGCCCACACTTTGCATAATTACAATAGGACCTCAGTGTTATACTTTATATTTATTTCTAGCTTCAGATACAGGAATGATACATGCATACAAATAGGATGAACACAGTAGATTATAAGCTTTGTAATGATACTTTGAGACCTTTTGGCATGAAGCATATTCCAGTTACATTATATTCACACTCATTAGCATATTTCCATAAAACAGTATGGAATGCAACATCACAAGGTCTTATTACAAGGAGCACCTGTTTCAGTTGCTTATAGATTTGCCAAATGCTTGAGCTGAAATTTTCCATGCTGGGATTCTGCCTTGTACTGAACTTGTTTGGAAAGCTTTAGCAAAAATGGTTCAGCAGTTTTCCAGAACAAGACTGGGGGAAAATACTTTGTTCTACATGTTGTTGTTTTTTTGTTTGGTTTTTTTTTTAACTACAATTATAGTGCTTCCATGCTTTAGATCAGGGACTTGAAATTTTATGAGGCGTTTTCTTTGGTGTCAGGGATGTGCCCTCTTGCTGTTCCCATGAAAAACTACCCACATTTGGCCAAGTTACAAAAATTTGAAAAATCTTCTTTAAGACATGCTCAGTTAGACTTTTTAGAGCTGGACAGCTTAAATTCTCCAAAGATTCCATCTGTGCTTAGCATGCTCCAGGTTGTGACTGCTGGGGCTGAGCAGGACTTTCCCTGTAATTGCTGCTGTAATTCATGTGGTGCTGGGCTCGGGAACTGAGCGAGAGGAATCTTTCTCCTGTGCTCTCGATGATTCATCCGCTGGCGCCTCGGCAGCGTGAAGGAGGAAATGGTCTGACTCAAATGCAGAGTGGACAAGAGACATTCGGGGCAAGGGGTTGTCAACCTTTCCCGACTACTGTACCCCTTTCAGGAGTCGGAAGCCTGAGCCCTGCTGCCTGGGGCTGAAGCATGTAACTTAGCTTTGTAGGACCCCATGCTCCCTGCACTTGTGACCCCCCCCCCCCAACCTGTTCTGTGGCCCCCTTGGGTTAAGAAACACTGATCTAGATGAATTGAAGTACCCACTAGAAGACCTCTGCGTGTCCCCACGGGTATGTACCCCTAGTGGAGAATCCCTGATTTGGGCTGTGGTGGAGGGAGTTGATTGGGACCTGGAGCTTGCAGGCAGGGGAGAGACAGAGCTGGCTGGGCAAAGAAACTAGTAGTGGGAGGCAGAAGAGTGGGACTGGGTGGGGGAGAGCCTGAGATCAGGTGGGGAGATGAGGATGAGATTTGGGGGGAGACTGGGGTTTGGCCAGGGAGCCTTGAACCAGGGGACTGGGATGAGAAGTCTGGAGTGGGTGAGACAGGGACTGGCTATGTGAGGAGACTGGTATGAGGAGCTAGAGTTGGGGGACGAGAAGAGATAATACTGGGACAGGGAAAGGCTAGAGGGGACAGGGGCAGAGCACACTAGATACCCCTAGAATACATTCCGCCCCCTCCAGAACCTGAAATGAAACCCAAGATTCCTGTGTCTCACCTTTCATCTGCTGTCAGCAAAGATCTGTGAAACCCACCAGCAAAATTTCTCATTCCCCTCTAGTGCTGGTCCACATAAAAGATAACCCACTACTCCCATTGGCTCAAGTGGCAGAGTCTATGCTGTTCTAATCCTGATGTTGAACCCTGTGGGTGTCGATGTCAGAATGATGGAATTTTTTTGTTCAGTCTGGTTTTTTAAAAACCTAGTTTGTATGTAATGTCCTATGTTAAAAGAACATTAAAGTTGTGAAGTTGAACGCTTTTTAGGAAATGCCAGAATTAAGGTTGTGCATCTCTTGAACCATCTATTTGGTATCTATTGGTATCTATTTTTGTTGTGTTTCAGCACAAGGATAGGCTTTCCCCCCTCTTCATGGATTGATGATTATTTTGATTGGGTTAAACCACAGTCATCCTGCTGCAGAGTCTACAACACTACTGGACAGTTCTGCAATGCTTCAGGTACTCCGCTTTTTCTTTTTCATGTTTCCAGTGTTGCCTTAATCATATTTACAAAAGATTTTCAAATACATTTTCTTCTAAATAAGGACTTGAATCTACCCTCTTCTTTTAATATCAGTGTTCAACCTCCTTTGTGCAACCTTTTTTTTAAATTGGCTAAGATGTACTACTTTAAAATATTTTCCCATTCTGGAATTATTGCCATTTCTGGAAGGAGACTAAATTTAATGCAGTTTAAATGTGAAAATGCTGCGTTCGTTGAAGATGCCCTTTTGAACAATACTGTTCCCAAAATAACTAATTGGCTTATGGACCACTTTGATCCATATGAGCTCTAGATAATGCAATCAGCAGTTTATTGCCCTCATGTCTTGAAAATTGCCTGCACTGTGCCTTGTGTATTGGGGTCTGTTGTATGGTACCAAGTACAGAACCCAGAGGTCGGTAATTCTGTTTGTTGTTCTTTGTATTGGACTAGCCTTATTTAATGTGACAGCAATCCCAAGCACAAAGAAATGGGTGTGTTTGATGTGGAAAATATAGGACTGAGCTCTGTATTTTGGGTCTTCTCTCTGGATAGAGTAAGAGGAGTAAAATTTATACATCTATTACTCTTCTTACTCGTGTGTGTGATAAATTAAATAAAGAGCTACCTTCTCTTTTAGGGTTGGATGAGCCCTTCAGGTCACTGAGGTGAAACTGAGTATAGTACAGGTTTCAGAGTAGCAGCTGTGTGACGTGGGATGTAGCCCACGAAAGCTTATGCTGAAATAAATTTGTTAGTCTCTAAGGTGCCACAAGTACTCCTGTTCTTTTTGAGTATAGTACAACGTCCTATAGATGTACCCTTGCTGTCTGGCTGACATTGAGTACTTCTTATTGTTTTCTGCTCTCCCCCCCCACCCCCCTCCAGTCATTGATGTATCCTGCATGCATTGCCGTCCACTGACTCAAGAAGGCAAGCAGAGGCCTCAGGGTGGAGACTTCATGAAATTTTTGCCAATGTTCTTGTCTGATAACCCTAATCCTAAATGTGGAAAAGGGTAAGTGCCTATAGACTGAATCAGTTTAATCTCTGTTGAAAATTAGCAGGTGAAATAGGAACCAACAGTGACACTTGTTTATGAAATGTATCCCCATCATCCAAGCCTCTGTGGGCACACTTGCATTTTAATTTTAAAAACATACTGAAATATAGATGACTTAAAAACAGCAAATCCTGTTGTTGTGCCCCTACGAGGCAAAGTTGTAAGTAAGATTTTCATTTGTCCTAGTTACCTTGTCTGGAACATCCTACATAAGTGATCAACAACATAAGTGATATTTTGTGGGGGTGCTATTTTGTACTTTAGGAATATCTTCTGATAACAATGTAGAACCCATGTCTTGTATCATAAGAATTTGCTGATAGTTGGATTCCTCTGCTATTTGTGTTACATTGAGAAATCCTGATTCTTGGCATCAAAATGAGGGTGGTTGATCCTGTTGTTGCTTGACCATGAAGTAATACAGTTGCACTTCATTTACAGAGGACATGCTGCATATAGCTCTGCTGTCAACTTCATAAACAATAACTCTGATGTTGGAGCTACTTACTTTATGACTTACCATACAGTGCTAAAAACCTCAGCCGACTTCATTGATGCTATGAAAAAAGCACGGATCGTAGCAGAAAACATTACTGAAACCATGGGCATCAAAGAAAAGAATTACCGTGTGTTCCCTTACAGGTATGTGTGGATTTTTTCGCCCTAGGAATGTGTGTATCGTAACTTTGGGCAGAAGTCATGGGTTCTGGAGAAAGTGCATGTTGGCTGGATGTATGTATTAAGAGCTGAGGAAGGATCTTAAAGTATTTTAGTTGCTTTTTACTATGATTTAGCAGCTGGAAATAAGGAAAGCCAGCACCATGTGACTACCAGTATATGTCTCTAGGTCCCAGTTCGAGAACCTCTGTGTTAAGGGTTCTACCAAGACAATTAAATATATTGTAGTTGGAAGCCAGTCCCTTTCCAACCTACTCCTGCCAGCGATTTTTTCCAATTTACCCCACAATAAAGACAATGGTAGTCTTCTCCAGTCTGCAGGAGTTATCTGTGTCTCCAGTTCTTGCACCATCATCTCTTCTGAGCCATATGTCCTCTGTGGAAGGCTGACCAGCCATTCAGGAACTTGTGCAGGACTTAGGGATTTTCCTTAGATGCCACTATTTCTTTGTTTTGCCTTCTGCTATTCCGCATCCTTTAAAACCCCTTGGTTTTGAAAAGTCCAAGTGAGTCAGTGCTCTAAATTCTTGCTGCTAATTGTTGCTGCCCACTTTCCTGACCCTCTTCCCTGATGCTTTTTCTAAACTGAGGAATCTTCCTCATTCAAAAATCCCCGTGTTTGTAAACGAACAAAAAGCCAACTTTTAAATGCTCAGAAGAGAGAAGTCTTACTCCTCAGACCTCCTCAAAACAGCCAATGAAATTAAATTAGAATCAATATCTTGCAGTAAAACTTTGACTTTCTCCACCTTAAAAAAAACTTTAAAGAATATCAGTATCCTTAACAATATTAATGTTTCATGAAATTCAGTTTTTTAAGGTTTAGCCTATTATCTATATTTGATATCTTCCTTGTTACTGCCCTGTTCTTAAATAAAAAAAAAACAGTTAGGAAAATAGTTCCCCAGGATTAAAAAAGAACTTTTTTTTTCTTAGTCTGGTTTCTCTGGTTTCTCTATCTGGCTGTTTTCACTTAAAATGCTACAGTGGCACAGTTATAGTGCTTCAGTGTAGGCACTTAGTACAGTGATGGGAGAGATTCTCAAGCCACATAAGAACAATATATCAACAAATAGGCTAACAAAGTGAGCACAGACCAAATCCCTGGTTTTTAGGACACTGAAAATTAATCAGGTTCTTACAACGAATTTTATTTAAAAAAAAAAAGAAAAAAGAATCACACCGGCAAAATTAGGATGGAAGATAACTTTACAGGATAAATAAAGATTTAAAACAGAGGATTTCCCTCTCACTCTGCTTCCCAGTTACAAAACAGGAATAAAATTACCTCTTGGTATAGGGAAAATTCACAAGCTAAAACAAAAGATAATTTAACACATTTCCTTGCTATTACATCTAAAATTACAAAAAGGATCTTTTTAGGAGCTTGGTTATTTTCTTGGTCTCTCTCCTTGTCCTGAGAGGGAACAAACAAAGAGAGCACAAACAAAACCTTCCCCTCCTCCCCCACCTCCAGATTTAAAAGTATCTTCTTTTTTTCCATTGACCCTTCTGGTCAGGTGCCAACTAGGTTAATTGAACTGATTTAATCCCTTACAGGTAGGGAGATTCTGTACCTATGGCCAGGAGGAATTTGATGTCACTGCATACATAAGGGTTGTTACCCGTCCCTTTATATTTATGACCATCTCCTAAATAGGTCTAACCAAATGGATGGCTAATGACTCTCTCTCTCTCTCCTTTCCACAGTGTGTTTTACGTCTTCTATGAACAATATCTGACAATTGTGCATGACACCATCTTTAACCTCTGCGTGTCCCTGGGATCAATATTCTTGGTGACGACTGTGCTGCTTGGTTTTGAAGTGTGGGCTGCTGCGATGGTATCCATTACTATTGCTATGATACTAGTCAACATGTTTGGAATAATGTGGCTTTGGGGCATAAGCCTGAATGCTGTTTCACTGGTTAACCTTGTTATGGTAAGGGGTGTGTGTGTGTGTATATATATGTGTGTGTGTTAGCATGTCCTGAAATCTGTGACTGGAGTTACCTTGTACATCCTGACAACTGTAACTTAATACCTGTTTTGTATAGAAAGCCACGCCCATAGCAAGTTACACTAGAGTGTTTACAGTGGTGCGCCACTGTAAACTCTCTAATGTAGCCGCTCTCAGCTGACAGGAGAGCTCTTCTGTTGGCTTAACCATAGGTGCTGACTCCGTGGGTGCTCCAGCCCTGGAGCACCCATGGGAAAAAAATTAGCAGGTGCTTAGCACCCATTGGCAGCCAACTTTCCCCCTCCCCCCAGCGCCTCCTGTCCACTGGTGGCCCTGCTGATCAACTCCTTCCCCTCCCTCTCAGTGCCTCCCACTCTCTGTGGCTCAGCTGTTCTACCGTGTGCAGGAGGCACTGGGAGGGAGGAGGAGGAGTAGGGACGGGGTGCACTCAGTAGAGGGGGCAGGAAGGTAGGTGCAGGGGTGGGGCCTTGGGAAAGGAGTGGAGTGCCTGGAGCTGAGGGGGGTGTTGAGCACCCCTGGGGAAAGGTGAAGCTAGCATCTGTAGGCTTAACTACTCCAGCCCCCGTGAGTGGCAGAAGCTGTAGCACTGTCCACATCGGTACTTCTGTCAGTGTAACTTATGTCGCTTGGGGTGATTTATTCACACCCTTGAGCAACATAACTTATGCTGATGTAAGCTGCAGTGTAGACACAGCCTTAGATCTATTCCGACAGGAGTGAAGAGGTTAATCTCTTGTATTGTGCTTTAGAAAACTTGCAAAGTCCCACATGTGTACAGATACTATTAGAAAGGTAACTGCACAATGTGAGATGGTGTGCATAACCCATCTCTTTTACAGGCAGTGTGCATGTACAGGGAAGAAGAGAGCTTGGATGTATCTTCACTAACTTTTCCATCATTCCACTACAACTGATGCAACTTCCATCTGTAGTAGCAGTAGTAAAAGCAGGCTGCATATCACATCATTTAGATCTGGTCTTGTGTGTTTATGCGCATGCCATACTATCTCTACACCATTAATCCCTGCATGATGATTAAGATTTTACCCAATTGATGCCTCTGCAGAATATATCTGTGCACACTGGGAACACTACAGCTCCTGATCCAAGGGTAAAAATGCTTGTGGCCAATCTAAGTTAAGGGATACAGTAACATCACTAATAAAGATTGTAGTGCAATGGAAGGGGAGTGAGTAAAAAGCTAGTGTAGGCTTTGGAGAACCATTTCAGGACTCTGACCATATGTTTTTTTGGCCCTCTGGTGACTCTCTTAGGAGATGCTTTAAAGCAGGCTTGAAAAGGGCAGTTGGCTCTCTGGTGCTGAACAGTGGCTGTTGTAAGAGAAATAGGTAGCAAATTAGTGAAGGCCTGGTAAAAACTTCTTGGCTTTATTCAGCGTCTTATAGGCAAGTGAGAACCAGACAGCCAAAAACTATATAAACACAGCTCATTTTCTGATGCTTAATGTTTTGTCCATGCTACAAAATGCTACTTATGGCATAAATTAGATGTACAGATGAAGGAAGGATTTAAAAGCAAAAGATATTGTAACCCTCAGAAGAAAAAGTGCTAGTGAGGGAGCACAATTCTGAATGACTTTTTTCAATGCAGACTTACCAATCTCCATTTGAATTTTTCATAATGCAATGTAGATATACATACGATCTCAGTGGGTGTTTTTCTGCAAATATTGAGCCTGGTTTTGGAGTGATATCAAAACACAGGATCAAAATGTCAAGGTTTGTTACATAAGAGAATGTTTGTACAGCAAGGCCAGTTGTGTGCATCTTTCCTCCCCGCCCAGTACAGTCAGTGATCCAGTCACTAGCCAGTTTCCTAAGGGTCAATACACTGTGCTTTTTACATATTAACTGCTTTAATAAATTATATTTAAATCTGTCACTGAGCTCTAGGCTCATGGTTTTGTCACCAGAACCCCCTCAAAATTTGCCCTGGAATCTCGGTGATCCCAGCTTTTTTTAAAAAAGAGGGACAAATTGTGTTTTGACTCTCTCGTATAGACTGGCATCTTGGACAGTAATTTATAGCTTCTTTGGTGCTTAATATATGGGGGCTGAAGTGATAGCTTGGTGCCAAGAAATTAACTGACCTGTTCTTACTTTCAGAGCTGTGGTATCTCGGTGGAGTTCTGCAGTCACATCACAAGAGCATTCACTGTTAGCACCAAGGGTAGCAGAGTAGAGCGTGCAGAAGAAGCACTCTGCTGCATGGGCAGTTCTGTAAGTGTCTGTTCCTTTGTAGTAATCTGTTCCTTTTGTCTGTGTAGACAAAATGACTTAAACTCAAGTTCAGTGCTTCCTATCATCACTGCAACTTTAATCAAGTAATACCTTGTTACTTACTACATGCTTATGTTGTAGGATCAACTTTGCCTGTTATATATTGGGTGTCATTCTGCAGTGGTTAACCTTCTGTTATTATGGTGTCGGTCACAATTCCCTAGATGAGTCTAGATTTCTGTTATAGGCCTGAAAATAAGGTTTACAACTTCTGATTGGTTTGATTTGATTGTAAATTATGATGCTTAAAATTGACTATACAACTTTCTAAAATTCAAGTGTGACTACTCAGTGCTAGGTCATACATAGCCTGTAATTTTAAAATGCTTGTCAGTTTATTGGCTCAGGTGTTCAGCAGGCATTATAGAACTCCAAATTTCACAAACAATTTCAGCTTCGACTCTCTTTTTAATGTAGTTCTTTGGTGGTGCTTTCAACCAAAATTAGTTGGGGTATAGGCTAAAGCCTGAGGGAAGCTTGCACAGGCTAGTTGTTAGCTAACACATGGTATAAACATACTTTTTGGTGGTCTCTGTAGTTACTTGGGTGATCAGCCACACTGCACAGCAATACCCAAGTTGGTGTCCTCGCTGGCGTTGCAGTCCCCCATGTGTGCCACTAGGACTTCCGGGAGCATGGTTCTTAGTGCTGCAGTGGGCTGAGCTGCTGTGACTTTCCCAATGAATTGTGTGAGAAATCTTCTGTCCTTCTGGGCATGCAAAGGGAATTGTCCTCCAATGCCTTCCCTATGGCACTAGAGTGGTTTATTCGGTGTCCTCATTACAACATGGGCAGGTTACCAGCCTGATTGCAAGCTTCACTTGGGCTTGAGTGAGGCAGCTAGCCTGGGTTAGAAACAGCCGTGAAGTTGGGTCAGATGTCTGTGTGTGGATGAGAGCTGGGTTGGGGACAACATCTAAGGAAAAAACCTGAGTTAAGAACCTGCAGTGAAGTAATCCCCATAGAATAACACCTGTTAAAATCTCAGTGATAAGGCCGTTTTCAGTTTTTCCACCTGTTAGGATCCCCCTCTGGTTTATTTTGACTTGCTTTTTTCTAAGGAAGATGCTCCCTGAATTGGAGCAGGGACCTGTAGAGGCTTAAATAGAATTCAAGCACATGATGACCCTCAAAATGAGATTAAAATCAGCTGGCCATGTCATGATTAAATGGAACCTTATTGTGGTAATCACACCATGCAGTGCTTCTATATCATGATGCCAACTTTTCCCAACTTATCGCTAAAAATTTCCCAAATCTGGTGAAAAATTCCCAGCAGTACTTCTAGATCCTGGGAAATTTCCCAAAACCTGAGAATTTGAGTAAAATGTTTCAACTGGGGAAATTGGGAATTTTCATTCAAAACATTTTACTCAAAAATTCTCAGGTTTTGGGAAATTTCCCAGGATCTAGAAGCACGGACACCATGTCACATTGGAAGGGGAAAGGGTTGTCAGAAAACCTTTTAACCAAGCCAAAATTCCCTCTTCTTGTTTTCTGTTGCTGTAGCATTTAAATATCAAGTGACATTACTAAGGGGGTGTGGAGCTGTGGATGAGGGCTTGGGGTACAGGAGGGGGCTCTGGGCTGGGATCGAGTGGTTCGGAGGGGGCTCAGGGTGCAGATTCCAGGTGGTGCTTACCTCAAGCAGCTCCTGGAAGCAGCAGTATGTCCCCCATCCGGCTCTTACGTGGAGGCTCGGCCAGGTGGCTCTGCATGCTGCCCTGTCTACTGGCGCTGTCCTGCAACTCCCAGGCTGCAGTTTCTGACCAATGAGAGCTGTGGAGGCGGAGCTTAGGGTGGGGCAGTGTGCCCCTATGCATAGGAGCTGGAGGAGGGACATGCTGGCTGCTTCCTGAGAGCTGTGTGGAGCAGGGCAAGCTCCTGACCCTGCTCCCTGATTGGAGCTTGAGGGCTGGATTAAAAGGTCAGATGCGGCCTGCAGGCTGTAGTTTGCCCACCACTGCTCTATTGAGTTAGATTTAACCCTGCTCTATGCAGTATAAGGGATGATTGTACTTTCAAGGAACATTGCAATATTTAAACTTGCAGAAAGGTGTATTTCTTCGTTCTCACTGTTTTGCTATTGAATAAGCAAGTCACATGACACTGTCATTTTGCATGAAAGCACTTATTTTTAACCTCTTCTATTACCAGGTTTTCAGTGGTATCACTCTGACAAAATTTGGAGGAATTGTAGTGTTGTTCTTCTCCAAATCCCAAATCTTTCAGATCTTCTACTTCAGGATGTATCTAGCTATGGTGGTGCTTGGAGCTACCCATGGATTAATATTTCTTCCTGTTATGCTTAGTTATATAGGTAAGAATACACTTGACTGCTAAAGATGGATTTTAAAATTAGTCTCTCCTTCAAATTATCCCTTTCATTCAGTGAGAAAAGGAGTTTACAACTGTATGCTTATATAAATTCTTTAAAAACAGCTAGGGCTACCTGGTATAGTTGCTTCAAATACGTTGGATCACCTGTTGTGACCCACTTACAGTTTAGTTTGTAGTAATTTGGTCCTGTTAAAGTAGATCTGTTTACAGCAGACTTTCCATCCCTTTTCAGTAGTCTATAAATATAGTTGCCCATCTTGTGGTAGCATTCCTGGAGTGCTACCAAATCAAATTTGGCTTACTGAGTCTCCCTTCTCAAGCCCTTAGTACAGTATCCTTTCCATCTTTAAGTGAGTCATCTCCTACTATGCTGTGGGTACAGAAATGTTCACTGTGAAAGAGCTATGTCATAAATTAAGAACATCTGTTAAATGAAAAATGCTTAATACTGCTTCCCCCTTTCACCCATTTAGAAAGGGAAACCTCTCCAGTCTATGCTTTTCTACATCACTTGTATTATGAAAGTAAATATTACCTGGTCGTGAGTCCTCAGCAGTTGTACTGTATACAAAATAATTTAATCCTCAAAGTTGATGTTTTGACATATAGATGTCAGTGTTAAGATCACCTCACTTAAACATTCTTGGTTCTTAACTACTTAGAAGGAATACTTTTCAAGAAGGCTGTATTTCCTTTAGAGGAAATACTTAGCTAGAAAGTAGATAATCCACCAGTTCTGCTTTGACTAACAATGCTGCCCATATTACTGAAGGAAGATTTCAGAATATAACTCTCCCTTTTCTTTTACTCAGGCCCATCAGTAAATAAAGCTAAAACTCGTGCCGCACAAGAAAGATACAAAGGTACAGAACGAGAGAGACTCCTCTACTTCTAGCTCTTTTAACAGTGTTCAGTGGACTTCATGAACTGTGGCTTAGGCCCCATTCAACATAAGACTGAACTGCAGCAATGTTCTATGACTATCACACTGTAACCACTGGTTTAACTTGTGCACCAATCCAACTATAAGAGAACAGCAGCTTTGGACATAAAGCTTTCAAACTCAGGAAATGCTACATGTGACTGATGGACTAGTATTACTAAAACTAGATGTATTAACAGGGTCTCTATTTTAAGAGGCTGCATCTTTCTTTGAGAAATATAACAAGTTGAAAGCTTTTTCTAGCAAACTCAAGGTGACGTGTGTATGAGAATGGACTGCCAAACCACTGACGCTACTTTTAAATGCAACTCAATGCAATTTTTTGGCTCTATTTTTAGGGAAAAACAAGCCATCACTCTAGAGGTTGTGTAGTATTTTTAGTAATTTGCCACAATGGTCTGTATACACTTTATTATAAAATTTGTAGTTCAAAATCTCATTACTTAAATGCAATAAATTATACATTTTGTATGAAAACAGTACACTTTCAGAAAGCGGTAGGTTTCATGAGAGCTTGTTCTCCAAAAATCTGCTTGAAGAAGGTGACATGTTCTTCACAATGTTCTCCTACAAAACAGGACAAAAGGTTTAGGGACAATGTAAGAGGA
Source organism: Chelydra serpentina (assembly GCA_037349315.1). Lineage (NCBI taxonomy): Eukaryota > Metazoa > Chordata > Testudines > Chelydridae > Chelydra > Chelydra serpentina. The sequence continues at coordinate 60,551,469 of JBAIAC010000002.1, read as the reverse complement.
TTTTGTGCTAAGACAGGTAGGGTGACATTAAAATTCAATTAAAAAATCCACTGCACCAATACTGGTGTTTGTTCCTACATGGAAGCGGTTTTTGCTTTACTTGCTTATGTTTTTAGCTTTTTTTCATTAGAAGCAGCTACTATTTTTAGAGTGAACTTCCATTTTAAGGTCTGCCAGCTGAATAGCCTCAAGTGGACATGTGGGTCAGATTCTTCTGCTTTTAATGGTGCTTTCACCTTGGTGAGACTGTGTAAGATTGCCTGTAATGAAAACAGCAAGATCTGGGTACAGTTCTTCTAGGCTAGAGCCACATGCAGCACACATTTTGCAATAACTGGGAAGGGAAGTATTAAAGCAGTTAAATGGAAACTGATGAGTGTCCTGTTACTTTGTTTTGGGTTGAGGGTGACTGTGTTACCTTAGGAGTCCAAAATTTTGTTATTCACTAATCCATAATTCCACCTCATGTTCAAGTGATTTCACGTAAGAGGAATGAAACAGCAGGGATGGTGTAAGTTAATTTTTTTTATGCAGTGGTGTTAAAAGTTTCAAATAGCTTTAGGTTGATAAGAATGTTCACTTAATTATTTTGAAAGGTTCTTCTGTATGCACTTTTGTAAACTTGATATTGGGGGAAGGGCACTGAAGAGCCTAACTTAAATGTTTCTAATAAACTTAGGCTGTTTGTTTATACCTTAATGTGTAACTTTACGTGTTGCTTTCTTTGTCAGCACACACAGCTTAAGATGCAGAGAATGTGTTACTGAAGTTCTAAGCAGTAGCTGCTGTCTTAAGGGATGTCTGTACTACAGCTTGAGCAGTACTTGAGTGGTGAACTGATGTGGCAATGTACCCCAGGCTATTTAGTCCAGTGCTCTACTGGGGTTGGGAGGTGCATACTCCACTGCAGTGTAGCCACTAAGTAAAACAGCATGTTAAACACTGTCCTTTTTATAAATAAACTCATTTCTTGCTTGACTTATTTGGACACCCATTTATGATTAGACTCTTGCCACTGATTCAAGTTACAAAATTATCTGCTAAATTACAAGTATTAAATAGAAGTCATGACATCTCTGTCCTTCAGGCCTCTTCATTCTTTGCCTCAAGGTAAGCGTCACAGGTTTTAAACACCTGATGAAAGGCTGGTGTGAATCAGTCTCATGGTAATCTAAATCCTGCCTGTGTTAGGAGCCAACTAGCACTTCAGGAATGTGTATACTAGGAAAGTTCCACCCCCCCAAGTAACTTTACTGTAGCCAGGACAAGTTGGAGTTCTAGCACCTGTTAGTGGTCAAGGTAAACCATGTCCATGTCAGCAAGGTAATGAAATCTTTAGCACATTTTCCTAGTGTAGTAGACAAGACTTAAGCATTTAGGCCTGACTAGGCTCTCACAGGAATTAAATTTGTTCACTAGTGCTCTTGAGCATGTTAGCTCACAGCTGTGATCCTAATCAAGACATTACTCTTCCAGCACTAATCAAATGTAAGCACCATCTTTAATTTTTAATATGAGGTAAAGTTGTTTGCCTTCCACACTGCAGCATATTTTGAAACTAATTATAATCAGGGTTAATGAAGTATTTGTTGCTATAGCTTAGACACTTCATCTATCACTGGAATCATTTTATACAGTGGGGAGATAAGGCATACTACAAGTTAAAACTATATCCCAGCATCTCTTCCCCCTTGAGAGCTTTTAACAATAATTAGATTCCACAGCCAACATTGACCCTGAAGGCCTGCCATCTCCAGCCCCTTTCACAATCAAACCAGGAGATGTTTGCTGTCTTCCCATGTTGAGCCAGTGGGGGTAATCTTCAGTAACCAGGACCCAACCTGCTGAACTGGAAACCACTGGTAACTCGCCCACACCTTTACATTAAAGAAAGTCAGATGCTAGCTCGGAGGTGTAAAATAAGTCTATAAATTCAGTAATTCCATTTTATACCATTCTTTTACCTGGGGTGAAATTAGGGTTCCCTCGTAGCCTCTGATTTCTTTGTTCAAAGAACCTGAATATGGTATAAAAAAGCATGTTGTCAGCAGCCTGCTTTGCTGCATCAAGGAACTTGCGGGCAGAAATACTGTCATGTCCTCCAACACCCCTGATGAATCGCAAGGCAGCTAGCACCTGATGCTTGGACAATAGAACCTCCACTATTTCATCATTTGCTGTAGAAAGTCTCTGCAAAGCCAAGTAACAAGACAAAATTAAAGCCATAAAGTGATTATATTAACACTGCAGATAATCATAAATTTAGTACTGTAATACAGCCTCATTTACAGTCACTTATGTACTAACTGATCAGGTACAATACAGTAGGGTTTTAATGCTTACTGTCTACCTGTAATCCCACATTCACGTGGCATGTTTTAAGCATTTGTTTACACAGTAATTCTTACCTTTAACATGTCCAGAGACAACTGATGTGCAGGGGGATAAATGCTCTCAAGAGACAACAGCAAACAGGCCTGAAACAGTAGCAATAGACTAACTTTTGAAACTGTACTATTAAAGCTGAAGTATTACCCTTAATTAATCCTAAAACAGTTGCCCCAGAATCCATATTAATATACATACCAATGGCTTTGAGTCACTTAGCACATGGTACTGCAGGAACTGATGAAGCATGTAGAACAGGTTGTGCTGAACAAGCGTTTTAATGACCAGTTCATATAGATAATGCTGAGGATGCAAGAGACAGGGAAAGAAACTCTAAAGCAGTTTGACTCAATATCAAGTCTTCAGTTGTTGGGTTTCAAGATCTTCTAGAAGGTGGAACTGAATAAGATTTTAGTTAGAACCATACATAAGACTTCCATAACTTTGAGTACTAGCTTTTCCCTATTCCCAGTTAAATGTAAGCAGTGTGGCTCAATAAAAAAAATGGAAGAAACTTCATTCTGTTCCTCAAATAATTAGACTGAGGCTGCCAGCTTTAGTAGCCAATAGAGATAGTGCATTTATCTTTCACATCAGGCTTCTGGTTGGTCTGTGTGTGCTGAAATTGTACTGAAAACAGCCTTAGAATCAGTGAATAGTAAGGCTCAGCCGTTTAGAGACGGGACCCTTCATCTTAAGGCTGGTCAAGCTGCTGCCAAGGTTTGCTGATCCTTCCTTCTCCTGCTTTCTGAAAATCTGGACTGTATTTTGAACTGAAATCGAGAACCCAGAGACCTACTGCTCATCTCCCACCTCTACTATTGTAACAACCTCCTCGAGACCCATACCACTCTCCTCCCATTATACAGGAAACAGGATTTAAAAGCATGAGCAGGGACTGCCCCTTATTGCTGTTTGAGGAACGTTACCTGAACTGCAATCTGGAACTGGTTAAGAGAGCGAATGTATTCCATCAAGACTGCTGTAGTGAACTTGTGAGGTGCTTCCTATGCAACAAGAGGAAAAATTATGGTAGTTAAAATCCTGACATGGCAACTTGTATACTGGTTAATGGCTTAGATTAGCACCAGATTCTCATGTCAAGAACTGGCAAAAGTTACTGTTATCTGACCCAACTCTCCACATAATTTTGATATTCAACTAGTCTGTTACCAAAGACAGCTTGTATCTTTCAGAACTGTACTGAGTATCACCAGTCTTTCTGTAGTCCCATGTACCCAACCCTCCTCTTAGTGCTAGACAGGGACATTTTTTCCTATCAGTTCTTTGCACTTGATTCACTCACATCTACAAGTTACGTTTCTTTACTAACCTTCTTTTCAGTAAACACTGACAGAACATGCGTGTACATGTCAGACTGGTCGATAACTGCTTGGGTACGGACTGGTCGTTTCAGAGGGGGATTGCCTCGGCTCTGGCCTGTTTCTACCACCTACAACAAGGCAGAGGGAAGATAGATAACTACCTAACAGGAAGCTATTTTGTACTGAGTAGGCTTTATGTACACAGGGCTAAGTAATCTAATATACATTGGCCTTAGATCAGACCACTGACTTTGCTCTAAAGGTAACATGCTGTTTAACTTTGACAAATATTCTTCATCCAACTCTTATTGTACAATGAAAAATTTTCAGCTTTATTCAGTAAGTCAAGTTTTGGTAAGGCTTAGTTCTGTACAAGCTAGCCCATAATATATATTAAATATAATGTAGAATGGTGCTTTATTGCAGTGTAGGTTATTCCCATTGGTAGCTAGCTACTCAATAGTTCCACCAGAAACACTCAAGTTGGGTGCAACCTAAAACACTGATATGGTTGAAATATTTAGAACACAAGTCAGAAAATTCAAATTCATGGTTGTGCAACATAGAATCATAGAATATCAGGGTCAGAAGGGACTCAGGAGGTCATCTAGTCCAACCCCCTACTCAAAGCAGGACCAATTCCCAACTAAATCATCCCAGCCAGGGCTTTGTCAAGCCAGGCCTTAACCTTTAAGGAAGGAGATTCCATCACCTCCCTAGGTAACCCATTCTAGTGCTTCTCCACCCTCCTAGTGAAAAAGTTTTTCCTAAAATCCAACCTAAACCTCCCCCTCTGCAACTTGAGACTATTACTCCTTGTTCTGTCATCTGCTACCACTGAGAACAGTCTAGAGCCATCCTCTCTGGAACCCCTTTTCAGGTAGTTGAAAGCAGCTATCAAATCCCCCCTCATTCTTCTCTTCTGCAGACTAAATAATCCCAGTTCCCTCAGCCTCTCCTCATAAATCATGTGCTCCAGCCCCCTAATCATTTTTGTTGCCCTCTGCTGGACTCTCTCCAATTTTTCTACATCCTTCTTGTAGTGTGAGGCCTAAAACAGGACACAGTACTCCAGCTTAGGCCTCACCAATGCCAAATAGAGGGGAATGATCACGCCCCTCGATCTGCTGGAAATGCCCCTACTTATACAACCCAAAATGCCGTTAGCCTTCTTGGCAACAAGGGCACACTGTTGACTCATCTCCAGCTTCTCATCCACTGTAACCCCTAGGTCCTTTTCTGCAGAACTGCTGCCTAGCCACTCGGTCCCTAGTCTGTAGCAGTGCATGGGATTCTTCCGTCCTAAGTGCAGGACTCTGCACTTGTCCTTGTTGAACCACATCAGATTTCTTTTGGCCCAATCCTCTAATTTGTCTAGGTCCCTCTGTATCCTGTCCCTACCCTCCAGCGTATCAACCACTCCTCCCAGTTTAGTGTCATCTGTAAACTTGCTGAGAGTGCAGTCCACACCATCCTCCAGAACATTAATAAAGATATTGAACAAAACCCGCCCCAGGGCTGACTCTTGGGGCACTCCGCTTGATACCAGCTGCCAACTAGACATGGAGCAATTGATCACTACCCATTGAGCCTGATGATCTAGCCAGCTTTCCATCCACCTTATAGTCCATTCATCCAGCCCATACTACTTTAACTTTCTGGCAAGAATACTGTGGGAGACCGTATCAAAAGCTTGCTAAAGTCAAGGAATAACACGTACACTGCTCTTCCCTCCTCCACAGAGCCAGTTATCTCATCATACAGTATATACAAGAGCAGAACAGCTACTATCCTGTAAAGTTAAAGTTCTGTACACATGCAAGGGGAAGGTGCACTTGCTGTGGCTAACTAACTTCAGTTTTCAGCTCTGTGATGAAAACCAAAAGGGTTAGTATTTTTTGAAATTCATTGTCTAAATAGCCACTGATGCAGATTACTTACCATGGTATAACTCTGTTCTGCTTCCAAGTACTTTTTATACTCATGATTGAGTTTGTCAAAAACAGTGGCGATCACAGCCAACGTTCCCCTGTCTGGTTCACTTAACACTGAAAGACAATAGCCATAAAAGACAAGATACTTATAAAACAGTCTGTCCCTTGCTAGTGGAGTATATACTCCAGTAATGTTTTATCACAGATTCTTTACAAGGTGAGTGTTACATTCAGGAAATGCTCTTAACCACAGCAAAGTAGGTCAACTGACCCACGAACATCCTAAATTCCAATTTCCCTTTACACTAAGGGTATGTCTACACTATGGGTGCTACAGCTATGCCGCTGAAGCACCTGTAGAATAGACACTTCCCACATCAACAAGACGTTTTTCCTGTATATGTAGGTAATCCAGCTCTCCATGTGTAGCCATGTCTACACTGGAGGTTAAGTATGGTGCTTAGGTGTGTCAACATGGCTAGATATAAATTTTAAGTGTAGACTATGGTAAGCTCTATGCTTAATTGGAATGCAAATGTCTTTTGCCAGGACATAAGTTTCGTTTGGTGAAATCAAGAATTGGGTTCAAAGAAGGAACTAGACTCATCTTACATTTTCAAGCATGTGCACACAATAGCCCTCAAATGATTTTGTGGGAGATATTCAAAAGCAACATGGCTTAGATATTGTTGGCAGCATAGGCAACATCACTGATGAGAAACTATGTTTAGAATGTGGTACAGTCACTGGTACACAGAATGCTCCCCTATTTTAGTTCCTGGTAGTTAACAAAATAAGATACTGAGCTCAAGGCAATGGAGAACTAGCCTTCAGGGAGGACAGTGTAGCAATACACCTCTGCAATGCTTCCAAGAATGAGATGGGGAGACACACCCAGTAAGAGCAAGACTTACTCTGAGAACACACAGATAGGATAACCATTTTGCATTCCTTTCTCTGGAGAAGAAAATCCATTAGCTTTCCTTTATCTGGCAAGAGGTTAACCACAGGCTCAAGTTTCACCTCGAGATTCCAGAGATAACCTAGATTTGAGAGAGCCAACCATTAAGCCTTATTAAAAATATTAACTAAAACAAAACTAATTACACAACTAGTGAGGGCCACTTAAGTTTTGACTTAACACATGAAAAGTCATAAGATGACAGTCTTCCATATCCATACAAGTTATTTTACACTTAGGTCTTGTCTACACTACAAAGTTTTGTCAGCAAAAGTTATGCCACTTTAATTAAAGCACTTCAATTAAAATCGTTGCATGTCCACACTAGCTCCTTGTGTGAACAGAGTGCATCCACATTAGCAGCTCTTGCATTGACACAAAGAGCAGTGCACAGTGGTAGCTATCCCACTGTAACTGGCCACAAGGTGCTTTGGGAAGGGTTTGCAATGCTTCATGGGGCAGGTACAGTGTCACATGATGCAGGTTTCTCAATCCCATCGTTCCATGGGCATCCTAGTAGGTTGTCAGCCGCTTTTCAACTGAAGATTGGGGGGGGGGGAGGGGGGGGGAGGAGAATGGTGTGTCTGGGATGCTGGAGACAACAGGCTGACCGACCTATCCTGAGGCAGAGGGAGGGGGACATCCCCCCACAGCAGTCTCTCCCGAAGCAGCCCACTCTGCCTGCCTGCGGTTCTGTGATTCCCTCCAAGTTCTCCCACAGCCTCCTCAGCTGATGGGAGCAGCATCCTGAGCATCCCTGTTTGCTCTCTGTGCTGAGGAATGTCAAAACAGAAGTCCTGTTCCCCTCCTTTCCTCCCTGCTCTCTGCAGCTGCTGTCTGTCTGCCGCTGTGTTCCTAGTGCAGGGCAGAACAGGAGAGTTCCTCCTTAATAGTTAGTTCCCAGAGCAGCATGCTCAGCTGTCAGATACTTCCCAGAGCTTTGAAAGGGGAGGGGCGTATGCCTGCAGGGTAGTAGAGATCAAAACAGTGAGCAGCAGGCATTGTGGGATACTGGTGGAAGCCAGTTATGTCGACAAAACAATCCGCAGTGTCTACGCTGGCTCTTTGTCACTTTAACTTTGCCACAAAAAGCTCTATGCCTGTCATTGAGGTGGCTTTATTTTGTTGGCAAAACAGCAGAGTTTTGCTGCCAAAAATAGCTTTGTCGTGTGTACACCACCCGTTTTGTCGGCAAAAGGCAGCTTTTGCCGACAACATTTGTAGTGTAGACAAGGCCTTAGTTTCTCCCATTCTGCTTCTTTTGTTAAGAGGTATCCAAAATAGTTTCATTACCTAAGTGACAAGCATGTAATCACCTTCAGTTATGCTTCATTAACCCTGATGTCCATTAGTGAGATTCACACTGGTCACTTCCATTTGACCAATGGTTCCCAAAGTGGGATCCCTGAACCTGTGGAGTTCCTCCATGGGTCCATCCCTTGAGTCAGCATACTGCAGCAGGCACTTTTGCCACATGGAGGATGCCATTTTGTTCTTGCATGCACAGTGCATGAGAGGTCACGCTGGTGGAGGCGTTCTTACTTTGATACAGTTTAATGGTTGTAATAAATAAATAACCTCTAATAATTGCAGACTGTTTACTTTTGGTTCCATTGAGTCTTATTTTAATTACAAAAATATTTTTTTAAATAACAGCCAATAGAACAACAACCTAAAACTTCTATATCACAAATGAAAGGGGTCCAGAAAATTTAGGCAGGTGTCAAGGGGTGCTTGATGGAAAAAAGTTTGGGAACCACTAATTTAGACTATTAAAAAGCTAATGGGACTGGAATTAGAAGGATACAGGTGCTACAGTAATCTAAATTTTAATGTTCCTAGCTGGCAGGGCCGTGACCGACCCCGGCAGGGCCGATCCGAGGACCTCACTAAACCATCCAATCGGTAGTAGCGACGGGCGGTGTGTACAAAGGGCAGGGACTTAATCAACGCGAGCTTATGACCCGCACTTACTGGGAATTCTAATGGGAAATTTATCACATCCAATTTACCTTCACTTGCGCTGATTATAATATCAGGCTGAAAGACAATCCAGGAGGAGGAATCTAAACGTTAAAGAAAATTCTTAAGAAATAAAACACCAGCCCTACTTTTGATACTAGCATATCTGTTTATGAAACCACTCATCTCAGATTAGCATTGGCTTAAATAAATAAGCCCCCAGAAGTTGCTGATTAGGACCAAATTCAAGCAGCCTCATTCAGTTTTCCAACACTGTCCCCTTTGTTGTTTATCATCCCTGATGAACCAGTCACAAGACGATTTCCTCATTTCCCTATGACATTTCAGCTGAATACATTCAAGGAATTTCATTCCTAGACCTCTTAAACATTAACGTATATTTTGATTCTGTATTGCAGCTACAGCACACTTTTGCTTTCAAAAGTGTTATACCACCCTTTAATTCTCAGAGAAGCCTTATCTGAAATGAGAGACTATGAACCCCACAATGCTATCTTAGTCACGTTAGAGTGGGACTACATTTCAAATATTTTGTTGTAATATTCCAGTAGTCCATGCTTTCACCCAAAAGCCCACTATCAGACCTGTCTAACAGGCAAGGAAGAACAAATATTTGATTCCCCCTTTTCACTTTACTTCTAATAGCAGAAATGCTCTAAATTTGCAGGTGCACAGAGAAACCATTAGATCTGGACAAAGTTCCAGAATAAAATTGAACCAAAGGATACAGAGTTTACATGGAACAGGAGACTGATTAGTCACGGAGGCTGGACCTGCACATGGGGGGAAAAGTTAACATCTGAAACAAAGAAAAACAAGTCCCAGGACAGACAGATTTCTCCAACTGCCATGAGTAGGTAAGGTTTATTAGCTGATTAGTGCACACATTCTTGTTTATGCAATAAATTAACCGTCTGTTTTCCCTTTCAAGATGTGGTATCTCAGTTTTTAGTAAAATGTGTCACGATTCACACTTGCTTTTGTCACCTTGTGTTGTGTTGAAATCATAACTTGCCACTTAGTGTTGCAAAAAGTCTTTTAACTTAAGTTGATGTAGCTGTATCACTTAATTGACTGCAGAACTTGTTGCCTCTTGAGAGACTCCGTGCTCCTTCTGCCTCCCCATTTATTTCTCAAATTTAAAGCTGTTCATTAGTGTGCGTGTTAGGATTTCAACCCAACAGACAAGTATTTCACAACTCAGTTAAAAAGAAAAAACATGCCATAACCTATCTTAACACAGTAAAAATAATGCTGCTCAGTTTGCTAGATATTGCATGCAAGCACATTATTGTATTTCTTAGTTCCTCAAAAAACTGGACAGTGGTTTTTGCATTCTGAAATTAAGCAATCCTGTTTGTTACACAATATTATTTGTGAAGTAGTTACATATAAACCCACAACATACATACACCAGCTGCCAAATCACATCTTCTAGAATCACTATTTCCATTGTGACGTCAGAGAAAAGAACAGGTCAGAATTAAATTCTTTAAAATGGAAGATCCCATCTCAGGAAAAATATATACAAGATCCTCTAGTCCAATTTAACATAGTCACTGTGCGCTACACTGCTTGTAGAATCGTAACTGTGGCGCTACTGTATCTGACCTGGGGGTGAGCATCCCAGTGCAGGAGTGATCCTCAGGTGGTACAGAGGTTGTATAAGTAGATGTTTCTATTCCACCCATGGCTAGTGTAAGGGGCCTGGATACTGCTATGCCATGGTTTCAGCACCTTGGGGCTGTTAGCAACTACAGTATATTACAGAAACTCTCAGGTTTCTCTAACGTAGGCCTAGGTCCTAGGGACCAACCCTGTCACACACAGCAGCTCCAGAACTGGGGGAGTGCAAAGGTGTGCGTTACACCACCATAGCTGTATAGTAAGAGACACACTGTTAAAGTAACAAGTCAGTACTTAAAATTTTGTTTATAAGTGAACAGTTCACTGAAACTGAACATAACTCCCACACACCACTTAAATTTTACCTCAAGGTACGATGGTAGGTGAATACGTATCTATCTTAAGGCGTAATTGTTACTTTTGTGCATTTTATCATAGTTTAAGCACAAGAGGAGAGGAAGGGTGATCCAGTCATTAGGACATTCAGCTGGGGCTCAGAAGACTGGGTTCAAGTCCTTGCATTGCCATAGACGTCCTGAGTGACTCTGGACAAATCACTTACACTCAGTGCCTTGTACCCCACCCCACTTCTTAAGATGGGGAATAATAGCACTTCCCTACCTCACAGGTGTTGTGAGGAAAAATATATTGAAGACTGTGAGACACTTAGATACTATGCTGATGGGGGTTGTATATGTACCTAGGATTGAAAAACATGTTCACTGTGTTTAAGTGCCATGTAATAATTTTACCTGCCACAGGGATCTGATAGGGCTGTATTGATCGGGCTGGAAGAACAAGTTGATGAAGGGTTACGGTCCCATCAAATTCTCCTTTTAGTTTGATATCAAATATTACAGATGTCTAAAATTGAAAAGAAAGTGCCCCTCATTTTTCATACCCATGAGAAGATATTCAGCAATTATAAGAGCACATCTCAAGTTATTCATGTTCAAATGCTTTTGCATTTATTTCATCCTCTGCTCTTGTAATAATTAAATCATGTTACTGACTTCACTTGGTTTATAGGTGTTTCAAAATTACCAGAAGTATGTTTTCCTCAAAATTATTACAGACTCATGTAATGTCTCAAGACTTCCATTAACTTTACAGACAAGTTTGAATTTAGTTAATATCAGCTAAAACACACAGATGGAGTGATTCTACCACAAGTAGAGTGTGTTCTTGTGGGAGACCTGCATTAGAGAGATTTCGCATAACAGGGACTCCATGGCAAATTTAAAATTAATGGTACGTAACCTATACAAATTGTGTATTGTCTGTCTTCTGCATGTGTACACCAGCACTTGCTGCTTGACCCAGATAGTACTGGAGAATAAACACATTGTACAAAATGTTAAACTAACATACAGCACTAAAACTACAATTGAAAACCCTGCTCTGCAACATCTACTAACAGGGCATATTATCCAAACTCTTTTTAAGCTGCCTGGAAGGAGTTCATTTTTAGGAGACAAAAGCCTTTTGTGCAAGTAAAGATCTAGCCACCATCTGTGCAGTCCTTCATTACAGACAATTAACTACTGAGGCTCCAATCTTGCAAGAGCTCTGCTTTCAATGGGACTACTATGTGCATAAGATTACACATCTGCCTAGACGTTTTTACAGGACTGGAGACCTATATTATTAAAAGTTAGCCTGAATGCAACATTAAAGTTGGGAAGTCAGACACTCAAGTGACAGGAAGTCCCCAATGATAAGAATTGAATGGTCAACCTTAACTCAGGCCCCTTTTGCAGATGTCTTAAAACAGTGGTTTTCAAACTTTTTTTCTGGGGACCCAGTTGAAGAAAATTGTTGATTTCCGCAACCCAACGGAGCTGGGGATGAGGGGTTTGGGGTGTGGGAGGGGCTCGGGGTGGAGAGTTGAGGTGCGGGGTGAGGGCTGCAGGCTGGGGTTGGGAATGAGGGGTTCAGGGTGTGGGAGGGGGCTCTGGGCTGGGCAGGGCTGTGGGAGGGGGTCAGGGATCTGGGCTGGGGGTGCAGGATCTGGGGTGGAGCCAGGGATGAGGGGTTTGGGATGCAGAAGGGGCTCCAGGTTTAGGGGTGGTGCTTAGCGCTGGGGCAGTGGGTTGGGGTGCAGGAGGGGGTCAGGGCTCTGGGATGGGGATTAGGGGTTGGGGTGCAGGAAGGGGTTCTAGGTTTGGGGGGGCTCAGGGCTGGGGCAGGGCATTGGGGCGTGGGGTTGGGGCACGGACTTACCTCTGGCGGCTCCCGGTCAGCGGCACAGCTGTGGGGGCAGAGGCAGGCTTCTCGCCTGTCCTGGCACTACGGACCGCGCTGTGCCCCAGAAGTGGCCAGCAGCAGGTCCAGCTCCTAGGTGGAGGCGTGAAAGGCACGGCTCTCGCCCGCAGGCACCGCCCCCCCAGCTCCCACTGGCTGGGAACCAGCCAATGGGAGTGCAGAGCCAGTGCTCAGAGCGGGGGCAGCGCGTGGAGCCCTGTGGCCGCCCCACCTAGACCTGCTTGCCGCATCTTAGGAACGGGTAGGCACTAGCCTGCCTTAGCTGGGCAGCATCGCTGACTGGACTTTTAACGTCCCGGTCGGCGGTGCTGACCAGAGCCGCTAGGGAGTAGTTAAGGCTCCAATGGGAACATTAGTTCAGTATATTGCACATCCTGTATATTTTATAGAATGTATTTTATGCTAAACAGTAATGAAAGTGTGTTTCAATGAGACATTTACAACTTCTCATGCAAATTGTTCCAGCAACTGTCAGAGCATCAGCCTAGTCAAGCTTCCAGATCTTGTCAGTGAGAATGTACAGTGTTGATGAAGGCAGGGACAAGATTTTACTAGGCTTTGAGGCAAGTATATCACTTTGCTTCTCATCACAAGCAATCTCCAATTGTTTTTCCTCCCAAAACCAAGCAGGGTGTCTAATGAGGACTATGGGAGAGATTTTCAAGGCGTAAAGGGCAGTTTGGCACCAACTCCTATTCAATGGGAGTTGGCCATCTAATTGCCCTTTGATGATCTTCTCCTGTACATCCATGGTGAGTTTTAAACTTCAGCCATTTTTGCTACAGCTTTGTTGAAAAGGTGTATTTTACTAAAACACAACACACACAATAGGGAAGTAGTTTTGACATTCTCCTATAACTCAAAAATATACAGAAAGATTTTGCTCAAACTTTCCTCAAAAATAAGCATCACTTTTGAAGAGATAGGAAGACAGTCTCCAAAAAGGTGAATGTTTTGGAGAGTCAAGACCATGAAAATGACAGGGTTCTAGAATGGTAACTGTTTTGCAATCTGAATAGTAGTAGGCATTACTCTACATCCACTGTACGACAAAATAAAATTTGTTATACTGGCTTAGTTGCATCCTATAAACACGTGCCCCTGGCCCAAAACAGAGAGATGGAAAAGTTGTTTTGTACACACGACTTTAAAAAAAAAAAATCTTTAAAAATAGTGTGAACTATTATATTCTCCCCATACGTGGATATTTTAAGATCTGTTTGAGACTTAAAAATCAAGATGAGTTTCTAGCTGCAACCATTTGAGTTATTAGAATACACATTTCCTAATCATAAGAGGGAGACAGGACTTCCAATGGCTGAACCAGCTGTAGACATATAACCTTTAGGCTGAGAGAAACAGACAAGTTTTAGGCCCCCCAATTTTTTTTAATTTTTTTTTTTTTTTGAGAGAGAGAGAGAGAAATGAGAAACTGAAAAGATAGAATGAAAATAATAATTCAGATTTAACACATTACAATTAGGAGTGGGATTTTTCCCCCCTGTAAATTACAAATTTGGGCCCTGATCCTGAAAAAACTCTCACACACATCCTTAGCTTTACTTGGAAAGACTAAGCACATGCAAAAGTGTTTGAAGGAACAGGCCCACTGCCTCCAGAAATTCTAGCACAAACTTTAAAGACAAGGTATAAATAATATGAAGGCAGATCATACCTCAGTGTCCTGATGATGAACTACCACCAAGTTATCTACAACGTTCAATGCAAACTTCCCTGTCCTGTTCAACTTTAATATATGCATCTTCTTACAGGAGCTTTCCCTATGAAAACATTAACATCAGAGATAAGAGGCATTGATCAGCAAGATAATTTATATCTAAAAATAAAAACCAAAACACAACTTACCTTGGTAAATGATAAAGGACTACTTCTGCTCCGCTACTATTGGAAGTCCTTGAATGATGCCTCAGATAGAGAACATAAAGCTGCCCATATCTAACAAAACAACACCATTAAAATGTTATTCTTCAAATAAATGAATATACTAGCAGAAAAATTGCACCTAGGAGACCCTGTCTGCAATGAAGATAGCAAGTTATCCTATGACTGCAGTGTCTGACCAGTCTGTCATGGTCACATTGCTTCCGCCTCACAAAACAACTCACATGAAGTTACACATAGGTCAGGTTGCTTACAGAATCTAAATTAGGTGACAAATATCTATCATTCAGACAGCTCTGTCCATGCAAGATTGTTCTCTATTGTACATTTACCAGCCTTTTGTAATGTTTAGTTTTACATCTCTCGAGTGATAGAGACTCATCCACTTCCTAATCAGTTCTATCTTTTTATAAGAGTTCTTTAGGCTCCTTTACACTCAGTCCAGTACCAAGCACTTTAACAATACTCTATTATAAGATAAAAAGCAGACTCAATGAGTGAAGTCATTTTACCATGACTGGACTGTACCCTCCTCTCTTGATCTCCACTACAAAAGCTGTCAATACCCTTAAAATGAAGGAAAAGACTGATTATTCAGTGGTACGTACATTGTAGCCATAGCAATATCTCTTTCAGAAAGGCTGAGTTTGGAGGACTTGGGTGCTGCAGGTAATTCAATTTCAAACTTTGGTAATTTTGACATTGTTCCTCCCTGTTTAAAAAAAAAGTTTCAGTCTGTCAGGTCTAATCTAGAAAAGGTTTCTTCTTCCCGTTCTATGAAGGCCTGTGATAATATGAATGGCACCCATTGGTTGTGAGAAGGGGCGATACCGTTCCAAAAAGAAGAGAAGCTTTTAGAGCAATCAACTCATTTATTTACTACTATTTGTAGTGTGGCCCCATCCCTGTTTTGGTAGGCACTGTATGAACAGCAGTTATTACTTTAACATTCTACTGCACCAGTTTCAGTGAATGAGGTCTTAGGCTTCCATGTCAGTTTAATTAAACTAATACAAGAATCTATAGTCAAACCCATTTACAGTTGAGTCTGGAATTCTAGACCAGAATGGCCTGATTTTCAGAGGAGCTGACCACCCACAGCTCTCTAATGAGAACTATAGGCATTCAGCCTCTTTGGGGTGGGGGTAGAAGCCTTACATAGATCATGGAAGCTTTTCTTTTTACAACTGACCTCTCCTGAAAGATGTATTTCAAATTTTGTATCTTCAAAGGTCTCTTGAGGAAGTTATAACAATATTAACATTTTAATTGAGAAGTTGAAAAAATTCACTGGGTACCTATTAGCCAGCAAGGTCCTTGGCAAGACCTTGATCAGAAGCCCATGCCTTCACCCCACCATCTGCTGGGAAGATGCCAAGACTCTTGGCACACTGCTGTCCCAGGATCCTGCTTGGGGGCTCCCTTCATGTAAACTGGAGCCAGTAGGCATGATATATGGGAAACCCCCATTTTACCTCCTCTCTCTGACAGCTGGAAGGAAGGGGTGTGCTCTCTTCACCCCGCTCAAAGACTTCTGCTTCTTTGGAGATGGGAAGGGAGGGAAGAAAGGAGTGAAGTTCTACCCCCCCATGGAATGCCCCTCTCCCGTGAATATTTTCAGTGTCCAGCTGCTGAGCTCATAGTCATAGCTTTCCTCAAGCCACAGCAGTGTGAAACAGGTCTGATTCTTGTCAGACTGAAATGCTGCCCAAAGGGTGTGAAACAGCAGCTGCAGAAGTAACACAAATCTTTTCAGTGTCATCAGTAATGCTTGGGAACAACTTCGCAGTTGTCTCCGCAGGCTCAAGAAGAGAACAGTGTATTCATTCACATTTGGAAGGTTAGTTACAAGCAAGAGTACTAGAAACTTAGTTTTTCCTTTAAACGAAAGATCACATTCTGCAGAAATTGAAGGCTTAGGCTACTGCAGTTGCTACTGGGGTTGGATTTTAGAGTTGTGTTTAAATGCATTTAATTGAAAGGATAATTTCTGGAAAGATACCATAATCCTTTTGCCAAGTCACTGGGTCACCAAAATGTATGCATCATTGATTTTGATTTTGCTGCATTACTCTTCTAATATCAGCTATCCAGCATTATCTTGACTCACCTCCCTGTGAAAGTAGATCTATCTAGTGTTAGAGTGTCTCCCAAGTATTTACAAATAGAAATCTCTTCCTTCTCTACTCAGAGAGAGAGAATGACTGGCATGTAGGTTTTCATTTTGTCTGCTTTTTTATTTTTGTTTGTATGAGGGACTGGAACCATTACACATCAAGGAGGAAACTAAAAACAGAAAAGACCAACAGAGGGGTGGGGGAGGAAGGGGGAGGAGACAGTCACCTGAAAAACCCAATATATCAAACAAAACTCAAGATTGGGAATGTGTCCCTTACCTTAAAATAGAATGGCTGGAGGACATTGCCAAGGACTGTAGTCGACAGCAGAATGACGGAACTCTCCGGGCAATACATGTACCAGTTTACATTGATATTCTGATTTTTCACCAGTTTCAAACTTCGCTTCTCTGGTAATACCTGGAGACACAAAGTAATTGCACCTTTACTATTCCAGTAGCGGCTAGCGGCTCCACTGTGCTAGGTGCCCTACCAGGATGGATAAATATTGATGATTTTTTAAATAAAAATAGATTTAAATAATTTTTTCTTTTTGCAAATAAATCTTGTTCAATTTAAAAATACCCTACGTTAAAGCCTAAACTTATTATCTATTTAAAAAGCTATTTAAATAACTATGCAGCATCAATGAGGACTCCTCAAATGTTAAGGCATTAAAGGGTGATGTTTATTCAGTTATATAGGATCAGGGGGAAAATATCTTAACCTTTTCAGGTCAACTCAACATTTACAAATGTGACGATGTCACATACTGCATTAAGTAAGTATCTATATTATTTTCAGTCTTTAAAATGCATAAAATGCTGATGTTCACATTTTTCCTAACGCAAATACTTTCAGTTTCTGTTGTGCAAAAAGCTTTTGTCTTAATTTCTTTTGGTTTCAGTTTAGATAGCAAGTGCAGAGAAACTACTTTCTTCATTTGGACTAGTTCAAAGGTGAGAAACTGACTGGGAGTTGAAAAAAGCAGAAAAGCTTATCCACATCTAAGCTATGGATAAAAAATACAGTTGGGGGAGGATGAGATATACCCGTTCTAAACACTTTTAAGCCCCTAAAGATACAGATAGGAGCCTAGTGGAATTTTCAAAAGTGCCTAAGCAGGTTAGGTGCCTATCTCCTATGGTGCTTTGGCAAAACCCATTAAGCACATATATGTATCTTTAGGCTCCTAAATACCTTTGAAAAGCTGCCCCATGATGACTAGACACAATCTGTCAATTCACTAACTACAGTTAATACTTCATTTGTTTAATAAATCAGTTTTAAATACAAAACATGTTTTGATAAGCTTATTTTTCTTATGTATCTAGCACATTTAAGGTAGTTTTATTTAATAAAAGCAAATTTTACATTAATGCTTTTGTGCATTTTTAATGTAATTCCAATTTCCATCCAAATGCAGCTTGACACAAATGAGTAAAAAAACAGTGTCATTTGCCATTTTTTAACATAAAAGATGTAAAAAGTATGAATCAGAATAAAATGTAAGTTAAGCTATATAATTGTTTAAATAAATGCCTATAGACATAGTATATTCTCCTGGTTACCAAATAGTACCACCCAATATAGTGGAAAGACTATAGTTAGTAGTAAATCGATAGTTTTAACGGTTATACCAATCAATGAGAATGAACCTCTCTTTAGGAAAATAAGTATAAATACAAAACAAGATTAAAATCAATTATTTAAATCAAGATTCCCCGCTTGCTAATTTAAATAATTAATATAACTGATTTTAATCAATCCACCTCGTGTTGTACATATAGAAGACAATCCCTACTCCAAAATTCTTATGATAGTGGGCCGTGATCCCACAGCTTGCTTCATGTGGGTAGACTCCTGGTACATGTGGGACCTCACTTGAAGTCAAGTGAGACATAACAGATTATTTAGTTCTGCAGTCCAATGTGCACAAATTTATTCTATGGGTTTTTGATTTTTTTTTTAATTCAACCACTGCCTTATCACTTGCTCAACATGATCAATACACTCCAATAGTATTTGCGGAAAACATTCACCTAATCACCAGAAAGAGGAATGTTTATCCAATAGATCGCTCCAACAGCACACAAGTTAAATACAAAAGCCTGAGGAGAACTCAGAAGTTAAGGTATTAGGACAAGATGGAAGGGAGATGGGTTTAAGATGGTATATTAGACATGTCAGGGATGGGCAGGTGTGACATGGTCTTAGCTGATGGGCATTAACTCTGTTAAACTTAGCACTGAATTCATGCACTCTTAAATATACTGCTGCTTTACTTTGCATGAAGTAAAAAAATATTTCAAATATTAATTTTACCACAATTAAAGAGGTTTACTAAGCCAGAGTTGCTAAATAGATTAATTAAATCCTTCTCACTAGAGTATATTTTCCAGTAATAGCATGAATAGGTGGTTGTTGCAATAGTAAAACTACAACATATACAATGTCCAAAATAAATTGCATTTAACTCTCTAAAGACAAAAACATCAAAAAATTCTCCAGGATAAAACATTCACTTTTTCCTTATCTCTAGCTGTCAGTTTCCTTGTATAATCATACTAAACAGTTCAGGGCTAGAGGTAAGAAGTTCAGAGCCAGGGACTGCAAGATAATTAAGACATTTACCCTCAAAGCAACAATAAAATTTAATGCTGAAATTTCCAAATATGCACATTTTTACAAGACAATTATTTGGATTACCTGATAGAATTCAATTCCTTGATCTGTTATGAAGACAATTTCTGTAGAACTTGTCCAGCAAAATCCTAAAATGTTGGCATTCTTGGTCTTTTATTAAAAGATATAAACAGATTTTAGTAGAAAGTTATTAACTATCCATATAAACAAGTAAAATTTTAGTGAAGAATATGGGAACTTGCATCTACTCTAGTGCATTTCAGTTTTGGTTTGCCTGGTAGACCCATTATTGGTCTAACTGCAGGAAGTACTGCTATGCAGTGTACCAAATCATAATAGTATGTCTTTATTTTATGACTCTGAGTCTAGCACCTTTCAGAAGTACTACCCGAAATACTTCTTCAGCCTATCTGTTGGTATTGGCACTCATCCTCTTGCACAGTCACAGAGTAATACGTGGATTATTATTATTATAATGATCTACAGAGATGTCATGCTGAACCATTCTTTCATTGTTATGATTGGAAAGCTATTGCGAAGAGACGGTCTTACATTTATAAAGGTACTAAACTCCTCTTTTTGGTAAAAACCCATAAAAGATACAGCAATGGTAGAAAAAAAAGCATACTTATGCTGTCCTCTTATCCTCACAACCCTGACTGGGGGACAAACTGTAGGAGAGCATGCAATTCAGCTTCCATGTCCATTAGAGCCAAACATAGCAGTGGTCTGGGTAATATGGATAATAGTCCCCAAAAGACCGGATTGAGAGAGACACCCACCCAAACTCCCCCTTCATTTCACATTAGTTATTTGATCACCGTGCTAAAGTGGTCTGGATTCACTGGTGACTTAGCATTACCAATACCCTCGCAATTTCCTGTTTCCAGTCAACTAGTGCAAGTTCTAAAACAACTGCTTGTGAGAACTAAACATATTCAACCATAATAATTGTAAAATGTTACCAGTTTGAGTCATATTTACACAGCCATTAACTATGCTAACAAAAGCTATCAAATACTTTCATTAGAATCAAAGTGCAGAGGGTAGCACTAAACGGAAAGAGAAATTGTATTTTGGGGCAGTCAAATGGGAAATGCGGCTCCAACCCTGAAAGGTGCTGAGCATCCTCTATTCCCACTGATGTCAGAGCTAAGGGGCACTCACCACCTTGCAGTATACGGTCCTGTGGAGAATAATCCACATTAGAAAAGTATAGTCCTTACACTCCTTCTAGCAGCTGGTTCACATACAAACTTTATGGCGTGTTGCTGCTTCCTGCTAAGGGACCTATGGCCTGGTCCAATGTTCACCGAAGTCAATGGGAGTCTCTCTCATTAGTCCTTTATATCAAACAATAGAGGGTTGTGCTTTTGGCACTGACGGTCTCCAAGTCATGCCCACTGGCAACCCACACAGGGTTTGATTACATATGCACAAAAAATTTACTAAGGAACTAACTTCTGAATCTCAGATGCTACCAAGAACAGAATAACAGGCTGCTTGGAGCACACTTCACTCATGTCACTATTCATGTGCATCAGTGGCTCATAGAATCTATACAAAACAGCAGTTTCATATTAGCACTTCATTTAAACTAAAGAAGTGAATTCACAACATACCTTGCATTCTTGTGTATATTCTAGTTGAGGGCTGTCTGGAATAAAGTTCAAAAAATCCTAAAATAAGTAATATTAGAATATTAGCAACTGTGAAGCACTGAATCTGATGAGTACAAAACAGGAGATGAATAAATTTACCATCTCTACCTATTTTGGATTAGATATACTAGTTTAAAACATTACAATGTTTTTTTTCACTTGGAGAAATAATCCTATCGCCTAGCTAATTCTTCATGGGAAGAAATCAGTTTTCATTAAGAGTTTACACTTTTAAGGCTAAATCATTCCTTCTGCAGAAAAAAAGAAGTCCTTGAAGAGCTAGGAAATAAATTTAAATTCAGAATGGTCAAACACTCATCCTGAAGGGTTTGTCCCTTACAGAGTGGACAGTAAGAGCAACTATTTGGATCCACGGATGTCATCAGATCTTCAGAAAAAAATGGTTTTTTGTGGCATCTGAGAGTGAGGATGGTGACCTCTCCTGGCTCAGTCACAGAAAGGATCAGGAAACTATAACTTTGGTTGTCAGACAGAGGAACACTTTTAGCTTGTGTTTTGGGACCTGAAGGGCCAGATTTCTAGTTCCAGTTTCCTGTGTTCGTAGCAAAATTTCTTACCACACTCTTTGAGGTTCTCTGAACAGCCAATATCTTGTTCCCCAAGGAAAACTTGATGCATTTCACTTCCCCTTTGTCTTCCATTCTACACACACACAAAAATCAGTACAAGTATATTTCTATCATGTAATCATTTGTTACAGAATATTAACAGCTGCTATTTTTATAAAAAGAGAACAGCTAGGCAAAATGTAAGGCAGATATTTTTGTGTACAACTTACAAGAGTTGCCAGACAAATATAAGGTCCAATACTGATGCATCAAGATAAAACAGGCAGTATATTCCTGAAGAATTACTGAATGGATCAAGTCTGTTATGGAGTTACAAATGATTATAGCCACACACAAGATTCAATAGCTTCCAAGAAATGCTCTGCCTTGACTGTCTTATTGCTACTATGAAACGGAATTAAAGGAAGAATTATGAACTCTGCTCATATTCTAATTCTAACTGAATGCATGACAGAAAACTATAGCTCAATGTAATGTAAAAAATAGAATGCTCGCTTTGTGCCTAATTGTGCAAAGGTGCTGAATACTCTCAACCCCACCAATATCAGTGACATTGCAGAACTAATAACTTTGCCTCAGTGTTCTAAAACTATTTACTAATTGGCAAGATAGATTGCTAAGCACTTGTAGACCTGCACTCGGATATCTGTGGATCCTGAAATTAGTGTAAAAGAGCACAGCCACACTGGGGGGGAAAAAATATATATTTTTATCACGTGGAGACAAAGCCGTTGTAATATTAACATGTGTCAGCAAGTCAAGGTAAACACTAGGGGAGAGACAGTCAACTGAGAGATATGGATTGTGGTTCCAACCTACAAGGCACTGAGGACTTCTTGGAATTTGCCGCACACCTTCAAATCCCACTGATGTCAGAATTGAAAGCACTCATGGCGTTGCAAAATAGGGCCCCCGTGTACTAGGACTTACCCTGATCTGCTAACATGTGTTAAATGTACAATTGTCTTGTCCACACTAGGATTTTATCATAGAATCACAGAACTGTAGGACTGCAAGGGATCTCAATACATCATCTAGTCCAGTCCCCTGCACTCAAGGCAGGACTAACTAATAAACTAGACCAGTGACTCAAACTTTTGCACTGGTGACCCCTTTCACATAGCAAGCCTCTGAGTGTGACCCCCTCTTATAAATTAAAAACACTTTTTGATATATTTAACACCATTATAAATGTTGAAGGCAAAGCGGGGTTTGGGATGGAGGTTGACAGCTCGTGACCCCCCCCACATAACCTCACGACCCCCTGAGGGGTCCCAACCCCCAGTTTGAGAACCCCCAAACTAGACCATTCCTGACAAGTGTAACCTGTTCCTAAAAAACATCCAATGACAGAGATCCCACAACCTCCCTCAGCAATTTGTTCCAGTGCTTAATTACCCTGACAGAAGTTTTTCCTAATGACCAACCTAAACCTCCCTTGCTGCAATTTAAACCCATTGCTTCTTATCTTATCCTCAGATGTTAAGGAGAACAAATTTTCACCATCCTCCTTTATATACTTAAAAGTTCGTCCCCCCTCAGTTTCCTCCTCACCGCACTAAACAAACCCAATTTTTTCAATCTTTCCCCATGGATCGTGTTTTCTAGACCTTTAATGATTTTTGTGCTCTCCTCTGAACTTTCTCCAATTTGTCCACATCTTTCTTGAAATGCAGCACCCAGAACTGGACACAATACTCCAGTTGAAGCCTTATCAGTGTGGAATAGAGTGGAAGAATTACTTCTTGTGTCTTGCTTACAACACTCCTGCTGATGTTTGCTTTTTTTGCAACATTGTGAGACTGTTGACTCATATTTAGCTTGTGATCCACTGTAACCCCCAGATCCACTTCCATAGTACTCTTTCCAGTCATTTCCCATTTTGTGTGCGTGCAATTTATTGTTCCTTCCTAAGTGGAGTACTTTGCATTTGTCCTTACTGAATTTCATCCTATTTACTTCAGACCATTTCTCCAGTTTGTCCATTTTGAATTTCAATCCTATCCTCCAAGCAGTTGCAACCCATCTCAGCTTGGTATCGTCCACAAACGTTATACATTTACTTTCTATGCCATTATCTTAATAATTTATGGTGTGTTAATAAAAATATACATTTTTTCCTAGTGAATAGGAGGCCGAAAAAGGACAGAGCTTTTAATCACAGATTTTTATAGGTGTTCTTCCACAAATACAGAACAGATAAGTAGTTTTTCTGGGGTATTGGTGCCATGCAGGCACATGGAAATTTGTGATTCATGGAAGTTTAAAGCACGTTAGCAAAAGATGCCATCTATTTTACAGAAATATGAGTTAGATTAGACAAGATGCATTAAAATGCAATACCTACATTAAGGAAATATTATGTCTTGAGACTTTAAATGCACAAGTAGGTACATTCAAAATTATGGTTCCCACACCTGCCATAAATTGGCCTTCATATGTTTTAAGTGCATATGACTGCTAATGTCTAATAATGCCAAATTACAACTTATGCTAAGTCACAGTTGATGTGTAGCCATGTTTTTTTTGTTTTAAACTCTCGAGTTTTGGGTGTGTTTGAATTTTCAACCATACTGTAGTATTAACAATTTTCTTCAATGGGCTTTTTTGTTTTAAGAAAAAAACTGATTGATCACACATTGTAATAAGTATACTTATTGCATTTGTTATTATTGAATGAAAATATGTTCTTAAAACAAAGCAACAGGATCAGGACATTCCAGTACTTTATGGATGTTGCACCTATGTGACAAACTACAGTACAACCAAGAGACGTATACAGTAAAAGTTAGCTGCAAGATCACAAATGGTATCCTAGAGCAGTACAGAATACAGATGAAAATACTTTGCTGATCATACCTGAATGAAATGGGATTTTTGTCCTCCAAGCCTTTAACAACCACCCCAGTGGCTCCACCAGATCGAACAGCAAAAACCTAAGAGTTAAAATTGCATATTTTTAAAAAAATGCATTTTAAGACACAGCTTCATAGCTAACTCAAAGTCATATAATGGTCTCAACAAGCCTTATTTCTGTAAAACCATGCATTTGGTTTTCTACCCAAATATAAGGGATGAGCTCTAAAAAGAAAAGCAATTTAAAAAAATTCATCTTATGCAGAGTAGATAATAGCAGCAATTTTACACTGATTGTGACCATATAGTATAGTGTGTTAGTGCATTTTTGCTTTGGAGACTTAAATTCATATTTTGATTAGGACACATGCCAAAAACTCCAAGTGTAGCTAAATGGCCCAGTGCAATCCTTGGATGTATAAACAAGGAAATAGCCCGTAGGATTACAAAGATGATATTACCTCTGCCTACAACTTTGGTGAGATCATTACTGGAATAAGGTGTCCAGTTCCAGTCTCCACCCAGGAAAATGGACGTTGACAAGTGGAGAGGATTCAGAAGAAAGCTACAACAATAATTTGAGATCTAGAAATAAGGAATGCTGGTTTACATATACATTTGCACTGAAAAAGCAAAATATATTAATTAAAACAGGTTTTGTTATTTTGGTCCAAGTCTGTGTGTGGACACTTGTAATAAAAAGCTAAATCAACTTTAGCCATTTTTTCCAAAAATCATACAAACTTTCACCAAAATAATTAAACACATTTTAATTCATATTTCTATTTCAGTCCAAGTCTGAGCTCCTTAAATCTATTAAGGCTGGCCCACAAAATCTCTTTAGCTTATCAAACAGAAGGCAGAGCGGCAACTCGGTCAGGTTGTAGTGGTATCCACTACTTCTGGGTCATTCTGCCCCACAAATAGCTCCAGTGCCTGCCCCTGTTAATGGTCAAAATTTCACTCTACTACTTGGAAAGCTACAACTCCTCAGTTTCACATCCACAGCGTGTGCTGAATTGCCGCAACCACATTTAATCGCTTTTGCAGACTTGACTTTGCTGAGGCTAAGAAAAGCTAGGCACAGCAGAGATGCTAGAGCTGTCTGTCACAGACTAAGGCTACGTCTACACTACCCACCCTATTCGGCGGGTAGCTATCGATGTTCTGGAATTGATTTATCGCGTCTCGTCTAGATGCGATAAATCGATCCCAAAGCTGCTCCCCGTCGACACTGGAACTCCAGCTCCGCGAGCGGAGAAGCGCTGTCGACGGGGGAGCCTGCCTGCTGTGGTGTGGACCAGGGTAAGTACCTTTTAAAATCGATCTACGTTATTTACGTAGCTGAAGTTGCGTATCTTAGATCGATACACCCCCCACCCCAGTGTGGACCAGCCCTAAGACAAGTACATATGTTCACATTTGGAAGGGTCTCTTTACAATCATAAGGGCAAGCAAGCCAGCATAGTGTCCATGAAAAGTCGTATTTGGAAGTAAAGAGTGACCTTAAAAATTACAACTAAAGGAGAATTATATTTTGTTCAACACTCCAGTAAGAGAGACACCAATTAGCATTCAAAGTGACCTTATGCAACAAGAGGCATTTACTCATAGCAGTCCAAGGGATTTAGGTATTTTGTTAAGATCTATATACAGGGATATGTAAAAAGGGTAATGTAGTCATCTAGTTTCTATCTATTCAAGAAGGAATCCTTGAAAAGTTGTGTGTCTGTCAATCAGAAAGGAAATCAAATAAGCCCCTATTAAGTAATAATTAAGGCCCTTCATTTTCAGTTTTTATTTCATTTAATTTTTCCCAGGAATTTATCAGTGTTTATTACTACAACAAAAACAGGTGAAAATCAGTGGAAAAAACTGGGCAAGTATCAGGGTTTATTTTGGTGGATGGAAGGACGGGGGGGAAAGTATTCAGTAGATTAATGCTCTGATGAATGGAATTCAATGTTGTTTACTGCAGAACTAAAACAGAACTCAAAACACAATGCCACCTCTGAGTTAAAGAAAACAATACATCTCTAATCCCACAATAAAACTTTTTATTTTAATAAACAGTTTACTGTTGTAGACATAGAACTATTAGCCTATAAATATTTACATTTAATAATTGGGCCACACCATTTGCAGCGCATACACTCAACTTCATCCTTTTCACCCGTTTGGTTTTTTTTAAACTTTCGAATACTTCCTTGTGCTCTGAAACATATTCGGATACAGATTTTTGTTTTCTCCCCATTTTAGCGTGTCAGATCTTTAAACCATTATCTGCTAGGAGCTTGAAATCTGTACATGCTAGGTGTCAGTGTGTGCCTGTTTATTGTGTATATCTTCTAGACTAATACATAGCCTTAATTCAACAGGCAGCTTTGCATATACACAAAGACTAATGTATTATCATAATACATATATATCATGCAATGTATTGCATTTTGATAATAAAACAAGTTTTTATATATATTGTATATGATACAAAAGCAGGGTGAAAATCGGAAAAAAACGAATACTACTTTTTGTAAAACCCAGGATTGTTTTTTTTTTAATCGGTTTAAACTGAAAAGGAAGGGGGGCTTAGAAATAATGCAGAGTTCAAATACTGTGCAAACTGGAGCACACAATGGAGAACTGTGTATCAGTCCCAAAGTTTATTGTACAATTTTTTTTAACTCCGACAATAAGGAGGCTTAATACCTGAACTACAAGGTTTGAAACAATAAAAAGAGTCACAGATGAGAAAAAGGAGCCGGACAGTTAGCATTTTAGCAATAGGACAGAAACTTAGGCCTTTTCTGCACTACAAATGCTTTACTGATATAGTTATACTGAGAGAACCAGGGTGGATTTGATTTAAATCACTAGTCAGGAAGACTCGATTTAATCATGGATTTCTACATAAAAGTGCATTCTTGTTGGTTGTTATAACCTTAATACATATTCTTCACAACTCAGAGATAGATGTAGGTTTCATTTTTAGAAGGTACACACTATACATTTTTAAGTGATTTATTTTGAAAACTTTTCAGATTAGTTTTACAGCTATATCAGAAAATGAATGATTGTTTGGTTATTTCATTTACTAAAGGTAATTGAAGCAGATATTTATGTAGTCATTGGGAGGTGAACTATCTCCAATTCAACAGGTTAATCATTAATATTTGGAGGATTTTCTTGCCATGCTGTATTAAGAGGAGAACATTACCAGACAGACATTTAAATTGTTTTATTTAACTATTTTTCACCTCTATATATTATTTATTTATTTAAAAACATTTTTGCTGTTAACAAGCATGTTATCTCTGGAGACACAAATCCAGTTTGAGAACTGCAAAACATCCTAAGCATCTTTGATGGTATCTTCTTGACTGAGCACTGAGTCCCCATTGGGTAGATACAAAGATTAACTTGAATAATTTATACAGAAGCCCCTGGAACCCCATAAGATTGGGACCCTAATCCATGAACTATTGGAACTCATTTACAAAACTTTTCTTAAACATTACATTAATATATTGTATCATAGTATAGAATTCGAATTTATAATCTCTATTCCATGATGAGATATCTTTGAGCTATAATGTATTTTAATTAAAACTATCTTTAGATAGGTTTTTTCCTCAAAAAAGCATTTTATCAAAAAAATCCAATTTAAATTAAAAAATCCGTTTATTTTTTTTAAATCACTGATTTTTATCCACCCTGCACACACATAAAAACATAGTTCCTGTTTCTTATAATATTCACAGACTGTAAGTTGCAATTAACTGTTACTGTAATATTTTACCCTATCTAGCAAGACTGTTGCATTTAATTTTTGATTGTTTCTTTATTCTCAAAAACTAGTATTTTAAGATTTATTTTTGTTTAAATCAGGATGATATTAGGATAACCTTTTGTGGCTGTTTCCAAAGAAGAGGATGAAGAACGTCTCACTAGAGGTCAGAAGTGAGGTAAAAAAGTACCTGGGACAGAGCACTCACTAAGGAGGGTGGGGCACAGGCTATCCATATCAAAAGGTGGGTACAAAGATGCTGGCTGCAGTCAGTTAGATGCATATGGAAAATGTAGTGACCACACAGAGTGGCAGAAACTGGAGACTGAAGTTCACAGCTAGAAATTTAGTTTCTCTTTTAAGTGAAAGCTTAAATTACATAGAAACTGATCATTTAGGCTTTGGCTACACTTGCGAGTTACAGCGCAATAAAGCCTCCCAGAGCGCTGTACCTCACTCACTGTCTACACTGGCAAGGCACGTACAGTACAGTGCTGTAACTCCGTGGCTACAGCGCTGCTGGTACTCTATGTCCCCGAGAGGAATAACAGCTGTTGCGTAGTGGCTGAGACGCTGTTGCTGCAATGTAGTCGTGGGAGTACGCAGTGACTGACCTCCGGAAGCTCCCTTTGGTTTGAAACGGCACTTCTGGGTCTGGAATTCAGAGCTCCGTTTCGGGGGCTGCTTATCAAAAAAACAAACATAGCTACTGTTTCCTCTGAATGAGTGAGAGGCAGGTAGGAGAGTGCTGGCAGCAAACGTTTGCTTGAAGAGAGAGGCGGCGGGGGTGGGGGTCCGTTTTGGCGAGCGGCTCCCCACACGCTCCCTGTCACACTCCATCTCACCGCCCTCATTTGAAAAGCACATTGCAGCCACTTGAACGCTGGGATAGCTGCCCATAATGCACTGCTCCCAATACAGCTGCAAATGCCTCAAATGTGGCCATGACAGTGCATTGGCAGCTGCCAGTGTGGACAGGCTGCAGCGCTTTCCCTACTCAGCTGTACGAAGGTGGGTTCAACTCACAGCGCTGTACAGCTGCAAGTGTAGCCTTACCCTTAGAGACCATCACAGAGATCAGATGGGTAAGGGAATATCTTTTATTGGACCAACTTCTGTTGGTGAGAGAGACAAGCTTTCGAGCTAACACAGAGCTCTTCTGTTACTGAGAGAGACAGGCTTTTGAAGAAGTTGGTCCAATAAAAGATATTACCTCACCGAACTTGTCACTAGGGTAAACTGCCGAGTCACCACAGGTGAGTGAGCTTTTCCAAGCACTGGCTATTGGTACTAAGCCCTTATTTTAAGTTAACCCTCAAATTATACATCCAGGCGTGTGAGGGAGGAGGAGGAGCCGCACCACAACTCTGAGCCCAGAGCAGCAGCAAAAGTTAGATGTTCTAGGTGGGACACCGCATCTGCGGCCAAACCTAGCGACTAGCCGCCGCTGCGCGTCTTCGGGGGCGCCTAACACCGCCCGGGTGAGAAACCCAACGCGCCGTTCGGCTAAGGACGCCCGGGGAGAGCTCGCGGAGGAGGAAACCCCCGCTCCAGCACAAGCCCCCTCAGCACGAGCTGCGCCCCGGCGGCAGCGCTGACTCCGGCCGTGCCGTGACGGGCTTGCGAGGCTGCGGCTGGGGCTGCCGCCGGCGCTTTCCCGACCCCGCTAACAGGGGCGGGCAGGATTCTTACGGCGTCTCTCCACAGAGCCGGGGAGATGCCCCCGGCGGGGCCCGCCCCGGGGAGGTGTGAGGGCGGCGCCGCCTGCCTTGCCGGGGGCAGAGGAGCGGGCTCCGGGGGGGCTACCACCGCAGCCCGGGCAGCGAGCGCCGCCCGCCCCACCCGGGCTAGTCCCAGAGGCGGGTCCCTGCCCCGGCCGGGTGGGGGGAGGGGGCCCCGGCCTCGCACCTGCTTATTGGCCTCATCGAAGAAGACGCAGTTGACGGGATTCGCCTTCTCGAATTGCACGGGCCGCGCGCACAGCGCCAGGTAACAGCCGCGGCTCATGGCGGCGCGAGCAGCCCGACCGGCAACCTCCGCCGATCCGATTCCGGCCGCGCGCGCGCCCGCTTCCTGCTCACGCTCCCCCGGCACGTGACCCGGGCGTTGCGGGCCCCGAAAGGCGGGGGGAGACCGAGAGCGCGGGGAGGAGCCTGGGGCCGAATGGGCCCTGCCCCCCCCCGGCGCTGTCACCGCACCTGTGGGGAGGGGCCGGTTGCAAAGGCTCCTGTGTGCGACCCCGCCTGCTCCGACCTAGGAGCCTTCCTGGCCGCGCCGCCCCTCAGCGCCCCTCCACTCCCCCGCTGCTGCGAGTCCTTCTCCTTCCTTCCCCAGCCTGGTCCCCCGCCCCCCCTCCTCTGCATCCCTCCCTCCCCCCACTCTGCTAATTCAAACCCCTGAGCCCCTAGCGCCCGGCCGGCCACTCCCCCCCCCCCCCCAACCTCGCCTTCTCCGTCCCTAGTCCCCGCCGTCCTCATTGCTTCGAGACGCCCATCTCTCGTCCCCGGCTCGATGACCCGGGCTCATCCTGTCCCTATTTAAACCCCTCTTTAAAAACCACAGCTGTCCGGAAAAGCCTTCTGCTTCCTCCCTGTTCCCTACCTGGTTCTGTCCATTCATAGATTAAGAACTACTGAGGGTGAGGAGGGACCATCTCTTCTTGGGTGCTTACACTGGGTCAAGGGTACAGAGTGACTAGACCTTTATGTCCAACCCTTCTGCAGAGTGTATGAACTTTCTAAAAACATGATGTACTCAGATGTTCATCCTCTTCCCTCCTCACTAGTATCTTCAGACATCAAACTCAACTTTGGCGTTTCACATCAGTCAACTGAGGTCTGAGCTGCAGCCTTCTCTTGGGGCAGGCAAGCAGAAAGCTGGCTCGCACACAGCCTTTACCAGCAAGAGCTTCTGTCTCTAAGCCAGGGCTGAACGTAAGCCGGTACAGCGTACCGGTAGTGGCCTGTACACAGCCCACGTTAAAGCGCTACTGCAGCAGTGGCAGCCAGAGCCCGGGCCCTTTAAATTGCCACCAGAGCCCCGGGCGGTACAGCCCAGGCACCATGGATGGGCTGGCTGGGGGGACACTGACCCCCACCCAGCCCCTACCCCTTCCAGGGGCAGGTACCGGCAGCCCCCATACCAGTAAGTGTTGAATGTTACTTTCACCCCTGCTCAAAGCCAAGACTATGTGCAAGTACTGTTAGGAGGTGGAGTTGCTGTCAGTTCTCTCATGCCCTTTTTCATCATCTGGAGAAAACATGGAATTTTATTTCTCACACTTGAGTCAAATGAATCTAGTCAAAGCAAGGCTGAGATATTACAATACATACAAACTGCCTCAAGACTGAAATAGATGTATGTACAATAAACCAACTACAGCATGATTTGTTGACAACATTTATCATAGGAAAGGTCTGCAGCCTGTTATACTTAACCTTATATAAATCACACACAGCTATTTTGAAATAAAATTACCAAAATAATTGAAACTGGTGTGATTATATTGGGTTCTTTTGACAAAATATGCAGAATTTGAAATAGTGTACAGAATTAATTTTGCTGCAGAATTGCCCCAGGAGTAATCAATGCTCTGGTTCTTATGAAAGAAGAGGCAGCTGGCAATGGTCACTAAACCACTGGAAACATCCAAGTTTAAGAGGTGAGATTACTCAAGGTTTCTTGGTGGTTGATGTATTAGCCATCCAGTCATGATGCTGACACAGTTTAGTTCCATCTGGAACACTAGTGCCAAGTGATCTGTTGCTGACAAGGCTTTTAGGACTAACTCAAGTCGGTGCAATATCTCAACATCCTACACAAGAATACAGTCACAAGATCTCAAGTTTTTACTTCACCATTCATTTTCCAACAGGAAGAGCACTTGCACAGCACACTGTGAGAATGTCACACACAGCAACAATATATCCTGCCTGGTAACAAGTACCATTACAAAGGGCAATAAAATAAATATACAGAAAATGATTTAATCTTCAGGATTTTCTAAATTCATACCACCCCATTAAATCAGCTCATCTTCTAAATGCATTGTTTCACAGAAATAAATCTTTTGTCAGACTAATTCTAGTGAGGTCTAGACAGGATTAAAAGGTTATATATAAAATATATAAGAAACAAAAGATTGACTTTTTGACTAAAAAGTATTTAATGAAAAATTCATAAAGCGCTTTCTTGAGCTCTAATTTCTACTTCAGTAGGAGAAAAACCTCAAAATACATTCATCTTTATTTCTTGCCTCAGTTCCATTCTGTAATAAATCAATTGTAATAATCAGCTTTGGTTCTGTTAAGATTTTTAGTTGAATCAGAAGTGTCCAAAATACAACCCAGAGTTTCAATATAGGATGAATGCAGAGAATCCATTTTGATCTAACCTTCAGAAACTCTCTGAAGGATTTCTATAGTAAAAATAAATATTACAGCTATCTGCTCCATTTTATGTAAACTGAGCACAGCCAGCAGGAGGCCCTGACATGCTGCCAACTCAGCCCTCTGGACAATTCATGCTTGCTCCCCACCACGTTGCATCCAATTATATTTAGACAGGCAGCTTAAGCCACATTCCATTTACGTGAAGCAACCAAAAAAAAAAGTGATTTTAAAACACGTGAAAGATGGTTATATTAAGAAATCAGATTTTTGTGACTGCTGGACGTAATTTAATTTCCGTTTTTTTGTTTTAAATGTGGAAAAATGGGATACACCTATGTTGTGTATATATAGATATAGAATCTCAAACCAGATAGGTTTTAGGGGTGCCAAAGGGGAAGATGATAGCGACTACTGCTCTTCCCTGTCATTTACACGGTAGTAGCCACTACTAATCTAGAATTGTCAATTTAAAAAAAACCTAAGACATTTAAACTCTGAATCATGCAAAATACGATTAACTCAGCTACAATAATCTAAAGTAACTGAAAGGTTGGTTAAATCATCAGAACATTAGTTGTGGTGACACTCTATTCTCACAGTGCCATTCTAAAATCCCAAGAGCCTGACTTGCAGGCCAATATAAAAAAACACAAGCACCAAGGTACACTCATTGTGTTTTCCTTTTTGGTATTCCAAATCAATCACACATTCCAAAGACGAGGGAAGGTGACATTTACCACTTCTCTAACATGGTTAGCAGCAGCGAACTTGTTTTTTTTAAGCAGTTATGCATTCAGTGCTATTCATTGTATATTATTGGTGGATCTCCATCACTTGAAAATGGAGACGTCTTCTTTCCATGTTTCTGCACATGATCTTCATTCATTTTCTCCAGAGCTTCGATCTGTAAGATAGAAATAAATCCCCTCTGAAATTTTTATAAAAACTGGGCCTGTAAGCAAGTGCTTCAAAATATTGTGTTAAAACAGCTAGTTTACAGGAATAAACTAATTCACACATTATGATCCATTTCCTGAATATCTAATGCTCTCAGTGGTTCAGCCACACCAGCTTTAATCAAGGGTGTGATATGCAAAGTGTAGGAGATTTTAAGAACAGAAGTGCATACAATGCTTTCAGGTTCAGGGACAGGGTTTTTCGAGAGGGGGAGGTCCCCAGAGTCTAGACTGTGTCCAGAATTTCCCCCAAAGCACCTAAGTGTCGATTTTGTCAAGCCTAAAACACCACGGCTGTATCTCAACCCCCCCTGAACGGTGGTGGAAGTTCCAGAGTAGCCTCATGATGATGAGGGGACAGCCCAGCCCAGCCCAGCCCACCCCGATGTCAATGGTACTAGCAGAGCAGTAAGTAAAGTCACACTCAAGTGCTTTACATGATTAAAATAGTACAGTCCTGTTCTATT
This sequence comes from Chelydra serpentina, assembly GCA_037349315.1. Lineage (NCBI taxonomy): Eukaryota > Metazoa > Chordata > Testudines > Chelydridae > Chelydra > Chelydra serpentina. Next base: position 60,517,617 of record JBAIAC010000002.1, on the reverse strand, counting down.
TTGGTCTGCAGCCTGTAAAGAGATGGTGTGGGGCACTACTTTCTCTAATACTCATAGAAGAGAAGACAAAGACATTAAGAAAAGAAGGAATGTAAATAGGGAATACTAGAGCTTCACACTGGTGTCCCTAACGGCTTGGAAGTTATGGTTTGAAGTTTACAGAGGGGCTACCCAAATTAGTCTTTGAAAGATCAGATTATGTAATATTCACACATTAATGCACCTCTTCCTATTATGGCAAATCATAAAACAAAACAGTCAAAGGATTTTGTAGGAGAACACCACAACCATCATACAACGCAATGAAGCATGGACATTTCCCAGCATTTGAGAGTGGAGAAAAACTGAAATAACACTGATGAAATAGCTAGCAGTTCCCTAGAATGTTACATTGTGCCTTATTTCTCTCCTCCTTTGGCTGAGCACACTGGTAGCACACCCAGCCCAGGAGCTGAATAGAACTAAATTTCTCACCCCCTACAAAATACATACTTTTATGACTGGAACCAGCATGGGTCTGCACTGCTAGGGGCTATCAGGGCAACTCTCCAATGCTTTACTACTATTAAGTGCCCTTTTACCTAGTAACTCAAGAATGTTTGAAGACATTACAAATTTCTCTATATATACACACATCCCCTCTTCCTGCTTAAGACCTCTCCGCCTTCATCCCATATTTTTCAGAATGTAATTGATATGACATCAGGACACACTTAAAAGAAATGGGTTACAGCCAAGATTAAATAAATAAATAAATCAGGAAGTTAAATGTGGCTTTAGAAGTCTAATTTTAGGATCCTAAATTTTCAAGAATCCTATCACATAAGCTTTATTTTTAGGTTCTAACCTTTTGCATTTAAAATTATTGAAAATAAGCAATAAAAGTTAGATCATTTTTTAAACAGCTTCTTTGTCCTTGCGTGACCCCACTAGTATTTTTTTTTTTAAAAAACTTCATTCAGTGGTTTAAGAAACATTGAGATATACATATAGCTGAGATTGTTTTAATTAAGATAACATAAAGAGCTATTAATATACAGACAAATTACACCAGTTGTATCAGCTTCTGCAATTGCTATTTCAACCTAGAAAAATCAGAATTGTAAAAGCTGGAGATTTAGGTTTACTATAGTTTCACCAGCTATCCTAACAGGATTAGTCATAACTAAGAATGTTGAAGAAATAGGATTGTGGCTGGCTATTAGCTAGCTAGCAGACCTTAATTTACTAGTATTAGATACCACCCACAGAGAGAATCTTACCTCAGCTAGGAAATCAGCTTCATTGTCAGCTGCAATATTTAAACCTGAGACAGCATTGAAGAGCTCCCGTTCATTAAGTGCTTCTGATACACCTCCCTTCTGGAAGAACTGTTAAAAATGAAAGAATGCATTACAGTATCTTTAACCAGACTTTATAAAATAGTACACGGTGCATTTCACGAACTACAATTACTAATCAGATATGGAAGTAGCACTTAAACTTGACTCCCCTCTGCCCCCATCCCCTCAAGACAACCAAGCAACATGATCCAAGAGCATGTTTCAATTCTAGAAGCACCATTTTATACCTCTCTAATGCTGAATCTCACTCCAATATGGTTTTCCTGTATCTAAACACATCACTCAATATTTACAAGTGAACTTTGATGGACAAGTGATCTTTTCCAAAACTGAATTTGAAGATTTTATCATCTTCATATATTTAAAAGTCTGTTCCCCACCCCCCCCAAAAAAGGCTTATGCATCAGAGTTTAACTGCAGAAAAAAACACACAAGCAGAGGTCACTAACTGTATAACCCCTACCTGTGAAACATTCCTGCAGTCTCTGAACAAAAACTCAAGTCCATGAGGATGGGTTGGCTCCACAGATTGACTTACATCAATTAACCAGACCTAAAGTAAACAGAAACGTACTGGTTCACATAATGCATACAGACACTCAACATTAATACACCTTCTTTCTACTTTAAGAATATGCTCACCTTTCCATCATGCCATAGCATGTTGTACTCACTCAGGTCAGCATGAACAAGTGAGCACTCTTTATACAACTGTTGCATCATCTGCGAGAGGTCAGACAAATGATTAATTAAGAAAAGAATAATTACCACTCAAACAAGTAATCAGCACTGTTTGTACAACCAGGGTAAAGCAAAGCATTTTTTTCACCCAACTAGCAGTCACATTTCAAGTTTACATGCAGTTGGTTAATGTGAGGAATTGTGACTTCAAATCTTTTATTCCTGTTAAATAGAAACTAAATGTTCAGAATTTCAAGGAAAAAACAGTTATGCCAAAGAAAAGCATTAGGACTAGTGAACTTATCTGAACTCTGTCAACCAGTCCAACTGCAATAGATAGGCATGTTTAGACAACTCTTTTACCTCACCCCCTATCAAACAGATAAGCACTCACTGATGACTTTTCACCCAGAGTCAGGACATTAGAAATTACACAAAATGAATTAAGTTGAACTTCAACAGTGAGCGTCCGAATACTTCAACTCTAAGTAGGAGAAATAAATTATGCTGAAATAAATTTGTTAGTCTCTAAGGTGCCACAAGTATTTCTTTCTTTCTTATTTTCTTTTTGCTGACACAGACTAACATGGCTACTACACTGTAAAGTAGGAGGAAGACACCTCTGTGATTCAATCATACATTGTTCATTCTGGGTTTATGCATCTGCATTTTATCTGCAGAATGTCAACCGAGTTCCTTTGAGCAAGGACCTCATCTTCGTTTATGTACTGAACAGTGCCCAACACAGACTAAGTTCAGTTTAAACGATGTCTGTGTAGCTCCACAAGTCTCAGGGTTTAACTGCAAGGAATCTTTAGTTTCTACCTAGCTTTTCTCACTATGACTGCAGAAAAACAAGTCATAAGAATGAATTTGAGAGTACGTACACATAGCTGATAAAATATTATTTGATCCAGCTAAAATGGAGAATAAGCAATTAAGCATTTACAATTGCAGGTCAAGGGCTATAATTTTATTCTCTAGCACTCACACTGATGGGTATACATCAGACTGATTGAGACAGTTAAAAGGTTTTAGAGTAAAGTTCTCCACTGTTTTTTGGTTTCTTTTTAAAACCAGAAAAACTTTCATCCCGTCTTAGTTACCCTCACACTTCCCTCTCATCCCCGAAACAAATCAACAAGACAGTTTGGTTAATGGAGCCATTTACATGTTACTTAGCAAAGGTACATTAGAGATATTAAAAATGATAATACAAGTATTTATATAGGACCAGAAGAAGAGTTCAGCTGAGACACTCACTAGATCACCAATATTCTTTACTCCTGAGGGAATTCTGCACCAAAAAATTAAAAATTCTGCACACAATAATTTAAAGTTCGTCAAATTTTATTGGTCGATAAATAAATGTGGAAGCTCCAGCATGGTGTAGGCAGGCAGGCAGGCTCAGCCTGGCAAGATCCAAGTGTGGATGATCTTAGTGTGTGTGGGCGGATCCAGGTGTGGAGTGAGAGGGCTCTATGTGGTACAATCTGGATGCACAAGAACTTGTTGGGGGGTTCTGAGTGCAGGGGCAATGGGACTCTGCATGGGGGTCCAGGTGAAGGTGGTTGGGGCTCGGCAGGATTGTCAGGGTGCAGAGGTGGGGGTCTGGATGCAGGGGGTGAGGCTCAGCAGGGTGGGGTACCGAATGTACAGGGGTTGGGCAGATGGGGGGGGGGGGGGGGGGGGGGGGGGAGGGAGAATCAGTTCCCTGTAGTGATCTCCTCCCCCACACTGAGGAGTGATGGGGGCAGGAAGTGGGGTGGGGGAAGAGCTTCATGTAGCCAGGAGAGGTTTCTGGGGATGGGTCTGACCCAGCACTGGCTCCTTGCAGGGGAAGAACAAGTCCCATCCTCCCCTGCTCCCAGCAGTCAGGAATAGCAGCTGAGCCCAGAACAGGGTAGGAGCTATCAGCCAGAATGTCCCTAGCCTCCCTCCTCTCTGGTGATTACCTCTCCACCAGTTGCTCTGGGCATGTGAAACAACGTACTCACACTGCTGGGGAGGGGCGTATGACCGCTCTTGCGGCTTCCCTTTGCTTTCCCATCAGAAAATCATTTTTCTGCAGGGAAGCAAAGAAATCTGCAGGGGACGTGAATTCTGCATGCACGCAGTGGCCCAGAATTCCCCTAGGAGTAATTCCTCCTAAACCTGGGACCTTTGACCCTGGAATAGTTGTTTTCTACCAAGCACCAGTTTGCCACCACTCAGCATTAAGTTTATTTTCTACCCAAGTAAATTCCAAGTCTTATTTTTCCTCTCACGCATCATTTGTGATTTATCCTTGTTTATTCATATGCCACAAAATATACTTATTTCAAAACATTGCTGATATGGAGGTCCAGAGGTTTTATATATTGTGAAGAATACATATATATAACTCATCTATACTACTCTCCCAGGAATTGTTGCCAGAATGTTGAGTAAAGACATCAGCATCATCTTACATGAAGAATTTGATAGTAGGCCTTTTTCATGTCTTCACTATTGAGTTTTACTTCCTTCAGTTTAGGAGCTGGAACTTGATCATGGCCAATGAAAGACATGACCAAGATGTGTTTCTTAAGCATAACCACTTGTGGACAAGGGATTTCTGCTTTCTGCATTCTGTAGATCAGAAGATAGATATTACTGCAAGAGTAAGTCAAAGATTCATGCTAGCCCTTCTCTGGTACTAAAACATTTTTGCAAGCTTATTCTAGATCAAAGTAGTAATTCACATAGAATATACATGAAAGCACTGGAAGCCATACAATGGATTCCAAAAACATTTTGCCTTGAAGGCTACAAACCTTTTGGTTTCATTTTAGATTGTAATTTTCAGAGGTAGACGCTAGTGGCGTCAAAACCTTGATTACAATAGAGGTCTGGCAACAATTTAAAATTATCAGCAACAGACACTTTTTTACTTGAAAGATTTCCCAATATACAAAATAAATGTGCTCAGTTATACAATCCTGAACTTGAAAGCATATAGGGAATAAGAGGATGAATATTTGTAGTATCTCAACTGTACGAATTAAAATTATATGTAATAAGATGTGAGAGTTGGAGTAAACATATTCATTAAGGCCCCCACATCAAAGTAGGACTTTACAGCAATCTAGCAAAGCTTCCTTGAAAAATAGGGAAAAAAGGTCAGGGACTAATGCCAACTATACTGTTTTTGTACCTTGTTAGATTGTGCATTTCTTTCTCTGCCCACATACGGATAACCTTCCGTGGATTCAGTTTACTGAAGCGATCTTTAAACCTGTAGTCATCCTTAATGTATTTGTCACGGTTCTTGAATTCATTAAGGGTAGTTTTAAATACTTTTAAGGCACATTCTGGAGGTACAGCGTTATCATCCTCACCCGTTCTTAAGATAGAAAAAAAAAAACAGAACAAAAATGTAATGTTTAATCTACATCTGTTTGTTTCTAAAAAAGATGTTATAAGATCATGCAGAAACAAAATACTGTATATAATGTTGAAGTTAAGTCCATGAAATGACTGCAGAGTTCCCTGGCTAAACTTCACCAATTATAGTATTAATAGCTTGTGAAGGACTTCAATTATGAAGACCAAAAGTTTATCAAGTAGGCTTATTATGTGAAAAGTGGAAATCATTGCGTCTCCAACCACCCAATAACCCCTTTTTTATAGTCTACTTTCTTCCCTTTGTTGATGTTTGTACAGTGGATAGAGTTGAAATCCAGGTTAAAATTTTAACTCCATTTTTACATAACATTTTATGACAATTATGGAGCTATCCTATAATAATTTATGAATACTGTAGGCCTGGTTATTAGGATGATGTTTACTATATGAATATGTTTCTTATATAAATATATTGGTTTATTCTGGAATACAGGGAGGAAGGAGAAGGATGGCTCAAGATACCTACTTGTCCCTTAACTCTTAAATGTTTGCTGATAATGTCAGAATGATTAGCTTTGTTGATTCTGTCTCCAGTCAGTCTATGAAACTGGTTTGACAGGAAAGGCCAAACCCCAGATGCAGGAGAACAAAGAACTCTGGTAGCGTTAAAGGACACTTCAGGCACCTTTAAGAACCTATGACTGCCTAGGTCACCATCAGGAATGGTAGTACTTTACGTAAGAGACCTAATTGTTGATGTCAGTTTTAAAATCCTCTAACGCTTTGTTTCTATTGCTAAATAAAAACAATTGTTTTAAGAAGCTTGGTCACTTTTCCACTTGCTCCCAAAGGGAAGAAATGCAGATGTCTAGTTGGACCTGCTGGGTTAAATAAGTGGTTAACACAAACCAAGTATTGCACCTAGATCCCAGCCTGAGTGGGATAATGGCAAAAAAAGAAGAAAAGAAAAAGACAGGTAAGGGCATGAGGCCTAACACTGAAGGGGGAGCCCAAAACAAGGACACATGTATAAGCATATGAAGTTTTATACTTAATTTTTATGTCCATTTTCTAGGCTATTTTTGGAGAAGGAAAACAGCAAGGATTTTTTTTAAATGTACTTTTTGGCTTTTTACAATTTATCATTTTATATATAAACTTCAACTAGGGATGTAAAAGGTTAAACAGGTAACTGGTAAGTATTAGCCTTACCAGTTAACCAACCTTAACTGTTAACCCTGGCGAGGCCCCTAGAGCTACCTCGGTAAACGGTTAACCGATATAATTTTTATCATTTAACTGGTTAACTTTTTTAACTGCTATTTACATCCCTAACTTCAACAGGGATGATATTGTAAATATACATAAAAATCTCTGAAGATGAAAACCCAGACTGCTCAAGTGCCTTGCTGCTTCTTCCCACTTTCATATCATTTCACCATTAAGGCCAGTGTTAGTAACTGATCACCACTCTGTGTCAGCAACTTGTCACGCCTGACATTCACTACACCTCACATACTGCTGTCATGACATTTAAAAGGTGACATTATATCATTTGAAATCTACCACCACAATGGCCATTAATGTTGCTGTGAAATGTGTGTAACAACTTCGTAGGTGAAATTATGGATACTCTCTGGTATGTCCTGAAGACTGTAAACAGACATACGAATGGCCATACTGGGTCAGACCGAAGGTCCATCCAGTATGGCCTAACAGGTAATGATCAAGTGATCTCTCTCTCTATACACACACACACACACACACACACACACACACACACACCCACCCCATTCCTTACTCATCCTGGTTAATAGCCATTAGTGGACTTAATCTCCATGAATTTATCCAGTTCTCTTTTAAACCCTGTTATAGTCCTAGCCTTCACAGTCTCCTCAGGCAAGGAGTTCCACAGGCTGACTGTGTGCTGTGTGAAGAACTTCCTTTTATTTGTTTTAAACCTGCTGCCCACTAATTTCATTGGTTGGCCCCTAGTTCTTCTATTATAGGAACAAGTAAATAACTTTTCCTTATTCACTTCCTTAACACCACTCATAATTTTCATCTCTCTATCATATCCCCCCTTAGTTTCCTCTTTTCCAAGCTAAAAAGTCCTAGCCTCTTTAATCTCTCCTCATATGGGACCCGTTCCAAACCCCTAATCATTTTAGTTGCCCTTCTCTGAACCTTTTCTAATGCTAATATATCCTTTTTGAGATGAGGAGACCACATTTGTATGCAGTATTCAAGATGTGGGCGCACCTTGGATTTGTATAAAGGCAATAAGATATTCTCCGTCTATTTCTCTATCCCTTTTTTAATGATTCCTAACATCCTGTTTGCTTTTTTGACTGCCGCTGCACACTGCGTGGACGTCTTCAGAGAACTATCCATGAAGACTCCAAGATCTTTTTCCTGATTAGCTGTAGCTAAATTAGCCCCCATCATATTGTATGTATAGTTGGGGTTATTTTTTCCAATGTGCATTACTTTACATTTATCCACATTAAATTTCATTTGCCATTTTGTTGCCCAAAAGTGACAAAAACAGGTTTCTTCTATGTAAAGAGGAAAGAAAATATGGGAACAGATGCCCTGTCTAGGAAAGAGGGCTCTATGTATTAACACCATATAAGGACACATTGATATCATGCTTTACAGTCTTTGTCCAAACAAAGGGAGAAACAGGTTTTATGCAGACAGGAGGGAAGGCAGCTAGCTACCTGTCTCCAATGAAATTAATCCAGGTGTGAATAAATACAATGGAAGACGAATTTACAAAGAAAGCAGCAGGGTAATAGGAAGGGAAGAACAGCATGAGGTCATTCTTCTGCTTGAAACAAGGTCATTGAACTTTGAGAGATATAAGCAAAGACAGAAGCCATCTTTCACATCCATCACTAGACAGACAAGGGAACAGAGCTGTTGGAAGCTGAGAAAGATGGGTCCTTCAACCAAGGGGGCAGGGACTGAAGTCTCTGGAAAAACTGAATATGTAGGAGAGAGACCTGCTTAGGCAAAACCAGCATCTTGTACTTCTGTGGAAGGTCCTGACTGAGGGAAAGTCAGCCATGGCTGGGGAGAAGGACGACTGGTGATAGAAACCATCTTGAACAAAGCCTGTACCTTGCTAGACTAAATTTTAGACTTGTAGATGCATTTTCCCCCACTTGTATTTGCTTATAACTTACAATCTTCTATTTTTCTCTCTTTTACTTGGCATCATTCAGCCTATGTCCTATTGTTAATAAATTTGTTTTATCTTTACTATAAACCAACTCAGGGCTGTGCTTGAGGGAAGGGTGCATTCATCCCAGTTAATAAGATGCAATGTGCTTTTGTCTCTTTAAAGCAGGGGTTGTCAAACTGGGGGCTGTGACCCAAGGTTATTACATGGGGATTGCGAGCTGTCAGCCTCCACCCCAAACCCCGCTTTGCCTCCAGCATTTACAATACTGTTAAATATATTTAAAAGGTGTTTTTAATTTATAAGAGGGGGTCACTCAGAGGCTTGCTGTATGAAAGGGGTCACCAATACAAAAGTTTGAGAACCACTGCTTTAAAGGAACAAATGAACCATCTCTCTCTCTCAACTTGCCAGGAGAGGGCTGGATATTGCAGCGCACACAATTTTGGGAAAATTCAGTACTGGGAGCGTGTTGGGGTCACCTTGCTGGTTGTAACCAAGGCTGGTGAAAGTCAGCGTGGGGCTGTAGAGAAGCTGCTGAACCAGGGCTGTCTATCGCACAGACACACACTCAGGGTTTGGACTTGTAGGCTTGCTGAGAGAGTTCCCAGCCTGGGAGCTACAGCAGCAAAGCACTGTAAGGAACTCGAGGGTTGCAGAGCAAGTAGTGACAACCTCTTACTGGTCTGGATTGCATCCCAAAGCATGACAATCACACTTACTTTCCTCCAAAAGCATGAAAAACAACCGATTCTTTTCCTGTGCTAATGCAGCCAGTGATGGTCTCCAGTATCCCAGCATTGACCATTTTGTACAAAAGTAAACGTGTTTTAGGATCCACTGCTTTCTCCTACAGGAGAAAGAAAGTAAACATATGAATGATTTTTCTCCCTATCTAAATTCATTTAAACCTAGTGGTGGTTCTGATTATTTAGAGGATAATACCCTTTCCATCTGATTTGAATCAGCTGGCAAAATGTGTTCTCTGTGTTCAAAATGTGTTCAAAATGAACAATCTAGGAGAAAAAGCATAAGTAGGTTGTTCTTGTTTCTACACTTTAGCAGAACAACTGTTTTATCTCAAGACTTACTTTACTTAATTCTGTTTTTTATAGATTGTAAGTTCCTTGGGACAAGGACCACGTTTTTTCTGTTATGCACAGAGAAGAGCATTATCAGCACTTCATATTGCACATTTCATATTTGAGTCTCAGAGCTTTACAAATGTTAAGGCTAAATACCTCAGAGGTGTTTAGGTACTATACCCATTTTACTGACTGACAACACTGAGATAGAGAAAGATTAAAAGAGCTGTCCAAATCACTATAACTCAGTGGCAAAAATCAAGACCACTGCACTAGAATTCCCTCCCCCCTTCCAAAAAAATCAACTGTTTCATCCAATCAGGAATATCAATTGGTTTTCTAGATGACAAGTTGAGGGAGTTCAAATAGCAACCTATCTTCCTGAAGCTCTGGTTATAATTTTACTCCAGGTATCAAGGATTACTCCCTTTTCTCGGGATGTCTATAACAAGGTTCTAGAGTAAATTCCAGGAATAGTTGTGAAGCAGATGATCAGCTCCAAGGTATTAAAAGATACAGAAAACCCAAGCAAACTAGTAATACATCTTAGACGTGGATTACTCTTATTTTGGGAAGCCTATCAAAATATTGCATGCATTTATATGGTAGCTGTGATCACAGTATCTGAGCACAATACATGTGGCTTAGATGAAGGCATGAGTTTCCCACTGTAGGAGTTAATACAATACAACCTTCTTCAGTAATCCCCTAGTCAAACATTGCTCATTTGGTTTAGTCAAGATGTATCAAAATGATATGCAAGTCGGTATGGAAGAGTTGGAATTTAAAATGGTTTAGCACCAAGACATACAGCGGTAGAATGTTCTTTCTTCTCATGGAGCCTGGCACTTCGACGTTCCTCAGAGTATGCATGTTGCTTTAAGGCATTAAAGACTTGATTGGATAGTTTTAAATCCATTCCAATTCCATCTCCAACCTGGAAATCAGGTCCAAACTACAAAACAGACAAAGTAATTTAAAAAAAACAAAAAACAAAAAAAAACCCACTATTTGAGACAGAGAAAGATACAACAAATGAACAAAATTTTGATTCAATGTTCAAGAACTATCTTTTATAATGCTTAGCTTCAGAATTGGAAGGGTGGCTACTTCAGTTAATGGCTTCTGTGACAGCATTCAACCAAGCAAGTTTTACAGAGTGCTAACAAAACGTTCTAATATAAATTTTAAATCAAGAGCTAAGCAATTGCTCAAACCCATTCTTTAAGTAGATTACACATCACTTACCCTATAAAGATAAAATCGGCGTGCATTTCCTTCTTTCCAACATTTTTTGATACAACTATGTTAATGCAAATTGCAAATATTTACTGCTGTGGATAGACAGACAGATTATAAACCAATGTTCTACACTAAGTGATTAAGATTCAGTTTCTCTGACTCAGGTAAGGTTTTTTGTTCTGTTTTTTAAATCATTTGGATTACATGATTGGCATGTTTACCAGTGTAAGCGTGCTGATTTCCCCCTCTTATTACTGAACTTGCTGGTATATTTGTGCTAAAGTAATTTATTTCTGTACATAAACATTTTTGTATCACTTACATACAGTATTACTTGAACAGTTTAGAAATAAAAATTCAGTTTTCCACCAATACTTACCTCTATCAAAAAATTAATCCAAATGCTTCACAATCTTCATTTAAAGGACAGTTAGAATAACATACTGCAGCACACAAACATACATTTCTCTAAAATCCTCCAAATATTGATTGAATTAAGGCATTTATACATATTATGCTTGCACACACAAGATGGACCTTACATTTTCCATTCGAGCAGTATTCTTTCTTCCACATACAACCTCATCGTGTTTGGTGGTAATTTCTTTTCCTTTTCCTATAAAGCCCTTTTTTGGAGTAGTGGTGGGTTTATCTGCCGATAGTGAACAATACAAGTCAAAGTTTATGAATACACAAATATAGGTGTAATATATTTGTAACTATTCCATGATGCCCACAATAAGCAAATCAATTTAATTAATTAAAAATGCAAAGAGCAAACAAGAGTCCCTTCTGTGAAGCATCCTGCACGCTTAGGATTTATTATTTTAGAAGTCCTCCCATGTTACACAGTCTGGCACATACTCTAGGAAGGAATAGATGACAGGCACATAGGTCCTCCAAACAGTTAACCTCAAATACCCAGCTATTAAGACTAATCAATGAGTTCTATGCTGCTCATTGGGCATTGAAATCTTCATTACAACGCACTGCCTTTACAACACACACAACCATAGGCAACCTAATTTTTAATAAATAAGAACATTACAAAGGGCACATGTAATCAGAAACCAACATATTAAAAATAGGAGTCTAAAGTTAGGCTCCTAAATTAAATAAAGAATAAACAAACAAACAGTACCAGAAGTGCCAAGTACCCAGTAGCTGTCATTTCAGGCTCTCGTTTTTGAGAATCTTGGCCTACATAGTACATTTTGTACACACAGTAAATTCAATCAATACCTGCTCTATAGGGATCATGACGGGTATCCTGCCAGTCAACCTCATCTTCTGAGCTGTCACTATCCTCATAGGGATGCACCTTTCGGTAATTTTCAAAAGATATGGAGACTTGGGAAACAAAACAAATTAGAAAGTTTGTAATTAACATGCATTCACCACTACCTCGCAGCTCAGTCAATTCAAACAGGTGTCATAAAATAAATGTACTTGTTTGTCTAACAAAACTGTCATGTCTGATGGTAGTACCTTTGCTATCTCCATTGAACTTTTTTTCCTCACGTCTAAGCTGTGCATCATACTCCCTGTCAAACTCCATTTGCAGCATCTGGGCTAGCATTAGGTCACTGGCAGTGTCAGTGTTTTCTCCTGTAATAAATGGCCCTTCAGCAACACTAAGAAGAATAAAAAAAAGGGAATAAAAGTTTTGTTAACATAGTAAACACAGTCTTGTATTCCCTTGACTTATTCCAGACTGAATACAGAATCTTAGCAAAACTGCATTAAAATGCAAAACTTCTCAATAGTTAACTATGGTTAAGGTTAAGATTTTGTCATGGTTATTTTAAGCAGAAGTCACAGATAGGTCATAGGCAAGAAACAAAAATGCACATAAGCCCATGACCTGTGACTTTTACTGAAAATAATGGGGGATAATGCATCCCTTTTAGGAGTCTGATGTGTCTTACATACCCCAAGTTTCACCTGACTTAGAAGTGCTTGCTTACAAAATCAGACAAAAATACAAAAGCATCACAGCACACTATTCCTGAAACATTGCTTATTTTCTCATTTTGTCCATATGAAATTTTAGTTTGTATTGACTTGGTTGGTGCTTTTTATATAGCTTTTTGTAAAACTGGGCAAATATCTATAGATGAATTGATATACCCTGGAAGACCTCTGCGTACCTCTGGTTGAGAACCACTGGTCTAAAGAGCCCTCTCCACGAAATTGGAGTCAAGAAAGAATTATGAATTGGGGAGAGAATGAGATTATGAGAGGATCTCTCATGAAGAGATCCACATGATTCATATACTGGAGAACCACTGGAATAGGTGTTTTAACAATACATTTCTAGAGGAGCTACCATAAATGGACCAAGGAAAGGGTGACAGAAAATGTTTACTATGGTACTGTAACTACACACCTTTACTTAAGATACCATGTAGGAAGACCTACGATGACTTGGCAATCATCAAGTTTACTAACTCAGGATTTAAGTTCAAGGGTGTTTAACTTACGTAACCACCTCAGGAAAGGCAATTTTTTCTTCTTCCAGTTGCAGCTCTTTTGCCAACTGTTCACTCATCACATCAGCAAGGGAGCATGATATTGCTGCATTTTTAGGGGTTCCCCATGGACACTGCAAAGAAACATTTTGTTGAAATACGGCAGCTAGATATACAGGCTACTTTCTTAGTACAGTTAAACTACCAATAGGTTCAGCGCAAACTGATGTAGTCTTCAGATTTTCTCTTTCTTCCACAGATTCACAAATATTGTTAAAGGAGTACTGTTGTATTTTAGTCTAAGTGACCACCATAAGGTAAGTAGGGAAGAGGGCAGTGCCAATACTTAAGAGGGTTTGAATTGCTAAAGAATATATTCACAACACAGTATGTTGTAAGAGCCATCTGGTAATAGCAGTCAGAACTGGGATTTTCTGTAAAACCTCTCATTTGAGAAAGTTATGTGAACAAACACTTTTGGGCTGAAGTTTACCATATTTTCTCTCAGGTTCAGGATTCCCCCCCCTCACCCCCCCAAATTTGAAAAAATTATCTGTTCAAACATTTGAATGACAAAAGTTAAATATCTTTGAATATTGAGTTATAAATATGCAAAATGCATTGGTTCAGCCAAGTCTCCAAGCTAAAACTGCTTGAAAGGTCATAGTGAAACAGTAACAACGAAAAATTACATACTGATTGGTAATGAAGTCCATGGGGCTGGGCTACCCTCTAAGGAGGCAGAATTTAGCTCACAAGTTTAAATACTTTGTAGACTTCAAGCACCAAATCCTGCAAATACAGCCATGCAGGATAAACTTTTCACTTGAATGCAGTCCAGCTGAAGTCTTCCCATGTGGATGCAATTTCAGAATATCTGGCCCTAAGTTTCAGGCACTTTTACATCCAAAATAGTGTGTCCCAGTAAAGAAACTTGTTATTTTCAAGAATTGTGTTTCATCTATATTGCCAACAGGGAGAACAATTTTTAAACTGGCCACCAACTCACACTACAGGTTTTATTAGAAATAGTATTGCCATAGCACAGCACCTACAGATCTTAATCAAGTCAGGTTCACATTGTGCCAAGCACTGTATAAACAAAGCAAAATTCATCTTAAAAAGTAACATACTCTACAGAAAAACACATTAAAAAAGATTAACTTTAATCTAGTAGAATGTGTTATACATTTCTCAGCAACATATTTTTTAGACTGAAACAAAATGAAAACTAGAGAGCAGACTTCTTTCAGTGCCCTTTGATGCATCAAGGAGAAGGAAAGATCTGTTTGCCAAATGGTAAGAGAATAGAGAGGAAAGATATATTAGCAGCTTTTAGGCAGCCAGGTTAAAATCCCATGTGGATTAGTGGGGATCACCAAATAATCATAAGTACAACTAAAGGTTTCCTTCCCAGACTCTGGAAACGATAACAGACACAACACATTCCTTCCAAACTAAAGGAGACATCTCTGAGATGTAACAAAAAAAAAAGATCTCATAGGTCTAAATTCTGGATCCAATGCGAGTTTTGTCACTGACATAAACGGAGCTAGAGTTTTGCCCAGAATCAAGGTCTGAGTGCACTGACCCACCTATCAGGGTGACAACAGGAACTTTAGCCAGCAAGCAGTAGGCTGAACAGAAACTTAACAATTTCAGTTCACTGCTGACTTCAGGCTGCAGTGGAATAGACAAAGGTCTGCTTATCAGTTTTGGCAACCAACTCTGAGCCCCTTTTTTGCTGAAAAGTTTTGAGTGTACTCAATTTCTTCAGGCAATTTAGAGTAAAGTATTTGAGTACTGAAAATGTTCATTTATTTAATTTGTTTCTCATTGCCTTGCACAAAGTAATGGGGGTTGGACTAGATGACCTCCTGAGGTCCCTTCCAACCCTGAGATTCTATGAAAGTCTGCTGAGTTAGAGCTGAATATGCCTCAACATGTCCTTCTGTAGGCATACGTAAGTCTTTTTTAGTCTACAAGCATATGTCATTACAGTGAGACAAAGTTAGTAAAGGCCAGAGTAGATCACCATCTTTCAGAGTTTAATACAATAGGTCAAGACTGGTTAGGACACATTTTACCCAAATTACATTCTGGAAAAGGTTTCAAGCCACAGACAAAAACTGATTTCTGCATGTCTGTAGCAGTTAGATGTCCCACTTTAGGCTACGCCAGCAGGTTTGAGCCAAGTTCTGGTTCTCTCCTGGCACCTGAAAGTGGATCCCAAGGCTAAATTTCATCACTTCTATGACGGAACAGTTTAATGATCCCATCAGAGCAGATACATAGTAATGGCGAGGTATAGCATATGTTCATCTAAAATGGACTCTACCATTGGCACACCAAATTTTAACTCAAGTACCAAATAGATCTATTGGTAAATGTAGTCATGCTTAGTACTTACATGGCACTTAGCACATTCAAAGCACCATGCAAACATGAATCCAATTTGAACTCTACTGCATTAGACGTGAGAAGAGAAGTGAAAAATGACTTGCCAAAGGCCTTGCAACAGTTCAGACCCAGAAGCTCCTGGTTCTCAGACCTTTGTGTCTTTTGCTACCTGTCATAATGGTCTTTGTTCCGAGTAGTGCAGATCCGAGCTTCCCAGATACAAACTCACAAATGCAACCTGTAATACCCTCCCTGCTTCTCCCAGCACAGATTGAAGGCAAGCCTAGCAACAGGCTATTGTTTAACTTTGTTGTGGTGTTTCCTTCCTAGTTAAGGGCAGGGAGAGAGAGAAGGGGAGTTTTTAGGGCATTGCCTTAACATTGTATCAGAACAATATCATACAAGAAATCTGGATGACCTTGACAACTGGAGAAATAGAAATAAGATGAAATTTAATACTGCAAAGCCATGTACTTCGGGACTAACAACAAGAATTTTTGACATAAGCTGTGGACATATCAGTTGGAAGCAATAAAGGAGCAGAAAGATCTGGGTGTACTGGTCAATCACAGTATGATGTGATCAATGTGATGTAGCCATGAAAAAGGCTAGTGCAATCCTAACATCCATCAGGTGAGGTATTGCCAGGGAATAGGGAAGTGTTATTACCATTATACAAGGCAATGGTGAGACCTCATCTGGAATATTGTGTGCAGTTCTGGTCTCCCACGTTTAAGAAATATTAATTTAAACTGGAACAGGTGAAGAGAAGGGTTACTAGAATGATCAGAAAAATGAAGAACCTACCTTACGAGAGGAGTCTTAAGAAGTTTGGCTTATTTAGCCTCACATAATGAAAGCTCAGGGGAGATATGATTTCTCTCTATAAATACGTTAGAAGAGTAAACACAAGGGAGGGAGATGAGTTATTTAAGTAAAGGACCAATGTTGGCATAAGAACAAATGGACATAACCTATCCATCAATAAGTTTACGCTAGAAGTCAGATGAAAATTTCTAACCATTAGAAGAGTGATGTTCTGGAAGAGTTATCCAAGGGGAACAGTGGAGACAAAAAAATCCCTCACCTGGTTTCAAGACTGAGCTTGATAAATTTATGGAGGAGATAGCATGACCCATTGACTACAATAGTATGTAGCCTACCCATGACTGCTATCAACAAATGTCTCCAATGGCTACAGAAGGGGAGGGCTTCAAGTTACCACAGAAAATTCTTTCCCACATCTGGCTGGTGGGTCTTGCTTACATACTCAGGGTCTAACAGCTCACCATATTTGGGGTCAGGAAGGAATTTTCCTCAGGTCTGATTGACACAAACCCTAGAAGTTTTTTTACCTTCCTCTGTAAAGTGGGGCACAGGTCACTCACTGGTCTGAACTAGAGTGTATGGTAGCTTCTGTATAACTTGAAGTCTTTAAATGAAGATTTGAGGACTTAAGTGACTCAGCCAGAGGTTAGGGGTCTATTACAGGAGTGGGTGGGTGAGGTTCTCTGGCCTGCAATGTGCAGATTAAATGATCATGACAGTCCCGTCTGGCCCTAAGGCCTATGAGCCTAAAACCTCACTCGTCCCTAGAGAGGAAGAGCAGCTTCAGCCCAGCTCAGGGAGTGACACTGGAAACACCAGCCCTAGGAACTGCCTGGGGCCCGGAGCAGTCTCTGCTGCCCTCCGCGAGCCCTAGAAAGAGGCGAGGAGGGAGGCCGAGGGCCCCCCGTCCTACCCCGCAGGGCCCGGGTCAGCCCTGGGCTTGGGCGGTCGGTCAAACCGGCCGCGCTAGCTGGGAGGGGGAAGCGGAGCCCGGAGCCGCCGCCTGCGGTGACTCATCCGCGGCTCCGCCAGCCCCTGCAGAACCGGACTCGCGCCTCGCACGCAGCAGAAGCCCCTGGGGCAGCGCTTCCCGCGGGGAAGGGGACTCAGAACGGGACCTTCGCCGCCCGCGGGAGCCCTCACGGGACCGCCCCTCACCTTGCTCTGCCAGGCGGGGCCCGGGCCGGTCTCGGGGGCGGTGGCGACTCCTACCGGATCCATCTGTGCACCCAGTGAGCGGGGCGGCGGCGGGCGGGAGACAGACACGGCGCGCGGGGGAAGCGGCAGAGAACGAGGCGCGGCGGCGGCGGCAGCGGGGCTGAAGTCTGGGCAATGGCGTCAGACACACAATGAAACCAGCACTTCCGGCTTCTCCCCACGTCCCCCTTCCGCCCTGACCTTCAGCTCCGACTTCCCATTGGTCGGGGAAAGTACTTCCGTTGTTCTGCCACGCCCCCTGACGGTGATCTTATCGACCGCTCCGTCATCACGTTCCACTTCCTGCTCCGCCCCGCCCTATGCCCCCTCCCTGCGAGCTGCCCTTCCCCCAGAGCCTGCCAGGGAAATGTCACCCTGGGGGCGGTGGCACTGCTAGCCCCTCAGGGTGGGGGGCAGCAGCGGTGGAGAGCGGGAAAGGAGTAATGGGGAATTTGAAGAGTTCTCCCAGAGCCTGAAAACAGAAACTCAGCCCACAGGGCCGGGCACAGACACAGTACAAGGCCCTTTGCTGTAGTGCCCATGGATGTGGTAGCTAACACTAGCACAGCTATTCAACAGGTTGAAAATGAGTCAAAGAGACCTCAGCTATTACTCAGGGCAAGCAAACACCCTAAACCTGTACAGACATGCTCTTCCCTGCTATGTGTTCTTGTCCGCAGGGATAAGGCAGGGGACGAAGAGAAGATAAATGCCTTGTCCCTATGTGCCAAAATGGCTGCAAGAGCTACTCTCATCACCAAGTGGAAGACTGAAATGCAGCATTGCCAACTCTCAGAATTCAAAAATCATGAGTCAGGCCTCAAAGATGATGCAATTGGCTTAAAAGTTCATGAGATTCATGTCTTCCAGTTTCTGGAATGGCTTTCAGGTGCACTCAGGTCATGTTTTTAGGCTTTCTTCACAACTGCGAGGGCTAGAAAGGATTTGGAATTAATAGAATTTAGGAAAGGTGATTCAGCAAGTTAGCTTAGCAACACCCACAAAATGACTTTTAATGAGAGAATGAGCAAAAAGTTTGATGATCTGAACTAAATATCACAGATCAGGGACCCTAATCCAAAGAAATGAACAGATAAAAGTAATTCAGGAAAACAGATAACTATGCTCATAAAGGTACAAAAACACAAAAGGAGAGATTTGCTAAGCAAAAATAGGAATATCAGCTTTCTAACTAAAGGAAATGACCCAGAGAAGAAAAAGAGATAAGACCAAGAAAACAAAATAACTCACTTCTCACTGACCCCATAAATCAAGCTCACCAGGAATCACAAATTCAAAATAGCCATTTGGTAGATGTACACTCGGAAGGAAAATATTTAAATAAAAACTACTTTTCCTGGGAATAGTTAGTTATCAGTCAAAAAGGATTGATTCTTAGGTACACTGTGACAACTTTATGGCACTGTGCAAACACAAAGCTGCTCTAAACCCATCTTACTCAGCCTTTGGCAGTTTCCCCCAGGGAAGGCGAATTCTCTGGTAGCATAGAGCCACTAAAGTGGCTCCTATACCATTTCCCTTCCAATTGCTGGCATAGATGTGAGGTGCTTCACTGATCACAGAATGTTAGAATGGCTGTAAGACTAAAGTTAGGATCCTAAATCCTTATTTATCACCTACGTTAAAATAGCTTGATTTTCAGAAGTGCTGGGCACCCACAAAATGCCAATTAATTCAATAGGCGCTGCAGGTGCTCAGCACTTTTGAAAAATGAGACTATTTCTGTTTAGGGGAATATAGATTGGAAAATTTTGGTTGGCATTAGCGTATAAAGCAGCTCTCATTGGCCGGGAACGGCGAACCATGGCCACTGGGAGCTGCGGGCGGCTGTGCCTGTGGGCGGTCAATGTAAACGCTGTCTTGCAGCTCGCCAGCAAATTACCCTGATGGGGCCGCGTGCAGCCCGCAGGCCACAGGTTGTCCACCACTGGTATAAAGTAATAAATATATAATATAAAGCAAGTATTGCGAGAGGATGAGAACAGAAAGTTATCCTCTGAAAGACAGATTACCAAAAGCTTTTGACATGCTTATAGATCCTTTTGAAGCAGAGGTCCCCAAAGTATGGGGTGCGCCCCCCTAGGGGGGCATGTAGGAACATCCTGGAGGGTGCGGTGGGGCCTAGGCCAGCACTTACAGGGGCAGAGAGGGAGCATCACCCAGTCCCTCCCTACTCCCAGATCTGCTCTGTTCCTGCCCCTAGCCTCGGCCGCTGGCCACGGCTCCATTCCCGCACCTAGCCGCTGGCCTGGCCTCCACCTGCCACTCCACTCCTGCTCCTGCCCCCAGCTGTGGCCCCTGGGTGCCGGCCCCAGACCCACCTCTCCCCGTGTCCTCCCCCACCGAGAGCTGCAGCCCTGCTTCCAGCCCCCACTCCGGGGGGGAGGGGGGGAAAGGAGGCACAGACAGGGGTTGGGGGCTTGGGGGGGGCGTGGCCCTCAACATTTTGGGGACTGCTGTTTTAAAGCATCACATTCCCTTTGTATCAATTACCCATATATTGTCATCGCTTAAATGAATGAATAGGAGAAACTGGCTTCACAATGTGACATCTTTCTTTCCATAATGTTTACAAGTAAAACATTAAAAGACGTGGCTTTCTTCCAAGGCTGGCAGAAATAATGCAATTGATTTTTTATAGTTTAACAAAATGAAAATCTACTCTAACTTATTTAACACCTTGACCTATTTGGCATCAGCTGTGGTAAACAAGAGATGAGAAGCTTCTTTTCAATTCATGGCTCAAAAAAAAAAAAGAAAGAAATTTTTGACAATATCTTTGGGCTAGATTCACAAAAGAACTTAGGCGGTGGAACACTGATTGTCATGGTGACTAACTGTTAGGCACCTTGAAAATCACAGGAACAACACTGCAAGCCACAAAGCCTGAGTTAGGCATCTAGGCTACTATCACAACGAATGGGGAGGGATAGGTGCCATAGAATGTGATCCACAAAAGCCAGCACCCTAGGTGGAGAGCTCCCTAAGCTAACCAACAAAGATGCTGAGGAGAAGAATGTGTCCTAAAGTGCTGCCCCTCTCCCAGAGATAGATGCCTACGCCCAGGTGGCCGGGAGATGTTTATCTCTGCTGGTACTCCACAACTGGGAACCCCTCTCCTGGAGTCAGGCAGCTTAGGTGCCCACATCATTTCTTGTGAGCATGAGTTAAGGATCTGCCTCATGTCACACAAAATGACTATCAGAGGCACAGCCGCCATCTTCCTGTTACGTCGGTGGGTGCTGACGCCCGGCGTCAGGGGCAGGGCCCCGCCCCCGAGCCCCGCCCCCGACGCTGGGTGACGTTGTGGGGCACCGACGCCAGGCCCCGCCCCTGACGCCGGGTGACGTTGCAGGGCCCCACCCCCGACGCCAGGCCCCGACGCCGGGTGACGTTGCGGGGCCCCGCCCCCGACGCCGACGCAACATTGCCCAACGTCAGGGGCGGGGCCCCGCAATGTCTCCTGGTGCTCCGGTGAGTTTGCCGCGGGTCTGGGGCGGGCGGGGAGTTGCCAGTGGGTGCGGAGCACCCACCAATTTTTCCCCGTGGGTGCTCCAGCCCCGGAGCACCCACAAAGTCGGCGCCTATGGTCAGAGGAGATGCTACCCCTCCCACTTCATAACTGTTAGCTCAGTAGTTAGAGCACTCACCCAGGATGTGGCAGGTCCAGGTTCAATTCCCCCCCTCTGCTCGAAGTGGGAAGAAAGAATCTGAACAATTGTCTCCTACCTCTCAGGATATAGCCCCAACCACTGAGCTACAAGATATTCTGGTGGGGGATTTCCTCCACCTCTTCTGTTGAACCTGTTCCACTGTGTAGCAATAATTAAAGAGTAATTAGCATAGGGGAACTGGATCCTGAGTTTCTCACCTCCGACATGGTTGCTTCAACCACCAGGCTACAGAGTCATTCTCGTACACTCTCTCCTTGGCCCAATGGAGCGAATTCCATTGACATAGATGGCCTTTGACCTCTTAGTTATGTTAACAAAAGGTGTAAAATGAGAAGTAAATGGAGGAACTTGCTGCACATTAACATTTCCTAATAATAATAAATTTTAAAATATCTTTAGAAGACTTCCACTTGTATTTCTCATGACATTTAGCAATATGTGTAAAGAGATGTGATTATGAACAGCATTTATGCAAGTTCCCATCCTCATTCTTAACACATGCCTGAGCATTAGGTGGATTACCCAAGACTCAGACTCTGTTGGAATAAAGTTTTCATTACTTACATTGATATATTTGGAATATGTAAACTCCTTGAAGCCGCAGGTTTCAATTTTGCAGGGTCCGTTCAGTCATTCAACAGTGGCACTTTTCATAAGTAAGATATTGCTGTTCTTGGCCAAAAAAAATATTCTTTCCTCCATTTTTGTGCAGTATATTATGCACTATTTGGCTGGGATTTTTGTCCCAGAAGTAGATGCAGTTGGTTTACATGTCTAGTTTGTGCAAAACTTCAGAATCCTTTGTGATGAAAAGTTCTGCTATATAAATGTGTCCCTGCCAGCAGGTAGGGGATCTTGGGGGACAATTACTGCACTGGTGGGGTACAAAATAAACTTTATTAAGAAAATATAAAAACAGGGAAAAATTCAATAGTGAGGGGTATGGGGTTTGTTAAGGTAGACAATTGGGGAGGGGTTTCTTTTAGTAAACAGGATATGGGGTTTCAATAGTGGGGTACAATACAGCGGGGTACAATACAGTTGGTAACCAATTAACACTGAAGTATAAATGTAACAGGTAGCTAACAATTTCTATGTAAAGGGTGTGTCACAGCAGCATATAACCAACTAACAGTAATGGGGAAAATGTGTTAAATAACCAACAACTCTAGGTAAATATGGGTCACAGTGGTGTAAATGTAAAATGTGAGGTGTGTTAGAGAGAAAAAGGTAACCAATGGGGTTTTTATGCTAGACAATTGAGGTTAGGCAGCTATAGGAGGGGGGTGGGGGGTTGAGCACGTGGTGGAAGGGATTAAAAGAGAGAGAGAGAGAGAAATGAGGTTGGGGGGTTTATACAGAACACAGCAAAATCTTATCTATGATCTATCTTAACCAAGATTAAACAAGTGAGCAAGTAACAGAACACAATGCAACGACTTACTTACAGAGAAGCTAACTTAACCACAGCTATGCAAAATGAAATTACAATTTATCTAGACTAAAGACTAAAACTAATGGTGCACCTTATACTAGGGGTAGTTCCAGAGGGCAGAGTGGTGTGTGCCCAGGATACAGCTCCAAGGCGGGGGGGGGGCGGGCCTAACTAGTGGTGGCTGCAGCAGTTTTATTTCTAGCAGCAAAGGCGCTGCTGTGGAGCTAAAAGCAGATTACAGATACAGACCAAGGAGTTAGCTTGGGTCTGCCTGCTGGGGAAAGAAAGCCAGCAGTTAAAACAAGGGGAGTGTGCAAGAGGTTTTTCCTTACCAATTTCCAGGAGAGTAGCAGCAGCAGTTTCAGCATCAGAGGACACAGAGAAGACTCGGTTCGCTTACAATAATCAGGAGATCTCCAGGCACAAATTCGTTGTTCATGAGAGGGGAGTTTAAAACGGGGGTACGCTCAAAAACAAATGAGAGCGGGGAGAGGGACCCCCAAAGACCCCTAGCTGATCAGACCAGGTGGCAGAGCAAGGACCTTCTCAGGGGTCTGATCAGAAAATGTCTGGTTTTAAAGGCAAATTTAGGCAGTTTCGCACCAGTACTTTTGATTGGCTTCTCTGGATACAGGGGAGGAGAGAAGGCAGGGAAAACTACAGGTAAGCATAGGCATGCCTGGGCATGTTCTGAGCCACAGGTATGACTCATATGCTCAGCTATGTGGCCACTTTAGGTCTTGCATACCTGGACAGCGCCTCCTACACTGAGCCCGGGCCTGAACAAAGGAACCAAACCAAGAAGCATGAAGCCCCCTCCCTAGGCAGAGCAATGGCTCCAGTCAGTCTGTACAAGCCATTCCTATGAATAGTGCTATGACTTTAGTTAGCACAATGGCCGGGAGGGGCGGCCACACCCGGTACCAACAGAAAGGAGAGAGGAAAAGGGAATGCAGCAGGGGGACATCTGTAACAGACAAAATGTACAATGTTTTAATTGTTATTTTTTATGTATTGTGACATCCTGTGGAAAAATGACATACAAGTGGTATTCCGTTTGATATTGATATTTCTCAGGTATTCATTTAAAACTTCGTTCAATTTGTTTTTTTAATCTTTCAGTTTAACATGTCATTGCATTGACAAAAGACACAGCATATTGTAGAACACGTGAAATGTCATCAGGGTCATCATTAGATAAGGATACAAAAAAATATTGAAACATGAAAATTCTCCATACAACTGTATGAAGACTAAGTACAGAAAATAAAATAATATACACATAAAATGCAAAGACAGAGAGGAGGATCTGATTTTGATCTGCCATTTCTAGTTTTTATATTTTTTCTATTACGACATACCACTAAGGCCCTGAACCTTCAAAACATTTATGCCCATGCTTAACTTTACTACTATCCCACAATGTCTACTCATGGTAATAAAATTAACCTTGAGCATAAGGGTTTGGAGGATTGGAGCTTAACAAAGTATTGCAGAAAGCAGAAAGAGAAACACCAAATTCCCCTTATGTGAGATAAAGATACATCATTATATCAGCAAATATGTTTTAATCACTTGCTCACGATACTGTTTTCATAGATACCAGTGTAAAATTATTTTAATCTTTTTTGATACATTAAAAGTCATTCATGTTGAATCGAAGGCATAATAAAAAGGACATTTTGTCTTCAGTAAACAGATTTGACCTCCTTAAAACAAAATTTTGAACTCTTTACATTAATATTTCCATATGTTGCACAGCAGATCTGCAGTGTAATCTAGCTATGCATCTGTCACTGTGGCATGTAGGTGTCCCTATGTAGGCTATATTTACTATTCCTGTGTTTGTGCTACTTTGTTTGTCCCGTGCTATGAAACTAGGGCTCCAGTGCTGCAAGCTTATATGCACAGGTGGACCCGTCAACTAGGGTTGCCAGGCATCCAGTTTTCGACCGGAATGCCTGGTTGAAAAGGGACCCTGGTGGCTCCAGATGGCACTGCCGACTGGGCCATTAAAAGTCCGGTCAGCGGTGCAGCGGGGATCCAGGGCTAAGGCAAACTCCCTGCCTGCCCTAGCTCCGTGTGGCTTCCAGAAGCAGCTGTCACGTCCTTGCAGCCCCTAGGCATATGAGCGGCCAGGGAGGCTCTGTGCACTGCCCCCACCACAAGTGCTGGCTCCGCAGCTCCCAGGAGCCAGGAACTGCAGGCACGAGAGCAGCATGCGGAGCCTCCCTGGCCGCCTGTGCGCCTAATGGCTGCAGGGACCTGGCGGCCCCTTCCTGGGAGCCGCAGTAAGTGCCATTGGGACCCCGCCCCACCAACCCCATGCCCCAGCCCGGAGCCCCCTACTTCACCTGAAACTTCTCATCTCTGGCCCCACCCCAGAGCCCACACCCCCAGCCAGAGCCCTCAGCCCCCTCCCGCACCCCAACTCCCTGTCCAAGTCTGGTGAAAGTGAGTGAGGGTGGGGGAGAGCGAGCGACAGAGGGAGGGGGGATGCAGCAAGTGGGGGCGGGGCCTGGGAGAAGGGGCAGGGCAAGGGCGGGGCCTCAGGGTAGGAGCGGAGCAGGGGGCAGGGCAAGGTGTTCGGGCTTGTGCCATTAGAAAGTTGGAAACCCTACTGTGCACCTGTACACAGCCCCCACAAAATAGGGTTCTGTGCAGACCCAAGGTCCAGTCACAGGTATGAGTTTGCAAGAATGCCGTCCAAACATGCTTGTAACAAAAGGATGACTGCTAATCATGGCAAGGTGGGACAGATCTTTTATTGTTTTTCTACTTGACTAAAGTTTTTACAGAGCACCGATCACTGTAGTATCTAAGCAGTGCTGTAAAATTTAGGTGTTTACAGTTTTCTTGTGTTTCCTCATCATTCTTTTTTTTTTTTTCTTCTGGGAAGTCTTACTCAATAAACAAATTAAGCCAACGAACATAAGTTAAGCAATGAAAGCTACAGCTTGTGAAATTAGCTTTGGTTACATTTCTCAGACTGCTGAAGGAACACACAGGAACATTTCAGGTTGCGTATATTGGGAATTTGTTTAGAACTATTTTGCTATAAACTGATATTAACTTGCTTTTGCACTTGTACAATGCTTACGTTGATTTGTCTAAAATTAGACAGAGATGTACTCAGTTTTAGTTCTTTTATCCTGCGTATCTGTTGTCAACAAAAATGGGTGATTTTTTCTTGTTTTCTTAAAGGTGACCTGCAAATGAAAATTTTAAAAATGGCATTGTGCCCTTTTTATTACTGCTTTATGATATAAGAAGCTCTGAAAGGTTTTTGGTTTTGCTTTGCTTATTTAAAAGGAAAAAAATCTTATTTTTTAATCTTAGAAATATAAAGCTTGTTCTTACTATTTTTACTGGAGAACTGTTTGGAGAATCATAGAACTGTACAGGGAACTTTCGTATCCTTCAGTTGTAGATGTCTGTTTGAATAGTTCACCAGCTGTTTGCCAGGTGTTTGAGTTAAATATTAAGAAAAACTTAAAAAAACAAAAATAAAAAAGAAGTTAAAGAACAGTCTGGTTAAAAATTTCCTCTCAGTTGCTAAGATTTCATTCTATTCTTCCTTGTGAGATCAATTCACTAATTCTTCAGTCATCCAGAAAGTCTTCCAAGAAAAACAGAGTAGACAATACATGAATTTCTAATGTAAAAAAAAAAAAGGCAGAAAAAACCAGCACTTAAAATCTTACTTAACCTTTTAGGCTTTTTTGATACATCATAAACAAGCACATGCACAAAAAATATGGATGCAAACTTTTTCTTTGCCACTTTGTAAGTCACCTTTAAATGATTTTCAGAGAAAACACAGCACATCTCTTAAGTTGAAATTTAGTGGTTACATTCAGACAGGAGTCAGACTGATAACTTTCATTTAATATTGTAGTCAATGCTTATTAGTACCGTGTCAAAATATGGGAATACTGCAAAATTCTGCCTCTGAGTTACATAATGGATCTCAGTATTGTGTCCCCTCTACATATATATAACTCCCATGGATAGCACTGAAAGTTATGCATACACAGAGGGAAAGAAAAATATGGGAGTCAAAGAATATCATGAGAATGTAAAAGGGGTTGTCTACACAGTGTTTTTATATGGATATGTGAATGTAAAGCAGTCTAGTTATTTGGTATAAGTCCCCATGTAGACACTCTTATTCCAGTATGAGTGTCTTTTCCCAGTTTTGCGAAACAGGAAAAAGCCACTCTTATTCTGGAATAAGAGTGTCCACATAACTATAGTGGTTTAACTACACTGGTATAACTTCCCAAGTAGAAAAATCCTAAAAGCAGAATACTAGACAGACTGCCTATGAGTAGTCAGTTCAAAGTCCCTGTGATGCTATTTAATTGTATTTCCCTACTGCAAGATTCAGAATGTCCCTTCCCTGTCTCCTAAACTTCTATGACAGTTGACGAGAGACTGAAATAGGTCTTATGACCAAAACTGGGGTATGTTGGTTATGAGGAGGTAGTAGGTAAACAGTGGATGAAAGATTGCAGCTAGAGAATAGGAAAAGGGAACCTACAGAATGCAGCACGATTACAATCAAATGGGAGATATCCTGTGCCTAAGGCCTTGGCTACACTCACGAGTTACAGCGCAATAAAACTGCCTGCAGCACTGCAACTCACTAACTGGCTACACTCGCAAGGCACGTGCAGCGCTGCATCTCCTCAGGTACAGCGCTGCATGTACTCCACCTCTCCGAGAGGAATAACGTTTGTTGCGCTGCTGGTGGTGCGCTGCGGCTACAGTGTGGTCACCCAATGCGCTGTTATTGGCCTCCAGAAGTATTCGGAAGTATCCCACAACGCCTGTTCTAGCCACTCTGGTCATCAATTAGCACTCTACTGCCCTGGCCTCAGGTGACCAACCGCCACTCCGACCCTTTAAATTCCCTTGGAATTTTAAATATCCCCTTCCTGTTTGCTCAGCCAGGTTTCTCTTGTTTCTCTTGTTCTAGTTTCTCTTGTGCCAGTTTTACACTGGTGTAACCCTATTGACTTCAGTGAAGTTACTCCTGATTTACATTAGTCTAAGTGAGATCAAAAGCAAGCACCTTGATTTTTTAGGAGGCTCAAACTATCACCAGAGAGTTCTAAGCACAAAAAAATCTCTCTGCTTTGGCACATATGTGTGGGTTCCATAGCATTCACCACTGGAGAATATGAGCAGTAAACATCACAAGTGAAATGCTTCACTAGTGTACAATGGTGCAGCTCCATTGATGTCCGTGCAGCTTCGTCAATTTACAGTAGCACCAGCGTTTAGCTCCACTTTGGTATTTCAGCCTCTCCCAGGTGTGGCATGATCCCTTAAGAATCCTGTGATGGCAGGTTTGGCAGTACTGTCTGAAACATCCCTGATCAGGAACAGATAAACACTAAATGTTGTTAAAGGGTGGCTTTAGTTATGGAAAATTACTGGCAATGTTGGTGAGATGTAGATGAAAATTTGTCATGTATATATCCTTATTTATTAGAAATAAAACCACACCCAAATGAAGGAGCTCACATTTATTGGTTGATTTATTCCCTTTTCTCCCTTATGTTCCTCTGCAGGCTGTAATAATGATCCCTGTGCTATTTCTGCTGCTCTTTGGATATGTCCTTTCACTGCCAGACTGCCCCCAGACGTGTTTGTGCACCCCTTCTCTAATGGATTGTAGCCATGCCAGTTTATATGAAGTTCCACCTGGTATCGCTCAAAAAACAGAAACATTGATCTTGAACGACAACCATTTAACCCTTATTTCTCCAGGAGTGTTTCAGCACCTTCTCAATCTCACGTTCCTTGGTTTAGCCAACAACAAGCTGTCACTTCAGAATGACTCTTTTGACAATATCAGCAAGAGCATCCTCTCTCTGGATCTCTCTGGGAACAATTTCACAGACTTGCCATCAGACTTGTTCAGGAACACAAAGAAACTGGTTTGGTTAAATTTAGCTGAAAACAGATTGAGTCTTCTGGATAGTACAATTTTCAGCTCCCTAGAAAAACTCACCTATCTGGACCTCTCTAATAACAGGCTGAAGATGCTTGCACCCATGTTTGTGGGGCTTTCCCATCTTGATACCTTAATGCTAGCTGGTAACCATCTCCCCACCATTCCACGGGGAGTTTTTGATCCCATTCCTAATCTTAAGATTCTTGTTCTGTCCCACAATGAAATAAGCCATTTGCCTGAGGGTTTGTTTGACAACCTGAAGAGTCTTAACGACTTGCTGCTAGATTATAATAATTTTACTGAGATATCACATGCTATATTCTCAACCCTCCACAACCTAGAACATTTTTCAGTTTCTAAAAATAGAATCCAAAATATTCCACCTCTCTTGTTTGCTGGCAGGTTTACCTTAAGGAAACTTGACCTGTCTAGCAATTTACTCTCAGAGCTGCCTTCTGACTTCCCTTCAGGGTTGGAGCAGCTGGAAGTTCTTAATTTATCTGCAAATTGTATTGGTAATGTTCCCAAAAATCTATTCATAAATAATACTAAGCTAGAGTTTCTGCATTTGGACAAAACTTGTCTCCAGACTCCACCCATTTTTTCAGGCCTTCAAAATCTGATTGAATTAACTGTGTGCTGTAATGGCATAAAAATCTTACCAAAAACATTCACTGACAATATGGCTAATTTGGAACTATTGGATCTCTCCATGAACAATATAAGTGAAATAGAGGATGATGCATTTACGATGAACCATAATATCACAAAAGTAATTTTGACTGGGAATCCAGTTTGCGCAACTGAACAATTTATGCATTATTCTTTTAAAGGACTAGACTGTAGCAGTAAAAATTAAAGGATTGTAAGAACTGTACTTCTGCTACCTTTAATAAAAGTCTAACATACATATTGCAAGAATCATGGTTATTTCTAAACTACAAAGGACCATCCTATAACAGTACAAGCATTAATACATAATATGAACTTACTGCACTGTCTGGTAGTTTAATACAATAATGGATATGTGACATCATGCTACAAAAGCCTTTTGGAATTTCACAGGTTAACTTCCTCAGGACAAAGACATTGTGATAAGTATAGCAGCTGTGAAATTTATTATAATAATTTTTATATGTACATTTGTGTCCCTTTACTATTGTATGTCTCCCCTACTTCCTACTGGATCATTAAACAATTGAGATGGGGTGGTGGGGAACTC